>VDFB02058242.1:103396202-104620973 GCA_007258455.2 Sequoia sempervirens
TAAGGATGGCAGGATTTAGCTCTGATACCACTGTAGAAACCCTAGGTTTCCCCCTGTTACTGCTCTGTCTGATATTTTAGGGTTTTTTGACGTTTTCTGAAGTTTTGTGATTTTTTTGCAATTTTTGGATTTTTAATGCAATAAATGAAAGTACGGCTTTTCAAGGAAAAATAATAATAAATTCTATAAAATTCAAATAACTCTGGAAATGAAGCAATATGGACTCCAGTATCTCTATTTGTTCTTTTCAAATGATTTTTAATGATACCCAGATACATAGGACGAAATAAATGATGAATTTTACAATTTTTAAAGAACCTGGTATTGCTGCTGCAGAAGTACAGAATGGTACGGCTGCTTCAATAAATGCACTCCTCCCTTAGAACGTGGCTTCCAGCTAACTCCAGATGATAGGCGCCTCCAAAGAAGTAAGTATTCAGAGGATCTCCAAGGCGTTTCATCCAAGGCAAAGGCACACGATTTTTAATGCTGGTACGGCCTGTCAGAAAATGTACGGCCTGCTGCTGTATTTAATGCAACTGTACGGCTTTACCAAAAATCAATATTTAACCCTCTGTATTGATGCGTCCAAGCTAATAGATGATCTCTGAATGCAATCAACTGAAAATATCTCTGACAATGAATAATCTCTGAAGCTCTGTAGTTTTCTCTGAATAAGAAAACCTCTGTAGGCAATAAATCAAGTGATATTGCACACTCTCTGAATTGCTTTCCGCTGGAGATGGCTCGTTCTCCAAGGAATCGAACGTGAAACCCTAAGTCTCGGGCTCAGACCAAAAATTGATCAATATCAAACTCAATAATCTCATAATGCACAAATCCCAATGCAAAATCCTCAAATACACTGAAAAGTGCGATTCCCTTGAAAATAGGGTTTTAATGAAATATTCATATTTTAATATTTTCAATTCTCCATAGTTCACCACTGAATATTTAAATATTAATAAAATATCAACCGCCCCTTTTCTCAAGCGATGAAGACCCTCATGAAATCACTTTAAGTTATAATATTAAATTATAACTTTATATTGTAAACGTTAATTAATTAATATTTAATCAATACGATCAAATATTAATATCTCACTTGTTTCTAACCCGACATCGATCCGGCTCGATGTCGATGTATCAAGTGATTGGTCCCATATCGGGCCGCCAAGAACTGCTTAAAATAGCAATTTCGCGAAAAGTTCCTCGACGAGCCGTAACGGAAGACAACCGATCAATCCTCAACATCAAGCCGAGCCTCTAAGGACCTCATCCAGCCTATCGGGCCTACGAGTAGGGTCGTGGTGGATAGGCCAATCCTCATTCTCCCGAAGATGTCAATCGAAGGACATGACATCACTAACACGATATCTACCATAATGGCTACAACCATACTATGGTAAAAGATATATATCACCTCAACGTGATATTGGATATCGCCTCAACACGATATCTACCATAATGGCTACTACCATACTATGGTAAAAGATAGATATCACCTCAATGTGATATTGGATATCGCCTCAACACGATATCTACCATAATGGCTACAACCATACTATGGTAAAAGATAGAAAGGCTCACTGATACTGAGACTCTTTCTCAGTCAAGGCTGGATTCTCTACCATACCAAGCTTATCTCGAAAGTATACAAACTTTATCCTGGAGAGAGGCTTGGTGAGAATATCTGCCGTCTGCTCATCAGTGCTTATGTACTTTAACTGAACAGCCTTTCGTAGTACCATATCTCTGATGTAGTGGTACTTGATCTCAACATGCTTCGTTCTGTCATGAAACACAGGATTGACAGAAAGCTTCACGCAACTCTGATTATCACAATGGATGATGGTAGGCTCCATTGATTGTCCAAACAATCCTGAAAGGAGCTTACGAAGCCACACTGCTTCTCGAGTTGCCATACAAGCTGCAATGTACTCGGCCTCGGCTGTACTCAATGCTACAGATGACTGCTCCTGCTGCACCAAAATCATAGCAGAACCCAAACTGAAGCAACAACCAGAGGTACTCTTCCGATCTGTGACACACCCTGCCCAATCAATCTGTAAAACCATGTAACTCCAAGTCTGCATCTGAAGTATACCTCAACCCATATCCAACTGTGCCACGCAAGTATCTCAGGATATGTTTAGCTGCAACAAGATGTATCTGTCTCGGATCACACATAAACTGGCTAAGTGCACTCACTGCATAGCAAATATCAGGTCTAGTGTTAACCAGATACATCAAAGACCCAATCAACTGTCTATACAATGTAGGATCCACCAAGTCTGAATTAGCTGCAGCCTCCTTCAACTTATGAAGGTTGGTCTCCATTGGTGTAGACATGGATTTGCAATCCATCATGCCAAATCTCTTAAGTATATCAATGGTGTACTTTCCTTGACTTAGAATCATCTCATCTGGTTTCTGCCAGACTTCTAGACCAAGGAAGTAATGCATGAGCCCAAGGTCCTTCATCTCAAATTCTGAAGTCAACTCCTTCTTGCATTCGAGAATCAGGTGATCTTCTCCAGTAAGGATCAAATCATCAACATATAAAACCAATATTAGTGCATCACCATTGATTACCTTGAAATAGAGATTCGAATCAGCATCATTCTTCAGGAAGCCCAAACTAGATAGGTACCGATCAATCCTTTCGTACCAAGCACGAGGAGCCTGCTTAAGACCATACAAGGCCTTCTTCAGCTTACACACATGTGACTCCTTCTCATGAACTTCAAAACCATCAGGTTGCTCAATGTAAACTTCTTCCTCAATTACGCCATTGAGAAATGCTGTCTTCACATCCATCTGATGAATCTTCCATCCTTTCGATGCAGCAATGGCAATGATGGTTCTGACAGAAGTGTAACGGGCAACAGGAGCAAATGTTTCTTCGTAATCAACTCCCTCTTTCTGAGAAAACCCTCGAGCTACAAATCTTGCCTTGTACTTCTCAATGCTCCCATCTGCAGCATGCTTGATTTTGAAGAGCCATTTCGAAGATACCACTGATTTGCTCTTAGGTCTAGGAACAATATCCCAAACATCATTCTTCAGAATTGATTGATACTCCTCTGCCATTGCATCTCTCCAAACCTGATGACTGAATGCTTCTTCAACACATGAAGGTTCTGAATCAATAATCTGACTCATTAAGGCAACATAATTGAAGAACTTATGAGGCCTTTTACTTTCTCTAAATGTGCCTCTAGGGGCTGCAAAACTTTCTGCCTCTTGCATAGTACGCCTAGCCCATAGAGGTCTCTTTCTTCCAATGACAATGTCAGTAGGCCCATCAGTAGGCTCCAAGGGTTCAACAGGATCAGCATCTTCTTTTGGTTCAACAGTCTCCCTCTGAAACTCAGGAGCATGGTCAACTTCCATATCCTGAGGAGACTCTTCGTTACTGATCTCCATGTGAGTGCCCTTGGATCTCCTAAATGCAATGTCTTCCTCAAAAGTAACATCCCTACTGATCTCAATCAACTTTTGTCCTGGAATGTAGATTCTGTAGGCTTTAGATGTCTCGCTGTAGCCCACAAAGATGCCCTTCTTGCAAGAGGGCTCCAACTTAGTTCTCTTCTCCTTCGGAACATGGATATAGACAGGACATCCAAAGATTCTTAAGTGACTAACTTCAGGCTTCTTCCCTGTGAAGGCCTCTTCTGGAGTTATATGTAATGTCCCCTTCTCAAACCTGATCTTTCCAGTGACCGTTGGCCCGTTCCTTGGGAACCCGAAGGCTAGACGGAAGATAAATTAGGGTTTCCTAATTTTGAGGTCTTTGCTCAGAGATGATGGATTCAATGGCGGATTCTTTCTGGGTTTTCAGAGAGCTTCGCAGGGGTATGTTCATCTCGGCATTCAGAGTACTTTTTGGAATTTACTATTTTTAGTAAATTCTATTTTTGGCAGCTTTCCAGATGAGTTCAGCTCGGTTGACTTCCTGCTTCAGTTTGGTCAGATGTTTGGCGCAGTATTGGCTTCAGGGCACATCCGGAGGGATAAGTTAAGTCATTTAATTAAAAAGTCACGTTTTAAATATTATATTTTAACGTTGACCATGGGCCTAGATTAATGACTTAATGTTGTTTTAAAAAAGGGGGTCTTTGAGGGTGGCGCCCTCATTAAAAGATTATTTTAATATTTCCCAAAGTCAAAGCAATGTTATGAGGGGCGTAATTATCAAAGTTGATATTCATTTAAAATATCATTTCTTAAGACTTGAAGAGAAAGTGCGCCCATCCTTGAGGAGAGTGGATTTTGACCTAAAAGCGGATTTTAGGGTTTGAGAGGTCAACTGGAAAATTATAAAAGGAAGGAGTTGAGCATCATTTCATCATCTTTGGTCTATGCTAATGTTATGCTGCCGAAATGGTTGCGGGAATTCTTCGAGGAATGAATGCCTCCTAGTCTGGGCTCGACTTCGTGCTTGAGAGACAGCACCTAGTGGAGAGGTTCGATTTTTGAGTGGTTTTCTAGTAAGTTTTGCATTGTTGTAGAGTTATTGCTTGAAGTTCAGATTTTTGCATTTCATAACTTTTCTGGAGTTGCTGATTTGATACAGCAGATCCATGTTTTTACTCATATCTCAAAAAATACAAAAATGCTAGTTCTGGGTATTGCATCAATCTTTAAGTTTGTAAGGAGCGTTCATTTTCTCCAATTTATAGATTTTAATGTTGTGTATTGAATTTTTAATGCCAAGTCGAATTCTTCAGCTGGGCCGTACCATTTAATGGCATTGGGATTCGTGCATAATTCATGTGTGGGTTTTAGATCTGTTTTCAGGGTCTCATCTTAGGCGTCTACTTGGTTAAGGCTTAGTGCATTTAATCTCTAGTCAATCGGAGGTCATACGTGGAAGATATGAGCATTTAAGTCATTCATTAGACTGCTGTTTATGCATTTAATGAGCAGATTTGTAACAGAAAACAGAAATCAGTATTTGATCCTTGAAAGCATTGTGGTTTTGATATCACTATCCAAGATACGAGTGGTTCTCAATGATGTAATACTGATCCTATAATTTCACAAGGGTTTGGCAGGCGAATACTTCTAATTTGTAAAACTGACAGTAGTACTGGCAGTCTTTCTTTCCTGTGCAAATCTGGTTGTAATTCTCAATTTCATTTGAAGTTTGTAATAGATAAATCTCCGCCCTATGGTAGCTACTTCCCATTCTGGGTGAGCAAGCACATTCTGGGTGTTGAGTAGTTTTCAGCTTTCAGCATTTCAATTCAAGCTTTACTTTCTGTAATCACTCCGTCATATGGTCGCCCCTCACTCCTCCTTGGATTGGGTAGCACATACTTGACGTTGAGTTCCCTTCTGTATCTTGAGTTTACTTTCTTGCACGTTTTGGTTTATCCATCTAACCTTAACGGGTGCACTTGCTTGAATGTTGTAATCTGTTAATTGAAAAAAACGAAAAAATTTGGCTCGGAATATTTCATTATATTCTCCAAGACCTTGTGAGGACTTCTGTTCTGCACATATACAGCTGTCCTGGAGGCTTCTGCCCATAAGAAAGTCTGCAAATCTTGATCATGAATCATGGCCTTTGCTGCTTCCATGATTGTCCTGTTCTTTCTTTCTGCAACACCATTCTGCTGAGGATTATAGGGAACACAGAACTCCCTCTTAATCCCTGCATCCGTACAAAAGGCTAGAAAACTACCAGAGGTGTATTCACCACCATTGTCAGATCTAAGGACCTTAATTCTTTTACCAGAAAGGTTTTCTACTAAGGCTTTAAACTCCTTAAATCTAGCTAATACTTCCTCAGACTCTTTAGTCCTCAAGAAATAAATCCAAGTTTTCCTAGAGTGATCATCAATAAACAGTACATAATACAAAAATCCACTTGAAGATGGAACAGACATAGGACCACATAAATCTGAATGGATGAGATCTAAAATACTCTTATATCTACTTTCACTACTATGAAAAGTGGCTTTTACATTCTTACCTAGAGCGCAACCCTTGCAAGTTCCTTCATGCTCCTTGTCGAACTTAGGTAGACCTGTCACCATCTTCTCCATAATAGGCAAGGCACGAAAGTGTAGATGCGCCAATCTTCGATGCCAAAGATCACATATAGAAGAAGTATCATGAACCAAGGCTTGTAGAGGACGAGTGCAAACCCTGTAGAGACTTTCATGTCTCACTCCAATGACTTGAGCATCTTTGAAACTAGAGTTCTCCATCCATACAAGAACTTTTCCTTTTGAGAAGGCAATTTGATATCCTTTATCTTCTAGGGCTGAAATAGAGATGAGGTTGCGCTTGATCCCCGGAACATAAAGAACATTGCTCAACTGAAGTGTAATACCTGAATCCAAATGGAGAGTAGAGGTCCCAATCCCTTTCACGGTGTAGCTAGCATCATCTCCAATGATAACTTGTTCCAAAGAGTCTTTCTTCACCAAATTTGATAAGTGCTCCTTGAATCCGGTGATGTGACGAGAAGCCCCACTGTCAATCAACCATGTGTTGGTATCGGTGGCAACATTGCTTGACAAGGCTGAACAAAACAAATATTCATCCTTCTGAGGAGAAACATTCTCTACATCTGCAACGGAGGCTTGATGCTTAGGTCTGTCAGGGCAATGTTTGGCAAAGTGACCAAACTTGTCACACCTAAAGCATTGAATTTTAGACAAATCTCGCTTCTTCTTGGAAGGGGAAGCATTATCATTTCCTTTATCACGATTCCTCTTGAAGTGTCCCTTCTTTCCACCTTTTCCTTTCTTCTTCGAAGCTTGGGCTGCAAGAACATGAATTTCTTGATTAGAAGAACTTGGGCCAACACCTCTAGCCATCAACCTTGATTCCTCTTGGATGCAGTCAGCCCTCAAACGATCAAACTTCGGAAGTTTAGACCTTGCACTAATTCCTTGAATATAGGACTCCCAAGATAATGGCAAACCGTTGAGTGCAAGCATTGTCAAATCTTTATCTTCAACCATATGACCAATAGTGGAGAGCTGATCTCTCAAATCTGCAATCCTCATGAAGTAGGCGATCACGGTCTCTCCTTTTGACATCTTCACATGATGGAGTTGTTGCTTCAGCGCAAGAGCCCGGCTGGTGTTGTTAATTTCATACATTTCTTCCAAAGACTTGAACATCTCCCTTGCAGTCTTCATCTTAGAGATGATAGGGACAATGTGGTCTTTAACGGAGTCAACTAATAACTTCTTTGCTTTGATATCTTTCTTCCTCCATTGCAGCTTTTCTTGTTCCTCTTCAGGTTCAGGAACCTTGGTCTCCGCAAATTCAACCAAATCATTCTCCTCCAATGTAAGCATGATTCGGAATCTCCATGAGGTGTAGTTTGAAGCTCCATCGAGTCTATCCTCGATCTTCAATCCGTTCACCATTTTGAATGTTGTGAAGATAGATAAAAAAACTTTCAACAAGGAATATAATAAAGCTGTGAAAGCACAAATCTAATCACGATCTTTCTTCACACCCGCTCTGATACCATGTTAAATTAGTGATCAGATCAGTGCACAGAAAATTTAACTCAAAAAATCAGATACAGAAACACAGCATATACCCTGGGAAAACCCTCCTCTTGAGGGAGAAAAACCCAGCAACAAAGATCTCTCTTTTGTATATAAATAATGGCAATAATTCTTTTTACAATGAGGCCAATACAAGGCCAATATCCAGCATCAACTCTAGATGCAATAACAGAAGATACACTGCCCTTCCTTGTAAACTGAATCTGCACTTAGAGAAATTCACAATCTGCTCTTGAAAGAATTCGCACTTCAATGAAGGAATAATGCGAACTTGCTTGATAATCAATCTGATATGAATAATTTAGATCTCCTTATATAGATGTCAATAGAATCAATCCAAAGGATGTGACCTTTCAATATACAATGTCGGCCTCATGCAAAGTCGTCTCCTCTTAAAAAATCGCGCCAAAAAGAGAAGTCGTCTGATTTAAATAAATCGCACCTCTTGAATAATAAATGATATTTGATAAATAAATAATGAACATTATTTAATGTTTGACTTCATTAGTAAATCGAAATGACTTCGTGCCTTTTGAGATCTTTATAAATTAGATAGCTTTTAGCTATAATCTAATTTCTTCAAGGAAAGATATCACTGGAAGTTGCTACAACGCTGCATGTAAACATTAACACCACCTACCTCCTTGCATGACCCAAAGTGCCATTAATGACCAAATTTGATGCTGCAACTACTCCAGAAGGGTTTTTCCCTCCCAAAAATAATTTATTTAGGGCCCACTAATGGCCAAGGCCAACTATATAATATCACAATGCTTGGAATAGGTGAGTCTCTCTTGGAACCCCAATCTTGTTGAAAAGTCAAGACCAACGGTTTCTATATAAACTCTTCCAGAACTTGTTGAAATAAATTAGGCTTATTAAAATCTTAAAAATCTGTGTCCATAGAGTCCTAAAGACTAAAGAGTGACCAAATACATCCAAATTAAAGATTGACCAATATTATGCAAGGAATGAGGTTTCCTTTGCATAATGCAAAAGACAGATGAGTTATATCATGCAAGGCAATGAGGTTTCCCTTGCATAATGCAAAAGACAAATGCCCAACCATGAACCCTTTTATTAAATCTAACAAATCAAAATGCTTATAACTATGCAGAGAAGAGAAAAAAGTTAAGTTTAGAGCATCCACTACAAACAACCACTATACTCATTTTGATAACATGCCAATCAAAGTTCAAAACTTTTCATTTCTTTTTGCAAAAAAATGAATGTAAAAGAGAAGCCCTGTCCTTTTATAGGAGAATATATACCTTAAATAGATGGCTTCCTGTATGAGCATCTAAAGCACTGAAAATGTCATCGAGAAGGTAAATATCTGCACTTTGATAATAAGCTCTAGCCACCTGGATGCGCTGCTTCTGTCCACCACTCAGATTGATGCCTCTTTCGCCAATTTCAGTCTTATCACCATTTGCCATCTGAGATAGATCATTATCCAGTGCACATACCTCGAGAGTGTTCTTGTATTTGACACAGTCCATATCTTTTCCAAATAAGATATTATCTTGAATCGTACAATTCTGTATCCAAGCTGACTGTGCGACATATGCTACACTTCCACTCACCTTCACCTGTAAGCAATTATCTTTATTTAGTGCCAAAAAAATGCTAAAATGCAGGAATTGTAATACCCAGAAATCAAAGAGCACTATTAAGCTAGCCCAAGTACTATATAAAACAACTTAGTACTAAATCAAGAAATGCAATGCATCTAGGAAACAAAAGTTTATTTAGAATAAGTACCACATTTTAAGCTTTCTTGGTGCAAAACAATTAAAACAGATAAATCATATTTCAATATATCTTCAAAGAGATGAGCAAGGATGCCTAATGGTTGAAATCTGTTGCAGACTATATTTTTCTCAAGTATCTATGAATGACATGGTGATGGATTCAAAATACAAATACATACTTATTTTTCATATAAACTCACTAAAATTTGTACTATAATACATTGAAGCTAGCTTCACATTACTTAACATCCAAATGTGTTTTACACCATGCAAGGAAGAGAAAGGGCATTAACCTTCATATCAAATAGGTATTTTGGGTAACAAAGAGGTTTAAAGAACAATGAGAAAACCAAACCACCAGTAAGATGTATTCACTTTTTCATTAACTGTCCTTTGAAGAGAAAAGGAAGAACTTGCCAATCATGATATAAGGATAATTTAAAAAACCTAGTTACCAAATTTGGATTTTTTGAACCAAATTTGACAGATCTGGATTTTTTGGACCAGCCAGATTTGTCCAGTTCAATCCAGACTTTTCAATTGCTATATAAATTTTACCCAATTTTTTTGAAATTCAGGCTTTCCAAATTTTTTAACCTTCAAAACGAATCAAATTTTTTGAACTTGGTAACTATGAGTTTTACTTTTAAAATACCATAAGAGATAATTATACCTACTTTGGGAATAGAAGATTAATATGCTATAGATTGCATACAAAGTTTTCTTCAAGTCAATGGACAACATCCATTCACAATATTGAACCCATATCAAAACCACAGTAAACAGTCAATGTATTTTTAATGATTGATTCAAGTACTAGACCATAAGCATTCTCTATAATATTTTCTAAAAACTTCTGAGATTCAAAACATAAAGATAAACTATTATGTTTCAGCTACAAGATAATATGGTTATAAGGGTAAATTCTACTTACAGTTCCAGTGACTTTCTCCATCTCTCCGAGTATGCATGAAAGAAATGCAGATTTGCCTGAGCCAACCCTCCCTACAACTGCTATTAACGATGAAGGTCTGACATCTAAATTTATGTTTTTGAGAATTGGCATTTCATCTTCAAGAGACCACTTGAATGACCCCTCTATAATTGATAAAGCATAGTTAGCTCCCTCAGCTAACCTCTCAACAGCCTCTCCATTCATCTCATCACTGCTGAAATATTTTTCAAGCCGCATCAGAGATACAGCAGCTTGTGCTGCTGCAGTGATCAGAGAAGGAAATTGTCTTAAAGGTTCTTGGAGAATACGAAAAGTTGAAATAGCAGTAAAAACTCGCCCTGGTGTTAGCTCTATGTTCATCAGTAAGCATGAACCAAATGAGACAACAGAAACTGCCAAAGGTGATAACCATAGCATACAAATGTTCATAGCACCAATATACATAAGCTTCATTATCCAGATCCGTTCAGCATCACGAGCAGCCTTAACTTTCTCATGAAACCATTCTTGCCATGCCTGCAATTTAATTATCTTCATATTGCTGATTGCTTCATTAGTCAACCTCACTCGTTCATCTTTGCAAGCAAGTACCTGTACCATATATTTCTGTTGTCTTGAGGCTACTAGTAAACAAAGCACCATAACAATTACCATAGTAAGCAGGCCAACGAGCATAGCAAGTCGTATTGCATCAAAGAGAATAAGTAATGCAATAGCTATCTGTATTGGCATTGCCCAAAGATCATGGATGGTTTGTACAATCCTAACAACTTCATTCACGTCAACCGACATATAGTTTACAATTTTACCTATTCCATGGCTCTGCCGTGCAGAATTTGAGAGGCGCAATCCCTTTTGGTAAATTCCACTAACCATCGATGACCTTGCAGACAAGGCAAGTTTGCAACAATAAAAGTTGTATTGATGATCTATAACCACTTCAGAGAACTTTGCTATAAACAGTATAGAAGCAAGAGCAGCTCCATTATACCACAAAGCCTCTTTGCTTGATGTGACATCTATGAATCGCTGTATTAGAAGGGGACCCATATACATCACAGAGATTTTTAAGAGGGCCATAACAGCAGTTAAAACAAATTGTTTCCAGAAAGCCAGCAACAGAGCTAATGCAAGGGAACCTCCTGCTCTCTGCAGCTTTGATTGCCATAAAACACAAACACTCTCAGTTCTATCTTCAATCATAAGCATTGGTATTTCATGAACTTGAATAGCAGATTTGTGACCAGTTGCCAGCAAAGAATTCATCCACATAAAAGTGAACCTGCTTATGAATCCTGCACCAGAATAACTAGTTACTCCTTCAGCATCCTGCTGTAGCAGTGTGGATCTTTTGTTATCTAATAGATTTGTTGAAAGATTATCATTACTTTCTGTGACCATTACTTTTGTTGAGCCCTTGATGGCAATCACCAGAAGTATTGAGACTAATGGAAGAGTCACAATCAATATGTAATCATCAAATACTACATGAAATAGATGAAAATCGTCACTGATGAAGCAGGCACCACGTGAAAGAATCTGATATACCCATGTGAAGAAACTAACAACCCACCAACCTCTTAGAAGAAAATGATGAGAGGACAAGGCAGATCTCTTTTCAAAATTTATAAGAATAAGTGAAGCAGACCACGCCATTGTTTGGGTAGAAAAATATACCAAGTTTGGAAAATAGTTATGAGATAGTCTATCATGATGAGCAACCCAACAATAGTAAATTGTAACAACTGAATAGATTACAGTTAGAACTGTGGTAATTATTTGAACAATATGTAAATTTCCTCTACTTATAAAAAACCTTTGATGCCAATGTCTACGCTTAGCATCTAGCAATGCATGTAATCCAAACCCCAGAAAAACAGTGAAGAAAGCAATCTGTGTAGCTGAGGGGACCAACTTTGCAAGTTTCTGCTCCAGTAGAAGGTGATGCAACCAACCCAAAAATGCTATAAACCCTGAATTCACCATCTGGTTGCTTGAAGCCAACCAGGATTGCACTACAGTTAACTTTTTCCTCATACTCAATTGCTCTGTACGGAATTCAGTGACCAGAATACTTATCTGCAATAACATATAGTTAGTCTACATGCATATTTCAAATTGTGGAACATGATTAAGCAAAAACAAAACAGGTTACTCACCAGCCATTTCTGGTTTATAATCACATACACCACCTCTTCAGCAATTTAAACTTCAACAACTTCAGACCATATCAGACACATGCCTCACCTAGAATTAATCACTTTGTTTTATTAATACATAGAAATATGTAACCATTTTATATCCTTATTGTAACTAAAATATATCAACTCACCGGAAAAATACAAATTTGAAATTGAAAAGCAACAATTACCTATGTAAAATACAGCATAAAATCTAGAAAGCACCACAACGATTAAATATAATGCCACATAATAAGATAGTGTTTAAAGACCTGAATAGTTTATATTGCTAATAAATAATAGAAAAGCAAGGCAAGTACAATAATGCATTCTAACAGCAGAGAAAAACCTTCTGTATGCTCCCTTGACCGGATAGTATTACAAAAAGGCAAATGACTTAACCCAAATGAGCAAAATACTATTTCCTGAGACAATTAATTTACTAGCAGTGACAGCTATGAATAATGATAAAATCTGGAGCATATATGATATTCCAATCCAAAAATTAAGTTTGATTTTTCCCAACACCTTGAACTATCCATGATCAGTGAGAGTCCTTTCTAAAACATATGATTTTAAACTGACAATAATGGCCTTTGTAGGTCCTACAACAGGGCTTTTTCATGAAACTACTGGTTATTTATCTTTTTTCAAATTGATTCTTATGATAAAAAGAGGCAATGTAATTAAGGCTAACATTTCAAAAATGCAGGGTGTTGACACCTATAATGTCCCCAATAAATTTTTCTGCAATGTATTTTGGCTATTTAAATTTCTTGCTTAAATACTTAACCAAAACCTCATAACACTCTAGATTATATTAAATGTTTACACAACAGTATAAAAATCCCGATGTTCTGCTTCAGACTTCATTATTGGACCCTAAATGGAAAACCCTAATTTGGTCTATCCATCCCTAGTAGACCTAGAACATTCCCTTTTAAATTTTACTATTAACAATAAACCCTAATGTTGCAAATGACTCATGAGATGAAAACGAAATGCAGTTTCAACCAAGGAAACCCGGGGATGCGTCCCCCCCCAACCAAAATGCCCCGTCCCTGTCCCCGAGATGTCCCGGGTACCGAGGGACAACATGGGGACGGCAGGGGACCGTCACCTTTCTTTGCAAATTTGCAGGAAATATCCCCGAAACGGGGGGACGCCGTTGACCCAATGGGGGACGGCTGACCAGTCCCAGGGACAGCCAGGGGACGGCTGAGCGGTCCCTCGACCGTCTCGGAGACGGCTAGCCATCCCCCACGTCTTGTGAGCTTTTAAAATGCAAAAAAAACATAAAACAAAAAAAGAATGCCCCTGCCTACATGGCATGTGTGGACCCCATTGATTTTGACTCCTTTATGAAAAAAAAGGGCCTCTCTAACCTCATTTTATGCATTTTATTTGTTTGAACAGCCAAGTGTTTGAGAGCAAAAGGAGTTGCAGCCACTGAAGGAGAAGGAGCAGCAGCTTGAAGGAGGAGAGGAGGTTGAAATAGTGTTGTTGGGAGTGCAAATCCACCAAAGAGGTATGCATTTCCTTTCCCTATTTTTTTTTTTCATTTTTTTGCAAAATGTGAAGCATACATTGTCTGATTTTTATTTTATTTTTTGCATTTTCAGTTGAAACTTGCATTCTAAAAATAAAAAACATGAGTAGCAGTAAGGCTAGGAGTGATAGTGAAGTTGAAATGCAAACTAGAAAGGAAAGTGGTGGGGGTGGTAGTAGAACTAGAGAGCAAAGAAACCCAATCCAATGCCCTCCTCCATCAACCAATACCAAAGGTCCAAAACCATGGAAGACTATGCAAAACACCCATTAGACAAAAAATAACCATTCCTTCGATATGTTACAGTCGTGGGTGAAAGACAAAAAAAATCAAGGGGGAGTAGGGTTTGGTTTTGCCATGTTTGTGAAAAGGAGTTTAGGGGCAGCTACACAAGAGTTAGGTCTCATTTTTTGGGTGAGGTGGGCCATGGAGTTAGAGTGTGTCCTCAATTGACAGATGAGCTATTTTTAGAGTGCCAAAAAATTCAAATGGAGTTGGATGGTAGGGTTCAAGGTGGGTCTCCTTCTTTCCCAAGTTCACAATCATCTATGCCTACTCCTAGTCCTTCCACGGTTGGTAGTAGTGGAGTTGTCTTAAGAGGAAAGAGGAAGGTGAGTGGTAGTGAAAAGGCAACCTCAGTTGAGTCCATGTTTAATAACCAAGCAAGAGAAGCCATTGAATCCTCCATTGCCAAAAAAAAATTTTCCCATGCCACTCCATTTCATGTGGCCCGTTCCTCTTATTTCAAACAAATGGTCAAAGACATAGCAACTGTTGGTCCTTCATTCATACCCCTTGGAGATCATAAGCTAGGCATCACCCTCCTAGACAAAGAGTACTCCAAAGTTAATGTGTTAATGGAGGAGATGAGGCAAACATGGAAGAGGACGAGGTGCTCTATAGTGATGGATGGGTGGAGTGATTGTAGACGCCGGCCACTCATCAATGTCATAGTCACATGCCCTGTTGGTTCTTATTTTCTTAGAACCGTAGATTGTTCGAGGAGACGTAAGGATGCAGACTTCCAATTTTCCATTTTGAGAGATGCCATAGAGGAAATTGGGGCTGCAAATGTGGTGTAGGTGATCATCGATTCAGTACGTGTGTGCAAATCGGCTGGGTTGATGGTGGAGGGTACTTACAGGCACATATTTTGGACCCCATGTTGTGTTCATACATTGAACAATGCATTGAAATACATAGGGAAGTTGGATTGGGTGAAGCAAACGGTGGCAGAAGCTAGAGATATTCAGATGTTCATTTGCAATCACCACACCTCACTTGCTCTCTTCAAAACATTTTCAAAGAAAGAGTTTTTCAAACCTGTTGAGACAAGGTATGCCATTTACTTCATTTTGTTTCACTTTCAATTTGTATTCATAATCTGATTTTGTTTTAAATTTTTATTTTTTAATGAATCAATGAATGTAGATATGCCACATACTTCATCTTGTTGGAGAGGATGCTTGAGGTGCATGAGCCTCTACAACTGATGATGGTCAATGCAAAGTGGACTAGATGGCCTAATGCAAGTTCCGCTCAAGGAAAGACCATCAAACAAAAGATTTTCGATGACAATTGGTGGGCCAATGTGAGGTAAGACATATTAGATGGCTGATTTCATATTAAATTTCTGATTTTAATATTTTAATTTTATTGTCCAATGTTCCAACTTTTGAAGTTTCTAAAATGTCAATTAACTTGTCAACTAATTATTTTGAACTTTTTGTTTGCATTTTGCAGATATATTTGCTCCTTCATCTCGCCTATTGTAGATGTCATCAGATATGCTGATACAGACTCTCCTAGTCTTGGAGAGATATATGAGACATTTGACAGTATGCTTGGGAAGATGAGGCAAGTTATTTCGGCAAAGGACCCCACTTTGGATTTATATGAGCAACACATTAGGCCCATTGTGACACGAAGGTGGAATACAATGAACACCCCACTTCATATGGCTGCCTTTGGTCTAAATCCAAAATGGTATGCACCAAGGGCTGGTAGGGTGCCTCCATGTGATGATGCTGAGGTTTTAGATGGGTTCACACAAGCCATTGAAAAGATTTATCCAGCAGAGCAGGCTTCACTACTTCGGTCACAATTCCTAGACTTTGCAAATCTTAATGGTCCAAACTTGAGTAAAGCACAGGCGGGGTTGGATAGAGCTATATTAGCTCAATCGAACCCTATTGGATGGTGGACCTATCATGGGAGGGATACACCACAATTGAAGACACTTGCTACTCGCCTTCTTGCACAGGTTGCCAATTCCTCTACTACAGAGAGGAATTGGTCCACTTATAGCTTTATCCACTCCCTCAAGAGGAATAGACTTACCTCTAGACGAGCGGAGAAGCTAGTGGCAGTTCATAGTGCTTTTCAGCTTTAGGATCAGCAGACTCTAGAGTATCGACAGACTCCAGCTCTATAGTGGGATATTGATCCTGAGGACGTGGCTCAGGTAGATGAGGAGACAGCCGAGGGTTTGGTTGGGGTTTCGTTTGGTGAGGAGGAGCATCACAATGGCAGTGACTCAGAGGATGACTCTGATTTTGATGTGATTATGAGAGATGATTAGGGGCAGCAGTGCTTTTTGTTTATTCTATATTCATTATTGTCATACGATATTGTATTTTGATTTTCATGCAAACTTTAAAACTATATGGCAGCAATGTAGCCTTTGGGCATTTTGATATAAGTTTATAAATTATAACTTGGAGGTTGTTTCATGATTCATGTATGTTAATTTTGAATGTGTATTGAGTATTGGTATAATGTTGAACACAAATGTTATATGTTAATGTTCTATAATGTGTATTATGCATGCCTTATCCATGTTATCATATGAATATTTAAAATTTCCCTATATTTTTTAAATTTTCCCTATATTTTTATATAGTCGTCCCCTTTCGTCCCTAATTTTGGCCTCAAAAATCAAAAACTTGGGGACTCGTCCTGCCGTCCCCTACCGTCCCTGTCCTGGAAACTTGGGGTAACCCTAGTTTCAACACATTTACTAGATTATCAAATCAGATTTGAAGACCAAATTGATATTAACATGTAATAACATGTTACATCCCCTCTGGCTTAAAAATGTTTATGACAATGGAATTATGGTTGTTATGTTAGTTGCAAGTAACGGAGACTTTTATTTGTTAATCAAAGCTTCGATCAATTCCTTAATCGTTCAGATATGTCCATGCTAGGGAAGCAAGCTCATTAAATTTCTTTATCTGGTTAAAAGAATATTGAATCAGTATTTGATTATTCTCTGAATAGTCCGTTGATCAATTCCTTTCTTTTTGTCAATAATCTGTTCAAGAATTTTCTTAAATTGAATTCGCATATGCTCAACTTTAACTAATTTTGAACCCGAGTGCATGTTTGGCCTCTCCTCAATTGATTAGAAGCTATTATGTTTTCCTTCAGTAGAAGAGATGACAAGGAGTCAAGTATTACTCTTCCTTCATGTTTTTAAGAAATGAGTTAACCTTAAATTTAAGAAAAGATTGAGAACCAAATCTGGACTAAGGACAATCTTAAACGAATTCAGACAAGAAATCTTTACACTCTGTTTTAAGTATCAGAGTTGGTACTGGTCACTCTCTCCAATACAAGTTTGTTAAATCTGGAGAATCCTTACGGGTGTCAAGTCTTTGACTTCTTCACTTATTATGTTTAAAGCTAACAAATTATTTTTCAGTTGCAAAAGTTAACTGGACTAGTCTCTCTCTTAAAATGCCTAAATTAATCAGTCCAATTTAAAATCAAGAAGTATGATTTGGAACCTTGATACGTAAATAAACCTCAATGATGTATCAATCTCTCTATTTTCATTTGTATAAACTTTATGGTTAAGACTTAACCTGAAACTAAAGGAAATTGATATTCAAACCAGTCATTGTAATATAAACTTTGGACCAAAATATGAAGTTCAATGATAAGATCTGAAAGACCACTTATTTGAATATGTCATTCGGTACATTGGTGTCCAATGAAAACAACCTTTGTTTAGAGAAGGAAAATAGTCTTTCAGAAGAGATAGATGTTGAGCCGAAACCCTCTCTCTCTTTATGAATAGATGCTTAATGGTATCAGCTTAACCTTAACTAAGAGAAAAGATTCAGAATCAAGTATGGTTGTATGAGCAACTTCTTCTTCTCAGCAGATATCAATTGGTTCAGCTATCCTTGTTTGTAAAAGCAGTTTGCTACCAAAGAGGTGAAAAGATAAAGAGTCCAAACTCTCTTCAAGGGTTAAGAAAACAGATTAATCTTAATAGAATGGTTCCTAATTAGATTATTGTGATGTTAAATCCTATGGTTAAGATATAACCTCGAACTAAGAAGAAAAGATAATCAAACTTGCTAATGTAAAATTAGACCTTGATGTATTATCATGTTGAGCAAGGGTGAGAGTGTTGACGGCACAGAAGTGCTAGAAATATTAAAAATCCTTGGCCAAGGTATGATGCCAGTTGGGCATTGGTCAGCTATCATGAACCAGATATACTTCTAGTCAGAATGATCCTTCTGGTTAGGAGATACCTACAAAGGAGGGATCGACCAGCAGTATAGGTCCATGACACCAGGCTCAGAAAGGCATGATGATAATTTGATCCATGTTGATTACCCTCGTGAAGGGTCGGGTTCTTCAGTTGAAGAAACTCGGGGGACCAGTAGGTCTTGGTTGGGTGGAAAAGCCCTTGATGATGTTTCTCTTTCTCTCAATGATAAAGTTGTTCAAGCAATTCAGCATGTTGGTGTTGTCAAATTGTAATTCCAGGTACATGCATTCGTCAATTTAAGATTACTATCAATGTTGCAATAAATGCTATTTATTTTAAGTTATTTGTATGTATGTAAAAGATTGCAGTTGATTAGTTAGACAGTTATTGATTCATTCAACTGAAATGAAAGATCTGAAAATAGTTAATGATTATAAAGAAGTTAATTCTTTCCTTCAGTTCGTTAATTGGTTAAATGGGAACCTTAGATGGATTAGTTAGTTAGTTATTGTCGGTTGAAATCTGGCAGTTAGTTTTCCATTTCTTAAAACATAGAATGACAATTGTTACATTTGTTTCATAGTTGTAGTATTTGATCATTACTTCCCGGAAGCAAAGAAAAGTAGTTATTATCCTTTTGTAATTTTCTGATATATGTTTACAGTTAGTAGTTTTCCTTTCAGCTGAAAATGAAAATTAAAAGTTAGTTGATGAGTTGTATGATGTAACGACATCAGAATTGATTTTCTTTTCCATCTAACTGCAAAGGAAACCCTAGTTTAACAATTATTTAGTTATTGATCTTTCGTGAAACGGTTGATGAAAACAAGTTAGTTGAACTTTAGCTGAAACTGGTAGTTGGTTACATTTTTAAACTGTAGAGCAAGTTGAGTGTTACATAACCACCCTTAATTTTTTTATGAAAAGACTTGTTAGCTCAACAGAATGAAAATGCTAAACTTTCCTTTCCACTTTCTGATCACCAAGTTCCCAGTGTGGGTGAGGTGAGAGCATGCAATATACGAGATTACAATTATACTTAAAATGAGCAGCTCAAAGTAACATCTTCTTATCCAGTGCGGTTAGCTGGGCACATCCACTTTCCAGTGGGAAAGCTAATACAATAATAAAGTGTAAAAAACAAGCTCTTCCACTTTTCAATGGTGAGTGAGTGCCAAAGCCACTTGTTCAGTGGGGTGAGTACAAGAGCCACTTATGCAATGGGGTAAGTAACAACAAGAAATCAAGAGCAAGATCACTAGTGGTACTACCACCTAGTGTCACATTCTAAGCTCTTACAATTCATTTCAAATCAATACATATCTACTATTACAAATATGGCCATGAAATAAAATTGATAGAACACCCCCACATATCTCACAACATTAAGAACTAACCACCCATCATGAGAAATGACAATATACCTCAAGGAAATGGAAAATAAGTGATGGGTACAGGTCTGAAACTTCACTGCAGCAGTCTGGACAGCGAGATAAATACTCAAAAATCTTCAATGACCCACTCCCAAATGCACTCAAAGGTCAATGTAGACTTGGAATGTTTCCAACTCCTCTAAAATGCAAACAAACCTCTCAAACTACAAACTCAAACACCATCAAAGCATTCAAAACCAATAAAGCCAAGACTGGAAGTTTCAATCAGCACCAATGGTGATGCCTAAATGGAATCACACTAATCTAGCTAGGGAATTTCTTTCAATTCCGAAACTAGAAAATCCATGAGGGTTTCCATCCTCAAAGATTTAGAGAACCAAAGCAAATCCGGAAACATAACAATATCATTCTTCAACATATCAAAATGAGCCCCCAACACCTCCTTTTATAGCTTTTTTCATTGTTTTTTCAAAAAAGTACTTTTTGCTTTTTCGTAGCTTTTCCAAAAGAGAGATTTTTTCATTGTTTTTTTTTGAAAAAGCACTTTTTGCTTTTTCACTGCATTTTTGAAAAACATCTTTGCTTTTTCTAAAAAAGCACTTTTGCTTTAAATTAAATAATTCATTGTGTGCAAACATTTAATCACCTTTTCCATCAAATTCCCTTTTAAAATAAAATAAAACCTTTTTTCATGTGCAAAACCCCCTTATTTCTCCTAGGCGTCCAAATGGGAGTTTAAAATACCTTTTCAAAAAGATATTGCACTTAAGTTATCAAAGATAATGATAAAACATTATAACTTAAGTGAATAATTTAATTATTTCACCGCAAGTTGTGAAAAATCCTGGAACACATTGGAATCCAATTTTGACCACGCCAATATGATATTGAGGCATTAGGTGAATAATAGAAGCCAATTTGGTGACCTACTATAAATAGACGTGCTCTCCAAGAAGTTTGGAGAACACCCCAAAAGTTCGAAAACACTTGAGAGAGTGTCATTCATACCAAAATTGCCCACTAAGCTCATTACCATCAAAAGAAACCTTGTAACTCTGAAAAATGCATCCTCCAAGATATTTGGAGTTCCATTGCCTTACCACTTAGCCTACAAAAACTCGGGAAATAGGCTAATGGTCTTTGAACCATTTAGGCCTAAGAAGGGGACATTACATAACAATAAAATGAAGTTTACAAGGGTTATCAAGGGCCGAAATGGGAATTTTCCAACTTCCCTTACAATAAGGGGTTGGAAGACAACCTATGTGCCATAATAGCACACTAAAGCAATGGAAAATATAGGTTTTCATACTTAACAACTGCAAGTGTCATGTAACAGGGTATCACTAGTTGTCACCACCATTAATGTTAGAGTGCGATCTCTAGGTGAAACCGCTCCTTCAACAGATGGGTTCCATTCTCAAATATAGGTACTTGAACAACGCATGCTCACTAAGACTTCTACTAAAGTTTGTTTAGGGTTCTCCATCATGTCCTCTATCTTTCCTTTTAGCCTATTATACACCCAAAAAAGACATCAAAACTTGCAATAATGACCTTCATCCCAAGATTGGTAGCAATCAAGGTTGCATGTACCTATCAAGTGTCTTTTCCCTTCAAATTGTGCCTAGTATGGTCCGTACATGTGCAAAAGTGTGTTTGGGAAGCATGGAGAAACGTCCCCTATGAACTGTAACTATCCTCAACAATAGCGGTGAGGGTCTCTTAGGGTTTGAAACCCTATCTACCTTATTAATGGTAGACGAAGTTTTCTTCTTTGTTTACACAACTAGGTGTACATGTGGAGCCACATCTCCAAGTAATTTATGTCGTTGGTGATACGATACCATAGCTAGAGCCATGTGTCGATATTAAGCATTAAAATGCATTGACATGTAAAGTGGTAGGTGGGATGAACAATGAAAAATAGCAAGAGTGATCAAAGTGGTATGATGGGATGAATGGGTCTGATAGCCTGATAGGAGAAGAGAATGAAGGTAGGGGATGGTCATGATGTATGCATAAATGGGGAAGTCCAAAACCCGGATAGGAGTATAGAAGAAAGCGGACTTGGGAGGAAAGTCATGCCGAGAAGGGAAACTCCACAACTTTGATGGCTTACATTGACTTAGAAAATTGGATATGCCTCCATAATTGAAATTTTGGGGATCTTGAGCAGATGCATGGGGGATAAAGGGGAAGAACTCGTACACAAATTTGGATCAAGGCGAATGCTAGTGATAGGAAATGAGCAATTTGTACCACAACATAGATTATGGAAAAAGGGAACATGACAAGTCCACCCTGCTTGAATTTTCCTGCCCTCAAGCAATTGTAAGTTCAATGCTCCATCTCCTCCTATCTAAAATTCTCTACAATATTAGTATTCCCTAATTCTTCCCAAGCAGCCTCCTTTGTAGGCAAGTTCCTCCATTGAACTAGATAATTTGTAATGGCTCCACATTCCAAATTTTCCCACCTTTGACTTGGATTGAATAGTGAAAGCAACCAATCTTCCATATACCTCCTTTGACATGATGATGAATGAAAACATCCACAAACTCCTGCAAGGCCCAAGGTTGCCACATGTGTTCACCTCCATGTTTTTGTTGGTGATTCCTTGCACAAGTATCTACCCTTGGATTTGCTTCACCAAGCTCATGCTGCACTACTCTGGTAGACATTTGAAGTCCTCCTTGAGATATTCTTGTGGTACTCATAGTTTCCTCCACAAGGTAGATGTGTCCAAAACAATTTCTCCTTAACTTTGGATGGTATCCTTTACTCAATCACATAATAGACAACACTTGTCTGGCTGCAAATGATTTAAGGTAATGGCTAGGACTGATGATGATAATAATTCCAAAGCTAGGCATTGGGTGGATAACAATCTTGTTTTCGTTCCTTGTGCAACCTAGCTGCAAAATGTGAGCATCACCTCTCTCTTCTACCTAGGTCGTATCCTTGTGAAGATGAATCTGAATTTGAGCTTCTCCTATCAAGATCGTTGACATCCTTGAAGTGTCTTTGTATTGTGTGTTGCAACAAATTCCTCAATATGAAAGGTGCAACAAAACCCTACCTCTTTGTCACTAGACTATGGCCATGGCATACTCATAAGTATGCCCGCCTCCCCTAGATTGTTGTCATAAAAATTTCCCTGTGTTCCACAAATTCTTACCATGACACCACAAGCTATACCCTTTGACAATTGGTGTGGATCACTTTTTTTGTGGGTTGGACAATGGCTGTGGTAAGCATAGGTTGCTTGAGATTTCTCCCCAAACAGCAATGTGTAGCCTAGAATACTTGCACTTCATGACCCCAATAGGTGAGATCTTCCACACGCAACATTAAGCAAAGAATTCCTGCTAAAATCTGCAAAGCTATAGTGGCTCGTGAGAGATAATACTCATCCAAAGCACCAGTTTATAAAAATGATTGATAGGAACATAGTAACCCTGTTGCAAAATTGAGTTCCGTTATTCAAAACCAAGAAAATAAAGGCTGAAAATCACCCTATACTAGCTAAGAACATTTTAGCCATGGTAATGACCCAAAAAATCCACCATGTGACCAAAAATACTTATGTGACGGCACAGAAGTCACAGATGAAGTTGGAAATATTGAGAACAGATTGATGATTGGAAACCACCTTCATTTTGGTCCTTGGCTCATGTTTCTGGTGGCCAACACTTATTCTTACCATGTATGGTTAATGACTTCCACAAGATGCTACAAAGTCATCAGCCCATTGCTTTCTCCCAACACCTAAGACCTAGAACATGGATTCATTTACTACTACTCCCATAGGTCTGGCAACTTCATTTTTGGGTACTCTCCCTTTCTTTTTAGCTGCTTCAAGCAACTTAGGGTTTTCATTTTGGTGCATAAATTGTGTCACAAAGTTTGGCCCTTGTATAGCTTTACCCAAGAATGCAAACATTTGATGTTGTTTGTGTTCCCTAACTTGCAGTTGCTCCTCCAAATTCTATATCTGCACCTTAGAACTTTGTTGTTGCTGCCTAATTCTCACCAACTCTATTAGGAGTAGACTCTCATTCTTCTTGAATTTTTGAATTTTCTCTTCCCATTCATATCTTACAACATCTACCACACATGAATGCAAGAACTTTGAAATGGGTTGATTACCCCCATAGGCTTATTGAAAGCTTCTTGTATTCTATCCATTCGTGCATGAATTCCCTTCGCCAAAATAGAAGGAAGCCTCCCTTCGTCAATTATGTCAACCTGATTTAACCCAATAGGAAAAGGATACCATATGGAGTGCAGGAAATCGAAGGCTTTGTAAACATTTGTTAGCAAATGCAGAATGGAAGTGTGTGATGGATTTGATCAAATGTTGGTTGACAGGTGCTAGCCGCACATCTGATATTGCCATTTAGACGGTGGATTACATGATTGGCCTCAATTTAGGAAAGGTTTATAATTGGGCCCAGCTTTTGTCTGAACAAGTACAGGAATTTTTATCCCGTAAACATAAGACCTACATGACATAGCATACTATCACCTTATTATTGGATGTTATTTTTAGTCAAGTTCCTACTAATAAATTGGGCAAGTTTCAACTAGCCTTTGACTATGATTCCTCGTGGCCTACAATATTTAGATGGACTACTTTGGATGCCCAAGCTCACTCAAGGGAGGAAGCTAAATCTAGCCATAAGAAGTGGAACACAAAGATGCATTAGGTGAAGGAGAAGGAAGCAATGAGGATGATTAAGAGTGGATTGAGTTGCCCTCTACATCAGGCACCATACCCAAGGACACTCATTCAGCCGAGGTTGTGTCTACACCTATCGAGGCTCAATTTTTAGTTCCATCAAATACCGTTGTAGTGGAGACATTCTTTTCAGAAGCAACATTCCTACTTCATCCGTTTTAGCAAATTTTCTTGTCAGTTGAGCCATCCGAACAAATCAATAGTTGGTTGAAATTCCTTGGGGTTCCCATTGATGTCTAAGAATTTCCCCCACCTAGCCCTCCTTAGGATATTTCCATGGGGATAGAGCAGCTCGAGATGATTCAATCTACTGGCGAGAGTGTGCAGCCATGTCCCACACAGGCAACTACACCTACTATTGAGCTGATGTAGGAAGGTGAGCCTTCTCTAGCACTGCAACTACCTCCAGCTATCTAGGATCTACCCAAAACTATCCCTGCTGACACGCCTATTCAAGAGCAAGAGTCTAGCGACTCAGAAGGGATTATCATTGAAATTGCTAAACCAGACGAGGCTGATCCCTTGGATATCATTCAAAGGTACATACATGATTCGGAACTCATGGACGCCATTATATAGGAAGTAGTGGATATTTCTCGACGATTGGATCGTACTCATTCTCCTCTGATATGGCAAGAGGCCCAATGCATCCTAGTGTTCATGAAGGAAGGGTGTGAGGTAGAGTTCAATAGCATATTCATGTCCATAGGATGGCCTAAGATTGAGACTTTTGAGATGACGACAGCATGGCAACCTACGAGACCTACTTTTGGGGGGAAGGATGGTAAGGAAATTACAACTTTATTTGGTATGGAGGCCACATTCCAAGAGATGTTTTATAAGTTGAAATGCCAAACAAACTCCAATATTCAGCTTACAAACCAAATAGATGAGGCTACAAGGATGTCACAAAAGGTGTGTGCTGAAGCAGATGAACTCACTCAATGCTTTTAGGAGCAACTGGCTAAACAATCACATCTTACAAAAGTTGAAAAGACTAAAGTAGCAACCAAAGATGCAAAATTAGCTAAGAAAGACTGCCAGCGAGCCGAAAAAGATAAGGAGATTGAATAGATAAAGTGCCAACTGGCCGAGGCTACACAAATGGTGAAGGCTGCTAGGGAGAGGGAACTATTAACGGCTCATCATCTCAAGTTGCGAACAAAGGAGGTTTACAAGCTACACCATATCAACTCTCAGACATCCACCAGTTGCAGTTCATTGTGCCTTAAGATTTCACGATCAACAAACTACCAAATATCAACAAACTCTGGCAGCACATTGGGATATTAATCCTAAAGATGTTAGGAAATTTGACAAAGAGGAGGTGCAACCAGGATTGGCCAAGCTTCCATTGGACTAACCACTGCTTCAGCCAAAGAGTGACATAGATAGCTCATTTGATATTGACAACCCAAATGAAGCATAATTGTATTTTGAAGTTTGAGACTTTAGGTTTTAACTTTCAACTTTAAAATTTAAACAATGAAATTGAAATCAAAGACTTTATTGTTGTTATTAGGCTATACAATATACTATTGTTATACTGTTGTCATGATTAATTTTATTGTTGTTATACTGCTCTTAACATTTATAATGTAGTCATGATATACTTAAATATTTAAAAAATTTAAATTTATTGTTGTTACTATAATCCCGTCATGTTATATTATGTCCATTAACTTGTAGAAATCTCTTCCGTGAAACACATCCACTACAATCCTATCATCCCCATCCCCAAAACATTGTGGAGCACAGATTTAAACAATATAGGAGGTAAATGGAGGGAAATATCCTTGTAGCTTTCAAGAGGGGAATTCATATGGCTAATTGGCATTTTACCTATTAAGTAAACTTTACCTTTTAACTATTATGGGATGCTTTCAATGGCCATTATTTCAAAAATCTCAAAGCTCTACTACCATATTCACAAACACACTAAATAATATGACTACTCAAACCATAGGCCTTACATGGACAAAAAGTTATTCCATAGTTCTAAGGCTTTTGCAGGTAGAACATTCTTTTGAGAAAGAACTTTGTGAGAATTTGTAAGTATTTCGCTGAAATAATGATCTGGAAGGTGTTGGGGGTGGGAGTTATTAAATAAATAAAAAATTATAAGATTGCTTTTGGATTCAACTATATATATTTTTCAATCAATGTTTTGGATCGCATACAATGATCCCTCATCAAAAAGAGGAGAGAGATGATGGATCGCTGAGTGTGATTAGACACATCAATTGAAAAATTTACACAATTAAATTCAAAAGCAATCTTACAACACTACTTCATAGATTGTGGAAAACTCATGCCAAATAAAAAATAGTTGAAACAATAACTTGACCTACTTAAATTCTACCTCGCATCACTACCACCTTTAAATGCTTGGACCTTATAGATAGTGAAAGACATATTACACCCTCTACTAAGCTCAATCTGGAGTCCAAATCCTCTTCCTCTCTTTCCTACTTTAGAAATACATTTTATTATTTAAATTTTCTTATCATAATTCACCACTATCAATTCATTTTTAGAAAAAATTTAATGTATTTGAAAAGTTATCTAATAATATTGTGTAGTGATTTTTTACACAATATTTCGGATTGCACTCCATGATTCATCATTTTACATCTAAATCATCCTAATGATGGATTAGGAAGGGGATCAAAAACATTCATATAACAGATCACTAAACAATTCCATCTAAAAAAAATTTCTAAAATTGTAACGAACTGTAAAAGCCTAATATTTCTAATTTAAAAAGCTCAATCACAAAGTTCAAAGGTAAAATGCACAAAGAATGTCATGTCCTCTTCTCAAAAATGAAAATTTTGATTTAAGACCTATAGCCTATCTCTATTTTTTTTTAGGCTAAGCAATATGATAAGGGAAATAAAGTATAATTTTGAGGCCTACTCATTGTTTATAAAGTCAATTTAAGTGTTGTTATTAAAGAGACATT
Source organism: Sequoia sempervirens (assembly GCA_007258455.2). Lineage (NCBI taxonomy): Eukaryota > Viridiplantae > Streptophyta > Pinopsida > Cupressales > Cupressaceae > Sequoia > Sequoia sempervirens. The sequence continues at coordinate 103,423,798 of VDFB02058242.1, forward strand.
ATGAGGATATGCAGTTAGTTATTTATTAAAAAAAAAATCACTCAGTGGAAAAAAGTAGAATATTCAGGGCCCAAATGAGATGTCTATATATGAAAAAGCAAGCACCCAAATTAATCATCTAATTGACATTATTTCAAATTTAAATTTAAAAAATATGCATTCAAAGATGGAAACCCTTGGTTTGCAAATACTTGAGGATGAAAACGCTCTTGAATTTGGCAACTAAAACCCTTATATTCAATTGAAGCAAATCTGCCCAACGATTGTGTTTGGGCTTATTGAAAGGAAATTAGCTAGCACGGGGCATCACACTATAAACAAGGGCATGTTGATCCCCATTGTTCACAAGGCTTTGGATGAGTGTAAAAGGGATAGGCCTAAGAAGGCAATTGCATCCACTTTCCCAGCAAACCCATGGTTTGATGAAGAGTGCAAGTTAACAAAAAGAAAACTTCGTGAGGGTGGAAGTACCACAGAAAACAAGAACAAATACGAAAAGATGATACGGAACAAAAAAGAAAAATATGTGAGCACTAGAAGGCTGGAGCTGATTGCCCTTGGAAAGAACAATCCCAAGAAATTCTGGAAGGAGCTACAGCAAAAAAGAAAACAAGCGGAAAACAATATCACAAGCTCTCAATGGTTGGAATATGCAAAGTTACTGTATGAGCAGGAACAAGATAAACATAGACCTCCAACAATCATGGTTACCACTGAACTTTTCACCATCGAAGACATCAATCAAGGCATAAAAAGGTTGGCTGGGGGAAAAGCACAAGATATTGATGGGCTGCAAACAGAATTCTTAAAATGGGGCATTAAGGTCCTTGCACCTTGCATCAAGGGCATCTTCAATAGGGTTATTCAAGAGGGCTTTCCGGAAGGGTGGACAACTAGTGTTGTTATTCCCTTATACAAAAGTGGGGACACTAATAACCCATCAAATTACCACACTATTATGATTAATCAGCTTCTTGGAAAACTTTTTGGAAGCATTATTGAGCGCACAATTAGTAGTTGGGCTGAGAAAGAGGGCAAAAGAGATGAAGGTCAGGTTGGTTTTAGACCGAAACATTCCACTATCGATCACGGTATTACTCTTAGATTTTTGATTGAAAAAATTTGGAACGTTCAAGGGGAGGAGGCCTTTTGCTGCTTTGTAGACTTCAAAAAAGCCTTTGACACAGTGCCACGGGGAAAGTTGTGGAATAGAATGGAGGATTTGGGAGTCCCAAAGGTGCTTAGGGCGGCTGTTCATAGGCTGTATGAGCAGGTCAGAGCTAAAATCAGAACCAATGAAGGAATGTCTGAGTGCTTTGGCAGCGACATTGGAGTCAAGCAAGGCTGCCCACTTTCCCCAACGCTATTTGGGATTTACATTGACAAGCTGGAAGAGTGGATAGACAAAGTTGGTGGGGAAGGTATTCAGTTGGCCAATTATGTAATAAAATTGCTCTTTTATGCCGATGATCTCATTCTGATCGCTAAAACAGCACATGAGTTAAGAAAGCATTTGAAAGCTCTTGAATCCTTTTGTTAGGAAGTTGGGATGCAAGTGAACACTAGTAAAACTAAAATAATGATCTTCTCTCTGCGAAGGAAAAAGCAGCAAATTAGCTTTATCTTTGAAGGCAATCTGCTAGAAATTGTGGATGAATACAAATACCTTGGGCTAGATTTTCACTACAAGCTCAGTTGGGAAACTTGTAGAGCAAAAAAGATCCAAAGGGGCTGGAAAGCACTTTACTCTCTACAAAATAGATGTAGAAATGCTGAATTATGGGATTGGAAAACCAAGAGAACGTTGTTTGGCTTACTTGTGACCCCGGTGGTTCTATATGGGTGCGAAATTTGGGGCAGCAGCATGTCAGATCAGAAATGGAGGCAAGTGGAAAGAATTCAAAAGCATCTAATTGTTAGCAGCCTTAAGCTCAAAACTGCAATACCTTATGAGATTTTATTAGCGGAGACGGGCACCTTCCCCTTGGAGGCATCCGCGATGATTCGGTTACTAAGTTACCTACAAAAAGTTCAAAATATGGAGAACCATCGGTGGCCTAAGCTAATTGTAAAAGAAAAGTTGGATAGAAGAAAGAATACATGGATGAAACAAAACAAAAAATGGATGGAAAAGTGGGGTGTGAATATGCAAGATTGTCCAAGTACAAATGAAGAAATAAAAAAATATGTGAAACAAAAATTCAAAAATGCTATATGGACAAAACAATCAGGGCGAAAAAAAGATTACTATATCAAAGAATTTAATCCCAAGGGGGACCATGAAGAAAAGGCCTATATAGGAGTGAATATTAAATGGAGAGCAAAGATGTTGATAGCTCAACTTCGGACTAGCTCACATCATCTTAGATGTGAAATGGGCAGATGGATGGTTCCTAAAGAAGAGTGGGAAAAAAGAATATGTCGATTTTGCGACATGGGATTGGTGGAGACAAAATGGCACTTTGTTATGGAGTGCTCAGCGTATAAATATATTCGGGTCAGTTATGGGGACACCTTACAAGTTGATAACTTAAATACCTTGTTTGAGGAGGAAAGGTTGGTCAAATCGGCAAATTACATCATCAAAATTCACTGTCATAGAGCTGACCTCGAGCGAAGATCTCAGGCTGTTTAGGGTCTTCTCTTTTCGGTGGTGGTCTTGTGTTGTTCCTAGGTCCCATAGGCTGCTGTGGCCTCATGGACATTATTAAAATATTTCATGTCATTTCATTCATATTTGCAAGCAAATTGTTCGGCATTGTCAAATTAGCATTATTTGGAGTTTTCATGCATATGTACTCCTGCGCCCACTTGACATTGTTAACCTTTCAGCACATTAGGAAAAGTTTATACCCTCAACACCTGCACCGCAATTTATGCTGCTGCATCCGTACAGCTATTCATGCCTCCAGATCACCGTACGATTAGTATATGTTTTAGTTGAGTTTCTTAATGAATAAGTGCTGTCTTTTGGTTTAATATTCTGCTATTAACGCTGGAATATCTCTTGTTATTAAAAATTGCTGACTAAGGTCACCTTCACCATATTTTCCAAGGGTTAATAAATTACTTCCACTGTTCGCTTCTTTCCAGATAGGCAGAATATATGATCTTTCATTTATTTTGCGTTAATTTCCAATTATTATATACTCAAAATTCAAAAATACCAAAATATGTATTACTGTGGTGGCTAGTTTCAGATTTACAAGTTGCTGTTATAAAGGGGCTTCTTACGCTGTGTGCTGAATTCCATCTTGATTAATTCAGAATTTATTATTGTAGTGCTGCTTAGGATTTAAGCATTAAATATCATTTTTTATTCTTTTCAGCTGGCAATAATTCTGCAATATATATTGTTCACTGTTAGAGTAGGTTTTTACTTGCATACTTTACCGTTTACTTTCAGCATTCTCTTCAGTTATTTCCAAAATCAGAGAATACAAAAAAATTGCATCTTTCCTAAAAACTTGAATGGAGACATTACAAATAACTTAACACTTAAAGGTGGAATAGTGTAGATAACTCACACGAAAGCACAAGTTAAGACCGGGAAACCAGTAGCGACATTGGCGCCTGTCAAAAAGAATGTAACAAAGAGTCTCACACCCCAGAATACCTCAGGCTATATTGCAATGTTCACATTTATTAACAAAGCAGAACCCAAAAACCTTAGAAGACGATATTTTCTGGCTTTTCAAAATCTGTTTACGGAAAGACAATTTACCTTATAGATGTTTAAATTACCCTATAAGACTGAAACTTAACATATAATAAAGATCAGACTACGATCCAAATGATAATGAAAAACAAAACTCACAGTTTTTCCTCCCAGAAACTCTTCCTTAACATTGTTCATTGCTTGCGAATGTTAGTTCTTGCTCTATTGACTCGGTTCTTTATTAAACAGAAAAGTCTTTGTAAACCTCGACAACTGAATTTTTTCCACCTCCATACGCACAAAACTACAATGACAAACGGCCAAGAATTTGTAATTTAATTTCCATTTAAGTCCTAATCTCCTTTTATAAGCAATTTCTCGGCCAGGAAATTGTAATTTAGCCCCATTTTCAATGGTAAGTTCGTTGGTAGGACAGGCTTTTTAGTTAGAAATTCTTCACGAAAACTCCGCATGCGGCGGTACACCTTGGAAATATCGACAATCTGCTTTTGCTGTTGAATTTTGATAAAAAGTCGGATATTAAAAATGGCCGACAGAGTGCTGTGCACATCGCACTTAAGAATGGCACAATAGCAATAACAAAAGCTATGCCGAGTGCGCTTGGAAAAAGTCAGTTTTATCTATTTTTAAATGCAATGCAGTTCAGGCAATCCCTTCTGACCGCAAGAGTCTGAGATTTCAAGTGTTTAATTCTCAAACACCAATGATAAAGATCTAACAGCAACGTATCTGTCAACTATTTTTTACTCTAAATTTAGAAGAAATTTAAGAGTCATCTTAAATAGAGGAGAATTGTTTTAAAGAATCGTCTATCTTTGATTAATAGTGTAAATGCTCTTTACTTGTTTGTTTCGTTCCATGATAACCTGCAAGCCAAAATTTAATCGCCGTATGGTTCTATTTAGGATTTTTGCTATATTTATGACATGCAAAAGTAAATTTTAGGGGACTTACAAAAATTCTAAATGATATAGTAAGTCTAATTTTAAAAAGAAATAAAACATAATCAAAATGAATGGGTACTTTAATGGTTTTTTTTGTTAATTTAGAATTTGTATAGATAGAGCTTAGTATTTAAGCTAAATGTAATTGTAAAAATGCTTTAAATCAAAAAGAAAAGCAGCTTGAAATAAATGTTTGTTTTGAGTAGAAAGATGGAATAAAAATGCTTATATATATAGTTTGAAAGTGAATAATAATGACTATACATTCAAAATATTAAATTAATTGTTTGCATGTTTATAATATAATTTATAAACTGTGAATGGAAATTTATAAACAATATTTCATTCTTTACTTTTCTTTTCTTTTTTGTATAAAATGTAATGATTATTTTGATAAACAATGTATTTAAATATGTTTTTTTTAATATAATAGTTTTTTATTTGTAATATAATAATTTGGTTTTTTTTTTTAAATATAATAATTAGGTTCGATGGAAGGGTTAAATCTTTTCAATAGTCTTGCATCATGCTATCACATTCTCAATTGTCGATGTCTTTATAATATCATTTATACACTTTGAATATTAGTGAAAAATTAGAAACAATATCTAATTCTTTGTTTATTTCTTTGTATAAAGTGCAATGATTAATTAGATAAGGTAAATTCAATGTAGTAAAATATTTTTTTTTAAATATAATAATTATTATTTTAATTTGTAAAATGTAATAATAATTATTTTAATTTGTAAAATATAATAATTATTATTTTAATTTGTTAGTATAATAATTATGGTTTTTTTTTTTTGTTTTTAGTTTTTGACCTTTATAATATGAATGTAAAACATATTTTATTTATTTTCTTTCTTTGTATAAAGTGTTGTTTTTTAATTATTATTTTTATTTATTTTATATTGGGTTCATCGAATTTCAATGGTCAACCATCATTCTACCACATTCTCAACCATCGGTCATTACAGTCAGTCGATAATGTTCATATAGGGAACGCCTTTGACGTAATAATATTTTAAATGATGTAAGTTAAATAAACTTTAAAAATAATGATAATTGATATGTAAGTATTTTAAAATGACAACAAAAGATATGGATTTAATTTCATGTATAATTTAGTGATGTTTTCTTTTATTGTTTAATGATTAGAATGTGTTACAATATCAAATATAATTTTAAAGTGTTTTAATATATGATTAATTACAATTTATATTATTTAAATTAAATTAATGTTTGTGAAAGTGAATTCATTTGAGGATTCAAATTTGTGCGAATAGAATGACTTGTGAAGTTATAATCATTTAAAAACATATTCACTTTGTTTCATAATATCTAAATTTCTAAAACAAATGGTATTGGTGAACATCTTTGAGGAGTTTGTTAAGCAAGGATCTTCTCCTTTGATCAAACTCTTGAGATTCAATTTAATTATTTTGGCACAATGATTGAAGGAAGCAACCAAGCAAGACACCTAATTTGTCATTAAGTGTGTATGCTTATGTAAGTCGATGATGTAATGATGTGTTATGGTGCTCCTTGAGTGATAATGCAAAATGGAATATGATCTTGTGGATATATCAATGGTGAATCAGAATCTATCTTAAATATAACACCTTGCATGGAATTTGAAATGTTTGGTGCTCAAGTTGGCAAGTAACAACTAATGCAAAGAGGTCAACTAGGACCCAATTTTAATTTTGAATTTAAAAGTTTTGGGGCTTATTTTTGTGCCCACAAGTTTGACCCAAGTGAGTGGATGGATAAATGAGGATTAAGACTAGTCATTGAGGGTGTATGTAGATGAATTTGAGTTAGGTTTAATTAATTGACCATTTTTTGTGCAAACACACACTTTTTTGCTAGTCATTTATTAGATACCCTAAATTGTCTTGACGTGCGAGCAACACCTCTTTACTAATTTTCATTCATTTTCCCTAATGATTAAATAATACCTTATTATTTAATTATCATCAAATTTTCATATTCTATTATTAATTAAGTAATTTTATATTATTTAAATTAATTCATTCTAATTCATCATTTATGACTAATTAAATAAATATTATATATTTAACAATGTCTTGATTATCCTTATCATTCATGACTAATTAAATAAATCTTATTTATTTAATAATGTCCTAATTATCATTATTTTAAATAAACCTTATTTATTTAATGATGTTGCTAACTTCACTTATTCTTCTATTTTAATTAAATATTTATCATGTAATTATTTAATTAGCATCAAACATCCTTCTTATATTAAATAAATAATTAACATCAAACATCCTTCTTATATTAAATAAATTTACTAATTATTTAATTAAACCACTTTCCCACTTCTAGATTAAATAATTAAAATAATTATTTAATTCTCCAATATTCACTCAACATGATCCATTAGTAAATAAATTTTTATTTATTAATTCAATCTTTACTTGCACATTCCTCCAATGATTAACTAATTAATTAACTATCCTCTCACACATTGACTAATCAATCAATCTCATTGATTATTCAATCAAACCCATTGATTAACAAATCAATCTCATTGATTATTCAATCCCACTAATTAATCAATCAATCCCATTGATTAATCAATCAATTTCCACTAATTATCTAATCATTTCCCTTGGTTGAATTAATCAAGCCAATTAACTCTCCAATCTATTTCCTCTCAATAGATCTCGACTGTTGGTCCCGATCTTCCATCTTTGAATCCAGATCGTTCATCTGAAACAAGCATTTATATAAAAGCAAGCCTTCATAGCACATTGATAGCTAACCACAAACTCTTAAACTTCGTTGTTTGCATTATTACAATCATCACACATACTTGAAGCTCATAGAAAAAGGATAGCATACCCATTTCTGAGAGCAAAAGCAAACTAAGAAGAACAATGGAAGTCATCCATGGCAATATGGTGAAGATGAAGGTATCAATTGTTTGAAATCCAGTTTTATCTATTATTGTATGTTTTCCATTGATTAGATTGGATCTTATTGAGTTTAGGATTGCAAATTGTGGTCATTTGCATTGTTTCCTATTAACTATATGCCTTAGAGGTTGAATTTCTAGTTTATAATTTCAATAAGAACAACCCAATTAAAATAAGCTCAAAATAAAGGGTAAAAGTGTAAGGTATACACTTCTCACCCAAGTATAAATCTATAATACATATTTTTAAATAACTTACGCTTTAATACTTAAATTGTTCTTTAGCATTTAAACTGCAACTTTAAATGAATAACAATCATGAAAAAATTGTTTAATAGACAATGTCAACCATCAAATTTAAGCCTTGATATTACCTAGGTATGTACCTAATAAAATTTATTTTTCTCACTTGAATTTCTTAATTTCTCAAAAAAACTAAGTATATACCAGGTAAGTGCAAAAGGATGGGGGGCCAAAAGGGGTCTTAAGTGGCCAATTTTTTTCTAAAATCAAGAAATACTGACCTTGGATGTGAAATTGAGGATAGTTACACTCAAAAAAATTAGATGCAACAAAAACAAGGATCGTAATGCTTTGAGTCTACTTTCTAAACTACTAATTTATTTTTTAAATGGTAGAGATTAAGGGGTTCAAAAGAGGGAGCCACAAAAATTGGTGTTGTTCTTGTCAAAAAAAAACATAACATAGCGACTTTTATGGCTCCCTCAAAAGTTTAACCTTTTTTCGGTAATTTTAAAATCGCTTCAGTGAGAAATTAGCTAACAGCATGTAGTTTATGCCTGATTTTTCTGATATTTTTTTAATGAATATTTGATTTTTTACTAATTTTCAAAGTGGACACATCTTGAAAAATAGAATTTTGGCTGTCTGCCCCTATAAATTTTGAAAACTAATTGAAAATCATTTTTTAATATGTGTAGAATGGAGTCTAGTTTCTAAAAATGTAATTTATTTGAAATTTCAATGAACGGTTAATTTACAATGAAAAAAATACCAAACACTGGTTTTTTCCAAAAAACGAACACACAAACAAAAGAAATTAAAGATGAAAGGCTTAACATTGTCAAAATGTGAAAAAAATTATATCGTTAAATAGCTAAGAGAGAGCTTAACAATACCTAGGTGTTTGAATTTTTTGACCTTGAAACATGTGCAAACCTTACGGTTAGCATGAACGTGATTATGTGAAATCTTGTAGAATATGCAAAAACATGTCTTTGGATGTTGGGAAGGCACTCCAAGCCTCTGGGTTGGTAATCCAAACCAAATACCAAGCTTAAGGCTTGGGGAATCCCAAAGCAAGAAATAACGCGAGTGCATTCTAACATGCTCACATTATTTCATGGTTTTGACATATTTTTTTGCATTTGTGCTCAAGAGTTGCCTAAGAAAGACATAACGTGAGCGTGTTATAATGTGCTCACATTATGTATTACTTTGTGTTAAATTCTAGTTTATATTAAATGTATGTATATATATTTGTATGTATGTATGTATGTTTGCTTGTATGCCATGTATGTATGTATGTATGTATGTATGTATGTATGTATGTATGTATGTATGTATGTATGTATGTATGTATGTATGTATATGTAGGTATGTATGTATGTATGTATGTAAGATTGTATGTACATATGTATGTATGCTTGTATGTATGTATGTTTGCTTATATGTATGTATGCATTTAGAGGGAGGGATAATTTCAAGAGAGAGAGAGTTGTCTAGGTAGGGTGGGAGGGAGATACCTAAGAGAGAGAGAGAGAGAGGTAGAGAGGTAGTGAGAGAGAGCCCTAAGAGAGGGAGAGGGGGTGGGAGGGAGAGACCTAAGAGAGGGAGTGGGGGAGAGAAGGGGTTGGAGTGAGAGGGACTTATCTAGGTAGGGTGGGAGGGATAGAGAGAGAGAGAGAGAGAGAGGGGGTGGGAGAGAGAGACAGAGAGAGAGAGAGAGTGTGTTATCTGGGTAGGGTGCTAGAGGAAGAGACTTGTGAGAGAGAGGGTGGGTGGGAGGGAGAGACCTGAGAGATAGGGGGAGAGAGGGAGTGGGAGAGAGAATTAGAAAGAGGAGTGGTAGAGAGATAGAGGGAGTAAGTGTGAGAGAGAGAGACCTGAGAGAGGGAGAGGGTGTGGGAGGGAGAGACCTAGGAGAGAGGGAGAGAGAGAGAGAGAGAGGGAGTGGACCGAGAGAGGGGTTGGAATGAGAGGGACTTATCTAGGTAGGGTGTGAGGGATAGAGAGAGAGAGATAGTTATCTAGGTAAGGTGCTAGAGGGATAGACTTGAGAGAGGGGGGTGGGAGGGAGAGACCTGAGAGATAGGGAGAGAGGGGGATTTTGCGAGATGGGGAGTGGGAGAGAGAGGGAGTGAAATAGAAGCGAGAGAGAGAGAGAGGATGGAGTGGGAGATAGAGGATGAGAGAGAGGGATGGGAGAGAGAGAGATAGAGGGAGGGAGAGAGAGAGAGGGGGCGAGGAGGGTGGGAGTTAGGGTGGAAAGGGAGAACATGAGAAGAGAGAATTAGGAAAAGAGGGGGTTAAGGTAGAGAGGACTTATCTAGGTAGGGTGGGAGGGAGGGAGGGGGTAGAGAAGGGGGGAGAGAGAGAGGGAGAGAGAGGGAGTGGGAGAGAGGGAGTAGGAGAGAGGGGGTTGGAGTGAGAGGGACTTATCTAGGTAGGGTGGGAGGGATGGAGGGAGGGAGAGAGAGAGAGAGGGAGGTGGGAGAGAGAGACCTAAGAGAGAGAGATTTATCTAGGTATGGTGCTAGAGCAAGAGACCCTAGAGAGAGGAGGTGGAGGGATAGACCTAAGAGATAGGGAGAGAGAGAGAGAGAGGGAGTGGGAAAGAGGGAGTGAGAGAGATAGAGGGACTGAATGAGAGAGAGAGATTAGGGTTTAGGGTTTAAGGGTTGAGGTATTAAGGGTTTAAGGGTATAAGGTTGAGGGTTGACGGATTAGGGTTTAAGGCATAGTGTCCAGGGTTGTTGGTTTAGGGATAGGGTTTAGGGTTAAGTGAGAGACGTAGATGGCTAAGGAGGGATGGATGGCTAAGGAGAGAGAGAGAGAGAGGAAACCTTTAGAAAATCAATATTTTCATAACGCAAGTGCATTTTGAAGAAGTTGAGATATAGTCATTTTGTATAGCAAGACAAAACAGGCTCACATTATAATGTGCTCATGCGCTTGTGTTATAACGCGAGCGCATTATAATGCGAGCACATTTTGTCTTGCTCTAAAAATGATAAAAAAAAGTCAGCACACCTATGATCCAGGCCCACATGATCTGTTATTCTATAAGTTATGCACGTGTTCTAACAAAAAATAGCTTTTTGATGTTGTTGGGAAGTGCACATGCAAATTTTTCACATTCTACCACCTTTGCATGAACTTTCCACCACCTTTTTATGGTTTTCCAACTTAGGAAGGAGGAAATAATAAGTTTTCACATCAAATTTTATATATATCAATTCAAGTCTCAATTTTTGTAGTGTTGCAATGTTAATTGTGATTGAATTGTAGGAATTTAACATTATACATTGGTTATTTGTATTGTTTTTAGTAATTCTATTTGAGTGATATACATTTGAACGTTGAAAAGGAAGCAAGCTTGTGAAAAACTCAAATTGTTGAGGAGTTTGATTCAAGAAGAAAAAAAGGCTACATAATTGGGTAGTTCCTCCATTCGAATATTCATTTTTTAGGTATGCCAAGTCTTTACACATTTTCCTTAATTCTATTATGTTTCTTTATCATCCCTTATCATACATGCTTAATACAATGCTTTGATTTTGTTATAATGCATATTCCATGTTCGTCAAATTGTTTATTTCTCGTTATAGCCTTAGCCCCTCTTGGCACATGTTAAACTACACAATTCTTTACACTTGCCAATTATATTTTAAACCACATCTCTTTGAGGCATTTTGTTAAACAATTTACCTACCTTGTGTATGCTTCCACATTTTATATACACATTTACGAGATTACTTATAACTATGTAATATAATACATAATTTCTCATTCTTTTTTTATGGATGTGCATACCCCTTTCCAAATATTCCATTTTGGTATAGGCATGGGGGATGTTGGAAAATGCTTTGGAATTTGGTTTTAGACCTAGAAATTACATTTTCTTGAAATTTTCTAAATCCTTTTCAACAAATCCATTTTGTGCATATCCTACATTTATTGTAGTCCACAAGGACATATCTCATTGAGGCATTTTTTCAAACAGTTCATGTGCCTTGTCTATACATATCTACCAAAGCATTTTATCAAACATGTTAGAAAAGTTAATGAGTTGTTTGAAAAAATTCCTCAAATAAATGTGGTCTCATGGTGATGGACACCACCATGATACCACATTTCTTTGAGGCATTTTTTCAAACAGCTCACTACCTTGTCTTGCTACCACATTTTCCATGCATGTCTACCAAAGCATTTTATCAAACATGTTAGACAAGGAAATGAGTTGTTTGAAAAAATGTCTCAAATAAATGTGGTCTCATGGTGATGGACATCACCATGAGACCACATTTCTTTGAGACATTTTTTCAAAAAGCTCATTCCAAACTATGGATGCATGGAAAAAATCTATCAAAGCATAATAGAAAGCAAAAGCATAGACAAGGTGGTGAGCTATTTGAAAAAATGCCTCAAATAAATGTGGTCTCATGGTGATGGAGACCACATTTATTTGAGGCATTTTTTAAAATATCTCACTACCTTGTCTATGCTACCATAATTTCCATACATGTCTACCAAAGCATTTTATCAAACATGTTAGACAAGGAAATGAGTTGTTTGAAAAAATTCCTCAAAGAAATGTGGTCTCATGTTGATGTCCATCAACATGAGACCACATTTCTTTGAGGAATTTTTTCAAAAAACTCACTACCTTTTCTATGCTACCACATTTTCCATACATGTCTACCAAAGCATTTTATCAAACATGTTAGACAAGGCAATGAGTTGTTTGAAAAAATTCCTCAAAGAAACGTGGTCTCATGGTGATGGACATCACCATGAGACAATATTTCTTTGAGGCATTTTTTTGAACAAATCATTCCCTTGTCTATGCTACCAAATTTTCCATACATTTTCCATTTTGTGCATATCCTTGTCTATGCTACCGCATTGACAAGGTAGTGAGCTATTTGAAAAAACGCCTCAAAGAAATGTGGTCTCAAAATGATGTACATCACCATGAGACCACATTTCTTTGAGAATTTTTTTCAAACAACTCACTACCTTGTCTATGCTACCACATTTTGCATACATGTCTACCAAAACATTTTGTCAAACAATTCACATTCCTTGTCCATGCTTCCAAATTTCTCATACGTTGTTTCCAAAGGAGTTGCAATTATAACATTTGACAAAAATCCCCCTTTCTTTCAATGTTTTGATTGATGCCCATACCTTGTTCCAAAGGTAGGATTTTGACAAAAGTTGTGGAATTTGGATTTATAGTCAAGCCAATTGTATTTTCTTGAAACTTTGTAATGTCTTTTTAAGACAATGCAAAGTTGGCATATGCAGAATTAATCGCCAAGTGGTGTAATGCTTTGATGGGTCCAAGTAATAAAAGTAAGTCTTTAGTTTGTAGATTTTTTTAGTTGATAGATGATACTAACATTGTACCATATGAGGATTTTTGTACACTGATAGGATAAAGTTAGCTACACTCTTTTAGAAGCTCAAATGCAGGTTCATGGAGTATCCATATGCGGAAGATGTCATGCTTTTGTTCTTCATGTACAATGGGAGCTTGGAATAAGTGTGATTCAAAGGAGTGGGTTGATGAATGGTGGTTAAGTTATCTTATCCCACTTGACACGTATCGGCCCTCGACGACACTGGAACTGACACAAATGGAATCATTGGTTGACTTTGACCACATACAAGATCTAGTTCAACTAGGTAATATATCTACTTGCATAGTCTTTGAAATTCCTAATGTTATCTTACTTTGTAGTGTATTTGTACTGTTGACTAATTTCATCTAATTTGGTGCACATATCAATGTAGGACATGTCTATGCAGTTATTGCAAGTGAATACAATGAAAAGGGAACAAATTATTACTTGCATCATTGTGTTGAGTTAAAAAATAAATTGGAGGCCTCAGTTACAAATGGAGAAAACATCAAATACCCTATAGGCTTGGTGGTTGTTACTAGAACATGGCTCAAAAGGTACCCACATAAGAGTGTTAATGTTTGGTTGTTTCAGGACTTTGACATGCATCAGAAGATTCATCATTACTCGAACCTTATCATGGAATCTAATGTTCATTGATCAAATATGGGGGTATACCTTTGAACAAGACCTTGTGGAAGGTGTGTGAGTCTGACCATGGGGCAATACTTGACACAATAAAGAGTAGAGAAGACCTAGATGGTTTGTTGGATTAATTTGTAAGTATGTGCATTGGTTCTTATTAAATTGTAAGTATGCACATTAGTCTATATTAAAATTTCTAAGTATGTGTTGGCATAAAATCTAACACCTCTGGAGTGCAGGTTTGTACGGACAGCTATGTACACTACGCAATGAGTGCTCTTCAAATTAGGAGGGGAAGCTCCCTCGTTGTGCTGGAATGCATGGAAAAGAAAAGTAATCTAAGTCCTATCTTTTGTTCTCACCGGAGGCACAAGGTTAAGAAACCAAGAACGTTGCAGCTAAGGATTATCATTAACTACAACTAAACTGCTTACTTTAAATCTATCAATTTCCTCAAGAAAACAGAGCATGAGGAAATGGAGCAGGGGTTTGACTATCAGGACGATAAACGAGTTTAGATTCTCTACTTGAAGGCAAGGTGGCGCATCTATCAGCTCAATCTAGACAAGTTTATTGGGCACAAAACAGATTTGAGAATTTACCATGACAATCTTATGAAACCCTATGTGGCATAACACTTGATCATAATAGTAAAGACTCATAAAACAGATTTATCATCACAATCTCACGAAACCCTATGTGGCATAACACTTGATCGTAATGATAAAAGATTCACAAAACAGATTTATCTAAACTATGGGAAGAATTTACCGCCAATCTTATGAAACCCTATGTGGCATAACACTTGATCAAAATAGTAAAGACTTCACAAAACAGATTTATCATCCCAATCGCATGAAACCCTATGTGGCATAACAATTGATCATAATGATAAAGGTTCACAAAACAGAAAGAATTCACCATTACAATTGCATGAAACCCTATGTGGCATAACAATTAATCGTAATAGCGAAGACACATGAACAAATACCAAAAGAGCAATATTGAGGGCAAGGTAGGCGCAGCATATATTTCTCTCTCAAGCAAAAGTTAATTACAAATGAGCAAAGCTCTTATTTATACACATCAAGGTGTAGGGAACCCTAAAATCACCTTGTGTTAACTACAGTCTCGCAAATGCATGCAAATTAATTATTAAACCCTAATGAAGTAAACTATACAGTTAACTGGAAAGCTACCATCAATTAACTGGTACAAATAACCTAAATGGACCATGTGCAAGCATGCACGTCCTTATTTAAAGCAAAGTTAACTGGACACTACCTTGAGTTAACAAACCCTAACCCTAACTCCTGTGTTGATAATTCAAGGACGAGATAAGCATGTGTTAAGTCGCAACTCAAGACTGAAAGTCGAGTTAACTCTGCTCATGACTCAACCCTCGAAATTAACTGCAGGTTCCAACTGGCAGATCACTCCATGTCAACTCGGTCTAACACTTCGACCAAGAACTCATTAATTACTCTGTCTTCCGTCACTCTGACGCTGTCCAAAAATAATAATCTGCTTCTTCAATTCTCTGTCGCCTTCTTTGACTGTGTGCATACATTCTTTGACATCTTCAGTCTCCTTGAAACTCGCTGAAATTTACTGAAAAATGTGATCAGAACCTCCATCAAGATATCATAAACATGCATCTGAAACTCAGTTTGTACAACCTTGAGATCAGCGTAGGTACCATTTTCACGAAGATAATGGCACAAGATCTTAGTGACTTTGGCGGCTCCGTAAATGAAGTGATCTCTGTTTCTTTTGCAACTTAACGCTTCATTGTCAGCTGCTCTGATGAAAACCTAAATTAAGACCGCTTTGGTCTTGAATTCAGTCTAGTTGAACCGCCTTATGAAAAACTTGCCCGTTGACTGTGAACACGGCTATGTTCTGACAACTTTCTGAAGAGGCTAACAATGGCTCCTGGTGAGGCTAAAAATAGCCTGTCGGAGGATAATTTTCACCAAAAATTCTGAGACATGGGTTTTGTCTAGAAAATGATTCCAAGACAACCCACAACGTCAAAATTGTGAAAAAACGCCGTTTAGCCTAACATGCAAAGACTTTTCAGTCGAGAACTGTAGGGGTTTTTAGAGCTTCTCGGGGCAATTTTTCTTGAGAAAATCTGGAACATGGGTTTTGTGCACAACGGAATTCTGAACAAACCCAAATGATGAGATTTTCAAAAAGATGTGATTTTATCCCACATGCAAAGAAATTCTCGGAAAAAAGCACAGAGCTTCAGAATGAAGGCTACGGGGCGATTTTCTCGAAAAAATCTAAGACGTGGGTTTTGCTGCTGATGCTGAAATATGCGAACCCAGATGGTCAGATTCTGAATATTTTTCCGTTTTCTTTGACATGCGAAGAAAGTACCTAAGATGAGAAATAGAAGAAATAAGACAGAAGATAGAAGGTTTTGCTTGTTCTGCTTCTGAAGAATTTGCCAATCTCTTTTCTGGAACTTGATGAAACCTGCATGCAAAGTGAAAATAAAGTCTGGAATCTCCTTCCTATGAACAATCTGAATCCGTTGCTATGAAGAACGTTGAATTCTGACACCTGTAGCACCTTTAGCTTGCTGGTCGCTCAAGAAGAATATGAACTTCGAAGCTAAAGATGATGAAATAATGGATGCCATTGCTGAAATATATAGATTTTCATCTTTGAAAATCGCATAAGGCATGAATTCCATGAAAAATGGCGCTTGGCTTCTAATTGGACCTCATCTCAGTTAACTGAAACTCAAATATGCTAAATAAATCGCCATGCATTAGGGTTTCCCTTTTCAGTCTTTAGTTAACCAAACCATGCGACTTTAGCTTCAGTTAGCAATCTTTATCAAGTTCGCCATCTTCACATTTGCTTTAGATTCATCAAATTTGAACTCAAGCGTCCCTTTTGATAACTAAAGTTGACAATCTTAATTGAGATGAGAAATTCGCCATCTACATGCAATAAACATTTCTAAAAATAGCGACCCTTTTCAATCTTCAGTTGGCCTTCAAGAAGTGCGCCAACTTCACTCTTATGCTTCAATTAAATTCTAAAAATAACAACCCTTTTGGAACTAAAGTTGCCATTCCTTGAAAAGTGCGTAGCTTCACAAATTATGCTTCATTATTAAATATCTAAATATGGCGACCCTTTTGAGAACTGAAGATAACAACTTCATGCCCCATACTTCACAAATCTAATGCTTCATTATTCATGCCGTCCCTTTTGAACTTCAGTTGACATTCAATGAAGCGCCATCTTCACACAAACTTCACAATTGCAACCAAATTCGCCATGCATGTAAACTTCAGTTGACATTCACTGATAATCTTCAGTTAAGTGGACATGCAATCAAGTTAACTCAACATGCAAGATAGTTAACTGAACATGCAAACTAGTTAACTAGACATGCGAACTGAAAGATCACTCCACATGCCAATATATGAACTGAAGATGACAACCCAGAAAATGTTTAGTCTAACTACAGTCAGAACTCCAGTTAAGGCGTCCATTCAACTCTCTTTCGAAAATCCAACTTTGAACTCTCAAGCGAATTCCAGACTTAGCCAAATTTCATGAAAATTTAAGCTAAAACCTCTACCGGGACCTCTGTTCATCCCTCGCCTGGCTGACTGACTTCTCCGATTGGCTGGTGACAGGTGCATTGCAGAGCTAAGTAAACACTGATCAAAAGGTATCTTGAGACTGAAAACCATAAAACTGACATCTGAAGGCTCAAAAATCCAAGCGCCTTTTCCCAAAGCTGCTCTTTTTCTCAGACTTAGTCAAATTTCAACATCTGTATCTCGAACGAAGGGAAAAACAAAATCCTTCATAACTTCTGATTTACCAACTTTCAGGACTGGATCTCAGGTTCATTGCAGAGCTAACTTCATTCTGTACAACAGCTGCAAAGGCACATTTCCCAAGAAAACAACATCTGAGGGGTGAAAAACAAGGGCGCCTTTTTCAAAAGTTGCTCTTTTCGTCCCAGACTTAGCCATTTCAGGAACTGGCTAGAATATCACAAAAACCTCGACTGCAAGCTGCTGAGGCATCTCACGAACTGACGGAGACAGGCAACGGAAAGCTGAACGTAACACGGACACATTGAATATCTAAAATCATCAGAAAGAAAGCATTAAAGGCTTGAAAAGCTTAGGCGCCTTTCCTAAAATGTGCTCTTTTACTTTTTCCTCCGACGCTCTGACTAAGATTTGACCCTACGTTTGACCTCAGGTTCAAGCACTTCAGCAACTCAGATTCACCCACTGACGGATGCGTCGCGAAGCTCGAACAAAAGTGAGACAAACATCTTGGGTGGCATTTAGCCAAAAACCTTCATTTGGCACCTCAAAAAGATGGTCGCCATTTCCAAAAGCTGCGCTTTTTACCAGTGTTAGCCAATTCTCACTTTCGACTTGTTTTGCGCTGTATCCACCACAACTTGCTCAAAACAGGTCCGTTTGACAGACTAGATAGCTCACTGCGAAGCTGACGTGATGCCGGAAAAATGTCTGCTGGAGGTGACAAACCCTAAAAACAGGATCTGGGCCCCTAAAAGATAGGGCGCCCATTTGAAAATGTGCTCCCTTCTCCAGAGAGAAAATTTTGATGTTTTTCGTTCAAATTTTCATTTTTCTCAAATTCCTTCAGTAACAAACTAATATGATACTGACACCAACTCCATATTTAAAAACCCTAAAAACGACCTTCTGACATCACTTTAACAAGATTAAGACTCAATTAAGCAAAATGCCTTAGTGAAGCAAAATTTTTGGTTTTGGGTACAACAGTATGCACATCAAGATTATTTGATACTTAGACCTTTCATTTCTATATTTCAAGTTTACATATGTTTTGGTTCCAAGTTTACATATGAATATTGGGAAGATTATATGTTTTGGTTCAATGTGGTAGCATAGATAAGGTAGTGACCATTGACAAGCTCACTATATTGTCAATGCAGTAGCATAGACAAGGTAGTCAACTATTTGAAAAAATACCCCAAAGAAATGGGGTCTCCTAGTCTTTTCCAAATAGCTCACTACCTTGTCAATGTGGTAGCAATGACAAGGTAGTGATTTGTTTGAAAAAATGCCTCAAAGAAATGGGATATCCTGGTGATGTACCCCATTTCTTTGAGGCATTTTTTCAAACAACTCACTACCTTCTATTCAATATTTCAAACAATATTCCTTCTTTCCCCACTTATATATAGGTGAATTTGCTATTAATTCATTGGTTATGAGTTCATTATTTGACTTAATAGAAGTTGGTCCACTTGATTAAGTAGTCAATTTTCAATAATTTGTTTTTATTCATCACCTCATTCTATCATTCATCCTATTTATTTTGGCATACCTTTGCGAGAATAAATATTTTTACTCAATGATTAACCACTAGCAATACATCCTTTAAAAAATTAGTTTGATTGATCTCTTAAAAAATCTATGTTTTTTCCCTTTCCTCTTATGATAAGGAAGAAGCAATATGAAATGTAAGTGAAAAAAAGAGAATCGATGCGGTGGACACCTGAAAGTCTTATCTGTAAAGGTAGAAAATTTATATAAAGAACTTGTTAAAAGAAACATTTGTATTTTGCAATTAGAAAGACACTTCCAAAGATGATAACAATAGTTGTAGATGAAAAGGAAATAGTTGGAAGTGTTGAAATTGAAGCAAAACAACTGAAGACTAAGATTAACCACTTAGAAAAGGAATTAAAAGACAAGAAGAAGATTTTATCATCAATGAAAAGGAGGTTAGTATTCTTTAAAAAAACTTGAAAAAGAAGCATAACAAATTGAATGAGATACATACTGTATTCAATGGAGAGATTTTTCTCACTCTCGAGAAGTTGAGGAAGGTGCGTGTGTAGATTCTTCTTTGTTCATTGTGTGACCAAAATGAATATTCAAACACATTTTTATGGGTGGGTTTATTCTAAGCAAGGTCCTCTTTCACACCCAAACACGTCGAAACAATCTGAGCCACATTCTACTAGTGAAGTATCTTAAGAGACCAAACTACAAGAGGGCAGTAAAATTTGATGAACGATTACTCAAAAACCGTGGCACTTGGAAACATTCCATCTGAGGCTATGGGATCATGTAGGGACCCTCCAAAATAACCTCTCTTGGTTTTTGATAGCTCCAAGTCATTTTCCCGTGGTGAACAAATTTTTGTTGATGGAAAACAAGTCAGTTGCATGTAGTGTCAAGTTGGAAAGTGGTGTAACTTTCATTCTATTCATCATACGATTGAAAATACTATTCCAACATGTCTTTATTCGTGGGTTTATGCTAGGAAAGTTCCTCTTTCACACCTAAACATGTCGAAATAGTTTGAGTTACATTCTATCGACAAAGAATCTTAAGAGACCAAAGTGCAAAAGGGCAGAAAACTTCGATTGGTGATTACTCGGAAACCATGGCACTTGGATACATATTTTCTAAGGATGTAGGATCATGTAGGGCTCCTCTATAATAACCTCTCTCATTTTTTGATAGCTCCAATTCATTTTCCCATGGTGAATAGATTTTAGTTGATGGAAAACAAATTAGTTTCATAGTGTAAAGTTGGAAAGTGGTGTAAATTTTTTTCTATTTTTCATACGACCAAACCAACTATTCCAACACATTTGTATGGGTGGTTTTATGCTAGGAAAGGTCCTCTTTTTTACCCAAACACACTAAAATAGTTCAAGCCACATTCTTTCGATGAAGTATCTTAAGAGACCGAAGTGCAAAAGGGCAACAAAGTTCGACAAGCGATTACTTGAAAACAATGGCACTTGGAAACATTATGTCTAAGGATATGAGATCATGTAGGTCCCCTCTATAATAACCTCTCTCAATTTTGATAGCTCCAAGTCATTTTCCCGTGGTGAACAGATTTCAGTTGATGGAAAATGGCCTAGTTGCATGTAGTGTAAAGTTGGAAAGTGGTGTAACTTTCGTTCTATTTTCCATACAACCAAACCAACTATTCCAACACATGTATATGGGTGGTTTTATAGTATGAAAGCTCCTCTTTCACATCCAAACACACCAAAACAGTTTGATCCACATTCTATCAACGAAGTCTCTTAAGAGACCAAAGTGCAAAAGGGTAGAAAAATTTGACGAGCGATTACTCAAAAATTGTGGCACTTGGAAACATAATTTCTAAGGATATGGATCATGTAGAGACCCTCTACATTAACCACTCTCGGTTTTTGATACCTTCAAGTCGTTTTCCCATGGTGAACATATTTCAATTGATGGAAAATGGGTCAATTGCATGTAGTGTAAAGTTGGAAAGTGGTGTAACTTCCATTTGATTCGTCATACAACTGAACTGATTATTCCAACATGTCTGTATGGGTGGGTTTATACTAGGTAAGGTCCTCTTTCACACCCAAACACGCTGAAATAGTTTGAGCCACATTCTACCAGCGAAGGATCTTAAGAGACCAAAGTCCAAAAGGGCAGAAAACCTCGATGAGTGATTACTCGATGAGTGATTACTCGGAAATCATGAAACTTGGAAAATTTTTGTTTGAGGCTATGAGATCATGTAGGGTCCCTCTACAATAACCTCTCTTAGTTTTTGATAGCTCCAATTCATTTTCTCGTGGTGCACAAATTTTAGTTGATGGAAAATGGGTCAGTTGCATGCAATGTAAAGTTAGAAAGTGGTGTAACTTTTATTTTGTTCATCATAAAACCGAACTAACTATTCCAACACATCTATATGGGTGGTTTTATGCTAGGTAAGGTCCTCTTTTACACTCAAACATGCTGAAATAGTCTGAGCCACATTCTACTGGTAAAGTCTCTTAAGAGACCAAAGTGCAAAAGGATAACAAACTTCACCGAGCGATTACTCAAAAAATGTGGCACTTGGAAATATTTTGTCTAAGTATATGGGATCATGTAGGGCCCTTCTACAATAAACTCTCTCTATTTTTTATAGCTCCAAGTCATTTTCTTATGGTGAACAAATTTTAATTGATGAAAAACAAGTTAGTTGCATGTAGTGTAAAGTTGGAAAGTGGTGTAACTTTCGTTCTATTTGTCATACAACCGAACTGACTATTCCAACACATCTGTATGGGTGGTTTTATGCTAGGAAAGGTTCTCTTTCACACCCAAATATGATGAAATAATTTGAGTCACATTTTACTGGCGAAGTCTCTTAAGAGACCAAAGTGCAAAAGGGTAACAAACTTCGACGAGTGATTAGTTGGAAACTGTGGCACTTGGAAACATTATGTCTAAGGCTATGGGATTAGGTAGGGCCCCTCTACAACAACCTCTCTCAATTTTTCATAGGTCGAAGTCATTTTCTTGTGGTGAATAGAGTTTAGTTGATGGAAAACGAGTCAATTGCATGTAGTGTAAAGTTGCAAGGTGGGCTACTTTTTTTTTTCTTCGTGGGGCCAAACAGTTACCACCAACACATCTAGGTGGGCACATCTACACTAGGAATGGTCACTGTCGTTCATTATAAAGGTTTGTATCCTTTCCTATTCGAAGGGTCACAACTTCTTGCCTTTGAAAATTCATAACCAAATTCATATCATCACTATTCTTGAGAACCTAAATTGATTTATTTGCAACTTTTTAGATATGCTTGGGGAAAAGGTGATTCTTGAACTTTTAGTTGGTTCTATTTATGTCATGCATGTCTCTTGAAGTTGTTTACTGACTTTTGTAAGTATGCAATTTTAACTTTTAAAGTTGCATTCTTCTAATTATTGGGTTCAAATTCATGTTTAGAAATAGGATGAATATCTATGAAGTTTGTTGTTGGGAAGGTTGATTTGTGGTCTCTTAATATCCAATAATTTAATGCCCTTATGATCTTGAATAAGACTTGCATGCCTTGATTTTTTGTTTGTGAGACTTAGTTGTTACTTTCCATTTTCTTTTTTCAATATTTTTATGATGCTTTCTTTATCTACATAATACATGAAGCATGAAGCATACAAGCGAATGGTAGCATGAAGCATACATGTGGAATGGTAGATGTCTTACTCAATGATATAAAGCATGAATCATCAAGCATCAAGCATCAATCATACACATGGATTTCCTCTGTGAAGCACATGAAGCATGAAGCATGAAGTATTACTATATTCATATGATTGATTTAATGTTTAATAATCAAACAGGAGAATAATGTTCAAACTTTATTATATATTTACAATTATAGAAAAGAAGAGTGTATGGAAAATACTTGGATTTTAAAAATTTGAAGTAAACCATCTAAAAATATCTATTGGAGCATAGATTTATAATGCAAGTATGGACACCATCAATAAAAAATATTTGTATTAACTAGATAGCCATGTAGGCATACATCAATATATGTTGATATAAGTATAAAATATATACAAAATAGCCATATAGGAATACAATGTCAAGTATGCAATACAAAATATGTACAAAAATGCCATATAGGCATACAACAAAGGACCCCAATCAAAAGTCATTTCCCTCCAGGTGGAGGAAATAGACAGGTGGCCTTTGTTGGTTGGGTGGATGTCGATGTGTATGACACTTGTTTACTTTGAATTAAATGGATGCTCCTCCTATTTAGTTCTTGATCAAGCTTCGGTTGTTACAATAACAAGTAAATAAATTAATATATAGAAATCACATTATAAAAAATGATATATTTAACAAAATAATCACTTACCACCCAAGCTCTGGAATTCCAAAGTCCTATAGAAACCATCCAAATATAAATTAAACTACAAATCAATAATCATTTTATTTTTCAATAATAAACAACTATAACAACAAATGTAATTTGAAATTTACTAATCTACCTCATACCCCCGTGAGAGCCATCAAGTTGTCTATTGTGGAATATACACAACGCTCCATTTCCCTATCAACATCGGGACATTTTTTTGCTTCCATCATTTAAAAATAAAATAACAAATTATTCAATTACGAAAACTAGAATAGTGATACAGGTCATGGCTTATAATGTATGAGATAATCAACAAAATTTTGAGTACTTATTTAACTATATATTTCTTACTATTATGCCTACTATTTTCCCTATCCATAGCTTGATTGAAAGCACATGTTCTAGAATTTTATCCATATCAACAAGACAGTGAATTGTTTGATAAAATGCATTGGTAGACATGTATGAAAAATGTGGTATCATAGAGAAAGCAGTGAATTGTTCGAAAAAATGTCTCAAAGAAATGTAGTCTCATGGTGATGGAATGCCATGAAAAAAATTGCATGTCATTCCATCACCATGAGACCACATTTATTTGAGGCATTTTTTTGAACAAATCATTGCTTTCTCTATGCTATTATGTTGGGATGGGGTGGATGGTATAGTGTGGTCTTGGTTATGAGATGGAGGGGGATCATGACATGAAGAGGGAGGGTATTTTGATCATGTAACCACGCCGATGTTATACTCAGTAAAATTCCAAAGATTTCACCTCAAGTGAATAACCCATAATGCCATAGCTTAGCAATAATTTTCTTTTCTTTTCATAATGTAAATTACATGCACATTTGAAATAACACTATTTCCAAACTTCTATTGCATTTCATTGTAATTTCAAAAATATTTCCAAAACATAGATTTTATATTGAATAAACTCAAGTCTATTATTCAAGATTACATTCTTCCATATAAATGGGTACATGATACATACATAGCTCTTCTAAGCTTTATCTGGCAATAGATATACAAATTGGTTATGATGTCGACGCATTGGTGCATACATTTTGGATGTCCTCACTCCCTTGTGCATACAATCCAGCTATGGTAGCATAGAGAAGGCAATGAACTATTTGAAAAAATGTATCAAAGAAATGCAGTCTCATGATGATGGAATGCCATGACAAAATTTTCATGGCATTCCATCACCATGAGACCACATTTCTTTGAGGCATTTTTTTGAACAGATCATTGTATTTTCTATGCTATTATGTTGGTATGGGGTGGATGGTATAGCGTGGTCATGGTTATGAGATGGAGGGAGATCATGACATGAAGAGGGAGGGGTATTTTGATCATGTAACAACCCCAGTGTTCTACTTAGTAAAATTCCAAAGGTTTCGCCTCAAGTGAATAACCCATAATGCCATAGCTTAGCAATAATTTTTTCTTTCTTTCCATAATATAAATTACACGCATAGTTGAAATAACACTATTTCCAAACTTCTATTGCATTTCATTGTAATTTCACAAATCTTTCCAAAACATAGATTTTATATTGAGTAAACTCAAGTCTATCATTCAAGATTACATTCTTCCATATAAATTGGTACATGATACATACATATAGCTCTTTTGAGCTTTATCTGGCAGTAGATATACAAATTGGTCCTGATGTCACCACATCAATGCATACATTTTGGATATCCTCCCTCCTTGGTGCATACAATCCAACTGTTCACAATACTGGCACAAACATCCGCAAACCTCGATTGCCATTTGATGAGGATAAGCATCCCTCAAGCGCTTTTCCACCAACCATGGACTCAAATTCGGTTCCCCGCACATCTGCCACATATGAAAAGATGTACCTACCATTCAACAAAGATATTGGTTGGTAAACCCCATAACAATAGCCTATCTAAGCTTAGTGTTGTGTCCTACAAACCAGAACCTAATCATATAGTCATTTCCCCTACGAGTATGAAAATCCTAAAGTAGAATGCATAAAGGAGCACAGTGAATTGAAAATGTAAATAGTGGCAACTTACACTACTTTGGCCAAAGTATTCTCACCCAGTAAATCAAGTGACAATCATCCTATTCACATACACTTCTAAAGCTTGGTTTGGATTATGACCATTCATATACTATGCTTAGGTAATTTCCTTCCATAGGTAATCCCTAACTTTAGAAATAACTTATTCCCTTTTTCCCAAAACACAATGGTATCTCTACCAATAAAGCCTAAGAATAAGTTACCCCCTTCAATGGACATTCCAATCCCAAAAATAACATATGAGCTTTTCTAGTTTATAGATTAACTTTGCATAAATAAGCTATTTAATTCAAAAGATGGCCTAGTCCCAAGTATAAATTTATAATCTAAAGTATAGCTACATAAGCTTCATCTAATCATAGATTAAATATTCATAAATAACTAATTCCATTCAGTAATATATCACATTAATAAGTGGTTCTCATCAAGAGTATAGCCACATCAATGAATTATCTCGATCGAAGAATCATCATATCAATAGATGAATTCCATTCGAGAGCGTAATCTCCCCAGTAAGAAGAGTTATTCAAAAGAGTAGAATCTTGTCAACAATATGACTTCATCTCAAGAGTGTAAAGTAACTAATCAAGTAGCAACTCAAACTCAATAGGTGAATCTTCACCTAAGGCTTCATTCTTTAATCGAATATAATTCTTGACCCAAATAGGTTATTCTAAACCTAAGGTTTCATTCGAGTGTAAAGTATGATCAAGTGATCATTCAAGTAAGGATAATTGATGTGGTTTGCATAATGTCACATCATATTTTTCATACCTTCACTTTGTTGCAATGCTAACCTTAACATTCCCAAGGTAGAATCCTAGCATATTAAGCTACAGTGTCAAGTCTCTTCATGACATTGATACAGTTCGCATTATACATGTAGTGTTACTACCTATGTATAGAAACATCATTGACTAAATCTCCGTATAGGGTATCTATGAGTATTAAGCCACTTACTTAAGCTATTCATATTTCATCATTCCTAGTATGTAATACTAATGATAAACATACACTTTTATTATGGAGTATATATAAACACTTCATAGGAAATCATAACAAATTCTTTTCCTTTCCATAAGCAAATACTATGATTCACTAAAGCAAGCATTTCTCAAACAGTTCCAATCAAAGTGATCAAAAATCATTCTTTTATTTCATAATAAAAGGAAAATAAAAGAATATTAGATCCCCATGCCTATAATACGCTTGATCCAATTGACTAACTTGATGCACAACCTTTTGTTGACAGCTTGCTAGCCTTCACTTTTCCACTTAAAGTGATACTTCACTATGTCCTCTTTCACAAGATAATCAATGCTCTCACAAAATATAGCTCTTAGAATATTTGTACCATAATAGAATATCAGAATAAGTGCATCCCAAATGAGAGAGATTTCCCATCTATTTATACAAAAAATTAAGACATTGAAGCCTAAAGAAAAGGCATGCCAGTCGACACCTCTCCACATGCAGATCGAATCACCTCATATAGCTAAAAGGTGGCAAAAATCTAAGTGAAAACTCAACTTAGTATTCTAAAAATTGACCCCTTTAGTTTGACAACAACTCAAGACTAATTCAAATATGCACATGTCCAAATGGTGATAATCGACTTGCAACCAAAATAGACTTCTACAGAAACAAAGTTTTCATATATTGGCACCATGTAATAGCCAACTTTCCTATTCTTTGGCGTGATTTATCTCAATGAAACAATTTTCTATTTATAGGCAACACATATACTATGTCGACTTGGTCATAGTCTCATTGTGCAATAGAGAAAAGATGAGTCAACTCCTTAATGATAGAGTTCAAATAGTGTTTTGACTAGCACATTACTTATTGTTTTCTATTTCTTATTATCATACATTCAAAACACTTTATGAAGTAGGCTTTAATATTTCATTGTTTTATATCTTTGGATAAAAGCATTCCAAGTTTGGAGTAATTCGCTGCTATAAAATAGTGATGCATTGCAAATGGTATCGACTATGGCTTATTACTTCATATCGGCCTTTATCTTCAACATAATACATATATAAATTGGCCTCTATTACTTGCATAGTATAAATAAAAATCGACCTTTATAATATATTATCCTCTCCTCTTTAGTGCAGCATTCAAGACTTATTGTTGGCTTCCATTCACTATGTTCATTGCATTTTAGTTTACATTCAACAATGTCAATATCCTTAAGCGCTATTCTATATTCATGCACTTTATATTGAAGTATTTCCAAGACAAATATACACTATGCTATGCTCAACATACAATATTCCATGTATTTTACACTTGCCTCTTGAGGTTATTTAAATTGTATTACAATATGAAGACTATAATAACACTTATATGTATGCAAACCTTTTATGCTTAACCTCATAATCATTATGTGTTGGCTTTTTCCTTCAAAGGGTTGTGCTACCTAATGCACCTGGACTTTATTCAAGGTCCCTTTACTATATCATAATGGCTTAATATAGCCCGTGATATTTAACAATATTATATATATACATCAACTTTCTCTTTCATAGAATGAACCATTCGATATACGAGTACATAAAATCATATTATCATATTCCACAACAATAATGGATGTGTATATATTACACATATACACATATATACATATATATATATATATATATATATATATATATATATATATATATATATATATTTATGTATAATTGAATAATATCTATCTATATATATATGTGTGTGTGTTTATACATAGACACTTATATATGCAATGTACGTTTCCGTTACGTACCTCTCACACACATATTAGTATATACATTAAACATATATATCATTACTTTGTTATTTAAACACATATACATATTCACAATCCCACCAATTGATAATTATATATATACTAATGCATATACACCTATATGTGCACATGATATGTGTCCATTTGACATCTCAATGCATATGATGCATCTGTGCATGGTACGTAAAGGTATTCCTTCTTTCATGCACGTATACATTCATTTTGCACGAGTATTGTTTCCACACACATACACACATATATTCATTTTGTACATATATAATCATTGATGGTTACATGAAGAACTCAAATGCACCAAGCACTTAACATATACCAAGAATGATTCTAACAAAAACCATAATCCTTCCTAATTCAAACACATCATACAGAAGGATGACTTACCAATTCCCAACACTATGACTTGACTCAACCATTCTATTGTGAGTGTGTGTGTAAGCTCAGTTAGGTTTCATTAGGGGTTACCCTACCAATCACTTCTCCTGAGTGATACTTCCCCTCCCTTTGGGAGGATTGAATCTATCCCTACAAGCTTAACAAATTTGCAATGGTAGTTAGATGTTCATGACATATCCACATGCATTATAAAACTTTAGCATATTCATATAGCAATGTATGTAAACATATTTACTCTTTCAAAGCTAAATTTAGCATTTATCAATACTTTCACATAATACCTATTTCAGTATTCCATTCTTTTAGCAAGCACATCAAAACCATGCTTGTATTTATCATCCTTTTTACCCGTGAAGGTAAAAGTAAATCAGTAACAACAAGACAGGGTGTGACATACTTCCCCCCTTGTGAATCATCATCCCCAATGATTTGAAGCACTTTAACATATAGATAAAGTCAAATAAAGGTTTTACTTACCTTTTCCAATTCATGTAAGAATTATAAAATTAATCTTCCCTTGCAGCTTCACTCCTTGCATCGAGTGTCCTTACTAATACATAGGGAGAGATTGTGTGTCTTACACATACTTTCTCTCTCAAATATCTTTATACATTATAATACTTGCATCGAGTGTCCTTGCTAATACATAGGGAGAACTTGTGTGTCTTACACATACTTTCTCTCTCAAATAGCTTTATACATTACAATCATATTACCTCGTATGTGATCTTAAGTACAATAATAATTGTATCCTACATGACACCTATGTTACAGTGACTGGAAAACACATTCTCATTGGGTAATGAAATTATCCTTAGTGTAATCCAAGTAGAAAAGGAATGGCAGTGCATTGTGCACTACATTGTGGGTCCCATCCTTTCCTTTGGTATTTACACCACTAAACAACTCAAAAGCCGAGACCTTCCATCACTTACACATCCATTTTCCTTAATCATAAAAATAATTCTATTTACTTTATGTCCATCTTGAGAATATCATTTCTCTTGGACACCTGACAATTCTGAATATAACGATACTGCTTCATATTTCAAGCTTAGTATCAACAAAGTTTCTTTGATCATTTCGATCTTCTATTCTATTTGAAAAAATTTCTGGTCTAGGGTTAACCCCATTTCTTAGCCTATTTCAGCCTAATAGAGTTTCCAACCTTCCTTTCCATATAATGGATCAAACCTCAATGATAGAAGTTTATAAGTATTCTTCAAATCGTTCAATATTTGGTTTATCACTTTTGCCTATCCAACTATAATAATATATTGAGTAATCATTCATGGTTTACAAAACATTATCATTATTTTCTTGTTCTCATCTAAGATAACCTTCTCAGGGACACTAAGCAACTACTTCACACAATATATTATTTAGGACCGAAATCCCATAAATCAAAATTCCAACCAGCATTGGTTACCTTGGTGATTTCGTCCACCATAAAAATATGTTAGTTCCATTAACATAGACAAATTAAACTATCTTGTGTTCTATCACTTTCCTTCTAGGATCTCAAGAGAGTATTCACATCTTGCCAATGATGACATCCTATATTCATTTCCTGGCATACTAGACAATAAGTTGCTACATACCCTGCAACATCTTACTCCATCTTTTTCCAGATTCTAGTGGTTCCTTATCCAAAAAATGATTTTTTTATTCCATTTATCTGAAATGGACATCAATTCCCTCATTTCATTCATTAATCACCCAAAATTTTGGGTACATAGGTTCTTTCCATTTCATATTAGCCTACTTTGACTAAATGAAAACCTATTGCATGGACTCATGCCACATAAGTATAATGGTTAGACCTTTTTTTGGAGATAAATCTCCTTCCTCTTAAAACATCCATACCTTGGATTCCTTTTGTCATTTGACCATTTCCAAAGTTGTAATCCAATTTTAGCTTAATCTAACTTTCTTGATGAGCATCTGTACCTTTTCAAGTAACAATTCCCATTCAAACATGTTGGTTCTCAAAATATATCAAAATTAATTGCATACCTAATTACCAAGCACAAATGTTTCTCAATAACTCCAAATCATGAGTAATTTAGATCTTTCCTTAACTATTCCTTAGGCAATGATCTTCCCTTTCATGTTCAAGTAATTTTCCTATCCTTTTCTAAGGCATCAATGATAATAACAATTGATTTTTCAATCAATCATATATATAAAGTGTTGAGTGATAATATTCCTTTCTCATTGATCATAATATTTGACCTTTTCATTATCTTCCAATAATTCCAATACTTCATTCACGTGGTCATGAAATATATGACTTAATTGACATCATGACTTACAAAAAAAGTCAAAAGCTCTTCTAAATTAAAAATATATTTACAATTTTCATTGTGTGGGGGTACTTAATCTGAGTCAATCCACTCTCTTTCTTCCACCCTTAATGTTTCCACAACATTCGATCAACTCATAGTTGAACTTTCTAGCAATATTTGCTTTCTCAAATTGACTTATCATTGGTCTCTAATCTCATAGATTCATCAATTGGATCATCAATAAAGCGATCTATTGAATAATCAGAAAATTTTACAAGTTAAGAGGCACTCTATTATTCCAATTCTCTTTTCCATGTATACCGATATCCTTTTGTGTAGGTATGTCCATATCCACAAAGCCTCTTTTGTTGATGTGTCTTCAACTTAGAGCGTTGCTTCCTTACTAATTCCATTGATTTGACACATAGTGTCACTCTATATTCCATTTATTTTTGGAACCTCTAAACATAAGTTTATTTTCATTGGAAAGTTGGTGTGTTATATCTACACTTCTACCAAACCTAGTACTAATCGAACATTTGTTCGACCACTCCAATTTACCTTTTTAGGTTTCTTTCTTACAATCACCTATCCAAGTGACTTTGTCCCAATTCTTGGTAACTTCATAACCTTAAGCACCCTTTGTGGCTTGGTTTCTTTTTCTCATCTTAATCAGATCTCCAAATTGATCTCATCAATTTTGGTTGGTGGAACCATGTCCAATTCATTGATTTCTTCTTTTCTGACCCTTCTGGTCTCTTCACTTATTCCAAGGTACTATCTTCTTAATTATACACAAGATCTTGATCTTGTTCAAAGTTAGAGATGTTCAAGGGTTATCCAATTCTCTTGGACACCTCTTGTGTTGAATTCCTATTTCAATTGCAGTTTCCAAATTATGCCAATAATGCATACTCATAGATTCGTAGTATTCTTACTAAATCCAAAAATCCTTGACTCTCTGCAACTATAGATTGCTACTAATAAGGGGGTTATTTCAATTCTTCCTATCCTCTTAGAGTCATTTTAACTATTTAGTAGGGTGAATGTACATATTGGTTATCCTTCATAATTTTCCTACATAACCTGATTGCATAATCTTCTGCAATCCAACGAGATATCATAATGGGTTGGAGTTCTCATTCCTGGTGACGACTCTTTATCTAGTCCCAAACTTAGAAAAGTTCCCAGGGATCTTATCTTCCTTTTCATTTCCCTTAGTTCTTTCCTCTTTCCATCTTGGTAAAATAACTTTTAAACCTTTGACTTCCAATAAGGTTTATGTAATACTTACGTAATGAGCCCATAGGCTCCAGAGTTGAACTTGGAAACTTTGATACCACATGTAACAACCCTGGTCTTCTACTCAGTAAAATTCCAAAGATTTCACCTCAAGTGAATAACTCATGATGCCATAGCTTAGCAATATTTTTTTTCTTTCTATAATGTAAATTACATACACATTTGAAATAACACTATTTCCAAACTTCTATTGTATTTCATTGTAATTTCACAAATCTTTCCAAAACATAGATTTTATATTGAGTAAACTCAAGTCTATCATTTAAGATTACATTCTTCCATATAAATGGGTATTGATACATACATAGCTCTTCTAAGCTTTATCTGGCAATAGATATACAAACTGGTCCTCATGTCACCACATCAGTGCATACATTTTGGATGTCCTCACTCCCTAGTGCATATAATCCAGTTGTCCCTAATACTAGTGCAAACATCCACAAGCCTCAGCCACCATCTAATGAGGAGAAGCATCACTCAAGTGCTTTTCTGCCAACCACAGACTCAAATGTGGTCCCCACACATCTATCACATATGACAAGATGGTCGTACCCTTCGACGAAGATATTGGTTGATAAAACCCATAACAATAGCCTATTTGAGCTTAGTGTTGTGTCCTACAAACCGAAACCTAATCATACGGTCGTTTCCCCTATGAGTATGAAAATCCTAAACTAGAATGCATAAAGGAGCACAGTGAACTGACAGTGTAAACAATGGCAACTTGTACACTACTTTTGCCAAAGTATTCTCACCTAGTACTTTGAGTGATAGTCTTCCTATTCACATACATTTCTATAGCTCGGTTTGGATTATGATTGTTCATATACTATGCTTAGGTAATTTCCTTCCATAGGTAATCCCTAACCTTAGAAATAACCTATTCTTTTTTTTTCCCCAAAACACAATATCTCTACTAATAAATCCTAAGCATAAGTTACCCCATTCAATGGACATTCCAATCCTAGGTATAACATATGATATTTTCTATTTTATACATTAACTTCACATAAACAAGCTATTTACTTCAAAATATGGCCTAGTCCCAAGTATAACTTTATAATCTAAAGTATAGCTACATAAGCTTCATCTAATCATAGATTAAATATTTATAAATTATAACTGATTCCATTCAATAATAGATCACATTAATAAGTGGTTCTCATCAAGAGTACAACCACATCAATGAATGATCTCAATCAAAGAATCATCATATCAATAGATGAATTCCTTTCGAGAGCGTAATCTCCTTAGCAAGAAGAGTTATTCAAAAGAGTAGAATCTTGTCAACAATATGAATTCATGTCAAGAGTGTAAAGAAGCTAATCAAGTAGCAACTCAAACTAAATAGGTAAATCTTAGCCTAAGGCTTCATTCTTTAATCAAATAAACTTATCAACCCAAATAGGTTATTCTAAACCTAGGGTTTCATTCGAGTGTAAAGTATGATCAAGTGATCATTCAAGTAAGGATAATTGATGTGGTTTGCATAATGTCACATCATATATTTCATACATTCATTTTGTTGTAATGCTAACCTTAACATTCCCAAGTTAGTTCATCCTAGCATAATAAGGTATAGTGTCAAGTCTCTTCATGACATTGATACAGTTCACATTACACATGTAGTATTACTACCTATGTATAGAAACATCATTGACTAAATCCTCGTATAGGGTATATAGGAGTATTAAAACACTTCCTTAAGCTATTCATGTTTTATCATTCCTAGTATGCAATACTAATGATAAACATACACTCTTATTATGGAGCATATATGAACACTTCATAGGAAATCATAATAGACTCTTTTCCTTTCCATAAGAAAATACTATGATTCACTAAATAAATCATTTCTCAAATAGTTCCAATCAAAGTGATCAAAACTCATTCTTTCATAATAAAAGAAGATTAGATCCCCATGCCTGTAATACGCTTGATCCAATTGACTAACTTGATGCACAACCTTTTGTTGACAACTTGCTAGCCTTCACATTTCCCCTCAAAGCAATACTTCACTATGTCCTCTTTCACAAGATACTCAATTCTCTCACAAAATATAGCTCTAGCTATCACAAAGTAACTCTAATCTCTCACAAAATATAGCTTTTAGAATATTTGTAGCAAAATAGAATAACAAAATAAGTGTGTCCCAAATGAGAGAGCTATCCCATATATTTATACAAAAAATTGAGACATTGAAGCCTAAAGAAAAGGCATGCTAGTCGACACC
The DNA here is from genome assembly GCA_007258455.2 of Sequoia sempervirens. Taxonomy (NCBI): domain Eukaryota; kingdom Viridiplantae; phylum Streptophyta; class Pinopsida; order Cupressales; family Cupressaceae; genus Sequoia; species Sequoia sempervirens. The sequence goes on from VDFB02058242.1 coordinate 103,458,426, forward strand.
TCTCCATATGTAGATCGACTCACCTCATATAGCTAAAAGGTGGCAGAAATCTAAGTGTAAACTCAACTTAGTATTCTACAGATTGACCCCTTTAGTTTGACAACAGCTCAAGACTAATTCAAATATGCACATGCCCAAATGATGATAATCAACTTGCAACCAAAATAGACTTCTACAAAAATAGAGTTTTCATATATTGGTGCCATGTAACAACCAACTTTCCTATTCTTTTTCATAGTTTATCTGAATGAAACAGTCTTCTATTTGCAGGCAACACATATACTATGTCAACTTGGTCATAGTCTCATTGTGCAACAGAGAAAAGATGAGTCGACTCCTTAATGATAGCGTTCAAATAGTGCTTTGACCAACACATTACTTGTTTTCTATTTCCTATTATCATGCATTCAAAATACTCTATAAATTAGGATTTGATATTTCATCACTTTATATCTTTGGATAGAAGCGTTCCAAGTTTGGAGTAATTCACTGCTATAAAATAGTGATGCATTTCAAATGGTATCGACTATGGCTTATTACTTCATATTGGCCTTTATCTTCAACACAATACATATATAAATTGGCCTCTATTACTTGCATTGCATAAATACAAATTGGCCTTTATAATATATTCTCCTCTCCTCTTTAGTGCATCATTCAAGACTTATTGTTGGTTTCCATTCATTATGTTTATTACATTTTAGTTTTGCATTCAACAATGTCAATATCCTTAAGTGCTATTCTATATTCATGCACTTTATGTTGAAGTATTTCCAAGATAGATATATGCTATGCTATGCTCAACATACAATATACTTTGTTCAAAACTATGTGCCATGTATTTTACACTTGCCTCTTGAGGTTATTTAAATTGCATAACAATATGAAGACTATAATAGTGCTTATATGTATGCAACGTTTTTATGATTAACCTCATAATCATTATGTGTTGGATTTTTCCTTCAAAGGGTTGCACTACCTAATGTGCCTAGACTTTATTCAAGGTCCCTTTACTATATCATAATGGCTTAATATAGCCCATGATATTTAACAATATTATATACATATACATCAACTTACTCTTTCATAGAATTCACCATTCGATATACGAGTACATAAAATCATATTATCATATTCCACAAAAATAATGTATGTGTATATATTATGCATATACATATATATACATATATATTTATGTATAATTGAATAATATCGATATATATATGTTTATACATATACACTTATATATGCAATGTATGTTTTTGTTACTTACCTCTCACACACATATTAGTATATACATTAAACATATATATCATTACTTTGTTATTTAAACACATAAATATTCACTATCCCACCAATTGACAATTATATATATACTAATGCATATACAACTATATGTGCACGTGATATGTGTCCATCTGACATCTCGATGCATATGATGCATCTGTGCATGGTACGTAAAGGTATTACTTCTTTCATGCATGTATACATTTGTTTTGCATGAGTATTGTTTCCACACACACACACACACACACACACACACATATATATATATATATATTCATTATGTACATATATAATCATTGATGGTTACGTGAAGAAGGACTCAAATGCACCAAGCGCTTAACATATACTAAGAATGATTCTAACAGAAACCATAATCCTTCTTAATGCAAACACACCATACAAAAGGATGACTTACCAATTCCCAACACTATGACTTGACTCAAAAATTCTATTGTGAGTGTGTGTGTAAGTTCAATTTGGTTTCATTAGGGGTTACCTGACCAATCACTTCTCCTAAGTGATACTTCCCCTCCCTTCTAGAGGATTGAACTTTCCCCTATAACTAGCTTAACACATTTGCAATGGTAGTTAGATGTTCATAAAAAATCCACATGCATCATAAAACTTTAGCATATTCATATAGCAATGTATGTAAAAATATTTACTCTTTCAAAGCCACATTTAGCATTTATCAATACTTTCACATAATACCTATTTCAATATTCCATTCTTTTAGCAAGCATATCGAAATCATGATTGCATTTATCATCCTTTTTACCCATGAAGGTAAAAGTAAATTAGTAACAACAAGACGGGGTGTGATAGAGCATGAGGGGAAGAGGATCATTAGGTGGGGTGGAAGGTGTAATTTGAGACCACATTTTGAGAGCGATCATACAATGGAGTGGAAGAGGTACTTTAATCTGGACACGAAAGGATGCCATTAGATGAAGTGGGGGAGAGGGGATTGTGAAAGGGGGATGAAGGGATATTTTGCTCTTGAGATGGAAATATATCATTAGATGAGATGGAAGGGATATGTTGTTCTTGATTGGAAATGGGATCATGAGATGGATGGGGATCATATGATGGAGGAGAAGGGTTTCTTTGATCTTCATATGGAGGGGAGTCTATGTTAGCATGCTTTAGATTAGGAGATGGATATATTTCATTTGATATGGATGGTGTGATTAGGGAGGAAGGTTTTATAGACTCTTCAACTTGGATATATGGATTGATAGGGGATTCATTTAAGATTTAGGGTATTAGGGTTTATCTTGGTGTGGGAGTGATGAAGGTGGATGCATGATATAGGAAGATTGCACCACTTTATTTTAGCATGGGGAACAACCACCTTTACAAATAGTTCATAGAGGAAGTTATTATGAGAGACATGGTATGACCTTGCTTGGTAATAGTGGGGTGATGTGGATTTTAAGGATGTGGGATATAAACACGTGGAATAAGAGGTGGAAGCTTCCATGGATTGGTAAATTGAGGATGAGAATGAGGACCTTGAAAAGGATTTGGAGAGGAATTTGGCTAAAGGCTTGGTTTCAATTGTCAAAGGAAGGGGATAGATAAGCAAGAGGAGATGGATTGGGATTGGATGAAGGTAGGGAGGATGGAAGCTTAGCACCGATGCCAAGGAGAAATATAAGCATGAAATCCTTATAATTATGGAAGTAGTAGGTGAGGATAAAATTAGTGGTGGTGGATGGGGATGATATGGATGGAACTTGAGGGGAGCTTTGGATGGGGGATTGGTGGAAAATTGGAGAATTTTGTCTATTGAAAATGGATTCAAGGTGATCCACAATGCTCTCATTGTCATCATTGGGATTATATTTGGGTTGGTCAACAAGGATATCCTCATTATCATTGATATGGTTAGGGTTGGTTGGAATGGATGAAGTTGGATTATAATAGATTAGGTTGGATGGAGGATAGATTAGATGGTTAGACATGGTGGAGGATTGATTGGAAGAAATATTGGTATTGATTTTGGATGAGGATGGAAATTAGGATGATGGATTAGAAATGAAATTTGGGATTGGAAGAATAGGATCTAAGGATGAAGATGGAGGATGGGATTAGATTTGGGGATCAAATCCAAGACCTTAAAATGATTTGATTTGATTAAATATGATAATCTATTCTTAAGGCAGTGAGTTGTTTCAAAAAATGTCTCAAAGAAATATGGTCTCATGGTGATGGAATGGAGACCGCATTTCTTTTAGGCATTTTTTCAAAAAAATCAATACCTTGTCTATGCTATTGCTTACTATTATGCTTTGATAGATTTTTTCCAATCATCCATAGTTTGTTGGAAATCATCTGCTTTAGGCTTTTAGCCATAGCGGCAAGGAAGTGAGTTGTTTGATAAATTGCTTTGGTAGACATGTATAGAAAATGTGGTAGCATAGATAAGGCAGTGAGTTGTTTGAAAAAATGCCTCAAAGAAATGTGGTCTCATGGTGATGGACATCACCATGAGACCACATTTCTTTGAGGAATTTTTTCAAATATCTCATTGCCTTGTCTAGGCTATTGCTTACTATTATGCTTTGATAGATTTTTTCCAAGCATCCATAACATAGACAAGGCAATGAATTGTTTGAAAAAATGCCTCAATAAAATGTGGTCTCATGGAATTCCATGACAAGGAAATGCAATTGGAAACTACTCCTAGTTATTAGTTATGCAATGTGAAGTAATTGCATCACTGATTATGTTGAATTTCTAAAAAACTATATTGTAATTGAAATTTTATCATCTATCAACATCTAGTTATTAGTTATGCAATACAAAGTAATGCTTTGAGTTTTAAGGATGTGCAATGTAATGTAATCAGTGATATGAATAAAAACTACACAAAGCTATTAAGTACAATTCATTAGTTAAACTCTTTATTCTATTACCTGAGTGAAGCTTTGAACTCCACCACCATTGGGAGGTGTTGCTATGAAATCTCCAAGATTAACCTATTCAACATCGAAAATCAGATATTAGAATACCATTCATATAACAATGATATTCACATGTAATATTTATAATTGTTTACTAGTTACATACCTAGGCAGTACATGTTGTGGAGTAATACGAAGGTGGAAGGTCGGTGAGAACAGTATGAACACTATGACCCTAAAATTTCATTACAATAATTAAACTAAATTAGTTAATATTGCATTTCAAAAATGAAATTTAATAAGTTAAATTCAATGAAATTGCTAAAATTTACCTGAGTATCAAGGCTAAAAGCCTCATTCAAGATGGAATTTTTCATCACCAATTGGTCAGTTGTAGATGTAGCCTACACAACTACCTCTTGACTATCTGTGGGGTCATAACCATAGGTAGACCCACAAGCCTGAAAAATATGGGGTGGAACCCTACCCCTCAAAGTCTCCCCTGGCTCACATTGTACTGCAAGACTCGCACGCTCTATGATACTCTAGATTAGAGAACTAATAGATTGTAGAGTCTCGACCTCAACACTATCCTTCATAATGGAAGGGATAGCCACACGCTCATAAACCAGTCTGGTGAGTGCTTGTCTCGTTGGCCACTGAGGATCAAGATGTGCCCCTGGTCTATCCTATTCCGTCCCACCACCTCTACCCTAGAAGTCTCACATATCAAAATAGTTGGGGATTTTGTTGAGGAAAAACTCGTAGTAGAGTTTCCTCAAGAAATATTGTGGGACCTCATTATTATTGCATGGAGGATGGTCAAAAACCATCCACCACCTTTGCCAAAAATGGTCCTTTATCCCTTGGTGGTTGCACCAATGGATAGGAAACCTCTTGCTTGTAGGGTGTAGAGGTTGATTTGTTCGTGGGTTAGTGAAAAGTGAACATAAGTCAATTTTTTTCATTTTTTCATTTTTGACTTGTGTGAAAAATGGTTTATTTGCATAAAAATCTATGTACTCCCATATCTTATTTTCCCAACCAATTAATTTTTTGCTAATTGCATCTACGCGTGTTAACATAGCTTGAAGTGAATTTGCAAATGTGGTTCTTTGTGAGGTTGAACTTACAGGATCGTTCAACCTTGCAATTAACTCCTCAATTTGTTTTTTGTTGTTTTCAAATTCCCCCATTAAATTTTGTTGAGTTCTACAAGGATTTTGAGGAATTTTTGGAGGAGTTTGTTGGGGTGGTTTTTCATTAGGTATTTGGTCATGAGGAGGAGAAGGATTTTGAGGAGGAGAATGAGGTGGATTATCAACTCCTAAAAATTAAAAAAATTAACATTAAAAACATATTAAATCTACCTATTTAACAACAAATTCATTTAAAAAATAATTAAATCTTACTCCTTTGAGCCCCTCGTCGACGTGGCAACATTTTGGCAAATAATTAGCGAAGATTCAATGAAGAAACAGTGGAATTTGGGCTCTCAATAACACAAGTGCACCTTGGAAGGGTTTGCAAGCCACAAATGGAGGAAATGTGACAGTAAAAAAATGAATTCACTTTGCTTTGTTTTTTCTTATAACATGTCATAACGCGCTCACATTATAACATGAGTGTGTTATAGCTTTGGTGTGACCGAGCCTAAGGCTCGGTCACACCAAAGCCATAACACCACACCAAAGCCATAACGCTTAGGCTCGGTACACCAAAGCTATAACATGAGCACATTATAACGCGCTCGCATTATGGCTTTTCAATTTTTTTTTAAAGTTGGCCACTTTTTGGCCCCCCAACTTTTTGCACTCACCCTACCTAAATATTTTATGATTTAAATGAATATATTTTTTATTTAAAATGTTTAAACTAAGAGAGATAAGCTAGTGGTAAGACAAAGCTAATAGTTGTCATTGTACATGTTTAGGGAAAGTAAATGTTTCATATACAAATAATCTAGGATAAATTAGTTAATAAAATATGATACACAAATCTGCCCTAAATTTATGAGTTGATGTTGTTACACTAATTATATACATTCATAAATGTGCACTGAAATTAATAAATAAAATAAAGTTATTTAGCTTTGGGTTTGAGGTTGAAGGTATTATGACAGACAACTCTTTACATTTTACCCTTTATGTAGTTGTTCGGGAATTTATCATATAAGTATCTTTGGACTAATGAATTCACTACCATTTTGGGTCATTTACATGCCTCACAATCTTAAACTTTGACACATAGATTCAATTTTATTTTGCATAATTGATCTACTTGTCTCTATACTATATATTGATGTTTTCCTTGGTATGTGTACCTATGTATGAAGATTGGTGGTTGATGAACATATTTAGAAGCTTGCTATATGATGATATTCTCCTTAGTCAAACCTCTAGAATTTATTTAATGGTTTTAGAATAATGATAGAAGACATGCAAAGTAAGCACGCAGTATGCCTACATTGATGCCATTATGATGTAATGTGTATTTTCCCTTATGGTAGGTTATTCCTAGATGATTCAAATAAATTATGGTCTATCCTTTTATGTAATACCCTAGTGTACAATTTAAATATTAACACTAAAATCAACAAATAAATACTAGTTGGAAGGGAGTTGACTTGGGCCTAAGTAAAAATTTGAGTTTGCAAGATTGGGAGTTGAATCCATGTCATAAAATCAACCCAAGGAAATGAATGAAATATATGAAAATTGGCTCTTCATCCTTGGGATGTGCGAATATGGGTTCATGTTATTTTTATAAATATTATATAAAATCATGTCAATTCTACACTAGTCATCACATAATAAAGTGCAAGGTAAATAATTTTATCCCTTATATTTTCCCCCCACTTTGGATTTCATGGGAACTACTATGAAGATGTGTGGTCAAAGTAAGTAATCAACATTAAAGTAAATATTTAGACACACATAAAAAAGATAAGAATAAGGATGGTGATTTCATGTGTGATCTCTATAATGATGTTGCATCTAGAAACCTATAAGAATAAAAAGTTTCAATGAGTAACATTTGGAATTCATTTATAATTGGAATAAAAAATTTTAATTAACAGTATCTATAAACAAATAAATAAAAGTAAAAATAAAAATCCATTGGCCTTGGTGGGAGCCATAAAAAGAAATTGAGTAACTATTAGGCATAGTAGGAGCCACATCCATTAGGCACAATAAGAGTTAAAAATATATGTTACTTATAGTATGAACCATACCCTTTAATGTGATAAAATGGACAAATAATTTAGGGTGAATTTTTTTATATAAATATTCTACCAAACCCTTGCAAAAACCTAAAAAAATTCCCTTCGCATTTAGGGAAAATATAGTGCAAATTTAATATTTAAGCTAAAACTTGTAAAACCCTAAATTTATAGTCACTTTTTTGACTTACTATGAACAATTTTCAAATTTAACACTTCACTTGAATCTAGGACTAACCCAATATTTTATCTTCACATTCATAAATAATATTAAACCCTAATATTGTTGGTCGGGTTCATAATTATAAGGTAGACTACATATTTGATTATTTTCCCCATATCTACTAAACCCAATGGAGAGATTTCAAGTTTATATAACTTAACTAAATATAACACAAACCCATATTACAAAACATGATTTATGCATTAATACAAATTAACCAAGTTACAAATGAGACCTATGAAGATGCAAAATAGGTTACAAATTATTTCATACATTAATAGGACTATAATACATTATAAATGCTACTATGACAATGATAATAATTGGAAATACAATAACATACACTGATGATAGAATTAATGACTACATAATCAAAATAGCAAGCTGGAAATGTATTACTACCCAACCCATGATGTAACATGCCCATTATTCTATGGAGTAACTTTCCTAAGTTTAACCTCAAGTAAATAGTTTAAGCATCTAACCATCACGAGCAATAAAATTTTTCATTCCAAAACTATAAAGATAGCATAACCATTTGAAATAAATATCTTTCCAAAATTTTCCATTGCCTTATATCAAAGTATTTCAACTTTCTAATGTAATGATTACATAGTACATGATAACATGATAACATTTCTCTTTTACAATCTTTCCATAGATATGGATACAAAATACACAAATAAGGCTCCATAGAGCTTACTAGAAATAGATGTACGAATGGTCCAAGTGCCCTCCATCAAATCTTGGTCACCTACTGATGAGGAGAAGCATCACTCAAGAAATTTTTTGCCAACCTTGGACTGACTTTAGTCCCTCGCACAGCTACCAAACTAATAGATGGTCCTACCCTTTGACAAAGAGATTGGTTTGGTAACCTCATTATAAAAATTGACCTTTCTTGAGCTTGGTGTTGTGTCCTACATATCTAGGTCTATCACAAAGTGGCTACAACATACACATATGACATTCCATAACTAGTATGTAAACCTCGATCATGATGAACTGGCAATGCAAACAATGGCAACTTACACTACTTTGGCCAAATTATTCATCGCCCAAGATTTAGAGTGGACTTCATAAACTTTACCCACCTTCCTAGCTCAATTTGTATTGACCATTCATAACCTATGCATAGACTATTCCCTTACGCCATGGAGTAACCTTAACCCCAACAATAACCTATAACCTCTATGTTAATTAAGACACTTCTACTAAGTAATCAAAATAACTCTAATTCTCAACTATGTTTAACATTAGCTATATAAGTTATACCCATAATATAGTATTTATCCCCGCTATAACCACACATTCCTTAATATGGAATATGTACAAATACTTAAAAAAAAAAGATCCTTACACTAAGTACAACAAGCAATCTTTCACTTTCACATAAGATTAAAATAACTTTTCCCTAATAAGCAGTTGATCTAATTTTCCAAACAAGATAAACAATGTCACACAATCTTTTCAAAACATAAAAATTATTAAAGAGTAGGAATTTAGAATGCATAATTATGCAAGGCTCCAATTGATCAAATTGGATTCCTATCTCAACCTTCCCTTGAATCAATATGCAATTCCTCAATTAACCTTCTCCCTCTTCACCAAATCTCACTCTCAAAATCCACTCACAACTCCTAAAAAATCACTCAACTCAGAAAATTAGATAATAACAACTCAAAAAATAATAGCAAGAATGCAAATATGCATCCTTATTGAGGTAGATAATACCTCTATTCATACACAAAGGTCAAAAACTAAAGGATAGAAATAGGGTATCAATAATGACACTTCTCAACTCAAAAGGTTTGACTCAACAAGATTAAGAAAAGATGGCAGCTATAATCATTGTACAGTAAACACATACACAACCATGTTGAATGAGTCACTTTACTCAAATGAACAACAAGTATGATAATAAAAATGCAAGGTAATTGTCTTCTACAGGTCGACTTACTTGGCTAGTTTCACACTTGACCATTTCTCATATTTCATAATGCTTCATAATCTGGAATTCATATTGCAAATTAGACTTCTAATCGATTCATAATTCTCACAAGTTGGCACCACATTGTTTCCTACATGCCCTATTCCTTTGGCTACTATTTGCAATGGATAGGTCAAAGTTTCTTGTGTGTGGATATTCTTTTTTTCCTTTGCATTGACTTAGTCCTAGGCAGTTTATTTAACACGTTGGTTGGCATATGAAACCATGCACTTTTATATAGCGCTTCTCTTATTCATAATACTTGAAGCACTTTAAATACTTTAACCATTACTTATGGTTATGCACTGCCTTATCTCAAGCGCTATTCCCTTTAATTGTATGTTGCATGCAATACTTAACATTTTCTATGTTTATAATGCTATCCTCTTTAATAATTCAATGCTATAGAAATCATTATCACATATATATATATAATATATATAACATATGATTATATATACATAATGTAATACGTTTATATGTATATATGTATATATATCACAATTCATAAGTTTATAAAATACGTTATTTGATATAAGAATATACATTCACATGTTCTAATAATCCACATATTGATGTATGTGTATGTATACATATATATAAATATGTATATATATATATTAATATACATGTATGGAAGTATCCTTTTCATCAATACATTCACGTATGTTAATATATATATGTATATACTCATATACTATATATATCACGCCTTGATAGCTAAACACATATATTCACAGTCATATTGATTGACATATATACATAGAATGTATATATATGTATATATATGTCACCTTGTTCGATTGATATTCCTGTGCATATGGGTAATCCATTCATGAGCATGCATAGATACGTCTCTACGTATACTCATGCACATATTTACTCATGTGTATGAGTTTATCGTTGACACATACATATATACATATATATACATTTTATCTATATATCCCATCAATTAGATAGAAACACATAAGGAAGAACTCACACATTACAAAGAGACTCAATACTTAAACTCTTAAGCAAGAACATTCACAAATAAAAACACAAGCAAGACTAAAGGTAACTTACTATTTCCCAAACTATTATCCCAACTTGACCAAACTAGAAGTGTTTGTGTGTGTGAAAGCTTAGTTTAGGTCTTTATCAGAGGCTACTAGACCAATTTCTTCTCCTTGAGTGATACATCCCCTCTCTTCAAGAGGCTTGATTCTATTCCTCCATCCAACTTTACACTTTGCAATATTAGTTAGATGAAAACAATACATTCACTTGCATCATATATTTTCATAACCAAAACATTTCATAATCATCAAATTAAATCAACATTTATTCTTCATATTTCCTAAACACATATAAAACACAAATACACTTATCTAAACCATTTTCACCAAACTAGGTAAAAGTAAATAAGTAGTAACACAACGGGGTGTAACATATCCCCCCCTTGTGAATCATTATCCTCAATGATTTTAAGTAGCAGACATAGACACAAACTATAAGCATAACATATCATAATTTTTTTTAAAGAACTTTCAAAAGCATGTAAGACATGAGGAAACTTCTACTTAATTTCAACATAATCTTCCCAAGTGGTAGAATCTTCTGTATATTGGTCCCATTGGACTTTGCATTGCAGAACCTCTCTATTGCGTAAGTGAAGCTTACATGTTTTGAGCACTTTGAGAGGTTTGATTGTTACCACTCTTGGGTCCTATACCTATAAAGCATTCCAATCAATAACATGGTTATCTCTTGGTATATACTTTTTAATGTATGAGACGTGAAAGACATTGTGCATCCTCGCAAGAGCTAGTGGAAACACAATTTGATAAGCAATTGGGTTTATTTCCTCAAGAACCTTGAAAGGACCTACGTAGTGTAGAGATAGTTTGGATGACTTTCCAAACTTGATGGAACTCTTATGAGTTTTAACCCTTAACAACACCTTTTTCCCTACTATAAAATTTTTGGGTACCCACTTAGAATCTGCATAGCTTTTTTTTTCCTATCATTGGATTTAGCTAGCCTTTGCTTAATAATTCCTACTTGCTCCTCCATTTCTGATAACATCTCTGGACCAAGACTTATCCTATCCTCTAGCTTATCCCAACTTATAGGATTTTTTCATTTTCTACCATAAAATGCTTCGAATGGAGCCATCTTGATTGCGGAATGATAAGAATTGTTATATGCAAACTCAACCAATGGTAGGTTTTCTTCCCACTTGTATTGTCGATACATGTAATACATCCTTAGTATATCTTCAAGAACTCGATTAACTCTCTCAATTTTTCCATTTTTCTCTGGATGATAAGCTAAACTTATATTCAACTTAGTTCCAAGTGAGGAAAACAAGGTTTTCCAAAACCTAGATGTCACACGAGCATTCCTATCCAAAATGATCTTCTCATGAATCCCATGCAATATAAACACTTCTTGAATAAATTTATGAGCTATGATAGGAGCTCCATCAATTATATTTCTCGAAATAAAATGTGCCACTGTAGTTAATTTATCCACCACCACTAGAATGGCATTGTGCTTATTCCTTGACATAGGTAGACCTTGCACAAAGTCAATACTAATGACTTTCCACTTACTTTTAGGTATATCATGTAGATACAAAAGACCTACAGGGTGATGATGTTCTTCTTTTACTATTTGACACTCTAAGCATCTTGCAACATCCCCCTTCATACCCTTCCAAAAATATAACGGTTTCACATACGCCAACATCTTTGTCACACACAAATGTCCAAAGTATGGTGCATTGTGAACATCTTTCAAAACTAGGTTCCTTAACTCCTTTGAATTAGGTACATATACTCTTCCTTTGAACCTTAGTAATCCATTTGGGTTCAAAGTGAAAACCTTCATGCCTTGCATCTTATGGATTATCTATGAGTGCTTTCTTAACTTTCTCATAGAATTTGTCACCCATAGATTCTTGCAACACCTATCCCTTAAAGTTGGTTTGAATTGTTACCATTGAGGCGATATGTCTTCTGTAATGTCCCCATTTTTGCAAGCATCGAAGTTTGTAGGATTAGCCTATCATTTGACCCTCGTAGGCTAATGGAGTTGGTTAGAGGGCCTTTCTTGGCAGTCATCAGGGTGTGTTTTCTCCTTCAAAGCTCAGTGTGGGTTTAAGTTTGGCCTTCATTAGACTCAGTTCTACATACTTACTATTTATAGTAAGTCATCATTTCAGGGAGTTAGGGTTTCTATTTTTATCAGGGCACTTGGACGGGTCTCAGTTGTAGTGTTGATCTCCTTAATCAGTTGGATGGGTGAAATATTAAGTATTTAATAAGTAATTATCATTAAAGGTACTTTAACGATAGTTAAATAATATAAAGTCAAAAAGTGTACTTTATATCCAATGGGGCCATGACCCTTAATTAAAATCACTTAAAGTACAATTATTATATTATGGATTTGAGTGCCTAAGTTTGGAGACATATTATAAAGTTTTTATTAAAAACCTAAAGTGGATTTCAAAAAGGAATTAAAGGCACTCAAGGAGGTCGACCTCTCTTGAGAGGTTATAAAAGGATTTTAAAAGCATAAAATCATTATGATTGAAGATTAAAAAACTTGTGCGTTTGGAGTTCTTGCTTGGAGGAGGAATCGGCTAGGGTTTCTGCCATTGTTGAGCCTTTGGGAACAAAAAATCTCATAGGTTGTATAATATTGAGGCTGTGAAAGATCTGTCGAATCATTGCCAGAGTGTGGGCATCATACAGGAGTCCAATTTGTGCTTCATTGAAGGATTAATCAAGGGTTTCATAGAATATTTATTTGCAAATTAGAAGTTTGAAGAATCAATATTGAAGATCATTTAATTGAGGCCATCATTTAATTGCATCATTGGAGGAATTTTCTAAAGGATTTCACAATGGTTTATACACAAAAAATTAGAAGTTATTGAATATAATTATTATTTCTCGCCTTTATAGAAAATTGAAAGCTTTCATTCTATTGCTACAGTGTCACTAAAGTGACACTATAGTATTATTTTGGTTTTTAGAGGGTTTCAAGGCATGTTTACCTGTGAGTTCATGAATTGTAACTCCTAGACTTTCTAGGTATTGTTGTTTTAGATATTAGGGGTTATTTTATGAACTGGGTTGTCATTATATTGTGAAAATAATGAGTATTTAAGTTGGTATAAAAATTTGGAATTTTTAGTTGTGTTTTCCCAATGTAATTTCAATTTTGAGTTAAATTATTATTATTGCAACATCTCTTGTTTTGCTGCATTATATTGTTGTAACAAATATTGCCAATATATCACAAACATTTATCAAAACAAACCAAACTAGGTAGAAAATTTGTATTCTCAAGAATCTGCCCAGAGAGGGTTCTTACAGTGGTATCAGAGCGATCTCCTGCCATCCTATTGGGGTTTATTTGAAAAAAAAATTGAGCTCACACAGTTGATATTTGAGTGACCAACACTCATTCAAATTTTAAGCTACATTATTTTTCCATTCAAGTTCAAAAATGAGTTCAAGTAGTGGAGAAATAATGGAATTGGGTGATGGAAAATGGTTAGCCAGGATGTTATATGAACAGGGCAAAAAACTTAGCAAATCATCACCACCTAGATTTGATACATTGTGTATTTTGAGTAGGCTAGAAGAAATTTTAAGTCATGTAGAATAGTCACCTTTAGCATTACTTTAGATAGCTATGGCTCCTGCAATGAAAGGATTGGGTGAGCATAGGTACTTGAGACACAATGACAGTGAGATTAGGCTCACTTTTTCCCTATGCATCAGTCAGTTCATGAGGATCATAATTCCTCGGCTGCCTTATTGCACGATTACCATGGGTGAGGTTTTTCAGCTGATTGTTGATAGTATGGTTGGGATTGATGACATTGGTAGTCCCACATTTGGAAGAATGGTTAAGTTATTGGAGTTGATGGCACAGGTGAGATCATGCATTGCCATGCTTGATTTTGTTCATCATGATCTGGTGTTGTAGTTGTTTTGACTCTTCTTGGAGTCCATCAGTATGAGACATGATAGATATTTCTAGGACTACATGGGAGTTATTATGAATTCTATCATTGATAACAGTGATGACCTATCTTAGCCCATCATGTCATTACTTCTAGTAGTTTGTAGGTAAGAAAAACTGACATCTCTAGATGCTTATGTGTTGGTGTGCAATGTCTTTGACTAGTGTAAAGACAAGTTGGGACCTTATTTGGTTGAGGAGGAGTTGGTGTAGGAAAATAAGGTGAGATTTGAAGGGAATGTTCACATTATTAGCACTCAAGAAGTTGTTATCAATCATGATAAAAATTATGATTTTCATGACAACAGTGAGATATGTTTGCTTCAACATAAGACAGTAGTGTTTTCACATGTGGATGATGTTTCTATGGAGTTTTCAAATATGGTACTCAATATTTGGGTACTAATGATGTAATTTATGATGAAGATTGATGCCACAGTGAGTTTGATTTTTCATATCAAACCTTAGAAAACAAAACAAAAAATTTATTTATCGGCAATGAATCCTAGGATCGTGGTTTGGATGGACATCCAGTGACTTTGGAAATGGAAGTGTGTGAATATGTTTTCATAACATCAGCTTCTACCTTTCTAATTGATCCATCCTATGAGGTACCTAGCAGCAGTACCTTCGATAATATTGTGTGTAAAATGGATAACACACATGTTGCTTGTCAGTTAGTGAGCAATGATGATTCAGATCAACATGGAGTGATTGTGTAGTTTGTGAATAATCCATTATTTGAGTCAGATGTTGGATTAGTCTATGATAATCCACTCTTCTATGTGGATGTTGATCACACTCCTGACACTAGTTCAGATTTGGGCGATAATCGCAACATTTTGGATCTTTCCAATGAATCGGGATTCCAAACAAGGCTCATGGAGGAGTTTCACAGTGTGTACATGGTGAGGAGTGCTTACAAATTTTCCTTTGACCCACTTGTACATGATTGAAATTTAATGCACAATCCTTATGTGTAGGGTGATTCTCTTTGTGTAGTCGAGGGAAGCAAATCATTCCTATGCACAAATTTTCCATCTTCAGAAGATGAGACTAGAGGCTGCAAGTACTCAACTCAGTTATTTGTAGGGGATTACTTGCAGGATCAAAGGTTGGATTACCATCATGCTGGTGTGTACCTGACTAAATTTTCTACTTCTAGGTTTGAATGGGAGATAAGGCTTCCTAGAGGTTGTTGTGGTAGCATGCATGATGGCACAGTTGGATATCACATCCATGAGAGATGTTGCATAGTAGACGCTTCCAGATATTCTTAATTCGTTATGATGGATGGATGTGAGTACCGTTTATATTGGGATCCAAGTGGTGACAGGCTTGGAAGTATGTATTGGATGGGTCCCAATGGATTTCTTCACCACCCCCGGCATGGTGAAGTTGGGATCAGTATTGAGTAGCAGAAGTATGAGGATGTTCTTCTTATCAGGCTTCTATTCTACATTTGGGATCTAGGTATATTTTGTCAGAAACTCTCCAGTGTGTGGTGGGATCCTTTGTGTGCATCCAGGTTCCAGTCAGAGTTCATTGGTGAGTATTGTGACATGTACATGGTGTGGTTTTTTTACAGTTTTGCATTTGGTTCACATGTGCATGAGTTGAGTTCAATGCACAGTTCTAGCGCGCATGGATCAGACAGCTGGTTTGTTGTCTCTCCTCATGCAATTGAGTTTATTTTGGTGTTGGAGTAGTTGTGTTCATGTGTGGGACATTACATAATCTTCTTGTGGGACATTACATAATCTTCTTTTGGACCTCTAGTGGCATGGTGTTTCTTTGTAGTAGAGATTGCTTGGGGACAAGCAATTTTAGGGAGGGCAGATTGTAATGTCCCCTTTTTCGCAAGCATTAGAGTTTGGAGGATTAGCATATCATTTGACCCTTGTAGGCTAATGGAGTTGGTTAGAGGGCCCTTCTTGGCAGTCATCAGGGTGTGTTTTCTCCTTTAGAGCTCAATGTGGGTTCAAGTTTGGCCTTGTTAGACTCAGTTCTACATACTTACTATTTATAGTAAGTCATCATTTCAAGGAGTCAGGGTTTCTATTTTTAGCAGGGCACCTGGATGGGTCTTAGTTGTAGTGTTGATCTCCTTAATCAGTTGGATGGGTGAAATATTAAGTATTTAATGAGTAATTATCATTAAATGTACTTTAATGATAATTAAATAATATAAAGTTAAATTATAAAGTCAAAAAGTGTACTTTATATCCAATGGGGCCATGACCCTTAATTAAAATCACTTAAACTACATTTATTATATTATGGATTTGAGCACCTAAGTTTGGAGACATATTATAAAGTTTTTATTAAAAACCTAAAGTGGATTTCAAAAAGGAATTAAAGGCACTTAAGGAGTTTGACCTCTCTTGAGAGGTTATAAAATGATTTTAAAAGCATAAAGTCATTATGATTGAAGATTAAAAAACTTGTGTGTTTGGAGTTCTTGCTTGGAGGAGGAATTGGCAAGGGTTTCTGCCATTGTTGAGCCTTTGGGAACAAAAACTCTCATAGGTTGTATAATCTTGAGGTTGTGAAAGATCTGTCAAATCATTTCCAGAGTGTGGGCATCATCTAGGAGTCCAATTTGTGCTTCATTGAAGGATTAATCGAGGGTTTCAGAGAATATTTATTTGCAAATCAAGAAGTTTGAAGAATCAATATTGAAGATCATTTAATTGCATCATTGGAGGAATTTTTTGAAGGATTTCACAAGGCTTATACATATAAAATCATAAGTTATTGAAGATAATTATTATTGCTCACCTTTATAGCAAATCAAAAGCTTTCATTCTGTTGCTACAATGCCGCTACAGTGACACTATAGTATTATTTTGGTTTTTAGAGGGTTTCAAGGCATGTTTACCTATGAGTTCATGAATTGTAACTCCTAGATTTTATGGGTATTTTTGTTTTATATATTAGGGGTTATTTTATGAATTGGGTTGTCATTATATTGTGAAAATACTGAGTATTTAAGCTGGTATAAAAAATTGGAATTTTTCAGCTGTGTTTTCCCAATGCAATTTCAGTTTTGGGTTAAATTATTATTATTGCAACATCTCCTATTTTGCTGCATTATATTGTTGTAACAAATATTGCCAATATATCACAAAAAATTATCAAAACAAACCAAACAAGGTAGAAAATTTGTATTCTCAAGAATCTTCCTAGAGAGGGTTCTTACACCTTCTTTGACTTAGGGCATCGACAACTCAATTATGTTTTCCCTTGGTGTAGATGATGTTGAAGTCATAGTTTGATATCAACTCCGACCACCTTTTTTGTGAATTTAGATTGGGTTGTTGAGTAAATAAATACTTTAGATTTTGATGGTCACTCTTCAGTTCAAAAGGCTTTCCCATGAGATTATGTCTCCACATTTTTAATGCATGAACAACTACCACTAACTCCAAATCATGCGATGCATAATTTTGTTCGTAGGGCTTCAACTTCATAGAAATCTAATTAGCTACTCAAGGTGAAACAATTTTTTTTGTGGCTCAAGTATCAATAAGTATGGAAATAGGTACCAAATAAAGTACCTGGAGTTTCCACCGAGGTGATCTGGTATTCAGATTTATGATTCTCCATTGTTGCATGGATCCTTTGTTGAAATGTCGCCCATTGAGGAGGAAGTGAATTACCATGTGGTTGTGAACTTGATGGTTTGTTGGTACACTGACTAGAAAAATGACCCCCTCCACATGTAAAATATCCTCTTACTGGTCCTCTTCTGTTTGCTAGCCTATCAAAATTACCACCATTCCCTCTAGGTTTCCATTGGTTCTTCCTTCAAATTTAGGAGAACAAATATTTCTCATATCCCTAGATAATTTAGTTTCCATACACTTTCTCTTGGTTCCACCAGAATATGATTGTGTCCTAACACTTTCTTGATCTCTAGATTTAGCGTGGTTTCTGGAATCCTCCCCTTCTTCCTCATTGTTAGGAACTTCTTCATCTTTCTGATTGTGTGGGACTTCTTCCTCTCTTTCTTCCCCCTCACTTCTTGTTCAAGGTTTCCTACCCTTGCATTAGTTTCATCCATGATTGCTAGAAGTCGATCCAACTTGGCTTCGACATTCTCTAGACCTTATCCAACTTCTTGACTCCCTCTAGGATTAGTTCTTGTCCTAAATTTTTTCTTAAGTATAGTTATACTTGTATGTTCATCTTTAATTAGATCCTATCATGGTTTACTAAATTCATAGAAATTTTTTCAAAAGAGTAGATAAGCATATACAAAGTTTCATTGAGTTTCTCATACACAAATTTTGGATAAAAAACATAATCTTTTATATTTATTCATATGGATTTTAATATCCTTCCTTTTACATAGAATGACTATTTAAATAGTCAAAAGGAGAGTATCCATCATATTCACTCTTAGATACATAACTACGTAGGATGTAACCCTCTGATTTTTTCTCATCTCTATCCCAAAAAGGATAGTAACCCTCGAATTTATCTTTCGATACATAGTTTCGGGGAACATATCCCTCTGATTCACAACTAGAGGCTATAAGAATTATTTCAGCCATAGGTACTACTCAAGGGTTCCTAAATGTCAATGCTAGACTGATACTACATTCCTAGGGCATATCCCTAGAAAGTGATAATGAGTCTAACCTGGTCAGAGAAATAGATGGTAAATTGTTGAAATTGGCTTCATCTCTCATCCTTTTTCTCTCTTGACTAATTTGTGATAGAGCGTGACTCATTGTCTTGGTATCACTTAACTAGATGGAATTGTCATATTTGGTTCCCTCAATGCTACAAATATGGTCTTCTTTTTCCTTCTTGGCCCATAGGTAGCACTCATTTATGATCATTAACTTTCTTGCAATTAACCTGAGACGCACCATCCTAGCACAAGAATTTTCCAAATATTAGATTCATAATGTTGGAAGGGAAAACATAGCGACCACATAGGTTCTAGAGCTGAACCTGGTAGCTTTGATACCACGTGTAACATGCCCATTTTTCTATGCAGTAACTTTCCCAAGTTTAACCTCAAGTAAATAGTTTAAGTATCTAACCATTATGAGCAATAAAATTTTTCTTTCCAAAACTATAAGGATAGCATGCACATTTGAAATAAATATATTTCCAAACTTTTCCATTGCATTATATCAAAGTATTTCAACTTTCCAATGTAATGATTACATAGTACATGATAACATGATAACATTTCTCTTTTACAATATTTCCATAGATATGGATACAAAGTACATAAACAAGGCTCCATAGAACTTACTGGCAATAGATGTATGAATGGTCAAGGTTCCTTCTATCAAATCTTGGTCACCTATTGATGAGGAGAAGCATCACTCAAGACATTTTCCGCCAACCTTGGACTAACTTCAGTCCCCTGCACATCTACCAAACTAATAGATGGCCCTACCTTTTGACAAAGAGATTGGTTTGGTAACCTCATAATAAAAATTAACCTTTCTTGAGATTGGTGTTGTTTCCTACATATCTAGATATGTCACACAGTTGCTACAACCTACACATATGAGATTCCCTAACTAGTATGTAAACTCAGATCACAGTGAATTGACAGTGTAAATAGTGGCAACTTACACTATTTTGGCCAAAGTATTCATCACGCAAGATTTAGAGTGGATGTCATAAAATTCACCCACCTTCCTAGCTCAATTTGTATTGACCATTCATAACCTATGCATAGGCTATTCCCTTACACCATGGAGTAACCTTAACCCCAAGAATAGTCTATAACCTCTATGTTAATTAAGACACTTCTACTAAGTAATCAAAATAACTCTAAGTCTCAACTAGGTTAAACATTAGCTATATAAGCTATACCCATAATATAGTATTTATCCCCACTATAACCACTCAGTCCTTAATATGGAATATGTACAAACAATTCAAACAAAATATATCCTTACACTAAGTACAACAAGCAATCTTTCACTTTCACATAAGATTAAAATAATTTTTTCCTAATAAGCAATTGATCTAATTTTCCAAACAAGACAAACAATGTCACAATCTTTTCAAAACATAGAAAGTGTAAAAGAGTAGAATTTATCATGCTTGTTTATGCAATGCTCCAATTGATCAAATTGGATTCTTATCTCATCCTTCCCTTGAATCAGTATGCAATTCCCCAATTAACCTTCTCGCTCTTCACCAAATCTCACTCTCACAATCCTCTCACAACTCCCAAAAACTCACTCAACTCAAAAAATCAAATAATAACAACTCAAAAAATCATAGCAAGAATGTAGATATGTGTCCTTATTGAGGTAGATAACACCTCTATTTATACACAAAGTTTAGTAACTAAAGGCTAGAAACATGGTATCAAGAATGACACTTCTCAACTCAAAAGGTTTGACTCAACAAGATTAAGAAAAAGGCGGCAACTATAATCATTGTATAGTAAACACATACACAATCATGGTGAACGAGTAACTTTACTCTAATGAATAGCAAGTATGATAATAAAAAATGCAAAGTAATTGTCTTCTAGAGGTTGACTTACTTGGCTAGGTGCACACTTGACCATTTTTCCTATTTTATAATGCTTCATAATTTGGAATTCATATAGCAAATAAAACTATTAATCGATTCATAATTCTCACAAGTTGGTGCCACATTGTTTCCTATGCACCCTATTCCTTTGGCTACTATTTGCAATGACCAGGTCAAAGTTTCTTGTGTGTGGATATTCATTTTTTCCTTTTGTATTGACTTAGTCCTAGGTAGTTTACTTAACACATTGGTTGGTATATGAAATCATGCGCTTTTACATAACATTGCTCTTATTCATAATACTTAGCACTTTAAATAATTTAACCATTACTTATGGTTATGCGCTACCTTATCTCAAGCACTATTCCCTTTAACTATATGTTGCACACAATACTTAGCATTTTCTATGTTTATAATGCTATGTGCTTTAATAATTCAGTGCTATATAAATCATTATCATATATATAATATATATCACAATTCATAAGTTTATAAAATACATTATTCGATATATGAATATACATTCACATATTCTCATAATCCACATATTGATGCATGAGTATGTATACATATATGCATATTATATATATATATATATTAATGTACATGTATAGATGCATCCTTTTTGTTAATACATTCATGTATGTTAATATATATGTATATATTCATATACTATATATATATCACGCCTTGATATCTAAACACATATATTCATAGTCATATTCATCGACATATATACACAGAATGTATATATATATATATATGTATGCCACCTTGTCCGATCGATATTCCCATGCATATGGGTAATCTATTCATGAGCATGCATAGATACGTCTATCTATGTATACTCATGCATGCATTTACTCATGTGTATGAGTTAATTGTTGGCACATACATATATACATATATACACATTTTATGTATATATCCTATCGATTAAATAGAAACACATAAGGAAGAACTCACGCATTACAAAGAGACTCAATACTTAAACTCCTAAGCAAGAACATTCACAAATAAAAACACAAGCAAGACTAAAGGTAACTTGCTATTTCCCAAAATATTATCTCGACTTGACAAAACTAGAAGTATGTGTGTGAAAGCTTAGTTTAGGTC
The DNA here is from genome assembly GCA_007258455.2 of Sequoia sempervirens. Classification (NCBI taxonomy): domain Eukaryota; kingdom Viridiplantae; phylum Streptophyta; class Pinopsida; order Cupressales; family Cupressaceae; genus Sequoia; species Sequoia sempervirens. Next base: position 103,480,724 of record VDFB02058242.1, read on the forward strand.
TTTATCAAAGGTTACCAGACCAATTTCTTCTCCCTGAGTGATACTTCCCCTCTCTTCAGGAGGCTTGATTCTATTCATGCATCCAAATTTACACTTTGCAATAGTAGTTAGATGAAAACAATACATTCACTTGCATCATATATTTTCATAACCAAAACATTTCATAATCATCAAATTAAATCAACATTTATTCTTCATATTTCCTAAACACATAAAGCATAAATACACTCATCTAATGCATTTTCACCCAACTAGGTAAAAGTAAATAAGTAGTAACACAACAGGGTGTAATACATGATAACAACAATGTCATGCAAACTAGATACAACTAAAGATCTGAAAACTTGAAGCTTGTATGCATGACCTTCATGTGAGATCATCCAACCAGGTAAAAGGGTTTTCATTCTCATGCTTGGGAAACCAAAGGGTTTCCATCCTTTGGTTTTCTGCAAGTCTAAAGGTTTTTGTCATGTCATACCTGACTATCCAAATATTAGTGCTTAGAATGATGGTGGCTAGGGTTTTGATTTGGAGAATAGTCGATTCCTTTTTTTGTCTAAATATATCCCTCTTGATAATATCCTTCAAATCAATGAATGATGAGAGGTCCCACCAAAAACAATAGCTCATATCTATATGCAGATCATGGGTAGCTTCAAATAAAACCATTGTATTAATAGTGCTAAAATAGTAGGTGATTGATCACAGTGTTTCAAAAAATGGATTCCATTTTCCTACTTCTATTTGAATTAGTTTGACTTGTCAGCTTGCTTCATCCTTCGCTTGAAATTACATATGAATATAAACTCTTAAGAGTTGACCCTTATTTATAGGTAGGAAAATATGTTTTGGTGTGGTTTCTAAGTCAAAACTTGTATTAAATGACACTCCTAGTTGTGCGAGGGAGGTAGGAATGAACAATTTAAAAAGGTGGGAACATTTGAGTTCAAAGGATGGGGATACCACATGATTCTTACTACTCATCAGACATCAAGGTTTGGGTGTGAGGCATATCAGTACAAGGAAGTTTGAATATTTGATAAGGAAAATGAAAGGAGTAAAAACTCAAAAGAAATGGATGTCATGAAGGGGAAGTTTGATACTCTGACAATATGCAGACATAATTTTTTTATGTCCTTAGCAATTTTTGAACTTGATAGGCACATGGGGGAAGAAGGGGAGAATGTATTTGCACTCTTTGACTATGAGAGACACTGGGAATGGATTTCTAATCGACAAACATAAAATTATTAAAAATGGGACATTACAAGTTTGTCCTTCCCAAATATATTTTTTATCCTCAAGCATTGTAAATTTAAATGTTCCATGTTTCTTGAATATTTTCAAGTAATATCCTTTGTTGTTAGGTTCCTTCCATTAAAATGACTTATTTTGGCTACATGGTCTAAATTTCTCATCCTTGTGATAATGATGTCATATTTCCCTTATGAGCAATAATCCACTATCCTCTCCCAAGTGTTACCATTCAACCCCTACTAAATTTTGTTCTAAAATATATTATCACAAAACTCTTTCTACCCTCATATTCACCATTTTTCTTGTCTAACTGCTTGTAGTTGATTACTCATTTTGGAGATAAATTTTGTAACAATTAAATGGAGTAAATTTTTCCAATTAACACCAAACAAGCTTAGATTTTACAACTTATGAAACAACCATCATTAATGATTGTAGGCAATATTTACAACTTATGAAAAAACCATCATGTTTGCATTGCACATCTTCGTTTTACCCATGTGATGGGGAATTTGGGACACGTATTTGAGCTTCATGATCTAACTTGTAAGATCCTATGACCTCTTCAAAGGGGTTTAATGTCAACCCTCCAAGGTAGAGTTCAACTCACATTGTGTAATGGATATGAATATATTAAAATAGTCATAATTTACCTAAAATATCACACAATTAAGTACCATAGTGGTAGCACTAGGGATTCCCTTCATTTGAACCCTTTTTTCAACTTCTTCCATTAAGAATATTCCCTTAAATTGTGTTATCTTGCATTTACTCATGATTATTAACAATTGTTCCAACAATCTATTAATGATATAACAATAGCAAGATTGATATTCCTTGCGAAAATTAAAGGTGTGTGCAATTTATAGGTTGAAGAAGCTCTATTAACAATTATGAATTGCAACCATTTCTTTCTTAAGGTTAGAAATCCTTGTAGAACCAATTGTATGATAATGATTATGACAACACTGCTACTAAAAGTTTGGTACATGGTTGTCCCAAGTTTTTTCCCTTCTTCCTTGGGCTGTAGGAGATTATAAATACTTTCCCTCCTCCATCCTTGTGGGTGAATATTAGCACAACATCCTTAATGTGATGCGACCGAGTGCTATGCTTATGTTGCACCACTCTAATTTTTATGGAAACTTCTTCTTGAAGTCATGTGACTCCCATGATTATCATAATAAGATAACTACCTTTACACACAACTCATTTTCCCTTACTCTTCCTTAGTAATGAGATTCTCAATTAAGTACAACAAATGCATACCAATAACTATAGTCATTGAGAATTAAGAGATTTATACATTTCATGAACATGTGCAAGGGCATTGATTACCCTTGCAATGTTGAGCTTCCTGGTACGAACACGGGAAATGGAGAGTCAAAGTTTTTGTCTGGTGTGAGGGAGTATCTAGAGGCAAGAAGGATATGATCAACAAGAAGGTAGTGTGGATGTGGCGGATGAGAGGAATCAGTACTCCCTCTAATCTGTCACGGGATCCCTCACTCAGAAAACCTTGGGTATGTCATCCTCCTTGCCTCTCGTTCGGGGTTTTGATCCCCTTGGTGTTGGGTTGGATGTGGTGCAGAAGACTATTGCAATGGCTTCTTTGGATCTGGCTTTGGACTCAATGGAAAAATTCAAAAATAGGTCCAATCCATACCATGAATCCAATGATTTTTGCTTGGATCAAATACAGAAAGCTAACACTAGCCCTTCTCCTCCCAAATCATTTTCGATTCCTACTGGTACTCCCAATGTGGAGAATGTGCAACATTTTGATGGCACTCCTTTTACTTTTAGTGATTTTTAGGTAGTTTTTATTGACGATCCTACAAACCTCCTCATCTTAGATGAATGCATCAATGAGGTCTCTGTGAACATTGTTGCTCGTTCTTTGGTTTCGAGATTCATGTGCAGGCATCTGCCCATCGACTCAGTTTTAGAGTGGGCTAAGAATACCTAGAATAATCTTTCCCTTCCTATGGTAGAATCTTTGGATTTTGGGTTTTTCTTGTTTTCTTTCATTTCGGTTGATGATTGCAATTTCGTGGTGAAAAATGGTCCATGGTTTTTTGGGAATTTTGTCATTTTCTAATTCCATGGACCCCTTTTTTTTGACCTTGCCTCAGCCAAGGTCACAAAAATTCCCATGTGGATCAGGCTTGACAATTTTCCTCTTGTTGTGTGGTCTTCTAACCTCATCAAAATTTTGATCAATCAGGTGGGTTTTTTTGTTAAGATTGATTCAGAGGAGGTTGCTTCTTCTTGCAGGTATATCAGGGTCTATGCTTTGATGGAAATTTCCAAACCTATTCCTCACTCCATTCAAATCCAATCTTCTAGAGGCACTTGGACACAATTTTTGAATTTCAAAGGGCTTCCCTTCAAGTTTTTTCATTGCAATAAATTGGGACACAAAGTTGAGGCTTGCACTACATAGCATTTAACTAACGTGAGATATATTAGTCTCAAAAAATGGATTGAAAATTTTGGAGTCCCTAATACTGATTTTATCTGGCAGAATCATGGGAATTTCTCATCCTCTCACTTAGTTTTTGAGCTTGATCCTGAGCCTCCTGCGGTGCCCATCTCTTCTCCTCTTGTGGCATTGGTTAATAACAATGTTGAAGATCGCTTACCTAACTCAAAGTATGATGGCTAAGATTCAGATGAAAATTATCCTTTCATGGAGGATTGGAAGAGAATTTTGAGATTTTTGAACTAGATTTAGTCTTGCCCCCTTTACAGAAACTTGGGATTTCTCAAAGGGATTGCAACAAAATTAAACTAGATTGTGGGACTTCAAAGAAGAAAGGGCAGAAAATCTGTTATTGAGAAACTCTGTATTGAAGGAATGGATGTTATGGGATAAGGTTCTCAGTGGACTATGGAGGATCTCTTTTCACAACATGGAAAAAAGCCTAGGATTTTTTTGAGTTTGGGCTTAATGCCTCATGTGCTATGTATCTTGTTTTCTTTTGATGCTTTTAGGGGTCTGTGTTTCTCTTCCTCTCCTTATTTCTTCTTATCTCCTGAGACTCTTTTGGTTCTCTATTCTTCATTTTTCTTTGTTTTTTTGGTCTATTGTTCCTTATTTTTTATGACAATTTAATAAAATCTTATGAATAAAAAAAAACTATAGTCACCTTTCCTATATTATTGTTGTAGACATTTAAATTTGACCATTCCCATGTGGGAAAATTTATCCCTTATTTTTTGCATCCCACTTCCTCATTCATGTTAATTAAATAATGTCACTATTCTTTAATAAATGTTTGTCATTTTCCTAATGTCTCCTAAAGTATTTAATTATTTAATTAAATGCTTTACCCTTTCATATCTCTTCTCTAGATCAAATAAATAGACTAATTTATTTGATCTAGTCATTTAGCCTATGTGGATTAAATTGATTTTTTAATTCACTCTCCCTTTCTCTCTCCAAATTTCACATCCTCCATAATCCTCTTCTAACCCTGATTAGCCAGTCTAATCCATGATTAGGATGTACACATCACTAATCCTGATTAGTGTCACATCCTCCATAATTGGCAAGTGGATTCTAATCCCCCCATTATCTTAATTAATCATTTGCACAACCTTAATCTAATGTTAATTAATCCTAATCTAAGCCCAATGCCAACTATGGCATGTACCTAAGTCAACACCCTCATTAAGGCTTTCTCCTTTTGGAGAATTCGTCTCCCCTTCCCTAGGAATTTTTAATTCCTATTTATTCCCCCCATGAGCCTACATGGAATTTTAAATTCCATTCAATTATCCCAAAGTCCCTACAAGAATTGAAAGGAATTTTTAATTCCTCACCTCTCTTTCCAAGGAATTTTCAATTCCTTTTATCATTTCTAGAAGGATTTTAAGAGAATTTTTTCAATTCCTCACTTGTCACATCCTCCCCATGATTTGGGAGGATGGGACAAGTAACCCCTTTTTCCCTTTCCAAGGTACTTGAAAGTACCTCCACATGGCCTTCACCTCACTTCCATGTCGCCCTCTCCCCTTTCCCTAGGATGACACATGTCATCCTCACATGTGTTGAGATGCCTCAAGGTATCTCAACCATTGATCTCATTCCCTACTTTTAATCCTATCCGTCCATTCTATTCCTCTCCTAATGACTACCCTAAACACTAGCCATTTTCAATCTACACACACACACTACATTCAACATTTTTCAAGCTCTCAACTCTCATGCTCTCAAACTCACCATAACCAAATTTGGATCCAAAATTCATCAAAATATGTCTTGCAACCATATTTATGACTAAAATCATGAAAAATATAGGTTTTATGCTACTAGTTCAAAGATTGGAGCACATAAATCAACTCATCAAAAGGGGAAAATGATTCCATCAAGCTCAACAAGGTAATATTTCATTTTTTATTTTCATTTGCAAAGTTGAGATTCATCCTTAGGCCCTAATCTAAGTGGTTTTCTCTTGTTTTTAATCTTTGCATGGTTGTATGTTTTCCTTGCATTTTAGTTGATTAGAAACACCTGCACACATTTTTAGAATGCTCGGTGGGATCCATGCCATAGGTCCTTTAATCTATTTTCTGATGAGTTGTTTTGTAGGTTCAAATTTTTAGCTATAGAGGTGAAAATGCTTCATAGGCATATCCACCTTACACAAAGGAATCTCTACGGCCACCAATAGGAATTTTTGCATCAACTTTCAACATCAACCTTTAGAGGTGTCTATGTGGAGGAATACGTGAACTCAAAAAGTTACAAAGGTGTATCTAACTTCTATAGAGGTGACTCTATGCACTCCTGAGACAAAAACCTTACAGAGGCAAACTTGATAGTCACAAAGGAATATATGAGTAGTACAGAGGAATTTGTGATACCTTCAGAGGTGTATACAATAGAAGCCTACTTGAATCTTTAGAGATGTTTGCGTTCTGACACAGAGGCATCTCCGCTAGATCTATAGAGGCGTCTCCACTCTTCTAATCGGTGATTGTGTGGTAAACTTCCTGTGTGCATTTTTATTCCATAATTTCTAGTTTTCTTTCCATTTGGAACTGACCCCCTAACCTGTTTGTTTGTGCCCATGAATAGTTAAGTGCAACTTCTCGTTTATCTAAGACCGACAATAGAAAATTTCTAACTCTTTTCTATAGGATGATCAGTCGAATAATTTGGTAAGTGGATTTCACACTAATTAGGCACATTTTGTTTTCTAAGGGGATCAATTAATTGTTTGTTGTGTTTGGGATTGTGTTGCTGGTGTATGCTCTCCCCTTATACTGTACGGTGAGCTTGGGGATAAAAAATTGCAACCCAATCCAAGTCCATCTGTGAGTCTACCTAGGAGTACTAGTGCACGTATTCTCTCCCCTTGTGCTACGTGTGAGCCTAGGGATTAGGAACTCCTAGTATTTCTTTCCCTTTGGGAGGCTTTCTTGGGGATTTCATTACCCTAAGGAATGAACTCAACCATGTGAACTACCAAGGTATATAAATGGGGGAGAACAAAAGTTGTACCCCAATCTAGTCATGTTGTGTTTGGTGGAGTTTCGATAATTGGGTGATTCCAAGTTAGGCATGAATGGTTGGTCTGACCTTTCCCATCAAAATTTCTCGACCCACGCTTGTGACAGGCTAGTGTTCATGGATGGGCCTCACACACCCTCCTAATGTTTAGAGGACACACGATATAGCCTGTGTAGCCTATCTTAGGACCTATCAGTCGTAGCTTAGTGTAGTGCAGGGTATGTAAATCGTACCTCGAAGCTACTCACCACATAATCCCTTAGGTTGAGATAGAAATCTTTGGGTGAACTTTGAAAATTCCTGAGAAGATAGAGAAGGTGTGCCCATTCCATCAAGCCCATGTCACGAATCTCTACCTATCCACCTTCATGAGAAAGGGTGCTCCATATAACTATCATAGAGTATTAACCCCTGAGGTGGTGATCCTACACTGAGTTTACAAACCCACTTGAATAATACAGGTTTGTGTTGGCATGTTTTCTTATGCAAAAATAGTGATTGTATTGCATCCATCCTTGTTTTTTTCTATTGTTTGATATTTTTGATCTATCCTTTTCCATTGAGTCATCCATGTCTTCAGAGGCGAATCTACTCTCTTCAAAAATGTCTCCGCTCTCTTCAAAGGCATCTCTACTCTATTGATGGGCACCTACATCATGATCCTAGTCCATCCTTCATAGGAATTACACTTTTTTCATGAGCATATACACCATCATGTTCATACAATCCATCCTTCATAAGGTGTTTGCACTCTACTCATAGGAATATACGTTGTTCCATTTGTACTACCTTCTCATCCTTCATAGGCATTTCTACTTTGCTCACGGGCATGTACACTGTCCATCTCTATACATTGTCCATGGTCATCTCCTCATAGGAAAATATGTTAACCTATAGGCATCTACGCTACACACAAAGGTGTTCCCACAGGAATTTGTGCTACCTTTAGAGGCGTATGTGCTCTATTCTTGGGAAAATACACTTCCCATAAAAAAAACCCAAGAGTTAACCCTTTTAACTAGTGAAGGCCCTCATTGATCCAAGCCTATTCTCGTAATCAATTTTTTTTATCACTATCCTTGACTCTTTCGTAATATCCAATTTCGTGCAATAAAATCTTCTAAAAGTCATCAAGTTATCCATTTGGTCACACAAGGACATGCCAAGACATCCCTAATCATCATCATTATCATCAAAAATCCAATTTTAGCCCCTTAGATATCAATTTGAGAGCATTTACATCCAAATCCATCAATCAAGCAATTGTTGTCATCATGATTTGCGCTCACTTAGGAACCTAGTTTTTCTTGAGTTAGTCATCATCATCGGTCAAGTCAACTTGACTCAAACAAGAGGTTAATTTGTGCTATAATTATCTTTCATGCTTGAGAATATTTCCAATCTAAAGTACTATCTATATCATCATCATCATCATCTAGTTTTATTAAGAACATTAGGCTACCTCAAGTAACAATCGGTCCTATCATCATCCAATCAAGTTCTCAAATTTAATTGGGGTGCTACATCAATCGGTCATCAATCTAATTCAATCAAACATCTTATCGAAAATCCTATCATCAACCAATCCAATCAATCAACTATCTAATCAATCATTCAACCTATCATCCAATCAATCATCATCGTCATCACCTGATCATCCCTTTCATGCCCATTGTCACCCAATCATAGGCCAAGAAACTCATGGAGAAACAACAACCATAGGTTCATCAATCATCTTATCCTCCTAATCCACCTAGTAGTGGAGGATCCTAAAATTCTAATGTTTCTAGTCAATCTACTATTTCAAATCATCCTCATGGTCGAGTCTCTCTTGAGGAAGGAATGGTATCACAACCTTAGTTCTCTATCAAACAGTATCTTAGCAATCTAGTTAATGCATAAATAACCGAACGTATCATTAGTGAATAGTTAGACCAAATTATTGCTTCGTTACTCATGTGAGGCACCAAACCTCCACCTAGGTTTGATATGACACAATAATTGGGTATGAATGGATCTTCTACATATCAAGATCCTCAAACCTCTCAGGTCTCTCCTCCTCCTCTGATCTCTCAGGATCCCCAGGCTCCTCCTAAGAACTCATGGTACCAACCTGGATTGGGAAATGATGTGTGCATATGGATCCCACCTTCTCTTATCCAAATTTCGACTATCAAGATTGGGCCATATTTTATCAATGTTCAGGGACCTACATTTGTACCACAATCTCAAAATTTTGTCCCATAGAATGTCCAACAACAACCATCTCAAACATCCACCCATCCATCACATTCAAAAAAAATTGGGGGCAATGCTTCTAATGCTTTATCCTTCATGCTTCCTCATGTTCCTCTTATATGAACAAAACTAGTTTATAACACTTCCAACACATCTGTTCCATCTTCATCTCAAGTTCCACCTCCCATGAATCAAATGCCTCAATTCAATCTCAGTCATTCCATTCTACCACCACCTAATCCACCATTTCCATCTTATCAACAAAAAATTCCTTATAAACAACAAAAACCACCATCTCAACCTCAGGTTCCATCACAACCTCAACAAAAACCTTCATCACAACCCCAAGGTAACCCATCATCCCAATATCAACAACAACCACCGCATGCATATTACAATCCTCTGCCTCATTATTTTTTACTCCGCTATCATCAACATTCCCAATCATCATCCTTCATAGAAATTTCCATGTAGGATATGTATTATCAACCACCTCCACTACCACCACCTCCTGTTACTCCACATCAACAATACCATCAACAACAACAACCTCAACATCAATCGTACATCAATCCACAACAAACCCCATAAAATACCTTTTAAAAATAATCTCATCCTCAACCACCACCACATCAACACCAACAACAAACTTAAAATTACCAACCCAACCCATCATATTATCAGCCTCCTCCATCACAAAAAAAGTACTTCAATCAATATCAACAATTCACCAATCCACTTCCATCATCACAACAACCTTCTTACATTCAACCACCATCAACATACACTAATCCACCATTGATCAATCTCTTCCATCACCACCATCATATAATCAATATGCTCCTCAAGACCAATCCAATCTAGAAATTCCTTCCTTATCAGTGTCTGTGAATAAATAATGGGAAGAAATGACAACTTCTTTAAAGGACTTACAAGTAGGAACTTCATCTAAAAAGTATTTCAAGTTCGAAGATATTTGTCCATATTGTTTGATCCATTAATTGCTACTACACCCTTCCCTAAGCATTTTGAAATTCCAAAGTTTGACAAGTATAAGGGAAGGGGTAACCCTCGAGAAAGAATTGGATATCAGGGACTTAATAAAAAACAAACAAAATCCTAGTGAGACATTTTCTAGTTATCTGCAAAGGTGGCAATCTCAAGCCAACCGTCTTACATGTAGTTTTATTGAAAAACAATTAGTCAACATCTTTGTTGAAAATTTGTATCCTAACATGGCTTATAATTTGTGTATCCATTGTGCATCCACTTTTTTAGAGGTCATAGAAAAGGAATTCATTATCGAAAGGCCCTCATTACCAAGGGGCTTGCCAAGATTTATAAAGATGACAAGGATAAACAATCTAATGATAAGTCTCACTATTGGAACAAAAAAATGGAGTTAATGATGGTATCCTTGATACTAAACACATCCAAGTAGCAAATTCTTCTCAAAGAAACCAAAAAACACCAACCTAATCAATACACAATGTCATATCTATGTCTCAAGGGGCACCACGTCCTCCTAGTAAATCCAATCAATTTAGTCAAGGGAATGTTAAATTCACTTTCACTCCTCTAGGAGAACCCTTGGATGCAATCTTTAGAAGGTTGGCTCAAGCCAATGTGGTCACATATCCTGTTACTCAACCTTTTGATGAGTCGAAACCAAATCCAAACTAGTACAAGGATAATGAGTATTACAATTACCATAGGATTAAGGTCCACTCTACTAATAAGTGTATGCAACTCAAGAACTATATCCAAGATCTCATTGATCAAGGAGACATTATTGTTGAGGGAAACCAATCTACCTTGTCTAATGCTCAATTACAAATATTCCAAAATGATTTTCCTAAGAACAACCAGGGAGCTAGCTCAACTTATACAAACACAAGATCTAATAACAAATATCAAAACAACCACACCAACAATATAAATTATAGCAAAGTTCCTTTTAACTATGATAATGCAGTTAGTTGTATTACTCAAGTAGATCCACATGTTTCTATGATCCGCGTGAAAGGAAAAGATCCACAATGTGCTATCACAACCTATAGAACCCACATATCCATTCTAGGACCATCCACATCATCCCAACAACCTCGTGTAAATCAATAGTATAACATTATTTATCACCTTGGAAAGAACCCTACACTAATATCTATTCGGGACTTGTTGAAGTCTTCTCCCATTCATCAAGAAATTCTAACTAAGGCTTTACAAGATACCCATGTGCCAAATGAGATTGATCCTACTTAGTTTCAAGCACTTGTAGGATATTTTTCATCCACTTATCAGTTGGTACTTAGTCAAAATGATATGCCTCCCATTGACCCTGCTCATAATCGTGCCCTTTATATAGAGGTTCTCATTCCTAAGCATAAAGTTAAGCATGTCCTAGTAGATAATGGCTCCACCCTCAATCTATGTACATTAAAGTTCATTAAATAGGTGGGGTACACACATACTGACTTAGATAATCAGGTCATCACAATTAAAGCATATGATAACACAAAGAGAGATTTTGAAGGCACCATTTTCCTTCCCATTCAAGTTGGGCCCTCAATGAAGTATACCACTTGTCATGTTCTTGATCTATATTTACCATACAATCTTCTCCTTGGTCGACCATGGCTTCATGTTGTGCAATCCGTACCATCCATATATCATCAATGCCTAAAGTTTCCACATAATGGTATTGAAGTCACTATCCATGTGAATCCACACCCTTTTGAGTACTCTCATGCTCTTGAGGTTTCATTTCTCCATTCTTTACATTATCCTAGAGTTGAAGTGGTGCCTTCCAATACCAGTTTGTCTTCATCTTATGTCAATCCCAATATCCTCCTTTCATCATCCACCCCATCTTCCACTCTTTAATCCTCTATTGCTAAGGTCAAGACCATTGATAAGGGATGTGGGGAATATGAAATGCATACTGCACTTAATGTGGGAACAATTCCACCCTCTCCACATACTTAAGGCAAACCATCAAGATCTCTGCAACAACAAGAACTAGTGACCAATACTTTGAGTTCTAAGAATGTGGATTCTACCACCTTTCAATCCTTAGGAACCTTAGCACAAGAGAAACTTGATGGTGACGTCAGTCAATGGGTATACTAAGAAGAACCCAATCCTTCTCCTCCTCTTCTAGAGTATTTTCAAGAAGTTTACCCAACAACTCAAAAAATTGACATAGAAGGTTAATTATCAGGGAGGAGGATTAGGTGTGAATGAGAAAGGAATGTGCAAGCCTATTGAGCCACCAACCCATCCAAAACGCCAAGGGCTTGGTTATGACAACAAACAAAAATAACCCGCATTGTCATGTAGTACTCTAAATAATGTTAGTGTAGAGACTGCTATCCTTGAATACATACCTGAAGAAGAAACTATCATACTTTACCTAGATGACTTAGATGTCTCCTGCCTATTCGAGTCAACATCCATTTTCACCATAAGCCTTTCCCTTCATCATCTTGAGATAATAGATTGGGATCAATGTGGTATTGCACCCATCGATGTTTTCCCTTCTAAAGAGGCATACATGCATCTCATGGGATTGGTAGAAGATTATGGTATCTACCTTGGGGAAGATGAACACCCTAACCAAAAAAATAGAAAAATAAAAAAATAAAAAAGGGTCTTCTAGTGAAAACCTTTCTGAGACACTTTTAGATCCATAAAAAGGTAAAAATAAAGGGTGTATCCTCTAGTGAAAACCTTTTTGAGGCATTAGAGGATGGGGATGTTCATCTTCCCCATATAAGTACTCAATTATCCAAATGATCTTCTATTTTGATTGAAGAAACAAGAGAAATTAATCTGGGAACCGAAGCTAAACCAAAGATCACTTATGTAGCCAGATCTCTAGCTGAAGATGAATAAGTGCACTTCAAGGGGGCTTTATCAATTTTTCTTGGTCATATTTCGACATGCCGGGATTGGATGCTACACTTATGGTTCACCATCTAGATGTGTGTTCTTATGTGAAAAATATTAAGAAAAATCTTTGTAAGATGTATCCATAGGTTTCCTTGTCAAAGTGGAGTTGAAGAAATTGCTAGTGGTTTGTTTTATTATATTCATTGACTACTTAGATTGGATCTCCAACATTGTTCCTATTTCCAAGCCCACTGGGGGCATTTTTATTTGCACAAATTTTAAGGACCTTAACAAATATTTTCCTAAAGATGACTTCCCATTGCCCAATCTTGACATTCTTGTTGATCTTACAACAACTCATGCTATGATCTCCATTATGGATGGGTTTTTTGGGTATAATAAGATTCGAATTACAACTGAAGACTAACATAAAACAACTTTCACTACTCCTTGTAGAACTTTCTTCTATAATATCATATTCACTTTAGTTTGAAAAATGTAGGAGCCACTTATCAACATGCCATGATAGTCATTTCCCATGATCTTTATTCACATTATAATGGAGGATTATGTAACTGATGATCTCTTAGAAAAATATAAGACTATACAAGAGCATCCTAGGATCTTGAAGCAAATTTTTGATTAGTTAGATCAATATTAGTTGTGCTTAAATCCTAATAAATGTGTCTTCGGTGTTATATCAAGCAAGCTTTTGGGTTTCATTGTTTCTAGGCGAGTTATCAAAGTTGATCCAACAAAGGTCAAGGATATCATGGAAATGCCTCCACCTAGGAACTTAAAGCAATTAAGAATTCTATAGGGTAAGTTGCAATCAATTTGACGCTTCATAGCTCAGCTTGCAGATAAATTTCAACCCTTCACACATCTCCTTCGTAAGGATATAGTCTTCAAATGGGATTCAATGTACATTTAGTAGGGATTTGAAAAAATAAAGGACTATCTCGGTAATTCTCCCATTCTAATGCCTCCTATAGTAGGAAAACCTCTATTACTTTACATTTCCACTAAATCTATTGAACTAGGGGCAATCTTAGCTCAACATGATGAGAATGGGAAGGAAAGGTCCATTTATTATATTAGTCGTACACTTTTTGGGTATGAACTCAACTACACACCAATAGAAAAAGCATGTCTTGTGGTTATTTTCAGTTCATAGAAGCTTCAACATTATATGCTAAGAAAAATTTGATCAAGCACATCTCTAAGGTTGATCCACTCAAATATTTGTTATCTAGAACAACATTAACTAGTCAAATGGCTAAGTGGGTCATGCTCTTGAGCGAGTTTGACATAGAATATGTGGATTGGAAAGAAATTAAGGGACAATTTATTGTAGATCAATTGGTTGATGCCCCTTTGGTAGATGCATATCATTTGGTAGTCGAGTTTCCAAATGAGTTTGTGTTCACCATTTCAGAGGAAGAGCCATGGAATATTTACTTTGATGGGTCCTATACACAATATGGAGCAGGTGCAAGAATATTATTTGTCACCCCTCAAGGTGAATTCATCCCCAACTCATTCAGGCTAGCATTCCCATGCACAAATAACATTATAGAATATGAAGCTTTAATCACTAATTTGAGAATCATCGTCCAATGGAATATAACTCATCTACATGTCTATGGATATTCACAACTTATAATTAAATAGGTCAATGATTGGTTTTAGGCTAAATATGGCAAGATTATCCCATATAAGTGCATGGTGGATGATTTCAATAAATAATTTGGTTATATTTAGTTTGAGCAGGTTCCTAGATTACAAAATAAAGCTACAAATGCTATGGCTACCATTGGGTCTCTCATAGATATGCCTCATTGTGCTGAGTGTGAATTTCTAGTTGAGAAATTATTAATCCCAACATATGAACTTCCCAAGAATGAGATGATGTGCAAGATTGTTGGTCCCCAGTCCCCTTGGTACCATGACATATACACCTATCTATGTGATGACATCCTCCCACCTGATCTAAATCGTAACCAGCACAAATCATTTATCCAACACACATCTCGTTATACCATCCTTGGAGACACACTTTATTGTAGGGGGTATTATTATACTTTTATTTGATGTTTGAATGATGTGAAATCTGAAGTAGCATTAAACGAGGTACACAGTGGTGTTTACGAGGCACATACTAATGGAATGGCCTTGGAAAAGAAGCTTCTTAGAATTGGATACTATTGGATGATAATGGAACATGATGCTTGTGAGTTTTTCAAGAAATGTGTACCATGCAGATTTGATACATGCTCATGCACGAGACCTACAACTAATTACCTCACTATGGCCCTTTTCACAATGGGGTTTAGGCTTAATCAATAAGATTTATCCTCCATCCTCAATGGCCATACATTCATCATTATTGTAAGGCCTCACTAATGTCTAATAAACTTAGTGTTAGACACAAAATTCGGAGGAAGGGTTCCTAACTAAATAGTCCACTAAACCCTTGCAAAGACTCCATTAAATTTTCAACCAGGGCTTCATAAGCTTTTGATGATGCTAGCACTGTATGTGCATTCATAGATTCTACATGGCCTATATCATCAAGTATAGGTGGTTTACACATGTGTAGGAAATTAGTAAATATTAGAAAAGGAAAATAAAGCATAAATTGCAAAACAAGGGAAATAACTTAATCTACTACTAATGTTGTGAGTACCTTCGACTTAACATTGTAATTGTAAACTGCTAAACTTGAACTCTGTAATTTCACTAGAACTTATAATTCTTACTTCTGACTACTTTACTCACTTAGAAGGATGACTCAATGATGCATTATAGAACTTAAAGCATGAGACTAAGTATCATTCATGTGCATGTAATGAAGAATCTATTGGAATGAATGTAATAATATAAACATATAAATTGACAAAAAAATGAAAGTGGGTGAACAGTACCTTGAGTGGCCCTTGCTCAAGCTATTGTACCCACAAGAGAAACCAAATATGTGCTACTTGATTCAACTAACCATAATAGTAAATTGGAGCATATTTATTTCATATAACTAAACTCTACAATCTGACAGGAATCTTCACAGTTTTCTTATTCATGAACATATAACAAAAAACTGACAAAGATATTGTCTATGAAATAAAACTATAACTATAAAAAAATATCTTACAACTAGGTCTGTGATGAAAATAAAGGATGGAAAAAATTCCACTTACACAATACAAAAGGTTTCCAACCTCCTTCCTTCCCTCAAAGCTCAATATAGGCTTACTTTCAACTATCCTCCTAGTCACCCTTGTAGGTCTGCAGACCCCTTTCCTCCAACACAACTCTATATTTTCCTTAACAAAATTTGCAACAAACCACAATTCTAAGCACCCATTTAAGTCTTCGCCAACATACATCAAACCCACATAGGACTCCTTTGGACTAACCTTAACAAAACAAGCAAACTATGCTGCTCAACATGGCCAAATAGGCCTAATTTTTAGAAATGCCTCAAAAATACCAAAAATTAATGGGGCAGCACTCACCAGCTATAAAAACCACCAATTTCACCATTCATTTGTAGAGACTCACTTTCCCTAACACCTAACCAGGAAACCCTTGCTTTTGGCTATTCTTATGAGGGTTTATTGAAAAAATATCTCATAGACCTTCCTAGACCTTGGAACCAATTCAAACACCCTTATTTAAGCTTGTACATGCTTAAAATTTCTAGAAATATCACCAACCTCATAGATTTCATTGAACCCTAGCCTTAAACCTCCATTTTCATGCACCTTTCCACTCAATTTCACCAAGAACAACTCAAATTCACTAATTCTTTTCCCCCTCACAAAATATTCATCATAGCAACTAAACCTAACCTAAAATAATCATTCCTCTAAGCCATAGAGTTTACAATAGGAGGAATGAGTCATAATTCCATTTAAAACTTCAAAAACCCTTAATTATGCAAACTCAGACCGTCCTTTGAGATTTGACAATAAAATGAGTTTTAATCAATGAAACTCCTACCAAATGGATGCAAATGAAATATATAACCATCCACCACAAGTTCCTAACAAATTTGAAGCAAAATACAATAGTACGGGTCCGTACAGACTTGGAAATGTCAAGAAAAACACATAAAATTGATGAAAACAGGGAAATCCTTATTGTTATTCCTTCCAAATCCTCCAACCAACCATTAAATCAATGGAATTCACTTATTTGAACCTTTTCCATCATGAAAAAACTGACTCAACTCCCTACAACTAACTTTCAAACTCTCCATGACTATTGGGGTTCAAAAATTACACTTTTTGCATAATTTGTTGACAACATTTTTGCTCTTTTTACATTATAATACAAATTGACTTTCCTATTCACCTAGAACATTACAAATGGTCCATTTAGACCTTATTCAACCTAATAACCTGACTTAACACAATAAAATTACATTTATCCTTCCTTGACAACTTTTGTCAACCGTAACAACTTTTTAGCATGCTTTACAACTTTTACAATATAGACCCAAAAGACCCCAAAGTTGCCAATTACATAAAAAATGGTCTCATTAGACCTTATTTAGACTCAAAAAATTCCAACATATTATAATTTAACTCCTAGAATCAACTCTTCATGTGACAACTAGAGAAAAATTACTGAAATGGATTGGTGCTCCTGCACCAGTCCGCTCCTCAACCACTGATCCAAATATATAGGTTCGAGAGAAGGTTTATTTGCATAATGACTGAAATTATAAATTAAATGAAGATGTCCACTCTCCTTGAAAATAGAGAGAGACAAAGTCTTTGCAACTGAAACTATAATTGAAAAATATAGAAGACAAATAGATTTGCAACTCTGCTTTAACTAAATGATAGAGACGTGCTCTATGCAAATAGTCACATTAGTTTCTTGATTACTGCAAAATTCCTCTTTCCTCAATTGTCTTATTGAATGTTCTTATGACTCACAACTGACCACTCTAATGTTCACTTCCATCATTTCTACATCTGTCACATTCCTAGCATCCTTGAAATCTCCCCTGCAATTGATCTGGCATCCTTTGTCAATGGGTTGAGTTCTCCAATTGCTGCGGGTTGCAATGATTTTGGTTGCAAGGAGTTAGTTTCATATAAAGCATACATACCATTAATAATCATAAATTAAACATAGATTCACACTGAATTTCATATACATTCACACATTCACCCATGCAAACATCAACATATCATAATCATATTTCCACTTATCAAAGTCTAGTTTGGATGGCATAAAAGATAGAAAAAGGTATATAAGGTGAGGAATGTATATGAAATAATCAACTTAAAGTGTTTAAAAGATATGAAAGAAACAAGAGAAAACTAGCTATTAATCAGGCTCATTATTCCCCCCAATTGAGCAATTTCTTGTCCTCAAGCAATATTTAGGACTGGAGGTTGTACTGAAGAGTCATTTCCTTGAAATATGTCACCACATTAACTCCCTTAACCTATCTCAAGTACTAGTCCTTTCGAAATAAAATTTTTGCTAGCCTCGGATCCTTTTGTGCTTGTACTTCATCCTAGTTCCTCCATGTCCAATGTAGCACTAGGTAGAGAAGAAGAGGTGGATCAAATGTCAGTGGAAACTTTTTAGTCCATTGTCCCTCGAAATGTCTATATACTTGTTAGATATTCTAATAATGGCTATAAAATTATAGAGGGAGTAAGGTTCCCTTTTCTTTAATTCAGGGGTTAATTCCTCCCATCCCTTCTTCATAAATTGGAAGGTGTGAACAATAGGCCCCATAGCTAGTTTTTGCATCCTAGTATAGTCATGTTCTCTAACACTCATTATTTTACTTTCTAAACATTTGTAAGTCAGGATCTCTAATCATTAATCAATAGCTGCATTGGGATCTTGGATTCTTTCCTCAATTGTAGAGCAACATATTTCTCCTTTTTAGTATATTCCTACAAGATCTCACCCCTTTGCTGTTCATTTCTGATATAAGAGGCCAGTTCTTTAATTTGTAAGTTCCCCAAAAATATTAGATGATTCCATTCTATTTGATTTGAGAGCACAATATTATGCAAGTAAAACTCACATAATTGATCTTGCATATTTAGTGTAGAGTCAGAGAAAGTTTCTAAAAACAAAAAATTTCTATTCATTGAAATTGGAAAATCACTAATTAGGTAGCTAAGCTGAAAATGCAAGTATTTTTCTTGCAGGATGCCTGCAATTTAGAGTTTTTGCAACCTTTTCTGCTACTTCTTCAATCTTCACTTTCAACCTTTTTATTTTTGCATCTTTCTGCTCAAGTGTCCTAGTGTGTTTGGACATCAACTCAGATTTTTCTTTTTTCCATTACTTCTTCTCAAAGAAATCTTGGGTTCTTTTCCACAATTGCACACCTAAGGTCACTAAAAATGGTCCAAAGGGAATAAAAAGTGGAGGAATTGGACCTTGGGGTACTGGTTCCTTATTTCCTGCTTCTATGATAGCAAGATGTGCCAATTCATCCAACCTAGACCCATGGTCAAATTTTTTCCTCCAACTCTTCAATTCTTTTGTCCCTCTCATTTTCTCTTTGCTAGAGTGTTTTCAATAAAAATTCTAATTGTTTAATCCTTTCCATATCCTCTTGTAATTCCTTTCCAATATATTTTTTCTCAACAAAAAGTTCTTCATATCTTCCCAAAAATTGATCATTCCTTTCAATTGTATTCTCATTACCCTCCGAGTTAGGGCTCTTTGGGGTTTTTTTTCTTGTTTTCCTTGCAACAAAAGCATCCTCTGAATTAGATCCAAAGGTGCTTGTAAAATTCCATGATCGTGCATTAGGTGCATTTTCATTACCAGGGGAATTCCCCTTTAATTTTGAGTCAGTCTCAACCATAACATCTCTCTCCTTCTGATTTTTTATTGACCCTCTCATAACACCTTTCCTCTTCAAGCAGTGTGATTGCCTCCTAGGATGTGTGGATTTCTTTATCCCCCTTGTAGGTGCAAAAGAAGATTCACTTTTCCTTTTCCTAGTTCTTGGTGTTTTTCCAGAGGCAGGGGTCTCTTGTGTATTTTTTTCCATGGGTTGTTTGGAGGCTATAGGTTGATTGTTCTGTAGGATCTACTCCTCTGACTCTCCTATGTTGCGGGTAGGTGAAATAGTAGGGGAGCCAAAGGGAATTTCCCTCTTTGATACAACAGGTTCCTCTTCCCTTTATGAGACAATAGGTTCTTCAAGGATGGTGGTTATATGGTTGCAATTTCGGAAAATCTCCCAAGAAACATGTAGGAATTTTTAATTGAATTCTCAAACTTCTTTTTATCAATAATGTGAATAAGCAGAAATGTGACAATGTTGTGTTACTCCTCTTCTTTTATACTCATAACTCATTCTTTTTCAACAAATTGTAAAGAAATTTTGGAACATTCACATGCCTATCATGGTGAATATGGATTAAAAGTTTGAAATTGACTATATACAACAATGATTTCCTGCCATCACAGGTTAAGTATTTGATTATGTAAGAAGCTATTGAAGCCCATATCTAGGGTAAGTATAATCATTTTGTACCTTGAAACAATGAGTAGGTTTTTTCCATGTTCTCTAAATTTGTTCTTGGAAGCTATGAAATCTTCCCTCACTAGGAGCTTTTCTCATTCCCATGGCAGTCCTAATACCTTAGCAATGGTTGCCTCTGAAGCATCCACCCTCAAACCTCTTACAATTTCTTCATCATTTTGTAGTGTGGCATCAAATTGTTATGTTATGAATTCATTGAACTCTATTAGTTTCAAGAAGTACTCTACCCAACCAACTTGTCTAAAAATAGGTAATATTATCTTGTACTCCAACAGCTGGGCATGTGCTACTAGTTCTCTTTGGATAATGTTTCCACCACGATAATACTGTTGTTCTCTAATTCCTTTAATTATGCTATGTTTTGGTATAATTTCTAGATTCAATTTCTGCCTATCACACCAACTACATTGCTTCCACTATGCTATACCTTCTCAATTTAGCTGCTTTTAACCCTTCTATTCTCTTATGAGCTTGTATTAATGTAAAAATGAAGGAAAATAGAATGGAAAAAGGTTGAAGAGAGTTTTTTTTTTTTGAAAATTAAGAAAATGAAGAGTACCCCTCCCCCAGCTAAAGGTATTAAGTTTCCTCACTTAATTGTACAAGTTATGGCAAAGGACTAAATTGTAGGAAGTGAAAAATCAAATTAGATACAAATCATAAATGCATTAATGTTAAAACATGTAGAAAATCAAGTATTATTCTATACCAATTATGAGAAGTTAATGCATGTACTTGTAGAATGCTTGTGAAATGAAACTTAACTCGTATGAAGTTGTTGATTATTTCCTGCAGCGATATTTGATGTGACCGTTTATAATTGCAATTTGAATTGAGGGACATTAATGCATGGTGCATGGTAAATGATGGTTTGGAAAGGTTGCATGATGTACGATAGATGGGATGTGGAATGGAATGTATGATACGTGATAGGAAAAAAAAGGTGATGGAAATGCTACGTGTTAGGATGTGTATAGGATGCATGTGTAGAATTATGGAGGTGGACAGTAGGGATATGTAATTAATTCGGAGGGGATTTTAGAAATAATTGTTAGACAATTGCTATGAGTTCCTCTAGTAACATGTCCCTTTATAAATAGTGTCACCTTTAAGAATGTTGCTATAGGTCTCTACATCTATGTTGACTATTTGCAAAAAAACATTGTTGTTGCTTGTTACCTTGTGCAATGTGTGCTTTGTGAGTTGTGTTAGAAACCATACTTGTATAACAAAAATATGTGAGTTGGGTAGCTCCTCTACTAAGTCATGTGTAAAAATTGTAGTTGTTGTAGTTGAATTGTCAAGTGAAGGCTCAAATTGTTGTATTAATGAAAGAAGGAAATCATCCAAGTTCTGTAGTGGTTTCTTGTACAACTTTAGCATGTGTCCATTAACTAGTAAGGAGAACTTGACTTCATCAATTGTATGTAGTTGTACGACTCCATTGGAAAAAAATTGCTTTATTTCATAGGGACCAAGCCACCTTGTTTATAACTTTCCCTTGTAGTCCTAATATCTTGAGTCATAGAGCAACTACAATGAATTCCTTGGTTTTGATAAATTGATCATGCCATCTGATTCTTTGATTCTAAACAACTTCAGTGTGGTGTATTTCCTCCAACCTAATTTCATCAAGTGCATTGAGGTTGTGTAATCTCTCTTGTTGTGATGCTAATAGGTCCATTCCTAATTGAATAATTATTCTCAAAGTTTTGTACTCAAATTCAATAGGAAGTATTTCTTTCTTTCCATACACCAATTCATATGGTGTAAACCTTGTTGTGCTTTTCGAAGTTGTCCTATAGGTCTAAACTACCTCAAGAAATCTAGCTTCCCAATATTTCCTATGAATTTGTATTGTCTTTGTTAGAATATTCTCAATATCCCTGTTTGTGACTTCCACCTGCGCATTAGCTTGAGGGTGGTAAGGTGAGGACTTCCTATATTTGATCTCATACTCTTGAACCAATTTTGTGATCACATCTAATGTAAACTAGGGTCCTTGGTCTATAATAGTTTCCCTTGGCACTCCATATCTTGTAAATATGTCTTCATAGAGAAACTTTGCTACGTTACCATCCCTAGAAAATTGTAAAGTCTTAACCTCCACCCACTTGGTAAGGTAATCTATGCATACTAGTATGTACTCCTTGTTGTTATATGTTTGTGATATTGGGCCAATAAAATATAATCCCCATTTGTCAAATGGTGCTATTGCTAACTATGGCTATAATGTCATTTCATCTATTTTTGTTGGTCTTCCCATTTTGACACCTATCATAGCCCCTTGTGTACTTCATTGCATCTTTATGAAGAGTTGGATAATAATAGCTAGTTGTGAGAATCTTAAGAGTTTTCCTATTTTATGCAAAGTGTCCCCCATAAGGTTCATCATGGAATGCTCTAAGAATGTCATATACCTCATCTTCTCTGATACATCTCCTCATAATGTTATCTATGCTTTTGTAGAATAAGTATCTAGTTGTCTAGGAGTAGGGAAAACTCTTGTGAACCAATTGTCTCTTTACTCTTGGGAAGAAATGAGGTGGTGTATTCCCTTCTACTAGATAGTTGGAAATGTTTGCAAACCAAGTTGTATGAAGAGATACATCAAATAAATGCTCATCTAGGAATGTATCATTAACAACATATTCTGATTTGGTTGGTAATCTAGATAGAAAATCAGCCACTACATTTTCTTTTCCTAGATTTTCCATAATGGTGATGTAAAATTATTGAAGCATCAATAACCACCTTACAAGATTGCAACCAACCACTAATTTGTTCATTAATTACCTGATTGTTATGTGGCTAGTGTGTATGAACACTAGATATCCTACAATATAATTCCTGAATTTGTTTACTGCATATACCACTTCCAACATTTCTTTCTCTATCATTATATAATTGAGTTCTTCTCCTTGTAGATTTTTATTAATGTAATATATGGCATACTCCTTATTTCCTTCCTTCTTCCCAAGTACAACTCCTATAGAAAAATTAGAAGCATCTATATGGATATGGAAAGGTAAGGTCCAATTTTGTCCTCTCAAGACATGGGTTTTAGTCAATGTTTCCTTGAGTGCTTCAAAAGAGTGTTGACAAGCAACTATCCATTCAAATTTTACATATTTGGACACTAACACAAATAGTGGAGCTGCAATTTTATTAAACTTAAAGGAATCTCTTATAATACCCAACATTTCCTAGGAAACTTCTAACATATTTTTGTATTTGAGGAACAAGGAGTGTTGAGATTAATTCAATTTTGTTGGGGTCCATTTGAATTCCTTCATTTGACAAAAAATTTCCCAATATAATCCCTTTTTTCATCATCATGAAACATTTTTCATGACTCAGGGATAAGTTGTGTTCATGAAACCTTTTTAGAACCTTCTCAAGATTGCCAAGTGCATCATATGCATTTCTATATGTTGTGAAATTATCCATGTAAACCTCTATGGAATCATGGGAAAAGTCTATGAAAATACTCAATACTTCCCTCTAGAAAGTGGATGGTGAATTACATAGGCCAATTGATAGGATAAAATAAGCATATGTGCCCCAAGGGCATGTAAATGTTGTCTTGTCCTGGACTTCTGGGGCAATCTTAATTTGGTTGTAGCTAGTAAATCCATCGAGAAAGGAGAAGTAATTTTTCCCTACTAATGAATCAAGCACTTGGTCAATGAAGGGGAGTGGAAAGTGGTCCTTCCTAGTTGCAACATTTAATTCTTGGTAGTCTACACATACTCTCCACTTTCTGCCTTTCTTTGGGACAATTACTAGAGGTGACACCCATTGACTATCAGAGATAGGATATATAAAGCCTGCATCAAGTAATTTTTGTAATTCTATTTTAACTGTCTCCGACTACAGGGTTCATTCTCCTTTGTGGTTGTCTTATGGGTTTAAAACCATCATTAATGTAAATCCTATGCATGCAAAATTATGGTCTATCCCCTTCATGTCATGATAATCCCATGAAAAGGTTGATGTATGTGCTTGCAAAAAAGTCATCAGTGATGTTTGTTGTGTAGCAATCAATTGACTATTAACATTCAATGTTTTACCCAACATGATCTCTAAAGTCTTGGATGTTGTTTTCTCTAATGAGATGTCAAGTCTTGCTAGATTTGGAATACATTGGTGAGGCAACAAATTGTTAAATATTTGGGAAATTGACTTAGATGAACTGGTAGGGATAATAGTTTGTAGAGGATCCTGCAAACATGTCAAGTAGCCTTGATGTTGTAGGTCCCTACCATAGTCATTTTTCATGATGTTTACTATCAAGTTATCTTCATCTTGGTTTTCTAACAGTGGATTATGTTCAATAGTCATCAAGACTTATAAGGAGTATTGATCCTCCTCATCTAGGGAAGGAAAAATGGTTTGTTCTAGGTCTACATGTGGTTGGACTGGTGGATAAAGGACAAATTTCTTAGTCACATTTCCATTAGAGATAATCATATTCCTAAACCTATAACCTATAAGGGAATCTGTTGTTTCTAGCCAAGGTCTTCATAAAATGAGTGGCTAACTTGAAAAATTAGCCTTTTGCTACAACACCATGAAATATGTAGGGTACTCCCATGAATCTAGTGTTATCACCAAGTCTTCAATTATACCCTTAGGTTTGACCATGGACCTATCTAATAACTATAGAATAGTAGGTGCAGGTCTGATTTCTATCAACTATAACAACTTCATGGTCTCTTTAGTCATTACATTGATGGTTACTCCCTAGTCAATTAGGATGTTCTTAATGAGAGTGCCATTTATCTTTACATCCATCATAGGAATCCTAGGGTTTGCATACTCGGGAACGATTATATTTCCCAACATAATGTTTGTAAGTTGACCTAGGACTTGCACTATTTGAGGATCTTTCCTCTTCCTTCCTGGATTTTTAAGGAAAAGATATATTATTATTTTGGTGTAGATAGGAACCTCCTTAATGGCTTGGATAAGGATTATTTTGATACAAAAATATTTAAGTTGTCCCAACAAGTCAATTTTAGCTTGTGTTTGATGTCTTTGAACTATTAATATTTTAAAGAATGGAGGCTCTAGACTTGGATTGGTTTGGTAACCTAATTTGACTCAGGCTCCTTAGGTTGAGTGTCCAAGGTCTTTGTTGGGGGTTCTTCATCAACCAATTCAATGATTTGAGGGGATGAAGGTCTAACCAAATTTTTCTCTGATATGAGGTGGACATCACTCACCTATACCCCATAATTAGGGTATTGAACAACTTCATTAATGTAGGCCTACTAAATAGGCTTGTTATTGGGGTTAGGTCTAGGCTATGTTGGTAGTTGAGGTGCTCTAGGTGGTTGTGGTGCTGGATTTGTTGGGTTTGGCATAATGGCTTGTTGTTGTGGCTACAAGGGCTATTGTGGTTGCTGGTAATTCATGTTTTGGTTTTGCCATTGCTAGCCTATTTGTCACTAGGGTCACCATCGGTTCTGTTGGGGTGACTATTGGAATTATAGTTAGATCCTTGGTAATTTTGTGATGGCCACATATTTTTCTATTGTTGGTTCCAATTAGTTTGAGAAATTAACTTGATTTTGTAGTATTCTATAAGAGCTTCTTTTGCCTCTTGATTTTATTTTATATGGAGGGTATCTAGTTATGTAGCTAGATGGATAATAATATCCTCCTTCATGTTTGACAAAAGATTACTCAATTCAACTCTAGAGACTCCATTGGATGGTTTGATGATGGAAGATGCCTTGTCTCCTGTAACCTTCTCTGTGAAAGATCTTGAATAGTTCCTACATTCCTTGCAAATATTTTCAAATAGTTCTTGAGAGATATCTCCTACCCTAAATAGGTTAAGTGCATTCATGCAATCCTCATTAACCCCCCTTAATAATATCAGCTTTAAAGACTCATCAGAGAGTATGTTCTGGTGAGATATCTTAAGGAAAAATTGAAACCTTTCCATGTAGTCTTCCAAGGATCCATCCTCCTTTTGTGACATCCTAAAGATGTCATCTCTTTTTCTGTCTATTCCTCTATAGTAGTCCCAATAATTCTACAAGAACTGTCTTCATGGTATTCCAATTTGGAACATCTCTTCCCAAACCCATAAACCATCTTAGAGAAACATCCTTCAAGGTTGCTGGAAATAATTTGAGCCTATGTGTATTTGTATTATAATAATAACTTTTGTACAACACATCAAACTCAAATAAGAATGTATCTAGGTCCTCCCTGACCAACCCATAGAAGACAGGTAATGCTGAAGGAGGTATGTTCTTTAGTTTAGTTGCTCTCTCTTGGTTGGAAATGGAGAACTCAAAGGTTACATGCTCTGGTGGGTCTTCTACTACAACATCACCCATGGTGATGATATGTGTATGGGAAGTATCCTTTGTATCTAACATGTGTTAGGGATGATTCCTTTTCAAGAATACCCTCACTATGTTCACTAGTATCCTCTAAATTTTTGTGTGTTGAGGGGATAAATCTTCATAGAGCATCTCACCACCTCCACATACAATAGTTGTGAATCTTTGGATCAATGGCTCCTACACATTGGTAGTAAAGACTTTTTGTATTGATAGCTAAATCCTAATTACCCTAATATTGAAGATAAAATTCTAACTATGAAAGCTTTGAAATAACATAGAAGAATCTTGAATGTAGCACCATCCCTGAAAATGATGCTAAAAATGTAAGGCCTCACTAATGTCCAGTCAACTTGGTGTTAGACAAAGAGTTCAGAGGAAGGATTCCTAATTGAACAGTCCACTAAAACCTTTCAAAGACTCCATTAAATTATCAACCAGGGCTTCATAAGATTTTGATGATGTTGGAATTGTATGTGCATTCATATAATCTACACAACCTATATCATCAAGTATAGGTGGTTTACACATGTGCAAGAAAATAGTAAAGATTGGAAATGAAAAATAAAGCATAAACTAAAAAATAGGGGAAATAACTTAATCTACTACTGATGTTGTAGGTACCTTCAACTTAACACTGTAATTGTGAACTGCTAAGACTAAACTCTACAATTTCACTAGCACTTCTAATTCTTACTTCAAACTGCTTGAATCACTCTAGAGGAAGACTTAATGATGCATTATAGAACTTAAAGCATGAGACTGAGTATCATTCATGTACATGCAATGAATAATCTATTGGAATGAATTTAATTATATAAACATATGAATTGGAAACAAAAATGAAGGTAGGTGAATAGTACCTTGAGTGGTCCTTGCTCAAGTTGTTGTACCCACAAGAGAAACCAAATATGTGCTATTTGATTCAACTAACCATAACATTACACTGGAACATATTTATTGCATTTAACTGAACTCTACAATCTCATAGGAATCTTCATAGATTTCTCATTCATGAACACATAATGGAAAACTAACAAAGATTTTATTTGTGAAACAAAAATATAACTATCTGTAGACATGAAAAATATACCAATCACACCTGATCTTGATTTAACTAACACCGCTTCATCTTGAATCATCCCTCTATCTAACCATTTAATCAAATAGCCCTTATTTGATTAAATTCATCGATTTTCCTCTCTTACTTAAATAAATCAATTTTATATAGTTAAGTCATTATTTCTCGTTAATTGAATAAATCATTTGATCAATCCCCTTATCTCTATTTTAATTAAATAATTCACTTTATTTAATTAAATCTCTAAAGTTCTTCTATTAAATTAAATAAATTAAACCTCTATCTAATTTAATCTAACATCATCCCCTTTAGTTAAATAAATCAAAATCTTTATTTAACTAAGTCTAAAATCATTCTCCTCTCAACTTTGATTTATTTAAATCCTAAAATCTAAGTCAAAATTGTCAAATCACCTAATCTCCTCTTATTTAATCAAATCCTAATTAAATCTAATCTTAATCCATGTCAAATCCTCTAGCTTTTTCCACTTGCACAAATAAATCAATTTAATTAATTTATTAAATCTTCATTTTCTCTCAACTTGGCATCTTTGAGGGAATATTCTTCCAAA
Source organism: Sequoia sempervirens (assembly GCA_007258455.2). Lineage (NCBI taxonomy): Eukaryota > Viridiplantae > Streptophyta > Pinopsida > Cupressales > Cupressaceae > Sequoia > Sequoia sempervirens. Next base: position 103,509,188 of record VDFB02058242.1, read on the forward strand.
TTTGAAAATCCCTCCAAATGGGATGTGTCTTTCCAACAAGGCATTTATTTCATCTTACAAGTCCTTTTGCCTTGAGCCAAGTGGCCATAACTCCATTTGACTCTCCCAACACCTTGTCATTTCACTAATTTAAAATTTCAACTAATTGCATTTATGGGCACATTCATCAAAATGTGCACATCCTTTTCTCATTCAAATCTTGACAAGTGGCATTTGGCCATAGGTTGAAAGTTAGTCCCACATTGCTTCATTTTGGGCATTTCTCCATCTTGTCTTTCTATAAATAAGAGGATTCTCTCCTCATTTGATCATCCACAATTTGAGAAAACTTATTATACTCAATTTCATCTTCAATCATCATCATTTTCATCTATCTTATCAAGTTTATAGCTAGGTTATGCCGATTTTTCATCATGGAGCATATTTGAATCTTCAACAAAGTGGATCACTCTTCATCACTCATCAACATTGCATCATTGGAGTTGGGAAAGGGCCAATTTTCACACCCAATTGGCACGAATTCCCCCACAGGATCAAGAGTTTGCTTGCTTAATTAGGATTTCATTGGTTTATCATTGTGTTCTTCATTTTTACTTCCTATTTTGAGCATTGTTAATGGATTTCATGGTGAATCTTAATTATTACTTGCATTTTGATCTATGTGTTTGTTTATTGTGTTTTGTAGGTATTAGGATTGGGGTTCTACATTTGGCACTAGGAGGGAAAATCTCAAGTTTAAATCACATTTTTATCAAAAATTTTGTGCTTTTTTTCTGTTTTTGTGTGTCTACAGGGAACTGCACCGCTATCAGTCCAATGTCACCATACAAAACCACTAGCAGTCCAGCATTGCCATACAACACTGCTTCAAACTTCAAACCATGTCGCTTTGTCTTTCCCACCCATAATTCAAAAGTTCTAACTCCATCGCTGGGTCAATTCGAGGTCGCTGACTTTTTTAAACTCCAAAATGCACCGCTGGGTAAAATTTTGACACAATCATGCTCTATGTTTTGCTACAGAGCACTGCTTGCAGAATTAGTAGCACCATATAGCACTGCTAGGTTCCTCAAATTGCATCGCCTGTGCAGAATCCACTGCTGGATTGAAGTAAAAAGTGAAATTTCAATTTTTTTATGACATGTGCTTTTTTAATTTTGATCATCTGGGTTATTAGTTGCTTTCCTGACCTTTGTTTGGCAATTCTAACTGGTTTTTGTAGGTTGGCTTAATCAAAGGTGGAGAAAAGAAACCTAGTGGAAGTTTCATAATGACATCATCATCTCATGATATCAAGTGTTTTTGAACACTTTAGTGTTTGTTGAACACTCTTAGAGAATTCGTAATCTCTCTTAAGGATTTGTTTCTTTTCATGTGCTTAGGACATACTAAATTTATTTTGGGCTCTAAAAAGAACACTACAAAGGCTTTCAATTTTTGCTTCAAAGGGCTTAAAAAGAACTTTAGGACAAACTCACTAGATTTGGTTTGAGGATTAACAATTGAACAAGGAAATCTCCATGTTTCATTTTTGGTGCTTTAAAAAGAATCAACTCATTGCTTTGTGGATTTAAAATTAACAAGTGATTCTTTGTTTTGTAATTACTTACTCAAAGTAATATCGTCAAAAGGATGTATGCACTTCTCTCGCACCTCACAACGATCTTGAGAATCAAAAGGCCTTTTTGTGACATTAAGTTGCATAAGTGATTACCCACACACTTAAATTTGGACTTTAAAATTGAACAAATCTTGTGAGTGTGAGTGGAACATATCGCGTGTGTTCTCTCTTTGTTTCTCAACAAAGATTGATCAAACTATGAATATGTTTGCTCACTTTTGTTTATCTTAGAGGGCCTACCTTGTAGGAAAAAGTAACCACCCAAGGGAACAACCCAACCGACAACACGCTAAATCCAAGTGACTTCCAACCGGTATATAAGTGTGGGTTCTTGTTGAAAGGAAAGAATCACGATGGTCATCCTGACGAGAAGGGAAATAATGGTCTCTCGCCGAATAGGTGATCCCCCACGAACGAAAATTCCATATTAAAACCCTTGTTTAGAAAAGGCCAAAATCCTTGATATATTTGTTGGTGCAAGAATGGTCGTTCTGAAGCCGCCCCACACTTTTACGGATTGTAGTAGAAATGGAAAGTATTCCATGGGAGTTTCATGGGTACTGATGCTTGGCTGCCCTGTATAAGTGAGTGTCGTGGAGGGGAGCCAGTGGGGTCAAGCATCTAACCATTCACTAAAAGTAGGTGTAGTTGGACTTGTCCAAGTGGGGATTCAACAAATATAGTCTTTCATATCCATAGGGTTGTGCATGTTCTTGGAAACAAAACACTTTTCTAGTTCATAAACATTTGGAAACAAACATTCAACATTATCATCAAACTTCAAACCCTTTAGGAAGCAAATACCATTGACAAAATTCATGTGTTATTGCTTGCCCTTGGGATTCCATCCTTAGAGGTTTCTAAACACTTGGATTTATATCTCAATTTTCTTGCTAAAGTCAACAATGGGTAAATTTTGCCTTGATTTCATCAAAGTTCCACATAATGTACTTTGTGGGATAAGAAGAAGTCAAGACATTGGACATCTAGTTTCAAAAGCTAATCAAGAATTGTTTGTGGTAAAAAGAAGTCACTAAGAAAAACTAAGAACAATTGAACCCCACACATGTGTCTCAAATGATTTCACGCAAGATCAAAATCCGGAAACCAAAGTCAAAAGCTCTTAGTCCAAAAGAACATCAAAAGCGTCTCTCAACACTCTACGAATTCAGACAAAGATTACTTTTCAACTTTTACAGAAGAGCTTCAAGAAACAATCCCGATTTGTACTTGTTCTATTATTGTCAAAATCCAAATCTTTTTTGGGAATTTGAGCATCTTGTTTAGAGTAAAGCATGTTCTTCAAAACTGAGGTCTTGTAAACAAGAGTCTCTTTAGGTACACATAGGATCAAATCAAAACTTTCATCCATCTTTCAAACATCAACCAAAATCATCCCACCAACAACTCTTGAAAATCTTGAAATCATCCTTTATGCTAGTTTGGAAAATCCATGAATAAAAAATCCTTGTAATAAAATCCTTGAATCAAACATCAAAATCAATATTGTTTTGCTAGGTCTATGTAGATGCATCCTTCTTCATATGATTAGTTAAATTATCATCAAATCATCTTGTTTAGCTAGGTATATGTAGATGCATCCTTCTCCATATGCTTAGTTGAATTGTCATCTTGTTTGGTTAGGTGTGGGTAGATGCATCCTTCTCCCTACACTTAGTCAAATTATCCTCTTGTCAGCAATTCTATCCCAAAGATAATATCCAACATCTTGGGATCTATTTTTTCATTATCCAAAATCAAAAAAATACAAAACCAAGTCAAGGTCGAATCCAAAAATACAAGAATCCTAAATCAAATCAAAATCCAAAAAAAATCCGAATCCAAAAAAGTCCCAAAAGTATAGCATCCCCTCAAGATCTTCTAAGAGTTCAACCATCCATTTCATTCATCTTTCACACACTTCATCATTTCACCTTTAATCCTTAATCATCCTAGATCTTCTCTTTTGAACCTCATTTTATGGTTCAAACTAGATCTCAACACAAGAGGAACATGGAAGCCAACAAAGAAACATCCACTTCAAGTGACCTAAGTCAAACCAATTTTGAAATGAATCCCGTTGGATCAAACAATCCTCTAACTAACTTTCCTTCATCATCACAAAATCCTCAAGAGGAAGGTCAAGTAGAGGATATCACCAATAATTCCTTCAGAATGACACAGGATGAGATTGTCGAAATGGTCCAAAATCCTGAGAATCATAGAATTATCAACATCACGATGAGACTCAATCCCTCACAATACATGCTTGAATTAGAAAAATAAGGTGCTAAACTCCCTTCCGATTTTGATGTGAGCACCATTGTGGAATCACCTTTCGGGGTCATGCCTCCAATTTCATCCATGCCCCCAATTTCATCCACACTTCCATTCCAAAGCATCGCTCAACCCATCCCCCAAATTACATCATCCATTGCTCCAACTCAACCCATTGTTAACAAGGGAAGCACATTTCTAAATGCACTAAAAACACACCCCCTCATGAACAATCAAGATTTGGATGCAAACACCATCTTGGGGAAATCTGTACCCAAAAATCCATCACATCCATATGCCCCCCTCACCTTTCATGATCCTAATGACCCATCATCATGATTCCACACAACACCTCAAACTTCTCTCCCCATAACCTCACAAGGAGAAGGTGACTTATTTGGACCATGGGGCATCTTTGAACCTACATCTCCATCATTTCCTCAAGGGGGTATTCCACTCACTTTTCCACCACTTCAACCCTTGCCATCAATATCCACATCACCTCTTGGTTTAGGCTCTCCCCATTTAACAAACATCAATCAACAAAATCAAATCAACCCTCTGATCATCAATCAAAATATCATATCGAATCCTCCCATCTTGTCATCGACATCGCAACAAAAGATGGAAACAATTCCAATAATGCAAGCCACCACCATTACATCATCAACCATCCCCCAAATATCTCAAAACATGGTCTCTCAAGGACAAAGAATATTTATTTCACCATCCACCACCCAAATCCCAATCATTAATACAATGGTGCCTCTCATCACCACAAAAAGCACCATTCTGAACCCACCTCCACCATCACTTCCACCAAACTCAAACACATCAAACCAATACAAAATTGTGTTGCAAGCTGCACAACAAGCTTCCTATCAAAAGACACTACAAAATATCAAAAACTAACAAGTTGCACAGCTAGCCGCTTAGCAAGCGCAAACACAATTAGTTGCACAACAAGCCGCTTAGGCCGCTCAAGCTGCTCAAGCTGCCCAAGCCACATAGATTGCACAAGTTGCCCAACAAGCACAAGCCCAAGCTTAGGCACAAGAAAAAGCTCGAGCCCAATACCAAGCTCAACAAAAACATGCCCAAGCACAAGTGCAAACATAGGCACAAGCAAAATACCTCTCACAACAACAAGCAGCCCAACAACAAGCAACCCAACAAGCGCTGAAACAATACCAAGAGTAGCAAGAAGCAACCTGATTAGCAGCCCAACAACAAGTGTTGCTGGTACAACAACAAAAACAACAACAAGCTCAACAACATGCACTATTAGCACAACAACAACAAGACAACCAACAAGCGTTGTTGGTACAACAACTGCAAGCATACTTGGCATAGAAAAACATGCAAGCACCAGCCATCAACACACCAACCAATCCACCCATCCTGCCAACAATTTAACCACTGCAAAACACCTTCACTACACCCCCTAATCCACAAAACGATGTGACAACACAAATCAGGTTGCTCTTGCAACAAGTGCTTGATCTTCAGTCAGGGAAAACCAAGAAAACACCCAACAACTTGTGTCCTTATCCTTTTGATAGGAGTCTTGCAATGAAACTGTTCCCAAAGGGATTTGAAATCCCCAAATTTGATAAATACCATGGAACGAGAAACCCTGAAGATCACATTAGGGAATTCTAGGTGCATTGCATGGAAGTCAAATACGACGATACATATTTGATGTGGCTATTTCCTAGGAGTTTGGCTTGCCACACCATGGAGTGGTTCTCTCGCCTCCCTCCTGGCATCAATAAGTTCCAAGAGATAGTAGATGCATTCAACAAAAAATGGATGTCAGTCTAGAGGAACTATCATCTCTTAAGCAAGGAAAAAATGAATCATTTGCTTCCTTCCTACAACGATGGTGATCCAAGGCCAATAGGAGAAACTGGGTCATGCTAGAAGAACAAGTTTGCACCATCATCTCAAAATCTAGAGGGAACCTTGGCATTCCATCTCAAAGTGCAAGGAATCACCACATATGACCAATTGATCTCCAAGGTGCTTAACATTGAACGAGCCCTTATTGCACGAGGGTCACCCGCATATCCTAAACAACAAAACAATCGCCCATCCACCAGTTATAATGAAAAACCTCATACATGGGTGAAAAATAGAAACATTACCAACGATGGAGTTGTCGACACCAAAGTTGTCATCAGTGCCCCTTGACGAAACACACCAGTACCCCAACAACAACCCCAAAACAACCATCAGAACAATCGTCAAGCTAACATTGTGACTCAATAGCCAAACAATCAAACAGTCAACAATGTGAATGATTAAAGGGCGCCACCCCAACGAAATAAAAAATTCTCCAAGCGGAAGTACATAGCCCTTGGGGAATTGGCTGAATCCATCATGAAGAGGCTGGTGGCAGAAAAACTCATCACAATCCCCACCTATGAAAATTTCCTTTGGTGAAATTGCCATGGTATAACGAAAATCACCTTTGTGATTTCCACAAGATCAAGGGACACACAACTGCTAGTTGTATGAGGTTGAAAAACCTGATTCAAGACCTTATTGATGATAACATAATAAATGTGGAACGACCGGCAGGAAATGAAAACCTCAAGATCTACACGAATCTGATGCTCAATCATAACAACAAAGGGAACAATAGCAATGATAAGGGAAAGGGTACCTTCAAAAGTGTGAATCATGTATACGACCATGTTGTCGCATCCCTAGATGAATATTGTGCTACTATCATCATCAAAGGAGCCTAGGATGATTGTGGAGTCACCACAAGAGGCAGAAAAATCACCATCACAGGGTCATCTCAGCCAAACAGAACACCCACTTCCAACCCAAGATCTATTCCCAGCGGCTATAATGCAATTGACCAATTGCAAAGAACCCCAACACAGATCTCCATCATGGAGTTGCTGAAAATTTCATCAGCCCACCAAAAAATCCTTGAGGAAGCATTGGCTTCATCCACTGTCTCTACGGATCTTGATCCTAAACAATTCCACGCTATGTTTGGGAACATCATTACCCCAAATATTCTTACATTCTACAATCAATACTTTCTCGCTCAACCATCTCACAATCGTGAACTCCATCTGGAAGTCCTGGTGCATGAGAACAAAGTCAAGAGTCTTGGTGGATGGAGGTGTAGGTTTAAACATTTGTTCCCTCAAGCTCATAAAGAATATGAAAATCTCATAGGATTCCATTGAAAAAGGAAAAGGCATCACAATAAGGGCGTACGATGATCAAGAAAGAGTGTCTCAAGGCACTATTCAAATCCCTATTCAAGTAGGACCAACAATTATGGAAACTACCTATCAGGTCCCAGACCTTGATTTTCCTTACAACATTCTCTTAGGGAGTCCATGGATCCATGCAATGCAAGCAGTGGCATCAAATTTCCACCAATGTGTCAAATTCACATACCAAGGCCAAGAGGTCACTATCCATGGGGATCCCGAACCATTCTCTTATTGCAAGAGCCTAGAGGCAAGATATTAAAAAATCCCCCAAGTACCAAAAAATGATGAAGGCCCGTCAACTATGTATATTAGTCCAGCTACTCTCACCTCCACTTCTGTGATAGAGACACCCACCATCTTTGATATCAAGGTCATAATTTAGGACAATGGATGTGGACACTATACAATTCCAAAGAATGCTTTTGTGGTAGGAGAGTTACCACAATCTCCTAGGTCACGAGGACGACCACAATCAAATGATGCCTCTTCATCTCAAACCTTCACAACAAGATCTTCTAGCTTCAAAAGTTGGGGAGATCTCGGGCATGAAGTAATAGAAGAAGATCCATCCCATCTCCTGTACCAAGACAATAGACCGACAACTGATCTACCTGTGGATGATAGTAGTAAAGGCTTGCAAATGATGCTCGCATGGGCTATGATAGAAACAAAAAGCTTGGAAAAAATGACAATGGGCTTCTAATACCCATCATTCTTGAGACGCGAATGAAAAATCTTGGCCTTGGATGTACCCCTCCGAGTATAACCATACATGGCCAAAATCCCCTAGTTAAGAAGGTCAAAACTCCTCAGCAAATGACAACCGCCCTTCAATTACCCATATCCACTGGTTTGCCCTTAGATAATTTCACATTTGACATAACCGATCTCTGCAGCAGTAGTGATGATGAAGATCCCATAACCAACCTACCTATGCTTTTCGAGGACACCACCCTTCTCATGATTAGTACCGTATCATTCGAGTCAACTAGTCAAAACCATGAAATCAACCTAATATACCCCCAGCTCATCAATTACAACCAACGAGGACCACCAGTTCTAGACACTTTAAAAAATGATGAAGCGCTCTCGGAATTCATGGGACTGTGGAACACGATACCACGTGGAGATCATAAGGCTGGGTTTGATATCATTCTGGACACACAAGCTTACTACGGGGAGACAATTGAATCCTTTAGTCGCAAAAGCAAAAAATTGAGAATAATCTCAAGGTCTTTGAGTGAAAACCACACTATGGCACTCTCTGGCCCTAAAATAGTAAAAAAAAGGACGTATCCAATGGTGAAAACCTCTTTGAGGCACCTGAGGATGAAGGATTCAATCTTCCCCTCAGTGCTCTACATTAGGAAAAGTCAGCGGTTCTAGCCGAGAAGTGCAACTCGGTCAACTTAGGAACAAATAAAACTCCGCATATCACATTCTATGTAGAATCATTGATGTCAGAAGAACATGAGCTCCTAGCTGCTTTCTTAAGGGAGAGACAAGTCAATTTTGCATGGAGCTATGTCGACATGCCTAGGATTGATTTGGAGATAGTGGTCCACCTCTAGCAGTCTAACTTGAAGCAAAGCCTGTCAGAAAAAAGCTCAGGAAAATGCATCCCCAGATAGCCTTGTTAGTCAAAATGGAATTGAAGAAGCTACTTGATGTAGGGTTCATATGACCAATCAACTATACAGAGTGGGTATCAAATCTGGTTCCTGTTTCAAAACCAGATGGGGGCATTCGTATCTGCACAAACTTCATAGACCTAAACAAGGCATGTCCCAAAGATGGCTTCCCGCTTCCCAACATTGATATGATCGTAGACATGACCGCGGGACATGAAATGCTTTCACTGATGGACGAATTCTCTGGGTATAACCGAATCATGATAGCTAAGGAGGATCAACATAAAATGGCTTTTTCTTGTCCATGGGGGACATATTGCTGGAACATAATGCCACTTGGTCTAAAGAATGTTGGAGCAACATATCAAAGAGAAATGACCTTAATCTTTCATGACATGATCCATAAGACTGTGGAAGATTATGTCGATGACATATTGGAAAAATCTAGAAAGAGAAGGGACCACATAGCAACATTAAGTGCCATCTTCAACAGACTGGAGGAATACAAGATTCGCCTTAATCCAAAGAAGTGCGTCTTCAGCTTACAACTAAGGAAACTGTTGGGATATATTGTGTCTATGAGAGGAATTGAAATAGATCCCACTAAGGTAAAGGACATCCTCAAGATGGAGGCACCCAAGACATTGAAGCAGCTAAGAGGCCTACAAGGTAGGCTCCAGTCCATCCGTCGGTTCATAGCTCAATTAGTGGACAAATCAATCCCATATTCTTACCTACTCCATAAGGGGGTAGTGTACAAGTGGGATGACAAGTGCGATCAGGAATTTAACAAAATCAAAAAATATTTGCTCACACCTCTAGTGGTTATGCCACCAATCCCAAGAAAGCCTCTAATCCTCTACATTTCAACAACAACGAAAACTCTCGGTGCTCTCCTAGCTCAATACGATGAAAACAGAATAGAGAGAGCCATCTACTACATCAGTCAGATCATAGTAGGGCATGAGTTGAACTATTCCTTCTTTGAAAAATCTTGTCTAGTAGTGGTGTTTGCCTCATGAAAGTTCAGACATTACATGTTGACACACAAAATTAAACTCATCGCCAAGATTGACCCACTCAAATATCTTCTTTCCAAGGTGGTGCTCATAGGAAGGATGCCCAAGTGGGTCATGATCCTATCAAAATATGATATCGAGTATGTAGAGTAGAAATCCATCAAGGGGCAAGCCATTATGGATCAACTAGCCGAAGCACCAATGTATTCAAAGAATCCGCTAATTTTAGAGTTCCCTGATGAATCCATCTTCAACCTGAACATAGCAGACCACTGGAAGTTGTACTTTTATGGCTCCTATAGACAACATGGATTAGGAGTCAGAGTATTTTTCATCACTCCACAGGGAGACTGCATACCAAGGTTTTACAAATTGGCATTTCCCTGCACAAACAATATCACAGAATATGAGGCTCTAACCATAGGACTCAGAATAGTAGTGTAGTGGGATATCATAGCTCTCAAGGTGTATGGCGATTCACAGCTGATAATCAATCAAGTGAATGATGAGTACCAAACTAAGGACGGCAAACTAACTCCATACAAGAAATTGGTGGAAAGTCTTAATGAGTCCTTCATCGAGATCGCATTTGAGTAGATACCTAGAGAAAACAATAGAGCAACAAATGCCATGGCGATAATTGGATCCCTATTGGATATCCCTCACAATGTCCCAAAGCATGAATTCTTGGTAGAGCAGCTTCTCGTGCCTGCATTTGAGGTACTGAAGTCATAATACATGTGCAAAATCATTGGTCTTGGTGATCCTTGGTACCATGAAATATACAATTATCTAAGAATAGGAGTCCTCCCAACTAACATAACCTCAAACCTTAAGAAAACCTTTGTCAAGAAAGCATCTTGGTTTGTCATCCTAGGAAATACCCTTTACTGTAGGAGCATAGAAGGAACCTTACTATGCTGCTTAAATGCTGAGGAGGCATTGACTACCTTAATTGAGGTACATAATGACATATGTGGTTCGTACTCAAGTGGAATGACCTTGGCCAAGAAATTGTTGAGGACAGGGTATTATTGGCCTACTATGGAAAGAGAAGTGCATGACTACATCAAAAGATGTCTACAATGTCAACAACATGGGGACCTCATCCATGCACCAACTCAAGAGCTCCATCCTATTGTCACACCATGGCCCTTTTTGCAGTGGGAGCTTGATCTCGTGGGAAAAATCACCCCCACCTCATCTAGTGGCCATAAGTTTATCATTACCGCCACTGAGTACTTCACCAAGTGGGTGGAAGCCATCCCCATGACATATATCATTGGAAAGTAGATATTATCTTAGATAATGGGACACCTTTCAAGAATCAAGATGTTTGTGACCTTTACAACAAATTCAAAATCCAACATCACTTTTCCACTCCATATTATCCCCAAGGAAATGGTCAAGCAGAAGCTACCAATAAAACCATTTTGAAAATCCTCAAAAAGACAGTCAATGACGTAGGTCATGACTAGAATCTGTAGCTAAATCTCTCCCTCTGGGCCTATCGAACCAACATCTGCACACCCACATGTGCCACCCCATTCTCCTTGGTCACTGGATCAAAATCCATATTACCCATCGAGATCGAGCTTCCGTCACTAAGAATATCACTACAAAACCTCATCACGGATGAAGAATACCAAGTATTAAGATTGAATGAGCTGGAGCTACTCGATGAGCGATGTATGGAAGCATTGAATCATCTGTAGGTCTATCAAAACCAACTCAAGAGAAGCTATAACAAGAAGATTAGGAGCAGGACCTTTCAGGTCAGATAACTTGTCCTAAAGGAGAATCATAAGAACATTCCAAATACAAACGACAAAGGAAAATTTGAACCCAACTGGTTGGGACCATTCATTATCATAGCAAGCTATAAGTCAGGGTCATATCAATTATCAACACCCAAAGAGGAACCTCTGCAAGAGCCCATGAATAGCTCCCATCTCAAAAAAATTTATGCCTAAATCTTTCAAGGTATAGAACCAAAAAATCAAAAAAATCAAAAAATGTTCTTAAAAAATGGTTACCCTAATGAAAACCTGGAAAATAGGCATCTTGGTGACAACAAAAAAATTAAAAAAAAAAAATTAAAAAAAATTAGAAAAAAGGATTAAAAAATAGTAAAGAGAAAAAATCATCCTCTAGTGAAAACCACTTTGGTGGCGCTTTGGGCAAGTACCTTGGTGAAAACCTGGAAAACAAGTGCCTTGTGTAAATAAGCACTTTCTATCCACTAGGAACTTCACAGCTTGTTTTGCATCATCATACATCACATTCCATATCTCCATCTATCATCTATCGCATCCACATCATAGCTTGGTTCTGTGTTCATATCATGATCCCTCCTAGTACTACTCGGCCCATTCCAAAGGTCAGTTTGTCTTGCCTATATCATAGTAGTTTATTGCATCATGCTGGGGGCATGTCCTTATCAGATTAGATTCGTGTATGTTCTTGAAATCCCAAAATTAAAAAAAATTAAAAATAAAAAAATAAAAAAATCCAAAAACATCGAAAAAATCATCACAAAAATCCCAAAACATTCAAATCATATCAAAATCCAAAAACAGGTCAAAAGTCAAAAAGTCAAAAATAGAGTCATCTTGTCGAACTACGGGTCTCTGAGCCTTGAATGTAGGCAAGGTTGATCTTTGATCATCCCTTGAGACACTTAGGTTAGTCCTTTAGGAGTTTGTCATAATAAAATGGTAGTCCATTTGTTTATATCTCATCAATAATCGAGTCTGTGTCAGTCGAACTACGTGGTCTCTGTGTATAACGTAAGAAAGGCTAATCTGTTGATTAGCCCTCGAGGCCCCTAGGATAGGTCTTTAGGTTAGTCTCTAGAACAAAATCTTAGAAAACCCTAAAACATTTGAAAATTTGAAAATCAAAACATTTATAAAATCTTGAAAATACCAAGAACAACCTCAAAATAGTTCATAAAACTCCAAAAACATCCAAATATTTGAAAAAATCAATCCATCTCATCTCGCTTTCACCCGCAATAAACATCACTCACAATAAATCAATCATCATCCCCAACCTTTGGTTAAACAGTTGGAAACAAGTCTAGCAGATCAAAAGTGAAAACTCAAACATCAAGGTCTCAAGTCTAGGTCAATATGTAAACAAGTTAGTCAACTCTTCACATTGATAGCTTATCGTCCAATCAATCCCAAATCAATCATCTGATATCATCATGTTCTAGGATGCATCCTTCCTACAATGGACATCGACATCAGGCATCACCGTAGTTTAGTCTTGGCTAGCCGTATTGAAGAACATTAACTTGTTTGGTTTACTTTATCCTTGTCTTTTGGCGTATCTTTTTGCGCTTATTTCGATGACCTCTTGATGATGTCTAAAAAAAGGGATTTAGAGAGAAAGAAATGGGGCAATGATCATGATCTTTTTAGCTATTGTGCTTGATGGATATTCTTGTAATATAACCTTGGTCATGCGTGCTTTGTTTTGGGTGAAGGGAGGATGTTTTAGGTATCTTGTTGACCACATGGAAAGGCTTGCCTTTCTATGTTTGGTCTGAGATGTATAGAATATTTGAACTACATTTTAAATAAGGTTTCGTATGCTAGGTGTGAACATGGATACTCCTATCTGATTGTCAAGTCAAATTCCATCGCATTAGGTGTAACACCATCCTGGTTCTTTATACCTTGATGCATCATGCCTACATGTGTTATCAAACATAAGGTAAGTGACCCTTTTAAAATCCCAATTCCTGGTAAGAAAATCATCATCATCATCGTCATCATTATCATCATCTCTAATAAAGTTGGCTTGTTGGTGTCTCTTGTCATCATCTTATTTTCTTCTTACTTCCCTTCGCCCTAACATGGTACCATGATAGTTAATCATAAATCATTTCTAATGCATCCATCCTGCATCCACAAACCATCTGCTCATCATATCATATCATATAAGAAACATTGATCATCTCACATGCATTACATTTCATCACTGCATAATATAGATTGGTTATTCTAAGCATCTCATAAACCATACGTTTATCATCCATTTGCATAATCATAAAAGCATCATCATATCATATCATGTGCATCCATATCATCCATGCATCATCATATCATCCATTACATATAAGCATCATAATCATCTCATTTATATCATCAATAATGTAACTGTCATGGTACAGACCAGGATCAAGTGTGTGTAATATATCAAAATAGACATGAGGCTACCCATGGCCGATGAATTGACTACATCATCAAATTTGTCTACATCAAACATTCAAGCTGAACTAATCTTGAACCTCTTTGTCGCGAGATCGACCCTCAAATTGAACCTTTTCGCTCGATCTCTCGAGGGGGAAGTATACTAGCGTAATTCTTCTTGCTGGGGCAGTAGTGGGGCATCTAAAAAAAATAAGAGAATTTTTGAATTTTGATCTCGGCAAGTTTATTGTTTGAACCAACGCAACAAGTACTTTGCTTCAAAGAGGGGCAAAATGTAGACATGGAAAATATACCAATCACACTTGATCCCGATTTAACTAACACTGCTTCATCCTAAATCATCCCTCTATCTAACCATTTGATCAAATAGCCCTTATTTGATTAAATTCATCGATTTTCTTCTCTTAATTAAATAAATCAATTTTATATAGTTAAGTCATTATTTCTCGTTAATTAAATAAATCATTTGATTAATCCCCTTATCTCTATTTTAATTAAATAATTCACTTTATTTAATTAAATCTCTAAAGTTCTTCTATTAAATTAAATAAATTAAACCTCTATCTAATTTAATCTAACATCATCCCCTTTAGTTAAATAAATCAAAATATTTATTTATCTAAGTCTAAAATCATTCTCCTCTCAACTTTGATTTATTTAAATCCTAAAATCTAAGTCAAAATTGTCAAATCACCTAATATCTTATTTAATCAAATCTCGATTAAATCTAATCTTAATCCATGTCACATCCTCTAGCTTTTCCCACTTGCACAAATAAATCAATTTAATTAATTTATTAATTCTTGATTTTCTCTCAACTTGGCATCTTTGAGGGAATATTCTTCCAAATTTGAAAATCCCTCCAAATGGGATGTGTCCTTCCAACAAGGCATTTATTTCATCTTACAAGTCCTTTTGCCTTGAGCCAAGTGGACATAACTCCATTTGACTCTCCCTCCATCTTGTCATTTCATTAATTTCAAATTTCAACTAATTGCATTTATGGGAACATTCATCAAAATGTGCACATCCTTTGCCCATTCACATCTTGACAAGTGGAATTTGGCAATTGGTTGAAAGTTAGTCCCACATTGATTCATTTTGAGCATTTCTCCATCTTGTCTTTCTATAAATAAGAGGCTTCTTTCCTCATTTGATCATCCACAATTTGAGCAAACTTATTATACTCAATTTCATCTTCAAGTATCATCATTTTCATTTATCTTATCAAGTTTATAGCTAGGTTATGCAGATTTTTCATCATGGAGCATATTTGAATCTTCAACAAATTGGATCACTTTTCATCACTCATCAATATTGCATTATTGGAGTTGGGAAAGGGTCAATTTTCACATCAAATCGACACCAATTCCCCCATGGGATCAAGAGTTTGTTTGCTTAATTAGGATTTCATTGGTTTATCATTGTGTTCTTCATTTTTACTTCATATTTTGAGCATTATTAATGGATTTCATCGGGAATCTTAATTCTTACTTGCATTTTGATCTAACTATGTGTTTGTTTATTGTGTTTTGTAGGTATTAGGATTGGGGTTCTACACTATAAAAACATATCTTCCAACTAGATCTGATCCTCAACCACCAATCCAACTATATAGGTTTAGGAGGAGGTTTATTTGTATAAGGACTGAAAATAGAAATTAAATGAAGATATCCACTCCTTCAAAATAGAGAGATAAAGTATTTACAATTGAAACTATAACTAAAAAAGATAGAAGAATACAAATAGGTTTGTAACTCTGCTTTAACTACATGACAGAGACGTGCTCCGTGCAAATAGTCACATCAAATTCTTGATTACTGCAAACTTCTTCTTTCCTTCATCGTCTTATTGAATTTTCTATGACTCACAACTGACCACTCTAATGATCACTTCCATCATTTCTACAACTGTCATGTTCCCAACATTCTTGGAATCTCCCCTGTAATCGGCCTGGAATCCTTTGGTTGTGAGTTGAGTTCTCTAGTTGTTGTAGGTTGCAATGCTTCTAGTTGCAAGGAGTTAGTTTCATCTAAAGCATGCATATCATTACCAATAATAAATTAAACATAGATTCACACTAAATTTCATACACATTCACACATTCATCCATACAAACATCATCATATCATAATCAAATTTCCACTTATCAAAGTATGGTTTGGATGGTATAAAAGATATACATGGTATATAAGTTTAGGAATGTATATGATATAAGTAGCTTAAATTGTTTAAAAGATATGAAAGAAACAAGATAAAACTAGCTATTAATATGGATAATCAATTACTGCTACTGAATACTTTACTAAGTGGGTGGAAGCAATTCCACTCTCCCTCATCGACACTCAAATCTTAAAATTCATCCTATACCATATTCTTTGCAGATATCGTATTTCATCCACCATCATAACCAATAATGGAAATCCATTCAAAAACCAACATGTGAGACAATTATGCAAAACATTCCACATCCAACATCAATTTTCTACACCTTATTACCCTCAAGGTAATGGCCAGGCTGAAGAAACCAATAAAACCTTGATCAAAATCTTGAAGAAATTTGTTAATGCAACTGGTCATGATTGGCACCTCCATCTAAATTTTTCCCTTTGGGCCTACCTTATGTCCATTCGTACCCCAACTGATGCCACTCCATACTCCCTCGTATATGGTACCAATTCCATCTTTCCAATTGAAATTGAACTCCCATCACTTCACATTTCCTTGAAGAATCTAGTCAATGATGAGGAGTATCATGTTGCCCATCTCAATTAATTGGAGCTTCTTGATGAGAGGTGTCTCAATGATTATAATCACCTTTAGGCCTATCAACATCAACTTAAGAGAAGCTATCATAAGAAATTCTATCCTCACCAATTCTAGATTGGTGACCTTTTTCTCAAGAAGAACCAATGTACCTAGCATGATCAAGAAATGGAAGGAAAATTTGAGGCTAATTGGTTGGGTCCCTATGTCATCACAACTAAATATGGTTCTAAGGAATATCAACTCACTATACTTGAGGGGGAACTCTTTGATGAGCCCATCAATATTATTCATCTCAAGTGGTTTCATACTCGAGTCAATCAAGTTACCCCACCTAGAAAAATACAAAAAAAGTAAAAAATCCAAAAAATTACAAAAAATAAAAAATGTCAAAAAAATAAAAAAATTTGTCAATAGTAAAGAGAAATAAATCATCCTATGATGAAAACCACCCTTGGTGGCACCTTGGATAAGTGCATTTGGTAAAAACCCAGAAAAAAGCCCCATTCGTAGAGGGATTAACAATTATCTACCTTGCATCACATTTGCTTGCATATTTTCACATCCCCTTATCCATCCCATAAATCCTATTCTCACCATCCATGTCACATCCACTATCCATCCCCATTCTATTTTCTATTGTGTGATATATTATGATTGAGCATTAGATGCATTATATTTACTATCCCAATTCTTGAGCTTCATCCATAATGTACTTGCAAAATCCTAATTGGTTTTCCAACCCACTATCCTAATGTTAATTGGGATTTTGTTGGTCCTCATCGGTTGTATATAGTGTACATATGGTCAGTCTTGTGTCTCCATATAGGTTTTTTCATTGTATCTACTCACCATTAGGTCATGCATCATTTGTTTTCCATTGGCCTTTGTCTTTGTTGAACTACATTGCCTCTATGCTTTCATGTAGGCAAGGCCATCATCGATGTGCCCCTGAGGCCTAGGTATGTCCTTTAGGATATATCCTTTTCTTTTTCATGTTACCAAGAGTCTCTATCTAGTTGGTTCCTAACAAAATTTCTTATTAGCCCTCTAAGGTTTCAATTTGTTTTAATTATCCCACATCATGTTGATCCTAGAATCTATTCTATCCATCTTTGGTCTTCACAAGATATATTATTCCTCACATCGGACCACATCAATCCCATCCACCTATCGTCCTCATGGTAAAGGATATTTAAGACTTGTGATTTTGTGGTGCTTTTGCATTTTGTTTATCTTTTGAGCTTCCTACTATACCTACTCAAGGTTGCCATGATCCATCATATCACGGTGTGCTTTGATTGGTAGAACTAGGGGCATATCTTGGTTTTTTGTGTGATCACGTTTTCTTCGTTGTCTAGTGTAGTAACCACCAAGATCCTTGTGGTATTTTGTTACATTGGGGCATCCTTTGTGTTTGTGGTTTTCCATCATTGGCCCCACCAAAGCCCTTTGTGACTTTGTGAGATGTTGGACTAACCCTTTTGATTTTTGTGTCAGTCCTAT
Organism: Sequoia sempervirens; assembly: GCA_007258455.2. Taxonomy (NCBI): domain Eukaryota; kingdom Viridiplantae; phylum Streptophyta; class Pinopsida; order Cupressales; family Cupressaceae; genus Sequoia; species Sequoia sempervirens. Next base: position 103,527,473 of record VDFB02058242.1, read on the forward strand.
GCATGGGATGCAGATTCACCTTGGTTCCTCATACCTTGGTGCATAGTATCACATGCTATATTAAATTTAGCACTCACTACATGGCATCATAATTCATAGAAATTAAATTGCTTGATTTTGGTCATAATTTCCCCTATCTCCCATCCCATAGTCTATCATTTCCTTTCATAATTTTCATCCCCTTTTCTACCATTTTCTTTCCTACATTGAATTTTGGTTGTGCAAATGAGATCCCCCCATCCATTTCCCCATTAGGTTGATTCGTCTTTGATAGGTTCACTACACTCACCTATCATACCTTCATCATTCACATTTTATTATTGTTTCATTACCATTTCATTATAATTTAAAGTTGTTTAGAATAACATAGATTTTTTTAATTTTAAGCATCTTTTCCATTTTGCATCATCATTTCATTTCATTATCATATAAGTTATTTACAATAGCATAAATTTGTTATTTTAAGCACCTTTTCTATTTTCCATTTCTATTTCGTTATCATTTAAGTTGTTTAGAATAATATAGATTTATTATTCTAATCATCTTTATTTCATTTCATTAGCATTTTCTATGCATTCACTGTTTAAAGTCTCTAAATTTAAACATCATGTATTGTGTTCATTATCTATTAGGTTGTATTAATCTACATTAGGCTCATTTACCATCTCTTTCATTAGATTGCATCAGGTTCATTTCATTGCATTACAAATCCATCCATTTTCATTTCATTATACATCCATAACATATCATAGTAAATATACATTAAAACTCATCACATAATAAAAAATCCATCACATATAAGCATCTAGATCCATTCTGCATCACACACATTAGTCATCAAAACCTTTCCATCATATACATAAACATTCATCATATCCTACATCATAAATAGTTAGTATCACATCTCATAATCATCATAATCATCACTATGCATCACATACACATAACACATATCATATATCATAATCATCATCATACATACATCATCATGAACATCCATAATAATCAACAATCACCATCCATGTCATATATATATATATCATAATAAAGTTCATAATAATGTCCATGATAATAGTCCATAATGTCCATAAAATAGTACAAGATTCCATGTACATGTATATCAAAATACAATAGTCTACATACATGTGACACATCATGTGTCATGAATCAATCTGAGTATAATGAATCACTGAATCATCAAAAATATGTACATGAACTATACATATCCGCTGTATCAAAATAACCTATGCGCTTGTCAAAACTAGGTCCCAGTGTCCACCCCTCCCATCTACTCACTGCTAGCTATGTCTGAATGTGACCTCGATCCCTCTCCTCCACCTCCTCCTCCACCTTGGGGTGACCTCATGAATCCAATCCTATAGGAACTCCCGGCCCTCCCTGATCTCTCTGGCCTCACTCTCTCTACCTCTGAGAATGAAGGTTGTCTCTACTTTGAAGGTACCTCTCTAAAGTATAGGGCCTTGTAATAGGCCATCTCCTAGATATCACAAATCATGTTTTCCCCCTCTATACTTGATGCTCTAGCCACATCCCTCTCTCTCTAATATCTATCTCTATCTACCTGGATCCTCTCTTGACCCCTTTCCCATGCCTCCTCAGCCAATTGTAGACTATCTCACTCTACAGTCATGGTGTCTAAGACCCCTTGAAATCTGTCTACCTATTCCCTGAGGTTATCCCTCTTAGTTGTCAGTGTGTCCACCATCCACTATAGCCTCTACATCTCCATCTATAGATTATCACACTCAACCATGATAGTACTTGTATCCCCCTATCATGCACCCTATAGTCTCTCTACCTACCCCTGTAGGTTGTCACACTTTGTAGTCCTCATCTATAGATCATCCTGTGTTTGCTATAATAGCCTTTGTAACTGGGCTATATGAGGCTATGCCACTGCTAGTCTCATTGCCAAGTCATCCCCTAGCTATGGTTTGTCTAACACCATCGCCCACTACAACTCCTCCTCCTCCCTCTCCATCCCATCACTCTCCTCCTCCACCACCTCCTTTATCACCTCCTCTATCTCCTCCACTATATGCTCCTCCTCTTACACTATTCGCCACCTCACCCTCCATCTTAAGGCATCCTCCTTAGCCTCTCCCTCCTCCCCCTCTCCCACTAGTACCTCTCAGGGTGACTAAGCTTGTCTCTCTACTAGAATCACCCACTCTGACCTCCTCTCCCGCCACTACTCTGGATATCTTTGTGTAACCCTTGGGTCATCTAGCCCCCTCTCCAATCCCACCCTGCCTCCTCAAAGTGGTCCCATGATGCCCTCACCCTCTAAGGAGTCACCTATCATCCTCACTTTCTCATCTCATGCATCAACTGTGCATATCTCTCCTTTGGCTCAAGAATATCCTATCGAATCCTATCTAGTCACTTTGTTTGGGCGATACATCTCAATGATGTACTATTGTTCCGATTAGGAAGCATCTCATGAACATAACCCTCATAAACATCCTATCGCATTAGGTCCATGTTTGGAAGTTGAACACTTGGTATGGCCTCCATACTATGTGATCCTCTCTCAAATCATCCATCAAACATCTCCAATGAGCCAAAATCCTAATCTCTATATAATATAGAGTCTCTCTATACTCAAACACAACTGGCTCATTTTATTGCCTTGCCACTGCCATCTCTATCACTAGCTGTACAATCTTGATATGCTGTTAGGCCCATACCTGTAGGAGTGTTACATGGGTGACACTAAACCACTCCTTGTAGCACACTAGGTGCATGTCTCTATAAAGTTGTGCTAATATGCATGCTGCCTATGCATACTCAGTGTGCCTACCCACCATCGCCAATACTACCTCCACTAGTATCAAACTAAAAAACCTCTTGCTCCTATTTGGTAGGAGGATTTCGCTAATCACCCCAATAGATATAGTGGCAATAGAGCTACTAAGCCTAAACATCCATCTATATCGAGATGAATCCCTCTATATAGGAGGCTTGTCCTCTCAAATAGTTCATGTAATATTTTCTCAATCAATTGTGTCATGGCACCCTCCACAATCTCTCCTCAGATCCATAATTGTAAGATCCTCCATACATCCTCCAATGTAACCATCATCTCCCCTGTGGGGAGGAGAAAAGTATAGGTCTCTAAGCTCCATCGCTCCATCAATTTCATCAGCATGGGCCTATGTTCCCTAATAGTAGGAAGCTGTGGCATATGTGATAGTTTGATCACCTCCAATGTGACCCAATCATCTCCCCTAAACTGCTCACACAACCTTAGGACCGTCGACCTTTTTTCTCGTGTTCGTAGGCTGTCTATATCCTACATCCATCAAACCAAAATGCTAGATTCCTTCATTTGGAGGTCCTTTATCATTTTTTTTTTTCATTTTCCTGGATGGACATTTTTGTGCATCTTCCCATCCCCAGAGAAAATTCATCTATTGGTGCATATGCTCATTCATTTGTTCATACGTCCCTATGCATTGCATAATCACCCATTCCCCATGGCTTGCACATTTTCCCCTACAAGCTCACACATTCACCCCTTCACCATGACCCATGTGCATTAGCTTCTGCAGGATCATGCATTCACCCCTTCACCATAGCCTTCACACATTTGGCCTTGTGGGCTCACACATATTCCCTTCCCCCATTTTCCTTTTAGGGGTAGATCTTCTCCACGCCAACCTTCATGCATCCACCCATCCTAGAGCGCATACACCCCTATGGATGTCGTGCATTTACTCATCCCTTCTTTCCCTTTCATGGGCGAATCCACTTTGACCCAACCCTTACAGATACAACTATCCTTAGGTGCAATCACTCCTCCTCCTATCCCTAGTGGAAACACCCATCTAGATGCAATTTCCCAATCTCTTGATAAGTGAATACGCCTCTCATGATGGGTGAGTCTTCCCTGTCATGAACTTCAACTCAAAATTAAAGTACAAAGTTTAGTTTTTGGGCATACCTGGTTGGGCTAATCTACACTCTAATACCATGTTTGAATTGCATCCAAGCGATGTGGGATGTCTCCTCCACATAAATTTTTTCTCTCCTAGCTCTCTATGATCTCCAATGCTTAGGGTAAAAATGAATAGTAACTCACCTAAATTACTATTTATAGCTCACCAATTTATCCCCATAAACCCTAATTTTCTTCTTTTTACTCCCATTTGCACCCTGTACCTCCTTTTTCCTCCACTCCTTTACAATTGTTCATCCTTTTTCATCACGGTCTTGCTAGTACCCTCCTTTTTCTTCTATCGAGAAGTCACTCGACACCCCTTTTTCCCCGTCTGCCCTCTTGAGGGGGCATCATCCTTCCATATTTCACCCATTTCTTCCCAATATCCTTTCCTCCATCTTGGGGCATCTCACCATTTATTTTCTTCTATCAAGTCACCTATATTTTATTTTTCTTTAAAACATCATTATTTTAACGATAGTTTGAAGAGGGGAAAAATATTGACATCTAAATTTGTCCATCCCACTTCCTCATTCATGTTAATTAAATAATGTCACTATTATTTAATTAATGTTTTTCATTTTCCTAATGTCCCCTAAAGTATTTAATTATTTAATTAAATGCTTTACCCTTTCATATCTCTTCTCTATATTAAATAAATAGACTAATTTATTTAATCTAGTCATTTAGCCTATGTGGATTAAAATAAATTTTTAACTCACTCTCCCTTTCTCTCTTCAAATGTCACATCCTCCATAATCCTCTTCTAACCCTGATTAGTTGGTCTAATCCATGATTAGGATGTGCACACTACTAATCTTGATTAGTGTCACATCCTCCATAATTGGAAAGTGGAACCTAACCCCCCCATTATCTTAATTAATCATTTGCACAACCTTAATCTAATGTTAATCCTAATCTAAGCCTATTTCCAATTATGGCATGTACCTAAGTCAACCCCCTCATTAAGGATTTCTCCTTTTGGAGAAGTCATCTCCCCTTCCCTAGGAATTTTTAATTCCTATTTATTCCCTCCATGAGCCTACATGGAATTTTAAGTTTCATTCAATTCTCCCAAAGTCCCTAGAGGAATTAAAAGGAATTTTTAATTCCTCACCTCTCTTTCCAAGAATTTTTTTAATTCCTTTTATTATCCTTAGAAGTATTTTAAGAGGAATTTTTAATTCCTCACTTGTCACATCCTCCCCATGATTTGGGAGGATGGGACAAATAACCCCTTTTTCCCTTCCCAAGGTACTTGAAAGTACCTCCACATGGCCTCCACCTCACTTCCGTGTCACCCTCTCCCCTTTCCCTAGGATGACACATTCCATACTCACATCTATTGAGATGCCTCAAGGCATCTCAACCATTGATCTCATTCCCTACTTTTAATCCTATCCCTCTATTTTATTCCTCTCCTAATGACTACCCTAAACACTTAGCCATTTTCAATCTACACGCACTACATTCAAAAAATTTCAAGCTCTCAACTCTCATTCTCTCACACTCACCATAACTAAATTCACATCCAAAATCCATCCAAATCTATCTTGCAACCATATTTGTGACCAAAATCATGTAAAATATAGGTGTTATGCTGTCGGTTTGAAGATTGGAGCACACAAATCAACTCACTGAAAGGGGCAAACGATTCCATCAAGCTCAAAAAACATTTGGTTTTTATTTTCATTTGCAAAGTTGAGATTCATCCTTAGGCCCTAATCTGAGTGTTTTTCTTTTTCTTTTAATCTTTGCATGGTTGTATGTTTTCCTTACATTTTAGTTTATTAGAAACACTTGCACACAATTGTTATAATTATTTCCTTGACCTCTACAAGTTCTTATCATGACATGCCAAGTTGTACCCTTTGGGAAATAACATGGATTAGATTGTATGGGGGCTAGGAAATGGCTATAATAGTCATATGTTGCTCAAATTTTCCCTCCAAATAGTAATGTGTAGGTTGGAATACTTGCACTTGATGAACCCAATAGATAAGACACCCTACCCACAATATAGAGAAAGGAAAATTTTCCTACACCCTGGTCGCCAAACTAAATTCCCTTACTAAAAGTCATGAGTGTAAAGGTTGGTATGTTAGTCCATTTGAATGACATGACTAACAAATCAATGAGTCTATCAAGTCATATAAAAAAAAATGTATTCCTTGCAAACCAACATATGTTGGTCATTTTATCTCAATTAATTCCAATGCATGTTGGAGAAATATGTATGGTAATAATCTAGAGAATGAAGTAATATGCATTCCCACCATCAATAACCAATTTTCTAGCCCAACAATGTGCCTTATACAATTAGCCTTCTTATATGTAACTACTATCATGGATCCATTAGAGACACCTATTACCACATCCTTCCCTTCAAATATGAACTTAAATTTCCCATTTTGATGCATTTGTGGAAACTCACCACTGAAACCTATTTACACCTATACATATTTCAGTTCTTGTAGTAGATGTTGTATTACATGCCTTATGTTGATCCATGGATACATAGGGTTTATTGCATGTCTAAGTGCATATGATATAAATTTGATTAGTAACCATGTGATTCACCCCTTCAAAAGCTTCAATTTGTGCGTCTTCCACAATAATTTCTATTTAGAGTCCTCTAGTTATGAAACTAGTGTTCCACACCATAATACATGAGAAATATTGTAATTGAGAGAATGTATCCCATTTTTTTTAGTGCCCTTCATATGCTTATCATTGGTGGGATACTTATCCTTAATATAAGGATATTGTGCTATCATTATATGAAAATGATGCAATAAATCCCTACTTCTACTATCATCCATATTTCTAGAGTTGTAATCAATATGTTTATTCCTGTCGCATATTTGGTGTTTTTTTATATATTTGTGGTTGCACTTTCATTCTTAACACAAAAAACATTATTAGAGTAAGGTTTAATTGAAACGCCCCTCAAAGATTCATGCTCATCAACTTGTCTACCTCGTAGATCATTCTCGCATGGAATTGGTTTCTTCAAGTTCCTTCCCTTTCTTCCTTGTTAGGTGCTTGGCATTCCTCTAATGTATCCCCTCTGATTCTTTAGCATTTGTGTTCTTCTTATCAAGATTCTTTGCATGCAAAGTAAAGTCTATATCTTCTCATCTCATTTCTAGCTTCCTTCATCTTCTCTATAATAATTGGTGATGTAGTCTTTTGAGAAGGTGCATTATGTTCCTTATTGTACATGTCTCCTTTTTATTTGCTACAACAGAGTATCTTTGAGAGTCATTTATATTTTGGTTTTAGTTATGTCTTTGGTTCTAAATGTCCATCATTTTGCAAGAGTATTTTCTCTCTACCATGTTCAATGATCTCCTCCTTAGAGACTTCTTTTTATTTTGATTCCTCTAATTCCTTTCTCAACCTTCTTAGGTATATAAATATATTTTTTATTTTCTTGCCACCCTTAAAAAACCTTCAAAAGGTTGTGTAGATTTGAAATCATCTATGTGTTCTTGATAATCTTTGAATAGTCTATCAAACTCTTCTTCCAATGAAATCTAGGGTGAAAGCACGAAGTTGAGTCCACTTAAGGTGGAATTTTTTGCCTTAGAAAAAATCCTGAAATCATGAAAAATGAATTGTGATCAAATTTTTTAGCAATCGGGATCCCATTTTGGTTTAGGTTCCTAAGCCTAAAATTAAAATGGGATCCCGTTTTTTAAAAATCTGGATCCCATTTTGCAAAATAGGATCCCGTTTTGAAAAGTTTCCAAAAATGGACCGTTTTGCAAAATGAGATCCATTTTTTAACCATTTTGCAAAATAGGATCTCGTTTTGAAAACTTTCTAGGGAAACTTTTCAAAACGAGATCTTGTTCAAAACGGGATCTTGTTTTGAAAACTTTCCATTTTTGGAAATTTTTCAATGGGATCCCGTTTTTCAAAATATGATTTTTTGGTAGTTTTTGCTTTGTTTTTTTGTTTAGGAAAAGGCTTGGGGACTTGATCCTAAGCTATGGACCTAGTTTGACTTGCAAGTTGAAGGTCCTGTCAATGCCACAAGAAAATAGTGACTTTGGACATATGTTTGAAGACCTTTTTGCAAATTTTTTTGAAAAAATTAAAACCCATTATAGATGAGACAGTGTAGATTCCAAATATGTATTTTTTTTTACAATTTGATTTTTTTTTAATTTTTCAATTATTTTTTGATGAAACTAGTCCATAAACTTGAAATATCAGGGTTTTTTAGTATTTTAATAACTTTTTATTAAAATAGTTTTTGATGAACAAATTGCACGAAAGTGTACATCAGAAAATTCATTTCATGATTTTTTAAAAAAAAAAATGATAAGTTTAGGTCATCTTATGTGTGATGTGCACAACGATTTTTCAAAACAACAAATATGGCTAATAAAAACTAATAAAAAAATATTCAATAAAAAATTACAAAATATATCGAAAGCATGTTTCAGTGAGTTACAAATATTTTCCCAAAAGGATTTAGAAAAATACGATTATTTAGGTCAAAGTATGGATGACTTACATGTGCATGGTATGGTAAAAAAAAAGTTACTTTTAAATAGTGGTTTTTATAAACGCCTATTGAAAATGAATTTGTATCATCTGAGTATTAAAATAAATTACATATTTGGAAACTAGACTCTGAGTACTACATTTTATGATTAGTGACATTTTTAAGATTCCATCTCTAAGTGCTTCAAATTTTAAGGTCAAATGTGACAAATTCTGAAAATCAGGGAAAAGAGTTCCACTTTTTGGCCAAAAAGGACTCAACTTCTTGCACACACCCTCTAGTTCTCTACCATTGAAGTTTTTAATCTCTTCCTATAAAATTGACTTTTCTTTTCCATCTCAACATACTTTTCAAAGGTTAAATTTTCCCTCACAACTTCAAATTGATTATGGTATTTCTTCATTAACTTGGCCACTTCTTCAAATGTGTTCATTATGTCTTAGTTCCTCTATATTTCATCTTGACTATACTATATTTGTATCCAACATCTATAAAATGACCTACATTATTCCCCTTTATTTGGAAACCCTAGAATTATCCCATGATTCATAGGTTGACAAGAAAACTAGCCCTAATACCACTATAAAAAACTAGGAAAATAATTTAGATTGAGCTATTTTTTTGCATTAAATATTCTACCAAACCCTTGTAAAAATATATAAAAAAAATCCCTTTGCATTTAGGGCAGATATAGTGCACATTTAATACTTGAACCGAAACTTGTAAAACCCTAAATTTTATAACACTTATTTTAATACAAAAATATTTCTGATTTAGCACTTCACTTGAATCTAGGACTAACCCAAAATTTTATTTTCATATTCATAAATAATATTAAACCCTAATGTTGTTGGCTAGGTTCATAACTAAAAGGTAGACTATAGATTTAAATATTTTTCCCTAATCTTCCAAAGTTAGCTAAGAGATTTTAGGTTTATATAATTTAACCAAATCTACACAAAACCAAATCACAAAACATGATCTATGCATTAATACAAATTACCCAAGTTACAAATTAGACCCATATGAAGATGCATAATAGGTTGTAGAGTATTTTCTGCATTGATAAGACTGTAATAAATTATAATTGTTGCTATGACAATGATAATAAATATAAATGTAACAATATACACTAATGACATAAATAATGATCACACATCTACAACAAGAAGTTTTAAATTAGTACTAGATGCCATGACAACAACAATGTCATGCTAATTGGATACAACTAAATCTTCATTATCTTGAAGCTTGAATGTGTGAGATTTCCTCGCTAAGTAAAATAGATTTTTTCCTTATGCCTAGGAAACTAGAGGATTTTCATCCTCTAATTTTCTACAAGGGTTATTTCCCCCTCATATATGATTGTTCGAATAATAGTGCTTATAACAATGACATGCTAGGGTTTTAGTTTGGAGAATAGTTGCCTCCCTTTTTTTATCTAAATGTGTCCATCCTTGTGATATCCTTCGAATTGATGGTTGATGAGAGATCCCAACAAAATAATAGTTCAAATCTATGTATGAATCATGGGTAGCCACATATATAACTACCATATTATTTGTGCCCATGAAGTAAATGACTGATTGTGGTGTTCCAACAAATGGTTCCACTTTTCCTACTTTTATTTGAATTGGTTTGAATTGTTGACTTGCTTTATCCTTCTCTTGAAATCACATGTGAATATATTCCCTTGTGAATTGACTCTTTTTTTGGGTAGGAAAATATCTTATGGTGTGGTCACTAAGTCATAAATTGTAATTAATGGCTCTCTTGGTCATGTATGGGTAGGTAGAAATGAGCAATACAAAAGGCAAGAATTTCAAAGTTTAGAGGTCAAGGATACCACCTGGCTCTTACTAATTATTGGGGATCAAGGTTTAAGAGTGAGGCATATTGATATGAGGAATTACAACTCTTTGAAAAGGTAGGGAAATAAGCGAGGATCAAAGAAAAGGGATGTTTGGACAAGAAAGTCCAAAACTCCATCAACATGAAAACTTAAATTTTTTTGGGACCTTATTAATTTTCAAATCCAATAGGCACATGGGGAAGAAGAGTAATAATGAATTTTCACTCTTTGACCATGGGAGACAATAAAAATGGGATTTTGGCTCACCAACATAAAGTTATTCAAAAGGGAACATTACAATTAGGCATAGTAGGAGATTTAAATATTTGTTAGGCATAGTTGGATCCATATCCATTGGGTACAACATTATTCATAGATATGAGCATGAAGTTGTAATGAGGATATTCATCACTCTAATCATAGTCATCAAAGAGAATCAATGATATTATACAATTTACTCCAATTTGTTGCATAGGTAGGATGTAGAGAATTGGAGAAGAGGATATAAATATATGTAAATGATATGATCATGTAAAAATAAATAATCATGAGATAATTTACTTAGATAACATTGTGTATAAATCAATTTGTGAGATTTTGAAATGTAAGTTTGTAAGGACATGTATTAAAGGATAATTAGATACCCTCAATAGTGAAGACATAGAAGAAAAAGTCACCAAAAGATAAAGTATGTAAAGAAGAAACATTGTGTAATATGTAAGCATCAAAGTGTAAACATAAATCATATCTCATAAGATGTAAATGAAAAAGAACATGAAATGTGTAAGGATAAGATCATTTAAAGTTAAGAATATAGCAATTAGCATGTAGGTGAGAAGAAAATAGGATAAGGATAATGGTCCATAAGGTTAGGTGAATGATTTAAATATATCCATTGCAACTATAAAAATGTGTTTGAAATTGAAGCGATATAAATCAAGTGAACAATCTAAAATTATAACTGTCTAAAAATTGTAACATATAAAATTATGACCATTTAAAATTGAATCCATCACACAAATTATGTCCCTAATATTTATACCTACTAATAAATATGCTGAAAAGTATCCAATTAAAAATGATGCGATCATGAAATACCTTAGAAACATGATGTTAGTCATAATCTACTAATGTACCATCAAATTTGAAGATGTAGGAAAACGTCATGGTGCTTTTGTATTGTCCCATAATGATAACCACTTATATTATAATAAATGCTCATCTGAATACTATCAATGAAGTATATAAATATCAGATGATATAGCTAATAGTGTAGGTCATCATAAAAATAATATTTATTTTCACATACAATTGATTATGAATGTAAGCAACAATTTAATTAAAAAAGGAAAATGCAAAACAAAAGTGTCTTATTATAAACTATTACAAACCTCAAATAGAGCATGCAAATGGAGTTTAAACAAATAAAATAAAACAAAATTTACCTTAAAACTCCACAATTTATTATGATTTGTTCCAAGTGGTTTATGATGTTGATGTTCTTTGAATAAAATTTACCTATTCTGATAGCATGTAGTTAGCATAAAAGTGGATGATGAAATGTATAGGATAGTGTGTCAATTTATAGATTTTTGGGAGGGAAGACAGATGGTGGGGATGTGGTGAGATGATCAATGGTGGAGGATGAATGAGAGGAATTTCCTAGGATTGAGGAGAGAAAGAAGAGCCATGATTGATTTTGTTTGAAAATTAAATGCTAGGATTGCATTTACTAAAAGTAGCAAGTTTTTGCAACCATAAGAACATGAGAGACATGAATTTAGTGGCTCCTTTATTCTTGTAAATGATAGAGGGAATATAACCTTAATTAAATAATAAACCTATTTAATTATTCTAACCACATGAGGTAAAAAATAGGATAATTATATAATAAAATTATTTAGTTATGTGTGAGAGGGAAAATTACTAATTAAACAATAAGATTATTTAATTAGGTGTGGGATGCATTAGGTGGGTTAGATTAACTATATAATTTAATCATTTTGGATAAGGTTGCACTAGGAAGAATTTAGGTGTCTACATATTGCCCATCTTTGATACAACACCATAACTAAGTCCAGTGTTGTGTCAAAGAAGAATAAAAAAGTAGAGATGATGAGATTTTGGCGGTAGGTTTTCCTATTCTCTTTAGAAGAATACTTGATGATGATGGAGGCGATGCCCTCTCAAGAGAGCCTTTAAGCTAAATGAGGCTTGAGGGGTCTCTTGAAAAGAAAAGGGAAGATGAGAAGTTGTGCCATTGTGGATGAAAGGTTACTTGAGAGAAATCACATTGGGGTGATGTACATGCCATGCATATAGAATTGATGATGGATGAGAATTGGACATGATAATGGATGTCACTTGGATGATTGGAGTAGATTATTCTAGATGTTATGGATGTACATGATTGATGCTGATTTCTCACAAGGATATTATACAATTATGATGACACATAATTGTGAATAGAGAATAGATGAATGGAAGTACGATAATAGAAGATGGAGAGATGGAAAATGGGTTAGGAAATATGGGAACTGGATAAAGGATGAACATTGTCTAGGTAACTTCATGTGTAAAAAATAATCTATTATTTGGTGTAGCATTAACATTATGTACCATGATATAAGGGATCATGAAGATGACACACCATGCACATATATACTAACACAAAATAATACAAGTTGCAAATATCTTAGTGATCCAAATGACACAGCTTCGAGGCACACCATTGTATGAAGGATGAGAGAGATAGTGACAATTTGTTGTATGGAGCACTAAAACTATAAGCAATGACTAACATAAGCATATGCAAATGATTAAACAAAATAAATGCAAACACACATACATGTAACAAACACATGAAGTGGTAGTTGTTAGTGTGAATAAGGTTTTTTACCTAACTAGTTCACCTAGTAGGTCCTATTCACATGTTAAGTTTACTTAGGTCCTAGGAATCTTTTTAGAATTCTTAGTTGTCATTATATCTTATCTTATATTATCTTATGTCCTTTACTTCTTGTGTCCTAGGTCATTTAATATTTGTTATGTTAGTTGTCTCATGTCATAGGATCAAGACACTTTTCCAACTCTTGTCCAATTCTATCTTACACCTTGCCTATATAAGCAAGGCATCTTGTACACTAGGAAATTATAGGGGATGTACTATCATTGATCCATTATTGCATTAATATCAAACAATCCATTCTCTTGTCATACTCTCTTGTGGAAGGTGTATCTTTTGTTTTGTAGGTGATCTTGGGTTATGGGAGCTCACTATCAGCTCCTTGAAGTTCACTATCAACTCCTACATCAACTAAAGTAAATATTTAAGGAAAGGTAGTGGACATAGAGGATGGAATGAAGGGGATTTTCAGTTTTGGATCAAGGATAAAAGGATGGGATAGGATTAGATTTTTCCCCTAGTCAATCTATGGGTTGTAGATTGATTTGATGACAACAACAATGATAATTTTGTTGACGATGAGAACAAAACAAAGATTAGGATTGATATATCCTGATAATGATGATTGGATTGATTTAAGATTAAACACTGTAACTTACAAAAAGATAAGGAACAAAACCTATGGATTTTTTTGGATGGATGCAAGATTTTGAGTGAGATGTGCTTAGATTTGGAGTGATTGCACATGATTCAAGTTTTTATTATGCTAGGATAATTTTTTACTTTTTCCATCTCAATGGTGGAACCAATGACAAGGGAAAATACAAACCTAGAGACAATGATGAAGGTGGAATCTAGATGGAATGATTGAGGTATTGTGAGTTGGTGGATTTTAGAGGAGATCTCCAAGGATTATGTTACAATGGGATAACGTGTTTTATCCAAGATATGAGATTAGACAGTGTTATGTTGGCAATGGTGTGTGGTCAAGGCATGTTTTAACTTTGTGCCCCAAGTCCTTATCAATGTTAAAGGGATGATGGTTTGAGTATGATGAATGGATCGTGTAGATATGATCAATGGATGGGATGGGAGGGACAAGAATGAATGAGGGAAATTATCCCCAATTATAGTGGTACACATCAATGATTGATTTTACACATGACACCCATAAATGGGATTTCATCATGGTACTTGTCCAAGGTACCATAAAAATTGGTTTTCATCATGGTACTTGTCCAATGTGCCATAAGAAGTGGCTTTAACCATTGGAAAAATTTATTTCTCTTTACTATTTTTTTGGATTTTTGTTGATTTTCTAATTTTCTATTTTTTAAAGATTTTTGGACTTTTGGATGTCTATAGGTTCAAGTGTCAACAACATATTTTTTTGTAGTTGATATGGATATTAAATCATGGTGTACCAATAGTATCCTACCTTACAAAGTTGATTTTCTAGGATTGTTGCATTGGTGTATAATTTGCAAATGTAATGATGCTCTTTGATAGCTAAGTTGGGCTTATACAAATGTAAACATCTCTAGAGTTCCATCATAGATCTTATGGTAAAGTATTATTGTAAGTATATGATGGATTCAAGGTTTCAAATTGTTGGATTTAGGATGAGAATGAATAGATTTGGGTTACATGTTTGAGAATTGGGATTTTGTTTTTAGATGTTTGGATTGAGGGATTTTGGATTGTGATGGGGGGTGTTGGGATTGAAATGTTGAGTTTGATTTGGGAGATGTGGATTTGGATTTGGGATTAGGCTCAAGATTAAGACCATAAAATTTATTGGATTGTGAAACTTTGCATGATAATTGTGAAGGTGGTGCACATTTATTATATGTAATGTGTGACTTTGGATTGATTTTTTTCTTTTGAAAAAATTCTTTGATTGGATTCACCAATTTTCTTTGCTTTGAGATCCACAATGCTTTTTTGTTTTCTTCTTGATTTTTAAATGCATGCCATTTTTATATTCATTTTAATTTTATGCTTTATTTGGATTTTACACCTTTTTTTTCTTTGTTGCTTGATAGTGATATTTTGCTTCATGGGAATGCTTCAATTTATATGATGGATGGTGTTGTTTGTTTTTATCAAGGGGTTTAGGACGTTGGGGATGATAGCTATTATTATGGGTGGAGGGAGTAAGAAAAGGATTGGTGACAACAAGATTATTAGAGGAACTATGAATGGTCTCCATTTTAATGTTTACATTCGATAAAGTTACCTCGACCATCAATGAGGTATCACCACTATATTGCTTTCTAGGAGGTGTGTAGTGAATGCTTTGATATTCAATTTTCATACACTAATACTAGTTCCAAAATGTGTTATTCATGAAGGCCTAACCCTTTTCCATTGTAGCCCATGCTTTAACATTTTTTGGAATAGACATATACATTGCTTTTGAAACAAGATGCATACATATATATATATGAGACCTTTGGGCCAGCTTTTCGACACCTATAAAAGTTTGAAAATTGATTATAAACAGAAAAAATTATGGATGTTTGAGTGAAGAGTTTTTTTTTTTGCAAAAATGCAAGGTAGGTGGGGCATGAGTTTTGCTCCCTACAGTCCCAGTCACCCACATGACCCGGTTGGGTGCTAGGTTTTCTTTAGGGCCTAGGTACTAGAAACAAGCCCCTTCTACTTGGGAAGCACCGGGGGCTAGACTAGCGAATGGGTTCCTAAAACTTTAACCATGAAAATTTATTTAATAAATTTCCAACAGATTTAATAAACTTCTAAGAGATATTTCTAATGAAGTTAACAAAATTTCTACTAGTAGATTTAACTATATTTTTGGGTAAACTCTAATCCACAACTGTATGCTTGTATAAGATTATCCCACACATTTATGCACTATGTAAATATTTAAACCCTGCAAGTTTATTTTAGACACAATCCATGTAAATTTTATGTTAGTTGATGTCTATATGTTGAAACTGGCATATGGAAAATTCACTGCCAACAATTCATCGCGGTGGAAAATTAACCACATTAATATGTTTAATAAAATAAAAGTTTTTGAAATATATATTAAAAAATATTAATGCGGTTAATTTTCCACTGTGGTGAATTTTACTTGGCGGTGAATTTACCATCGGTGAATTTTCCATGACGATGAATTGCTGACGGTGAATTTTCTATCGATGAATTGTTGGCGATGAATTTTCCTAGAGCCGAGCAAGTGTTCCTACACTCCAAGCAAGCACTAGGTATAGTTCTTAATTCCGTGATGATGAAGATTTGCAAAATAGTGAAGATAAGCATAAACTAGCAACAAATAAGGCCCTAGGATTTGATAAACTGAATGCACAAAACAAACTCGTTCAATGCTCTTCCCTGGTTTAGTAGATTTAACAGGATTTGTACATGCATATTTAACATAATTGTACTTGGTTTGAAAAGCGGATTTCCTAAGAGTTACACGGATTTGAAAGAGGATTTCCACCTGATTCTTTGTGAATTTATCAGCAGCTTAGAAATAGAGGATTAACACAAACTGTAGATTTTAATCCAAAGAAAGCCATAAAATACAAAACCATGAATTGTGGATTTAATACGAAGAAAATCTCAAAAGACAAGGCCACAGATTTCAATAGCGGACGGCTCAGAGGAGTACAACAGATTTCACAAATGAATATTAATACCAAATTGTAATGGATTTACCATAGATTTCCATAGTAGATCACAATGGGTTTTGGAGATAAAGACTTTATGCAATACAAATCTAACAACGTAAACTTCTATCAGATTCATGCAATGTAAGTTTTTAACAGACTTTATTCAAACTTTGAATCCAAATTTAAATTATTTTCAATAATTTTGAAATCCAAATTCAAACGACTTTCAAAGCTAAAAGAAATATTATATCCTAAAAGGCATAAGAAATATTTAAGAAAATACTACTAGCAGATGTAAAATAAACTTCCATGACCTCACATTGAAATGTCCTTACTCGATAATATGGATCCTGTTAAAAATGTAATGGAAATAAAATTAGAGATTCCTCTGAATGATTAACTTTCTAATAGATTTTCCTTCCAAAAATAAGTTAGGATTGATAAAAATGTGGAATAGGGGATACAATCCTCAACAAATTTGTTAAAATGTAAGTAATACTTTAGAATTAAACTATAAAACAAATGCAAAACAAAAGCTTTCTATCCTAAACTATTATAAATCTTAGAGCATGTGAATAGAGTTTAAACAAAGAAAACAAAACAAGTTTTACTAGAAAGCTCCATTGTTGGCTATGATTTGTTCCAAGTGGTTTGGGATGTTGATGTTCTTTGCACAAAAGTTGTCTATTTTGACATTGTATAGTTAGCATAAAAGTGGATGATGAAATGTATAGGATAATGTGTCAATTTATAGATTTTTGGGAGGGAAGATAGATGGTGGAGATGTGGTGAGAAGATCAATGTCGAAAAATGAATGAGAGGACTTTCTTAGGATTGAGGAGAGAATGAAGAGTCGTGATTAAGTTTGTTTGAAAATGAAAAGCTAGGATTGCATTTACTAAAACACAATAATCTTTTGTAACCATAGAAATGTGGGAGAAAAATATATTTAGTGGCTCCTTTATTCTTGGAAATGGTGGAGGGAATATAGCCTTAATTAAATAATAAACTTATTTAATTATTTTAGCCATTTGAGGTGAAAAATAGGATAATTCAATAATAAAATTATTTAATTATGTGTGAGGGAAAATGACTGATTAAATTATTTAATTATCATTTTGGTTAAGGTTGTATTAGAAAAATTTAGGTGTCTACAAGGAAAAAGGGTTTTCATGATAGATAAAAAGGGAATATTCCCATATTATATATAGAAGGATAAAAGGGTAAATGATAACTTCATTTTCATGCACACACTTGAGAGAGAACTTGGGATAGAGATCATGATTGACTATAAAGCACATGCCACACATCACGTAGAGTGAGTATGAGCATAGATAAAAATCAGGGACCTCCCAAAGTTGGCAAGTTAGACTTTTCATCACTTTAATTAAGATTTTATTTGAAAAATGCTCTAAAATTAAAAAATTAGAATAGGAAAAATAAAGATTATCTTTATAGCCTTGGAAATGATCCCATGTGTTATAGGAGGATATACCAATAATGATATTTATGGTAACACCAAGATGATTCTCATGGATTGTGTTATCTATTGCAACACTTCCATAGTTTGTGGTGCACTAAAGCACCTCCCAAATGCTTGTAGTAAGACCAAGATAGTCCATCTAGCTTCTAAAAATATTGTACACACTCTAGTAGTGGAATATAACACTCTACACAAGATTAGGCTCCACAATAACCATTATTTCACCAAACCTCTTACAATTTCTACCAAGGCTCCAATAGGGTCCAACACACCTTCAAGTCAAACTAGAAAGGCTAAATAACACCTCCCATCATCACATTGTTTTGAGCATCACACTCAAACATTATAGTTATTTTGGTAATCCATGTGGCACACCCAAGGTTTGTCCATGCTAGTTCATCTACTAACACATCACATAACTACTAGCCACATAATTCAACTATTGAGAGATGATGAGTCACATGGAAATGATTCAAATTTTATGAATATCAACTTTCATGGCATATAATCTATATATACATGCATGTAACATAGCTTAGGAGAGATATAATGGTACATAAATAGATCTAGGTAGAAGGTTAGAAGATAACAATCATAAATATTTCTTAAGATTATGTAATGTACATAAAAAATAAATAAAAATACATTTATTCTTTTACTTTTTTCTCTCTCTGGCCTTGTCTATCTCACAAACCTTCTGTACATGCACATAACTTCATCTAGATCCTCATCTAAAGAGTTTTGGACATCATGTTTCAACTTAGGCCCCAAATCAATGGTAATAGAGAGCTCAACTTCTTCTTGCATGGCCTATCAAATGCAATCAAAGTGTTTGAGCCTTGTAATTAAACCTCAAGGACTATTAGAGTACGTACTAAACCATTTTAAAATGGACAAACCAATGCAAAAGGAGATACATGTGATGATCAATAAAGAAACTATAAAAGCACTAATAGACCAATGAAAATTTATATTTAATCAATTTGTGATTTCCTTCAATGGGAAATTCCATCTTCTTTATCAAGTAAAGATTTTGATGGTCAAATCCCCCCTATGTTTTGAGTAAATTTAGGCATTCATGTGTCTAAGGGTAAGATAAATTCCAATGCAATAATAACTAGTTAGATCAGTTAGAATCCTATTTATCCATGAATGATTTCTTTAATGAAGAGAAAATCAAGATTGCACTCTTGAAAGTCTCTTCAATCATCAATAAGTGGTGGAAAACCCATGCACTTTGAGAAGAAGACCAAACAAGAGGAAATTTTGAGCCTACCTAGGAAAGATTCATGAAATCCTTCAAGGATGAATACTATCTTAATGTCACTTATGCTGATTATTATATGTAATGGTCATAGTTGTGGTAAGGACATGACTACTCAATACAATCCTACATTGATACCTTCCATGATCTCTATGCAATATTGGGCTCATTTGAGTCAAAGAAACATAAATTCCTTAAGTATCATAATGGTCTCTAACCATTCCTTTAATTCAAACTAAAGATTGTTAAAGTCAAGATAAGGGGAGAAATCGTTCGCTATGAAAAAACCACTAAGGAGTTCAAGTAGAAAGACAAGTGAGAAACATTCTCCATGCCAAAGAAAATATCACATTTAGATAAGTGTAAACTATCTAAGATATTTAAATGGTTTGACACACACAAAATAAACATTTATTCCAACAAAAAGTGTCATGTGTAAAATACTTTTCTTAAATGAACCAAGATAGCAGATGCTAATGTTAATACCTCATTTGAAATCATTGTCATAGATCCCAACATTCTACTCAACACCTTAAAGTAATAACTGTTGCAACAATGAAGTGTTGTGGAAAGTTTGTAGGTGTTGTCATTGATGTCAACTGGTCAATTGGTTATCTACTAGTTGTTGTTGTTGTATATGTCGAGGATATTGAGAAAATTATAATAAAGATATGTTGCAAATGTTCAGTGGTTGCTCCAGTTTTTGGTCCAGATTTTCTCCTGTGGTTGTGCAGTTCAAATATGTTGTTCATGGTTGATTAACAAATGTTATATCCAATTTTTTTGGTTGATGATTCATTGTTTAGTGCAAGTTGTATTCAACAGTTGTGAACTAGAAGGTTTTTTATGTTTCTGGTTGAGGTTCGGGAGAAATTTTGTTGGTCTAGATTTCTCTTTGATGAGGTCTTATGACTTGCGATTCTAGATTTGTGTTGTCCTGGTTCTATTGAAGATAGTTTTGGTGGTTGAAAGATTCATGCTTAATGGTTCTATGTGTTTTACACTGGTTTGGCATACCTTGTGTGAAATACTACTTTCGAGGATGATGAAGCGTGTTGGATCTTTTTTGGGGTACCTTGAAGTGTGTGTTTGGGTTTCCCTCATTCTAATTCCATCCTATGATGTTTTGGTTCCAACCTAATTTAAATTTGGATTTGGATGGACGATTTTGGATATGTTTCAAAGTTGAAGATGGTATAAATGAAAGATGAGTTAATGATGAAGTGTAGATGCAAGAGCAAAGAAGAAGAGTGATAAGAGAAAAGAGAAAGTGCAGTTTGATGTGACATTGATTCTATTTAGTAAGTGTGTGTGTGTTGTGAGTGTGAGAGATCAATGTGAAGCCTAATGCCAAGTTTCCATATGCAATGAGCAGAAGGTGAACTCTATCATTCATGCAAGTTGATTGAGTGGATGTGGTGGAATCCTTTGTTGCATTGGGATTGTAGTCTCTTTATAACAAGTATTCTTTGCATCTATGTGGTAGTGAGCCCTTCGGTTGTAGCCCTGTTGGATAGTGAGTCCTTGTTCTGGACAGTGAGTCCTTATTTTAGGTAGTGAGCCTTGTTTTAGGCAGTGAGCCTTTTGTAATTGGTTTTGATATTATCTATAGTGTGAGTTAATCCTCACCGTGGTTTTTCCCTCATTGGGTTTTCCATGTAAATCTGGTGTTATTGTGTTTATGTGTTGGATTTGAGTTTCTGCATTAACATTTGATGATTAATCATTTAAGCAGTTTCAAGTATTAGTTTTGGTAACTGAAATAAAGGTTTAATTATATGACAACTAATTCACCCCCCTCTCAGTTGTCCTATTCAACAACAACAATAGCATTGGAATCTAAAATAGAGTGGATCTAATATTCGTAGATGATGGTGCAAGGGTAGCCACATAACTTTCATATTGATGGCAATAGCACACATAGTCTAATTTCTATAACAATTGTCAAGAAACTAAATTTTACAACCATGCCCTATCTACAACCTTATAAATTGGGATGACTTAGCTCTTACAACACCTTAGATCTACATGTTACTCTTCAATGTCACTTTTCATATGTTATCCACCCTTTTCAAGAGGAGATAGTTTGTGATGTGGTGCTAACAAATGTTTATAACCTTAGACATCGATACATGCATAGGCACAAGTGTATATACAAAAAAAATCCTTGCAATGTAGTTGTATTAACGGTTAATAATAGATTAATTTCTCAAAATTAAATTCATGCTCAACATATGATGTGCAAACTCCAAAAAATACTATACCATATAACCATGCATACCCAAATTTCTACACTTCACCACCAACTAACACATGACTTGTAGAAGCAAAGATATATGAAATTATAGAAATTATGTGTTTATAAAACTATTATATCACCATGCACAAAGTAGTTAAAGAAAGTTAGCTCCCACAAATGGCAAAATGTTTCACAAAGCAACAACTAGAAGTCGAGGACTTGCACCTACTTCCTAGGCTTAATACAATAAAGACTATTGCTTTACAAGGATGGATAACTAATATAGGAATAGCTCCTAGATTATTATGGTAACACAAGTGTCATCCATCCAAATTTTATTGATGTTGTACACACTCAAAGAATAAAATAAAGAAATTTATAAAATATTGATCTCTATAGTAACATTTATTTTGCTAAACTTTTTGTTGTTTCTAGCATGGATTCAACAAGGTCCAACACACTTCCAAGAAAAACTACAAAGGACAACTCATGACACTGTCATTGTATTGTATTGATTGAAATAATTTAAATAACATATAATGTAGTCAGTATATTATTTTGGGTGACACCTTCAAGGATCACACTAGGCTGGGAAATCCACCAACATAGTGTTCAACTAACAATCACATTGTTTAACCATCAAGAGATTAGAAGTCATAGTGATTCAACTTTCATAACATGTTTAACTTTCATAGTGAATCTTACCCTTCACAACTATATATATAACACGGCTTAAGGAAGATATAAATAAATAAATATAGGTAGGTAGAATATTATAAGATAGAAATTGCACATCTTTCTTAAGAGTATGAAACCTACAAGATGAATAGGTAAATTAAAAAATATTTACTATTTTAGTTATATATATGTCTATGTCTTTACACTTGTCTATCTCACAATATTTCACACTCACATAACTTTGTTTAGATCCTCCTCTCTAAGATATTTTTCTATTTAGTTTTAAGTTGAGCCTCATATTACCATATTTATGAAAATAGCCTCATTTTCGTAAAAGTGACCCATATCACCACATAAACAATCTAATGGATTTTTATATTAAATTCCAATAGTTGAGTCATTTATTGCTATTTTCATGTTTTGATTATGATATGATGTACTAATGCATGAATTTATTATTTTCATGTTTGCAGGATTAATTAGAGATTCAAAACTTGTCCCCTAACTACCCATTAGAGAGTGATTATTAAGGGATTTAATATCCAATGACGCATAATTTTTGATGATATTGGATATAGATATGAGAGATGCCAAAATATGTATATGATATACATGTTTCCAAGAAAATTAGGCCAAGGGTCTTGTTAGATATTGTTAATAGTTTTGAAGTCTTGGCTTAATGTAATCAAAGGACATAAATTATATTTTATGTATATTCAATAAAAAATTATAGAATTAATCTATTTATAAAAAACACACACACCTATATGAGTGAAAAGAATGGAAGCATAAAATGATAATGGGATAAAATGTATTATCTATTATAAGTAATTAAAGATAGATAATTCCTTATACTAGATAATAATATTTTACCCCATTATCATTACGTGCCTCCATACATTTTACTCATCTCTTGCATATATATATATAATCTATTCTTCTTCCCTATCATTTTATCATTCCTTTTATTAGATACTACTCTTTTACCTCATTACCATTTCTTCATTCTTCATTTATTTTCCTCAATTTTCTTCATTATATATATAATCTATTGATTTTCCATACCATTCATCATTCCTTATACTAGATAATACTCTTTTACCCCATTATCATTCCATACCTCCATCCATTTCTTCATTCTTTATTTGTTTTCCTCTATTTTTATTTCCATTATATCTTTTCATAATAACTCTCTTCCCATGATTTCACCTCTTCATTTATTACTTTGCCACTTATAATGACTTATTTATACATATTATTGGGTACTTAGGATGTTTTACTACTTTATGACCCATATTTGTTTGTAATTCACTATAAATGATGTGTTATATCATATAACCCCCTATGCATATTTATTAAATTTTTATCTCTCTTATGTGGTACTACCACAACCTCTATAATATAAATGAGAATGTTATTATGGAAGTATAATTATACTTGTGGTACCACTGTATCCTACTAACATTCTCCTCAAGAAAACTTGGTGAAATAAATTCCAATCTTCATTCGTGTAATGAAATAACTTGTATAATAGAAGAATATGATATAAAATATGTCGTAAATATTTAATAATAATTGAGGATAACAAGCCACTTTGAGGGGGAAAACCTCTAAATATTTACAATGAGAACACAATTCACAATAAGATGATGAAATAAGACTCACAACCTCCTATTTATACCTTATTTATGCCTAGGATATCACCCATGCCAACTTAGATAACCCTATATAAGCCCTAGGCTGACCT
This sequence comes from Sequoia sempervirens, assembly GCA_007258455.2. Lineage (NCBI taxonomy): Eukaryota > Viridiplantae > Streptophyta > Pinopsida > Cupressales > Cupressaceae > Sequoia > Sequoia sempervirens. The sequence continues at coordinate 103,551,765 of VDFB02058242.1, forward strand.
AATCAACTAAATAACAATATAATAATGATAATATGACTTAATTAGGAGTTAAGATAGTCACAAGCTAACTATTCATAACTTGATATACTCTAATATTAAGGGCATAGCATGCCCACCTCTTTAGAGAAGCATTGTCTTCAATGCTAGGCAGTTTTGGATGATTTTGAATGAACTCTTTGTCCTCCCATGTGGCATCTTCAATTGGTAGATTCTTCCATTGGATGAGGAGCAAGTGTTTTGGTCCTTAGCTTCCTTGTGCATTTTTTAAGAATAAACCTTGGTTCCAATATGATTCTTCCTTCTTCATCAAGCTCTAGTAATATTGTTCGAGTAGGGGTGTTATTCCCAATTACCTTCTTCAAACAAGAAACATGAAAAAATGGACATCTCTTTGTGTTGATGGTAGTTCAAGCTTGTAGGAAACACTATTGGGAAAATGTGTCTCAACCTTAAAATTATATAAGGTATTGTTGATAGGTAAGTGTGAGGGTGCGGGAGGCGGGGGTCCAGAGGTTGCATGCCCTGGCTGGGGATGGGGGAAACACCCCTGAAAGCTAAATTTTATGTATATTTTATTATTGTAAATCTAGACCATTCATCATTAGGTCTTATATTTGACGATCGATATTTTTTTGGCATGACTTTCCCTAGAAGGTAACCCTATTTTATGAGGGAATTGTATGAAAACTATGTATTGTGATGTATTCTGAGAGTCTAATAGTGGTCGTGTTGCCTCTAGATCTTTGGTTGGTGATACTCTTGTGAGAAGCTTGCTTTGCAAGTATATTGTAATCTTTATGATTTTTGAATAATATATTGGGTAGCTTTTGGAGTGTGGGGATTTTCTCCCTAAATGGTTTCCCCACATAAATCACTTTGTTGTGGTATGCATGATATTTATGTTTATTTTTATTTAAGTTTTTGTAATTGTTGAAAAGATCTGTAAAGTTTTGGTTATCCTCCTCTCAAGATTAGTGTAGGAAGTTATTCCGCTACCTTAGCTTCCTTACAAACACTACCTATCTTCTACATGGTTTGATATTGACCATAATATTTTGGAGGAAACTTGTTATTATTTGACTGTTGCTTCAATGAAATTTTCTTGTAAGGTTGTAATCTCAATAAAACCCATTCCCCAACTTCAAAACTTCTTTCACTACAGTGCTGGTTTTCCTAGTGCTTCATTTGATTTTGTGCTATGGATAGATTATTCTTAATTCCTAAAAGTAATTTTGTTGATCAAGCATGTGGTACTCCACACCATGAACTCTTGGTGAAACCTTTGATGATGTGATGGAAGGAGGATTACATCCATACAATGCCATAAATGGGGAATTTTTTGATGAACTATGGAAGGAAGTGTTATACCACCATTTTGTTAGTGGTAGCCTCTTTTTACCCATAAGATTGAGGATGGTATGAAGAACTATGAGCTATTTGAGTACCCAAACATTTGAATAAACCTATCTAAAGGTTACTAGTAAATATAGGATTAGGATCACTAACAATAACCTTAGGTATACCATGTAGCTTTTGAATATTCTCCAAAAAATTTCCATTGTACTTGTTGTAAAAGGATGTGATAATGCAATAAAATGTGCATATTTAGTGAGGTGATCTACTACTACCATGATGAAATTCTTACCATTAGATCTTGGAAGCCTTGTAATGTCCATGGAGACCTCTTCCCAACATTGGCTAGGAATAACTAAGAGTTGCAAGAGACCAGGTGTATTAATTGTCTCCCCTTTATTTCTTTGACAAACCAAACATTTTGCCACAAATTTTTGAACATCCCATTTTAGCCCTTCCCAAAAGAAGTATTTCTTAACCTGATGATTGTCTTCAAAAAACCCGAATGACCACCCATTGGAGACTCATGAAGCTTTGTGAGATTTTTTTTTTTGAGAGAGAAATTCTTGCAAAGATATAATCACTCTTTATACCACAAAGTATCTCCCTTCCAAAAAAAACTTATCCAAACTACTAGGATCACTTTGTAATTGTTGAATGAGATTACTTGTAGCAACATCATTCTACCACTATGCTTTGGATTATACTACCCAATATTATTGTAATATTGAAAGGGAACACATTAAAGATTCATCCTTCTCATCCTTCCTCGATAGTGCATCTACCACAACATTTTCCTTCCCTTTCTTATATACAATCTCAAATTATATCCCAACATCTTAGTAGAAAATTTTAGCTGTTCTTCAGAAGATATTATTTGTTCCAAAAAATATTTTAGGATATAATGATTTGTCTTAAATTTGAAGTGCGTACCCATTAGATAAGGCCTAAATTATCTTACTTCATGAAGAATATCTAACATTTCCTTCTCATAAATAGGTTTGAGTTGATTCTTACCCTTTAATTGATGACTCTCAAAATAAGTGGGCCGACCCCCCTGTATCAGAATTGTGCCTATACCATTTCTTGAAGCATCACATTCCATAATAAAATCCTTGGTGAAATAGGGAGTGACAAGAAATGAAGTTATACACATAGCCTCCTTTAACATTTCAAATGCCACATTAGCAGATTCATTCCAGTGAAAAGAATTCTTCTTCAATAAAGATGCGAGGGGTGCTTCCATATAACCATAATTCTTCACAAATTTTCTATAGTATCTAGTCAATCCCAAGAAACCCCTCAATTTATTAATGGTTTTGGGAATAGGCCATTCCATGATAGCCTTGATTTTGTTAGGGTTCACCTTTACTCCTTCATGTAAAACTATGTGTCCCAATTAATCCACGTCATTGAAACTAAAAACACACTTGGATGGCTTAGCATAGAGTTTATGATCTTCGAGAACTTGTAATACTTGATCTACAAGCTACAAGTGTTCTTCCCATGTATTGCTATAAATCAATATATCATCAAAGAACACTAATACAAACTTCCTCAATAACTTCTTAAATATGGAATTCATCAAAATTTGAAATGTAGATGGTGCATTGGTTAGATCAAATGACATCTCAAAAAACTCATAATGACCCTCATGAGTCCTAAATGTTGTGTTACAAATATCTTCTTCCTTAATTCAAATTTGGTGATAACTTGATCTAAGATCTAACTTTATGAAATACATAGCTCCATTTGATTCATCTAGAAAATCATCCATGACTAGAATAGGAAACTTATCTTTGATGGTATAAATGTTGAGCACTCTATAGTCAGGGCACATGCACTAAGTTTCATTTTTCTTTTGCACCATCACCATGGGCGAGGGGTAAGCACTTTTATTATGCTTGATAATTCTTGCCTCTAACATCTCCTCAACAATATTTTATATCTCACTTTTCTATATATATAGGTACCTATAAAACCTGATGTTGGGTGGTTGGATCTCGAGAACTAGTTGTATGGAATGATCATGATCTCACTTAAGAGGAAATCCTTTAGGCATATCTTCAAAAACTACTGAGTTATGATCAATTATTGCTTGTAAATTTGGATGGGTAGGAGCATTAGATTGAGAGACTTCTAATGAACATAACCGGGCCACAAATCCATCAAATCCTTTCTTAAGTAGCTTTTGCATTTGATGAGAGCTTACCATTTTTGAGGAATTTTCCTTCAACCGTCTTAACTCTAGTCTCTTTCCTTTTGATTGAAATATCATGAATAATTCTTGGAAGTTCATCTCAATTGTTCCCAAAGTAGTAAGCCCTTACATACTCCCAAAACAATATCTTCTACACCCATGGAGATAGTGTACATTGGGCTATCAAGGTGATAATATACCATAGATAATTTAATGCCATGGCACTTTCCAGAACAACTAACAGTACCACCATCTACAATCAAGACCTAAAACTTTGGAGTTGGATATAAAAACAATTTATTTGAGTTTCCAACTTTTTGTTGATGAAATTATGAGTACTACTTGAGTTGATCAACATGGTTACCTTCTGCTTCTTTAAAAAACCCACTACCTTGAGAGTTTTTGGGGCACTAAAAATGGAGAGCATGAAAATAAATGATTGGTTGGCGATCATGTGATTCATCATCTAAGTCCCTATCACCCTCTAATATTGGTTCCTCCTCTTCTTCCTCACTCAAACCCTCAATAGAGAAAAAATTATTTTCATTGTATTTATGCCCTTGACTATATTTTTTGTCACAATTGAAATATAACCCTTTTTCTCTTTTCTCCTCAATGTGTTTTGGAGTCAACCTAGTAGGTTGCGGTGATGAATGTGTAGGAGATATCCTTTCACTAACATTTATATTCCATTTTCACCTACTATCCAAAAACTTCTCAACTTGTCTTTCCATTACTATTGCTTGCAATAAGGGTTGTGGTTGGAACAACCATACTTCATATTTTATGTGATCCTTTAAACCACCTAGAAATAGTTCCTTCAAATTTTCTTTTGTCACATTCTCTACTCTTAGAGAAAGGGTTTGAAATTGTTGAATATAATCCTTGACCATGCATGTTTTCTTTAATTTAGTAAGTTGGCAGAAGTAGCTATCCATAAAGGGTGTGTGCAAGAAGTTGAGTCCACTTTTTGGCAAAAAACTGGAAGTTTTTTCTATGATTTTCAAAATTTGTCACATTTTACCTTAAAATTTGAAGCACTTAGAGATGTAATCTTAAAAGATTTCACTGATCATAAAATGTAGTACTCAAAGTCTAGTTTCCAAATATGTAATTTATTTTAATACCTAGATGATATAAATTTATTTTCAATAGCTATATGTCTAAAAACCACTATTTAAAAGTCACTTTTTTTACCATACCATGTTAGAGTTATCATGCATTAGCTAATACTTAACTACTCTTTAATTGATTATTAGTCTAATTTATTCTCATGCACTTAAGCTAAACTTAGGATTTCTTTTATCCTTTTAGGGTTTTTATCCTATATAGCACTCAACCCTCATTTTAATTATGGCTCGAGCTTTCATATCTTTTTGATAGTCTCTTGATTCTATAGCTTTTTCTTGTTAAGGAATTGTGTAAGGGGGGAATTGGATAAATGCAATAAGATCAAAATGAATGAATTAAACTAATCTAATTCAAACAAAAAGATGATGATTCATACCCATTACTCACGAAATGAACTATACACAATACTAAATTCAAGAAAGCAATTGAAAAATAAGGAAAATAAGAACAATGAATTCAATAAAACATAAAGTTACCCATCCCATTTTAGAGTGTATTCACAATGATGTTGGATCATTGTTGTATCAATGTGAAGCCTCCATTTGTGTGTAGCAAAGCTTCAAATTTGTGTGATGTTGATCAAAGATGTATGTAAAAGATTCAATGATTAATTTGGCATTACTTCGTTGTGTAAAAGATGTCAATTATCCGATTATTTTTTAGAAGAAATGAGGTTTGTATATAGATTTTGTGTTTCGAAATGAATGATTGAAATTGTGTAGTAGAATATCCTGATCAACGGTTCAAAATTGTTGAGACGAATTAGATAGGAAGAATCAATGGATTTTGATTACGTAATCAGTGCGATTGAAGAAATCAATTTGAGTGTTTAGTGAAATTGAGGAAATACATTGAGCTTTTAGTGTGATTGAAGAAATAGATTGAGCTTTTAGTGGGATTGAAGAACAGATGAATTAGTCAGGAAATAGATGGATTAGTCAGCCACTCAGAGTGAGAAATCGGAGGATCATAATTTGCTCAATCATGAAAGTGGGTGAGGGTAATTAATTAATTGATTTAATTAATTAAGCCTTTTGAGTTGAACATCCAAATCATGTTTGAATTTTTCAAACAAAGTTGTATTTGTTTGTTTTGACCTTTTAAATGATGTTTGAACAATTTATTTAATTATTCAAGTTTAGGGGAAAGTGATTTAACTAAACTATTAAGTATTAATAATTTATTTGATTTAGGGGAATAAGGTAAATTAGTGACATAATTAAATAATTGATGTTATTTAATTAATCAAGAGGAATAAAGTTAGATTAGGACCTTATTAAATAAATGGAATTTATCTAATTGGTTAAAAATTATAAAAAGTAAATAATGTAATATTATTCAATTAACAAAGGAATTTAGTGTTTTTGATGTAATTGATGTGAAATGTAATGATATTAGGTGATAATGATGTCGATGATGATAAAATGTCATTCAGGATGCACGATAAGTGTTAGGTCAATTTTACATGTCTACAAGAATATAACAATTCTTGTTTGCAAATCTCTTGCGTGAAAGGTGTATTTGTTCATTATTTGATCATGTGGCTCATGGTTTTTCACAATTCTAGCATGGTATCAGAGCATGGATTCATCAAACCCCTTCTTGATTTATGAGAGTTTTTTCTTCAACAAGGGTTACAGGCTTCAGATCTGAATCCCCTTTTCTTTTTTTGCAAATTTTGGAGGTGGGCATTTTTTGGTGCATTTTTGCATGAAAAAGACCTTGCCATTAGATTCAGAGCTGTTGAGAAAGTCAAAATTTCCTTCTGTTTGGCTTGATTTGGACTCCTAAGGTCAGATCTATGAGATTTAAAGTGGTTGCTTTTTTTCCAGATTCAAAGGGTAGCTGCATTTTGGTGTAAAAAGGACCTTGCAGTTACATTTAGGAGGCCAATTCCATGAATTTTGACTATAATTTTCCCTATTTTGGCTTTGAAAGCATTTGAGGAATTTTTTTTTTGCACATGGCCCATATGGCCTTCGTATGACCCTATGTAGGAATTTTGAGATTGTTTTAAAAGCGCAACAATTTCCTTCTAAGGTCGGGTTTTTGTTTTTTTTCTAAATTTCTTTTTGAAAATTTAAAAATCAAAATAAAAAATTAAAAGTTTTTTGTGGGGCAACGTATTTGTTTAAACTTGCAAAAAGTGATTTGTAGGGTACGAGGTATCCTTGCTGTGGTAGGTACCCAGTGCTGTCTGTCATTAATTCTGCCTATCGACCTTTTTTTACCAACGATTACATTTTTTTGGGCCACCGCTTAACCTTTTCCGGTGCTCTTTTGGCATAAACTGACAAATTTTTTTCTGGTCACTATATTTTTTTCCGATAGTTAGAGGGAATATTCCTATGAATATTCCACTGATGTCAGTCATATGGTCACTGATAGGGCCCTAAGTCCCCTTCTTTGGCCTCCAAGGAGTTTTTTTTTCTTTTGGCCATAACTTGGGCGTACAATGTTGGATTTTGGCAAACAAGATATCATCGGAAAGTTGGTTCCACCAACTTTCTAGTGGTATGGGTCTCATCATCCGTTTTTCCTGGTGGTGCAATATATAGCCTATTGAAGTTATATGTATTGTTTTTAGTCTTGAGTTTGTAACTTTTGACCAGTTTCTCAATTTTTCATGATTCCAATGGCGTTGGAGCTGTCTTTCAAAGCTCTTCATAGCCATCCATGGACTTTTTCTATATTTCTCTTCAGGTACATTTTATTTAGGTTTTTGTATTTTTGTACTCCAGTGAATTACTTGGACGATTTACCTGCTGGGAACTTGTCGTTTATGTGGGGTGACTCGCTTTTGGCTATTCTATATATATTTCTAGCATTTTATTCTATTTGGGCATTGTAGACATCCTTTTCATGCACATTCTCTTATGTAGATGCACTAAGATAAAGTGCCATTTTGGTGTATTTTTGTGGGGATTTTGTACATCCTGTTGTGCCTTTTGTATTCGCACTATGATATAAAGTGCCATGGGGGGTTGATGTTTTCCTTTGGTTTGCCATCACACCTTTGTCAAGTGAGTGTCCCTTCCACAAGTGAATCCCAATGATTCTTGAATCATGTGTGTGTGCCCTAGTTTGCACAACCTTTTATTTGCAGGTTGTTTCTCCTACATGCACTTATTGGTTTCACACAATTTAAATGTACCTATCATGGTTCTCCCTTTTCAACATTATGGGGGGAGTTTCTACTATTGGTGCTAATGCTTCCTTGGTTTTGCATCAGAGCGATCTACGTATCTAGTTCTTGTTCTTATGTACTTTCAGATTTAACATACATCAGTGGCTAGTTACATGTATTTTAGTGAGTTGGAGCATTTACCATATGAACATTCTTACATTCATATTTCTCAAGGAAATCTTCCATTTTGATTTGATCAAAGACTATTTGTACCTATATTTTTGACTTGTAATTTTCTTGCATGTTGAGTAGTGTCAATTTTGGTCACTCATACAGATTCATGTACCATTTGTATCTTCAAGTTCTAGATTTTTTCCTTTGTTTGCCATCTAATTCGATTAGTGTCATTGGGGACACTCATGAAGATTATTGTCTCTCTCATGATCAATGTTCTTCAGGCTATTTGGTACCCGCATTTTTGACTTTCATATTGAGTAGAGTCATTGGGGTCACTCATGCAGATTCATGAACCACCTCTATCTTTGACTTCTAAATTTTTGCATTTGTTTTCCATCTAATTCAAGTAGTGTTGTTGGGGGCACTCATGCAGATTATAGTCTCCTTGGATCTTAACATTTGTATCTTTGATTTCTAGATGTTTTGCCTTTGTTTTCCATTTGATTCAAGTAGTGCCATTGGGTCACTCATGTAGATTATTGTTTTTGATTGGCGTAAAATAGGTTTTGAAGGGGCCCTGAAACCCTATACAAAAGAAGAGGAAACATGAAGATAAAGCAATTAAGCTTCCCCAAAAAAAACACCAGGTTGATTAAACAATCAACCAACCATCAGTAGAAGGCAAACAAAAAATCCACAAGAAAAAAAAAAGACAATCTAAGTACTGACTAAAGAAGTTTTTTTAACATCCTTACTGCTTCCCTATCCTTTGTTATCACCTTATCATGCATCTCCATGATTTCTTTGACATCCTGCAAATTTTCCACCACATCATAGGAACTCACCGACCCCTGCTTGGAAGTCTTCCTTCTACTTCCTTTTTCCTCCAAAACCACCTCTTCACAAGCAACCTAAATTTTATGTTTCACATGCGAGGAAGAGGGTTAGTCTTTTTCACAGAGATTTTCTTAACCTCATTAGATGGGGTATAATCTAGGTCTGAATGGTAACCATCTGACCATGCCATAGATTCATACTCCATTTCCATTTCAAAATCATCTTCCTCCTCCTCTGAATGAAATTTCCCACTCATCTTAGCCTTCTTCTTGGACTTTTCGGGCTTACCAGGAATAGGGGACACAATAACATATATATATTTTATATGCTCCACAATCAACAACATCAAACCCTCACATAAAAAGGGATTTTTGGGATTCTTTTTGAAATCTGAAATCCCATTCTCCAAAGATGAAAGAAGATAGAAAGGGAACGAGACCAGTTTACCATGGTGAAAATGATTTAGTAGCACAAAGTGGTGTCTATAAAGAGTCGTGTACCTCCCATCCAAGGTAAAGTACCACATCAAAACCATGGCCACCTCACCCAAAATAGGCTTAATTTTGGTGCGATCAAAACCACCACAGTGGAGTCTAACCATTTTTTCCTTCTCCTTATCCCTCAGGAAGTTCATTCTCACCACCCCCGACATGGATTTTTCTTTGAATAATTTCCTCCCTTGGGTCGACAACCCTATAAATTCCACTATAAACTCCTCATTTATAGTGATGTCCATACCAAATAAACTAAGCACCCGACCGTGCTAGGATTCCACAAACTCCTGCAAGAAATTTGACTCAAACCTGTGTAATTTCTCCATGAACGAAGTGACCCCTCCTTTATGTAAAATATTCCACACATCACCATTGGATTTGATCTCAGCACATGAGAAGGGATCTATCCTACATCTATCACCCCCCATCTTCAACAATGCCAATAACTTTGCAGGAATGAAACCCCATAGATCACAAATGTAAATAATAAAAAAAGGATAATAATAAAATTGCACCCAGAAAACATGCAAAATTTCCTTTCAAGATACAAAAAAGCATAATGGCCAGATCCCTCCTGAAGATACAACTCATCCTCCCACAATTTACAATGAGTGCCACAACCATCATGTGTCTAATCAACATTAGATGGTAATTATTAACTCACCATATCTTGAATTCACTAGAAGAAATGACCCCCTCCAAAAATTAGATGCTATCATTATTAAGCAAGGATATAAGCTCCACCGGTAGGTTATCATTAATCTCCCATGACCTAGCCGAAGACACACTGAGATTAACCAAAAAATTTGTAACCCCATTAGCCTCACGAAAGGCATGGGGAATATAAAATTCTTCAAATTCATTCAACAAAGAGAGAGCATCAATGATAAATATTTCAATAGACCAAGAAGGAGGGAAGAGATTCCTATCGCAATTGATAATATTCAAAGAATCCCCTTCTACCCAATTTTTGGAAACCTCCTTCTCCCTAGCCAATTTTAAACCATGATAGGCTTCCATAGCTTTATCATAGTGGTTTTTGGATCCCCAATGGGAGCGCCATCACTGAAACAAGCCTACCATTATGATCTATTAACACCCCCCACAACTAGCAGGTATCAGATTTCCTTTAGTAGAACCATCAAAGTTGACTTTAAACCACCCAGGAGGGGGTGAATACCAAATAACCCCTTCTCTATTCGACTTGGATTTTTTCAAAGGATTAGCAATGTCAAAGGAAAGCTTCCACTGATCAACCACCCAAAAATCATAATTAGAAACCACCACTTGACTAAGGAAATTAGCATTAGCAACAACCTACAAGAAATTCTCCTTAATGGCCAATAAGATTTTGAAAAACAAGGAGATTAGGGAGAGAGAAACATCCCTAAAAATTCTATTATTCTTCTCCTTCCAAATACCCCAAACAACATGAGGAAGAATAAGGGACTAGAGTAGACATAGAGAAGGATTGGTGGGGGGTGCCTACCATTGGAGCTAGAGCTCCCAAACCAAAGAAGGGAAGATCCACTCCAACTTCCAAAGATTAAGAAAAAGCACCCACACCTCCCAAGAAAATATACACCCTATAAATAGGTGATGGAAATCCTCCGAGTCCTCCTCATAAAGATAACATCTATTAGGCAAGGAGAAGCCTCTTTTCCAAAGATTGTTAGTAGTCAAGATTTTATCCTGCACCAGTAACCACAAAAAACTATTGATCTTTGGAATAAGATTTGAAGACCAAACAAGAGCCCAAGGGGGACGTGGGCCCACAATATTATTCAAAGTGAAAAGAAAATTCCACCAAGAAATGACCTTGCAGGAGCAGCTTCCAAACCACCCTGTCCCTTTGAGGAACAATGGGAATATGAACCTGAGTTAGCACATCGTAAAGAGTTTTTAGCTCCCAAAACTCCTCATGAATTATTTTCCATGCCCATCCACAATATAATCAACAACAAGAAACCAAAATTCCTAGACACAAAGATCCCTGAAGGGAGTTGCCCAGACCGCATCTCGAGGAGGACCATGACCAATCCACCAGTCATCCCAGAAGAGAATGTCCCTACCATTTCCAATCGACCACTGAAGACCAGAAAAAATAATACTACGTTGACCAAGGAATTCTAAAAGAAATATCCTAAAGGAGGAATGTAATCTCCCCTTAAGAAGTCCCTGAAATTATCAACACCAGAGAGGTATTTAGAAGAAAAAATAGCCATCCAAACCATTTCACTAGCTAGAAGAAACCATAAATGCTTCACCTTAAGGAGTAGAATTGAAAACCTTACCTTTCCTTAGTCCTAAACCACCTTGGCCTTTAGATCGAAACACCTCCTCCCAAGAAACTAGAATCATCCTTTTCTTTTCCTCCACACTAGACCATAAGAACCATTTCTAAATACTTTCAATCTTTTCTTAGAATTTCCACGGGATCTGGAAAAGGATTAACACATACATCAGGAGGTTCTGCAACATATATTTGATTAGAACCAACTTACTAGCCTAACTAAGAAGAGTTCCTTTCCATCCAGCCAACTTAGCATTAAACTTATCAATCAGTCCATTCCAAAATGAATCAGGAACCGCATTAGCACCAAGTGGTTGACCCAAATAAATGGAGGGAAAAGTCCCAATAGAACATTGAATAATACCAATAATTATTTGCTTCCTTCTATTTGGGGTGTTTAGGAGAAAAAGATCGTTGTTAGGAAAAATCACCAATTGGTCAGAGGTAGCTTCATAACTCTACAAAACTGATTTGATGGCTCACTTCTACAACAAATGAATCTCCCATAATAATCATGTCATCAATGAATTGTTGACATGAACAGGGAGGAGAGGAAGATGTGGGATGAAGCCCCTTAATGACACCAATAGATACCTACTTCTGAAGAGACCTCCCGAGAGATTCGGCTAGAATGATGAAAAGGAAGGGAAAAATGGGATCACCTTGTCTCACCCCCCTAGAAATCCTAAAGAAATAAGAGGGAGAGACATTCACCAAAACAAAGAAATAAACTGTTGATATAAGACTCAAAATCAACTTCAAGAAATTATCTGAGAAGCCAAAAGTAGATAAAAATTTAACCAAAAATTTCCAGTTCACACGGTCATATGCCTTCACAAGATCAATTTTCAACAAGAATCCAACCTTCTTATTAACCATCATCGATTGGATATTTTCATGAATAGTGATGATAGGATCAAGGATTTGTCTTCCAGAAACAAATCCACATTGTTGCTGAGAGATAATCAAGGGAAGTATAGCCAAAACCTTTGAGAATATTTTATAGATAGAGTTGCAAAGGCTAATAGGAAGAAACTCATTAAAGGTAGAGGCACCAAGAATCTTTGGGATAAGAACAATGAAGTTGGAATTTATCTCCTTTAATAGATTGCAGCTACCAAAAAACTCCTTGGTAGCATCCACCATATCTCTAGAAAAAATAGTACAAAATTCTTGAAAGAAGAACATGGGGAAGCCATTTGGACTAGGGACTTTATTCCCAACAAAATAGAAGACAACATTCCTAACCTCCTTGACATAAGGGATACTACACAACATGTTATTTAAATCCTCAGTCGCAATTCTAGGAATAACTTCCAACAACTGGTCTTGAACAACTAGAACAAGAACAAAATTGTTAGACAAGAGATCAACAAAGTAAGCGAGAGCCACTTGTCAAATTTCCCCATCATTCTCAATCAACATGCCATTGTGACAGATACAATTAATTTGATTAGAGGCATGATGCTTCAAGGTAGTAATATGGAAGAACTTTGTGTTCCTATCATTGTAGTTGAGCCAAACTGCACAGGATCTCTACTTCCAAAATTCTTCCTTCTTAGCCACAATATTGTGAAAATGAGATAAAAGCATGCTCTCCTCATTAGCCACATTAACATTATTCCTCGAAGCTTGAATAGTTTGTTGTAAAAGATCCAATTCCTCATTAATATATGATTTCTCATGAAAGATATTCCCAAAGGAAGACTTATTCCAAATCCTCACATTAGACTTCACCGACGCTAGCTTCTTAGCAATTATATACGTCGCCGTATCATCAACCTGGATATCCCACCAAGTAGAAAGATTATCTTTAAAATCAAGATGTGATACCCACATTTTTTAAATTGGAAAGGGAAGGATCACCTTCTATCAACCAAGTCAGTTGATAAAGAAATGGGGTAGTGATCCGATCCCAATCTAGTGAAGGTAGAGAGGGAGCAGAAATAATGAATCATCCAATCAAGAGAAAGGAGGTACCTATGCAACTTCACCTGAGTTAGTGCATCACCAACTCTATGGTTCGACCAGGTAAACGACGTCCCTCACAAGTTGACATAAAACAAAGCATTGTCATTGATAAATGATTTCCAATCAAATCTACTCTCGTCATCCACCTGGGATTCCCCCATCTTTTTTGAGAAACTCAGAGGAGTATTGAAGTCGCCCATTACTGGGCAGTGATAAGAAGGATGATGAGATTTGAAGGAATTTAAATTCCCCCAGAACTTCTTATAAGCACTCTTCAAATTAGGGGCATAAATGTTAGATGAGATCCATGAAAAATTATCCCTAATATGGTGAAAAGAGGTAACAATATGGTTAGATTCACCAAATAAAACCCTCCCAATCACGAACTTCATATTCCAGAAGGTCACCACACCACCAAAATATCCCTCTGCATCAAAGCTATGAAGCTCACATTCTTTTGAACAACCTTTTCTTTAAACTATCCAACCTATCTGCAAGCATTTTAGTTTCTTGAATCAAAATAATATCTAGTTTATGATCCCTTACCAAATTAGCAAGGAGATCTTGCTTGTGAGGGTTTTTCAACCCTCTGATATTCCAAGAAAGAATCTTCATAGGAGATTCTAAGATGTTCTCTTCACTCACATCTCAAACAGGGTTTGTTGAGAACCATCAATAATTTCTTTGCTTTCTTTCTCCCTATGCTGTTGTAGAGAAGGTCTTCCCCTACCCCTCGGCTCCGACCCACAATCAGCTTTCTGGCAGTTCCTAGTCACAACACCTTGAGGGGAAGCATGTTTCTTCCTATTCCTAGTTTTAATAGGCAAAAAAGGAGGCTCCTTCACAGGAAAAGAGCTACCTAAATCATCCCTAATGACAGAAGAGGTGAGTACCACATTTGTTTTACTAGGAGAAACAAATCCATCTACAGGACAAGCACACTCTACTAGCTTATTGGAATTCAATACCCTACCTTCATCCACTAGAGAATCTCCTCCACTTCTTGACTCATCAACTGCACCAAGGGAGTTATCCTCCACATGAGCATTCAACTCCCCTTCTTCCAAAACTAGCTCATCCCTCACAAGGACCTGATCATCCTCATGAGGGATCAGGTCATTGTCCCCCAAACCTATCTCATTCATAGGGACATCTTGTTGGAAAAATAAGGATAGACAACTGAGAGGGGGGTGAATTAGTTGTCACAAAATGTTTAAACTTTTCAAACTTAACTTAATCTCGAATCTGATAAAAGAACAATAAACCATAAACAATCAACACATTAGAAGCACAAAGAACACCAAGATTTTTTACATGGAAACCCTATTAGGGGAAAAACCATGGTGGATGCTAGTCCACAATATTATACCCTGTTAAAAGTATAATGAAAAATAATGGGAAGGAACATGCATTAAGGCACACTTCCTAGAGCTCACTACTTAAATACAAGAGGGCTCACTGCCTAAAGAATAGAAAGCAATTCGTATTAGATCCATATGGTATGAACTGAGAAAATAGCTTCTATAGAATCCTGATTATAGTTCTAGTTAAGCACATAAAACCTTCTTCAAACTTCACTCAAACTTCTTCACACACTGCTCTGCAATCAAATGAATAGATCAATATTCACACACTTTCTCTTTCTCTGGCTTTTTTCTCCTTCAGACACTAACTTCTCATAAACAATCACTCATATATATCCACAACATAAAATTACATCAACAAATTTGTCGGCCAAAAGTATAAAACATATTTACAATGTTGGCCCAAATTTACAAATAAATTTTTAATGTGAATCATACATCGTCAGCCAAGAACATGAAAACCTGAACACATGAGAAAAATCTTCGACCACAAGCACACCAATCAATGCAAACGTGCAATAGAGATAGAGAATGATCTAGAAGCATCCAAAAACAACATGAAATAATAGAAAAGCATCCGAAACAATAGAAATTACTAGAATCACATAGACTTCAATCAAGAATACTAACAAAAACAACAAAAACACTGTCAGAACACAACTATTCATAACACGATCAAATCTTCACGCGGACCTCGGAAACTTCTGGTGGATAAACTAGATACTCTCAACAATAAACCCTTTAGTCCACAATGATTGATCAACATACTGAGCAAGACACCTTCATGACCTTCACTATTCCATTGGCAACCTGCAACTCTTTCTTTAACAATTTTCTCAATATCCTCGACATATACAACCTTCAATACAACAATTCTAATAGTTTTGACATCAATGACAACCACATATCAGCAACACAACCACAACATCCAACACATCTTTCCTTGAATCAACAAGAGCATCAAGACTCTTCCCTTGATCCCCCTCCTCCTTACTCAAGGAACCTTCACATTCTGGCCCACATCCTGCTTTGACAAGACAACAACTTATCCATCATCAGCTCTTGTCCCCTCCTTCAATTTCTCCTTTTCCTTCCACTCCTTCAAAGGTTGAGAAGGGGTCAACTTAGGTGGCTTAGAAGGGAATTTCCTTTCCCATTTCCAAAATTTCTTACAATGAAAGCAAGCAAAAGGAATAGACTCGTACTCAATCACTTGATTCCAAGCACCCAACTTAGAGTTTATCAATGTTTTCTTAGGAAAATCCACATATTGATCAACAATCACACATAAACGTGCATACACCAACCTTTTTTGAGATGCTGCCATCTGGTCAATAGAAAGAAGCTTCCCAAAAGTATTTGTAGTACCAAAAAAATCCTACTCATCTTAGAACTCCAATGGAAGAGCCAAGAGATGAACCCAAATAGGGGCTAAGAAAAATGAACATGAAATTGGGTTAAAGCCAACCTCCCACTTCTTTAGGATGAATGGGGACTTTCCAATCATCAATGGACCACCAGTTAAAACACTAACCATATCCTCATCACAAGTGAAGGAAACTGAAAAGAAACCCCTAGCCATCGCCGCCACCTCCACCTGACCTTTCAACCTCTATCTCTTGAAGACAAGATTATGAACTAGCTCAATGTTTAGACAAGGACCCATAAATTTCCCCACCAAGGATAAGTCCATCGATTCCAAGCGCTTCTCAATGATACAGTCAGGAATTGACACTGAGTATTCCCCAATAGCCGGGTTCACCAAAAAGATAATTGAAGGAGAAGAAATCTTACCCTCAGGCTAAGCACCAAAAAGATTATACCAACTAGGTCCATCAAACTTGACCCCCACACACTTTTGTCCTTCCTTGATAGAAATATTCTCAGGAATCTTTGAACAAGAAGACAAAAATCCCACATTAAGAGGACTCAGATTGGCCCCCACACAAGGCACAAAATGACCACCATCCACAAAAACCAAAGAGTCTAGAACAAAAGAAACTAAAGAGGACCCACCATCATTACCATCAGCTCTGCTACAGACTGACAATTTCACACCTTCAAAAAAATCATCAACACACCTACCACCATTACCATTAGGATGCAAGCTAGATTTTCCCACCTTCAGAGGGTTTTGAAAAGATGCAAAACCACCTGAAGAGAGCTTCATTTCTATTGTGGTTGTATGTTTATGTAGATTATTATCTTGATCCTTATCATCATTTGTTTTAGAGGAGGTTCTTCATTTCAACACTATATTAGTCATCTTTTGATAGCTATCTACAACTTCTTTGTGCTTTTGTAATGTCCTACATGTTTCTCTCTTTCAGAACATTATTTAGTTGGAGGCTTCTCAGTCTTTCACACCTTGATTTGGAGGCTTTTCAATCCTTCATTCACCTTTCTCTCTTTTGGAGAGGAGTTTTCTTCCACAGGGTTTTTCTCCTTTTTCTCCAATTTTGAGAGATCTTTTGTTTGTACATGGGTACCTTATTAGGCCTTGTTTTCTAGGACCCATAATGCATTCTATTTTTAGGGTTTTTAGCTACTCCCTAAGTTCATCTTAATGGGGGGAGTTAGAGTTATCATGCATTAGCTAATAATTAATTACTCTTTAATTAATTATTAGTCTAATTTATTCTCATGCACTTAAGCTAAACTTAGGAGTGATTTTACGCTTTTAGGGTTTTGCTCCTATATAGCACTCAACCCTCATTGTAATTATGGCTTGAGCTTTCCGATATTTTTTTATAGTCTCTTAGTTCTATAGCTTTTTCTTGTTAATGAATATAAAAATTATTGTTTGCAGATCTATTGCATGGATGGTGTATTTGTTTTTTGTTTGATCCTGTGGCTCGTGGTTTTGTGTGTTTTCACAATTCTAACATACCATGCACGTGTATGTCATCCATATTTTGACCTAAATAATCATATTTTTCTAAATCCTTTTGAGAAAAGATTTGTAACACACTGAAGAATGCTCATGATACTTTTTGAATATTTTTTTTGTTAATTTTTATTGGCCATATTTGTTGTTTTAAAAAATTATCGTATACGTCATGCATAAGATGACCTAAAATTATCATTTTCTATTTTTTTTCAAATTGAAAATAATTGTCTGAATATTGCCAACATATAATTCATTTTTCAAAAAATTATTTTAATAAAAAGTTATTAAAATACTAAAAAACTTTGATATTTCAAGTTTATGCACCAGTTTCATAAAAAAGAAATGGAAAAATAGAAAAATAATCCAATTGTAAAAAAATACATATTTGGAATCTAAATAGTCTCATCTATAATGGGTTTTAATTTCATCAAAAAATTCTACAAAAAAGGTCTTTAGACATATGTCTAAAGTCACTCTTTTCTTGTGACATTGACATGACCTTCAAGTTGTAGGTCAAACTAGGTACAAAGCTTAGGTTTGGGTCCCCAAGCCTTTTCCCAAACCAAAAACAAAGCACAACTTTGGCCAAAAAATGAGGTTTTTTAGAAACAAGATCCTATTTTAAAATGTGATTCTGTTTCATAAAGGCTTAAAATTTTAAGCCTTTATGAAATGGGATCTTGTTTCTCCAAAACAAGATCTCATTTTTGGCTTGAGGCCTCAAAGCAAAAAAAGATCCCATTTTCTAAATAACGAGATCCCATTTTGTTTTTCCTGATTTTGAGTTTTTTCCCAAGTCCAAAACTTCTGAAGTGGACTCATCTTCTTGCATTTACCCTCAAATTATCTCCATAATGGGTAGCAATTTCCTCTTGAAAAATTGACCATGTGACCACACAAACCTTCTTTTTGTTCTCATCAAATAATCAATGATATTAAATAAATTGATTTAGTTCCAAGTATAATGATGCCATAACCGCCTTTTTTTGACTAGGAACATGATGAAGACCAAATAATTACTCCATTTGGCATAACCAATTGGTGGGATCCTTGCCATCAAAATTTCTCATATCCAACTTGGGTATGAATTACCTTGGCATAGGGTTATTAAAGGAAGGATCCTTCTTAAATTAGAGTCAAGCCTAAGGAATTCATGTCAAAAAAAAGTACCATCTTTAACCTTACTAGGTGAATCTCCACCCTTACACTTCATCCCTTGAATAAGCATGTCCAACTTCTTAGAAAATTTATTTAAGTCATTCCTAATTGATGAAATTTCACCCTTGAATTTGTTGATCTCATCATTAGGGTTAATATCCTTAATTTATGCCTCATCCTTATATGCATATTTTACTGATGTGGTAGCATTCTTTTTGCCTCTTGTTGCAAGCCCTGTCATGATTGTATAAAATAATTTTGTAATAAATCACACAAATAAATTCAAAATAATTTGAAAGTTTTATTGTAACTTACTAGGGCCTAGGTTGTACTCTCTTAAAATAATCTCCCCAAAATTTGGTGTTTTGTAGCCTTGAGAGAAAAATTGTTGGAAAACATAATTTTACAATAAATCACTTATTCTATTTCAACTTATCTTCACTTTGAACTAGAGACTCCTCTATTAATTCTTCAAAAACCCACCAAAAATTAGGAACCAATTTAATAGGATTTGGGAGATATGCACTTTCCAAGTAAATTGGGTAGAAACCCTAATTCTGTAATAAATCATTCAACTCATCTCCAATTCCACTAAAATTTGAACTGTAGCTTCTTGAACACGTTCTTAATTTTTTTTAAAATCAAACAAAAATTCACAATAATTTGGGAGATATGCATTTCATAAAATGACCTCCAAAATTGAAAAAATGCCTTGTTGTCACAGTGCCAAGGTCATGCTCTGATACCACTTATAATGAAACAACTTGGACAATAGAAGAATATGATAGAAAATATGCTACACATGTTTGATAATAATTGAGAATAACAAGCCACTTCAAGGGGGAAAACCTCCAAATATCTCCAATGAGAACACAATTCACAATAAGATGATGAAATAAGACTCACAACCTCCTATATATGCCTTATTTATGCCTAGGATATCACCTAGGCTGACTTAGATAACCCTATATAAGCCCTAGGTTGACCTAGTTAACTAAATAAAAAATATAATAATGATAATATGACTTAATTAGGAGCTAAGATAACCACAAGCTGATTATTCATAATCCGATATACTTTAATATTAAGGGTGTAGAAATTCATGTCCAAGGGGTCAATCTAGATATCATATATTGTTATGGATCTTCATTTGGGGGGTGATGGATTTTTTTTTATGTATAAATTAGGTGTAAAGGGGGCCTAACACCAAATATAATTTTTAATTTATCATTACAACTATTAAATTTTAAAACATGACTAAAAAATGCCTATCCTATCTACCACTGTTCGTCAACTTCCTCAGTAGCTTCCCCAACACCATCACCCAACTCCTCGAACATCTCTTCTCCACCTGAGGCTACTAGGAGGGCCAAGACCACCAGTCCAACCTATAATTTGTTTTCCCCTATTATCTCCTTGATTAGAGCAATATTCCTGGCCACCTCAACCATTTGTGCCTCTTGGTTTTCCCTAACACTCCAAAGCAGAAATAGGATCCATGGTCCATTGTTTGGAAGGGTCAGAAGGGGCCACACCCCACTTGTGGCTCTCAAACCTAGACCCACCATGCCATATCCAAATAAAATTCCATAGCTTCTCACCACCTTGCTTTAACCAAACACCTCATTAGGAACCACACCACTGTAATATCCTCCCTCGTATGGAGAATCCATGCCATAAACATGGAGGAAATTTTGAAATTAACCCTGAAGCGGTAGGTCAAAAATAGAAACCAAGCTCCTAGAATACACTTCACCACCCAAAAATTCTCCTCTTCCATGGCGTTGAACACTCTTGAGTCAGATGTTTGAGATTTCCCCATGGAAGGCCATCTGCCACTCCTTGGTGCCTAAGTAGATGCTCATATCCATTATTGAATGATTTTGGTGATGGGTGTTGCTTCTACTTTAAGACATTGGTTGCCACCATCTAAACCATGGATTTAATGCTACTTCTGACATAGCATTAAAGACTTTCATCAATCCACATCCCACCTTTGTCCTCCACTCATGTGGGATTGACTGTATTGAACAATGGTGTCCCACCGTGTTCTTCCATGATATTAATTTCTCTTTTTTATAAACGATCGAATTTGACATTCCCCTCTCTAAATATGTGAGACTTTGAAATCATCCAAATTGGCTAAACCATTTATGATTCGTATGAGCCATTTATTCAACTTCCAATTATGGGTTTCTGTTCTCCTTATCGCATTGATAATGATCATGGAGTCTCTTTCAAGATGAATCTTCCTCAGACCCATTTTTTATAGAGGCTAATTCCTAGCCAAGAAGCTTGGATTTCTATTTCATTATTTATTCCATCCACTATTTTTTGACCATTTTGCTAACCACTTCCAATTGTGGTATCTTAATATGCATCTTGCACCTGATGGGCCCAAGTTACCCTGAGCTGCTCCATCAAAGTTCACTTTAACCCATCCTACATCTAGTGGATACCATTTAATGTCAACTCTTGGGGTAATGCGAAGAGTATCCTTTTAGACCCCATAAATTGGGGAGGGGGGTGATGGAAACTTGCATTATGCCTCTTTTTTGCTATAAAATGTTTCCCATTTTATTTGTGCCTCACTCATTATTTACTCATGGGGTTCATTCTATGACACCCCTTTATTCTTCTACACAACCTATTTCCACACTAAGGGAAGTATCCTCATCTTTATTTTTTCTATGAATATTAATTGATTTTAGTCTTATCCTTTTAGGTTTTTTCTCCTTTACCTTTATTTTCTCAATAAACCTTAATGGGAATGGCCTTATCCATTTAGGTAATACTCTTATTTACCTTTATTTTCTTGATACACCTTAGTCTATATAGTCTTATCATTTGAGGCTTTATATATTTAGTAATTAATTCCATTTATTGTTCTTCCTCCCACTTTTTATGATCATGAGATTTAATTCTACTCATTTTGGGTTTATTATTTATTTATATATATGATGGCTAGTTATGGGAAATATAACTACCATTTCATGTTGTTATTTTTGTTTATCTTCCTTCACGCCTTTTTATGTCTCATTCTTCTATTATTTTCTACCTACTTTTCTAATTCCAAATTTAGTTGTTACCCTTGTGAAGTCTCTTTTTTAGAAAATTCAACAATATGAACCTTTCTCTTGGGAATTTGTATTCTTTTTTGGTTTTATTCTTGTTATATGCATAGGACAAATGAGAGGGGGGTGAATCAGTTGAATATTTTAAAACATTAAAAAAACTCATTAATATTCATATCTACATTATCCCTTAAACCCTTATCATGCATTAGAAAAATGTAAACATATGAAACATTAATGAAAACACATCCAAACACATAAGAACACTAGGTTTATGTGGAAAAATTAAGACAAATTCACGGTGAGGATTAGCTCATTGATATATGAATTGCAACACCGAATACGATAAGGCTCACTACCCCAAAAGATAAAAAGGGCTTACTGCCAAAGGAATCACTAGCTAGAAGAAAGAAGAATAGAAGAAGGGGTGGCTCATTTCCAATTTGAACTGCTAACAATGCATCTCTCATATACCAAAGCTATAGTTCCATTAAAGCACAAACAACTCATCAAATAGATTGAAATTTAGACACCTTCTTCTCACTGCATCAGGAAGTAATAGGAATTAAGGTTCACACTCAAATTATCAAACCTGATCACATTCTCATCGTTCACATCTCACACTCTGCTCTTTTAATCCATACAACAATTCTCCTTGAATTTATACCCTTCATGACCTAAAACAATCTCAATTAGGCTAGCCTTAAGGAAACATATGCACCTCAACTATGCAACATCAAATAGGTTGGCACCAAACACTTCCACAATATAAATAAGTGAAGCCAAACCACACTGCTACTTAATTGGGACCTAAATATACACCAAGATGCTTCTCAAAACTTCCTCAAGCAACAATTATCATCTTTAATTAGCGATAGTATGCCAGGTGGGCTAAGCATGCACTAACACTAACAAGCAACTCCAAACACACCTCTCAAGGTATGAGAACATCTCACAGACCACACAAAAAATTCCAAAATATCCATACAACATATCAAAATATTCCACATCATCAAAATATTCACCACAACTATTACAACCACCTGAAACTAAAAAGCACCTTCATTCTATGCAACCAAACACACTGGTAGAGACATCCAACACACCATAAAACTTTATGAAATAACTCAACACTTGAGAATTCAAGGAAAGGTAGATAAAAATGATATAAGAATGTTCCCATATCTACAAAACTAGAACCTTTTCTCTAGAGAAATGTGGAGCATTCTCATTTCTCCCAGACACCCTGTTTCACTAGAAAGACATAATGTCAAACACATCTTCCACTATAGTATGATCCATAACCTAAAATATGGATATGACACCTCTGAACACCTTTGATCATCACATTCAAACCGCATGAGAATATCTTCAATCATGAAGAAATGTAGAGAAAAATGCTGAACACCACTCTATCACATTGAACTCTCTTTTATTCAAATTTTATCAAAAGCACTTGGAAACCAAGTGAACAAACTTCATCAAAAACATTACTAACATATTTTCAACATATTTGTAGTATCTACAACATGCAACAATTTCCAACTACAACAATCTTCTCAAACACAAGTCAGGCCAACAACCTCTGCAACTATATTGAAGTAGAACATCAATGAAAACACCCAAGAGATTCACAAACAACTCAAGCTTCCAACAATATCCCCCTTTTTCATTGATGGAAACACTTGCTTTTTGGAAAACCATCAACACCAAAAGCAACCAACAACAATACTGCAATAAGTAGTACTCACCTTGACTAAGACAACTATTTAATCTCCATCCTCTCTCTTCACAGACTTCTTCTCCTACAACACCAACAACACTTGCACTTCTAGATCACTCTCCTCATCTACTCCTCAGACAATGCTTTTCCATACTCTCTACCCCTATGGTCTTCATACCATATTCAATTATGCACTATGGATTTTCAACCAACTCTCCTTGTTTTTCTTTCTCTCCTTATGGTTTTTCAACCACTTTAACTCTCTCCCCCTTTGACATCAATAGAAAAGGGCCTGATCATCATTTTCTCTCCTTTGTACTTTATTTTCTATATTAAAATATTTTTCTATCCCCTTTTGATAGCATTCAAAGGGTAGCACCTACACCTTATCTACATACGCCACTTACAACACCAACAAGCAACTGCACTCACTCTTTACTACACTCACTTTTCTACACTATCTAGAAACCATTACTACCTAATCCCCTAGAGAGGTAGCCTTCGACACCATTCCCTAACCAAGAATGTCTCTTGAAATGCTTCCCACATAGATGCACAAACTTATGCATATTATTTGAAAGGAGGAGCAATAACCCCTAACTTCTCCTAGAGATACTCAAAAGCATCTTTTGGAAGAGTCTTTGTGAGAATATCAACAACTTGATCCGTAGTAGGCACATACTCCAACTTCACCTCATTCTCTACAACTTTCTCTCTCAAGAGGTGCTACTAGATTGAGATATGTTTTGTTCTTGAATGCATTACCATATTCTTTGAAATATTGATTGTACTTGTATTGTCACACATGATAGAAATAGGTTCATCATATGAAAATATGATATCCTTCAATGTTTGCTTCATCCATAATACCTGTGTACAACATGATGTTGTTGCAATATATTCTACTTCTATAGTTAATAATGACATTGAATCTTGCTTCTTACTTAGTCATGAAACCAACCCGCTTCCAACAAAGAAAGCACCACCACTTGTACTTTTCTTGTCATTTGCACATCCAACCCAATCTGCATCTATATAGGCACTCAAAGAGAATTCAGTATCCTTAGAATACCACAAACCATAAAGTGGAGTGCCATTAAAATATTTGAATATCCTCTTCACTACTACACCATGAGATTGTCTAGGATCTTCTTGAAATCTAGCCACAAGACAAACTGAATGCAAGATATCTGGTCTAGTAGCAACAATGTACAATAGTCCACCAATCATTGATCTATACTTGCTCTGATCTATCTTAGGAGATTCATCATTCTTGTTTAACTTATAACCAATAACCATAGGAGTACATATCGGTTTAGAATCATCCATTCCAAACTTCTTCAACATTTCCTTAACATATTAGATTGCAATGTGAATATACCTTTCTTTGATTGACTGATTTGCAAACCAAGGAAGAAATTCATCTCCCCACACATTGACATTTTAGATTCTTTCTGCATTTCCTTTGCAAACCTTTTGTACATACCTTCATTTCCTCCAAAAATTATGTTATCAACATATACCACCACAATTAAGATTTGTTCTCCTTCAACTTTGAAATATAGATTGTTATCTGTAGTACCTTTTTTGAATCCTTGCTGAAACAAGTACTTATCTAACCTTGCATACCAAGCTCTAGGAGCTTGCTTCAATCCATATATTTTTTTCTTCAATCTGTAGACCATACTAGCATCTTTTGACAACTAAAACCTTTTGGTTTCTCAATATATACCTCTTCTTCGAATTCACCATTCAAGAATGTAGACCTCACATCCATTTGATATACTTTGAAATCATTATGTGGTGAAAAAGTTAAAAACATCATTGCAGCTTCCATTCTTTCAACCAGAGCAAAATTTTCCTTGAATTCTATACCTTCAACCTATGAGTAACCCATACACACAAGTCTAGCCTTGTTCTTGAAAACTTTTCCATCTTCATTTAGCTTGTTCTAGAATACCCACTTAGTACCAATTACATTCTTATTTGTTGGTCTTGGGACCAATTCCCAAGTTAGATTATTCTCTACTTGTTCTAACTCTTCCTTCATTTCTTTGACCCAATTCTCATCTTTGCATGCCTTAGTCACTGTTTCTCGTTCCACCTCAGAAAGTAAATAGAAATTTACTTGTTCCTTTGTCATAGCAACTTTTCTTATTTTCAACACACCTTTTCTCTTATCTCTAATGACCTGATCTTCTAAATGATTCTTTTGCACATACTTAGGATCCTTAGGATTCTTTTTCAAAGCTTCTTCCTCTTGAATTGTCAAATCTTTTCCTTTATATTCATCCTTTTCTTCTTCACTACACGGGGATTCATTAGATTCATATTCTTCTATCAGTATTGAACTTTTATGTGGTTATTTATCCACTTTGACACTTGCACTCTCAACAATCTTCTTCAATATTTTTTTGTAGCACTGATGAGCCTTACTTCTTGTAGAGTATCCAAGGAAGATTCCTTCATCAGATATTGCATCAAAATTTCCTAAGTTTTCTTCATCTCTTCTGATATAACACTTGCTTCCAAAAAATGAAATATTTCATAGTAGGAGGTTTACCATACCATAACTCATAGGGAGTCTTTGAACTATTTTCTCTTTCTTGATCTTTGTTAAAAATTTAGACTACAATATGAATTGATTCTCTCTAATAGACATTTGGAAGATTAGCTTCCTTCATCATTGTCATTGTCATAGTTTCTTCCTGAACTATTTTGTTTTTCCTTTCCATAACTCCATTCTACTGAGGAGTTCTAGGGGCTGATAAATATTCCATGGTATTCACAAAAAAATTAAACACATTTGAAGTAAACCCACCACCTCTATCAGATCTCAAACATTTTATTTTCATATTCATTTCATTCTCAACCATAGCCTTAAATGCTTTAAAATTGTCTAGAGATTTTGGTTTTTCTTTAATAAATGTAACCCAAGCCATTCTAGAATAATCATCAATGAATAGCATGAAATACTTGTAACCACATGAGCTTCTAATTCTAGTATGTCCACATAGATCTATGTGCACTAACTCTAAGGGACATGTGGTAGAGTATTCTTTTGTCTTTAATCTTTTCTTTGTTTGCTTTCAAACTTGTCATTCTTTGCAGATTGCATTGATAGGATTTGTAATATTTGGAAAATATCTCACAAAATCGGTAAAATTTATCCTCACTAGGCTATCAAAATTAATGCGACCCATTATTCTATGCCATAGCCAACTTTCATTATTTTGAGACATAAAACACTTTGCACCACTACCTTTGTGTTGATAGACATTACCTCCTATCTTTGGTCCAACAACAATTAGAATATCAAAGCTTCATTTTCTAATTTTACAACCACCATTCTAAAATACAAGGTTATATGCTTTTCTACACATTTTTCCTATACTTAGAATATTATGTTGGAGACCCTTGACATAAAGAACATCATTTGTATTATGCTTGCCATCAAAACTAATTGAACATTTTCCACATATCTTAGTAGATGTATCATCACCAAACTTAACAAGACCACCATCATACTTTTCAAGATTAATAAACTTAATCTTATCACCTGTCATATGATTTGAGCATCCACTATCAATGATCTAGTAATTCTTCTCCTCTCTAGCATGAAAAGAAGTCAACATAGTTCCTTCAATGTTATGACCTATTTTTGAAGCACTTTCCTTCACACATGTTTCAAGATTAGTAGAATTACTTCCAACATTTAAATCCATGAACAAGCATTCATCACTTCCTTCATCTAGATAATCTAATTCTTAATCATCGGATACACCATTTCCCTTTTCAACATAATAAATCTTCTTGAAAAATTTATCCTTTTGACCCTTTTGTTTGTCATTAGTAACTTTGATTGGACATTTAGATGCATAATGACCCATCTTTCCGTAATTGAAACATTTGAAAGGTATCTTACCTCTATATTATATAGTACCCTTTTTCAATATCCTCACAAAGTTTGCTTCCACTTCATCGAGGTCATCTAAATCTGACCCATCATCCTTTTCCACTTTGCAAACTTTAAAAGCAGTTTCTTTGATTGTAGTATCTTGACAAAACTCTATCATTTCAAAAGAAGTTAAAGCACCAAAAATATAATCTCTAGAATAATTATCCAAATTATGAGCTTCCTTAATAGTAGAAACTTTAGAACTACAAGCTTTAGGAAGAGTTCTTAATACCTTTTCACAAATTCACTTTCATCCAGATTTCTACCAAGACCATTGATGGCATTGACAACTTCATCAAATTTGAGCATGTAGGAAGTAATATATTCATCTTCAGAAATCCTTAGGGTTTCAAATTTGGATTTTTAGTTATACATCTTCGCTTGTTCAACCTTGTCATCTCCTTCATAGATAACTTCCAAATTTGTCCATATCTCTTTAATAGACTTCAAAATTATCACATTTCCAAGTTCAAAATTAGAAAGACCACTCAAGATTGCATTCCTTGCTTTGCCATTGTTTTCATAATCCTTAATCTCATCATCACTTGTTGGACCATTTGCAAGCATAGTATAACCTTTTTCAACAGACTACCAAACTACAAATCTAAGAGAAACCATAAAGGAATCCATCTTAGCTTTCCAATAGGTAAAATTTGTTCCATCAAACAAAGGAGCTTTGATACCTTTCTTATGTGCCATCTGGATCTACCTCAAATGGTTAAGATTCTTCATAGGAACCACAACTCTAATACCAATTGTTAGATGCATAGGACAATTGAGATGGGGGTGAAATAGTTGTATACTTTAAAATATAAAAAACCCTCATTAACATTCAGATCTGCATTAGCCCTTAAACCCTTAACAACCATTAAACCATTATCATGCATTAGTAGAATGTAAACATATGGAACAATAATGCAAACATATCCAAATACATAAGAACACCAGATTTACATAGAAAACCCAGGAAGGGAAAAACATGATGAGGATTAGCTCATTGATTTATGAATTGCAACATCGAATACAATAAGGCTCATTGCCAAGGGCTCACTACCCAGAAAGATAAAGAAGAGCTCATTGCCAATGGCTCACTGCCAAAGGACTCATTATCTAGAAGAAAGAAAAATAGAAGAAGGGGTGGCTCATTGCCAATTTTAATTGCTAACAATGCATGTCTCATCTACCTAAGGTACAGTTCCATTGAAGCACAAACAACTCATCAAATAGATTGAAATGTAGACACCTTTTGCTCACTACATTAGGAAGTCATAGGAATTAAGGCTAACACTCAGATAATCAAACTTGATCAAATTCTCATCTTTCACATCTCACTCTACTCTTTTAATCCACACAATAATTCTCCTTATATTTATATCCTTCATGACTTAAAACAATCTCAATTAAGTCATCTTTAAGAAAATGTATGCACCTCAATTGTGTAATATCAAATAGGTCAGCACCAAACACTTCCACAATATAAAGAAGTGAATCCAAACCACACCACTACTTAATTGGGACCTAAATATACACCAAAACACTTCTCAACACTTCCTCAAAAAACAATTATCCTCCAGAATTAGCGTTAGCATGCTAGGTCGACCAAACCTGCACTAACACTAACAAGTGACTCTAAACACACTTCTCAAGGTATGTGATGTAGTGCTAAGGGGTTTTTCGGCCTCCTACAATGATTTAACAACTAGGCTTTTACAACTGTGATTCAGAGATTGGAAATCTAACATAAATAGCTATTTCAATCATCATGAAGGTGCGTTTAACTTGCCAACCCAGGGACGTGAACTTGAAATGGGTCAGCACAGTATGTGCACTAAGAACCCAAAGTAGCCATTTTCATTCTAAAGCTAAGAAAGACATAATGCTGAAAGTAAATTGCTTGGAAATGAATAACAAAAATGTTGAACATCAACCAACAACTACACTAAGCTAAAATGCATGACAAAAGTGAAAATCTGAGCAAAAAAATAGGAAACTACTATGTCTACTTTGGCTCAAGGAATAGTTACAAAATGGAATTCTAGTGGCTACAGGAATAGTTGGTGCTAGATTCTTAACTAATTACTGAACAAAAAGTAATACTAAACTAATACTGAACTAAAGGACATATTACTCACCAAGTGGGCCCCCTTGGATAAGTATCCTCTAAAACTAATGAGAGCTCAGATGCTCAAACTTAGAACTTCATTTTATTCACTGGAATTCATGAGTACAAAAGAGTAACATAATTGTATTATTGAAAACTTTAAGAATGCAAGTACAATATTAGATCATGCAACCTCTAGAGAAGGAGCATATGATCCTTATTTATACTATCAACTAAGCAGGGCGGTCAACTCCACGAACTAGGAGGACACCATTTAAGGAAAACAAAGAAAGTGGAGCGGCGATTATGCATGCATGGAGTCTGGTCAGACATGCATATCCACACGCAAATTTAGCACTGCAATAATTTGCACATTTTCCCAACATCAATAAAGACCACTACAAGGCAGTTACATTTGGTTTGCATGGGGAATCTCCTACCATCGACCTCCTTTGACCTTTGAACAATTCCCTTGTTGGACATTATGGTGCATGCCCAGTTGGCGATGTCTTTCTCAATTTAGCATCCTCAAATTATATCTGCATGGCAATGTTAGTACGCATAATAATTGCATATCTGTAACCACCTTAATGAACATTCATTAACTACATGCAAGATTAATATAGACAGTCCATATAACATGCCATTAGCATTAAGGGTTTCCAGAAATAGGATTAGGCCCAATATCTATAGTTTGAGGAAATATCATAAAAGTATCAATACTTAACATCAAATTCCATGATAACTTCATAAAATAAATCATAAATTCAACCCAAAATTATACCATAAACTAGACTCATCACTCCCTCCAACCTAAGGTTTTGTTGGTCCTCCAACAGGGGAAGGGTTGTTCTTCCGCTTGGTCAATGCTCTGAAATTTGCAACTAACAACTGTCCCACATCAAAGTGTGTTGTGCATGAATCAAGGTCCCAATAGAATCCTCCCAATCTGTCCAATCTGCTCCATATCTATCTCTCTGTAGCAATATCATAGTGGTAGAACCTGAAGTTCGGTACAGGGCACATTAGGATGGGTGGCTGAAAAGTCAGGGGAAGCCAGAACCACCCTTTTTTCCTTCCAATGTGAATATATCTGTCAATTCTTTTAAGAGCTGCAACATATTTTTGGATGGAATGAGGCTCAGCCTGCTTGAGATCATCAGTTAGGTTGTTCCATCTTTGTGAGAGGTATCTCTTCATAGTTTCCTCTTTTTCTTTTTCCTTTGCCTCATATTTACTATAAACTGCTTCTATCCAAGGCATAACCCTATTACTGGATAGCTAGGTCTGAAAATAATTTTGTGCCATTCCCTGAAAAATGTCCCTTGGATTCCTTGATTTATAATGGATAGGGGGATGTTGGATTCCATTTTCTTATAAGCCCCATATTGTTGTCCCCAACTAATCTCATATTGTACCCAAGACATAAATTCCCTTAATTGGAAATCCCCAACATACAATAGTGGATTCCAATCATGTCTTGAGTAACAACATAATTATGCAAATAAAACTCACACAAAAAATTCTTCATTTTAGGGGAAGCAATCCGATAAGCATTGAAAAATTCAGTAGGGGTCTCAATGGAAGGGTTCAAACCTGAGAAAATTCTTTCTAGCCTAAGAGAAAGATATTTCTCCTTCAAATGTAGAGAATAGACCCTTGGAGGGGTCCTGTATTCTAAAATATGTGGTACCAAAGCTGCCATATCATCCACCTTCTTCTTTAAGGTAGCAATTTATGCATCCTTGTCTTCAATATCCTCATCTCTCTTTTGAATTTCCTTCTTCAACCTGCATTTTTCCTCCTTCCATTCTTCTTCCCTTATTTGCATCTCTTTCCATAAATGCATGGCTACCTTGTGCATTGAAAAATCAGGGGGGTTATGTATTGCTACCAACATTTTTCCTGGCGCTGATGCTTGCTCTTCACATGGTACTAACTGTGAGGATTCAGGTTATCTCGTCAATTCTAGCTACAAGGGTACTGATTGTTCTCCCAATTCTTGTTGTTTCTACAAGGACTCCTGCTCTTGTTCTTGTTCTGGATTTTTCTATAGGATCTCTAGTTGTAGGAAATCCTAATTTTCGACTTGTTCTACAATGTTAGAAAGATTGACCAATGTTATGTTTGTTGTTGTCTTAAATATATCCTCTTCCTCGACATTCACTTGCCCCATTGGAGCGTCTATGTCCCCTTGTGATATTTCTCTAGACTTAGGGCTTTCTTGCAAAGGCATACCAAAGGCTGGCCCAAATGGTCTTGCTTTCCTAGGAGGGCTCTCATGTTTTTCTTTGGCTGCAGGATGAACATTGTCAACCTTCCGCTTCATAGAGCTTGGTATTTATTTTTCTGCCGGCAGCTTTTTAGCTTTTCCTTTTCTCATTTCTGCCTCTCCCTTTTGTGCCCTAGTTTTCATTAGGATGCAAAGTGGAACATCATCATCAGAATCAGGGGAAGAATTTTCTTTGTCTGAGTGCTCTATCCCAGAAGAGCTAATTTCTATGGTTTCTTTTGTTGTAGGAGGGTTTACACTAGGGCCTGTGCCAGAGGTTGAAGCACCAAGAGTTGCTTCAGCCGTGCTTAATCTCTTGCTAGACCTATGAGGTTGAGGTAAAACCCTAGGTTGCAAATGATCGGGTCTAATTTGATCAATTTTTATGAATTCTTCCCAGGTCATTCCAGACACATCATGTAGAGACTTCTCAACTAACAATTTAATCAGAAAATGGTGGGAAACAAAATTATCCCTACCTTTTTGAGTCTCGATTGCCATGATTGAAAGAAGGTTGTATAACACATTTGACACATTCATCTTCCTTCCATGCCTCATGTGATTCAAAAGCTTGAAGTGCACGTAATGCAAATTTGACTAGAGACCTTCACAGATGATATATTTTATGACATAAACAACTATTGCTTCCATGGATCAGGCATATACATTCTTTTCGCACCCTATTTATCTATGCTCAATGGAGGGTCGTTCGGCTCTATAAATTCGGCCCTAGCTGATTTGGAATTTCTAGAATTAGGGTAATTTTCACCATCTATAGGTAATCCTGTAACTTCTACAATTATTTCTTTAGTCGCTATGACCTCCAACCCTTTTACCGTGGCCTTCCCTTCAGACAATGTTTGGAAAAATTATAGTGCGATGTCTTCATCGAAATCATCTAGCTTCAGGAAGTAGTCTATCCATCTGCAGTTCCTGAATTTGGATAGACAAGGTGCATCTTGCAGTAATACATCATGCATCATGGGTTCATTTCAAATTAACCCACCTCCCATTGTCTGCAATCAAATAAAAACTCTATGGTTTCCTTCCTGTAATTCTCGTCTGAAAACCAAATTCACCTTCCTGCAACACTTGGTAAATTTCCAATGCCAATGTTGACTAAATTTTCCCTTCTAATTTTATTTTTGTTTGCAACTTGAGATATGACAGGGTCAATAATGGAAAGGAAGGATTAATAGAGGAAAGCTACGATGGAGAGAAATGGGGGCAACAGTTGGTGTCGCCTCACACATGCGAGCTGTCCTCTCATTCATATTTCAAATCAGCTCAATTTAAATTTTGCTGACGTAGACCAGCATGGACTGACATGTGGGAAAAATATTCACATCTTTTTCCTTCTCCCCCAACCTAAATTTAGGCATGTGTACTCACATGCGGGATGATGATTTGACAGGGGTAGGGAATATTGGCATGCTATGCTGAACATCCATACTAACGTACAAAAATTAAATGAATGCACTTAAAGACAATTAAGATATAGCAATTAATGTGCACATACCTGAATGTGTGGAGGATTTGTTGCAAAGATTATGGAGAAAGTACTATTCACCTTTTTAGGAAATAAGTTGAGCAATTAATGAAGATGAGGTGGGATGAGGTGGAGTGGAATGAAGTGAGGTGATGGAAGAGAGAGAAAGGTGGAGATGGATGGGCAGATGGCCGGATGGCTGAAGAAGTGGACTCCCATAGAAGTGGAAGTCTTTATTATGTCAAGTACGTACCTTAATTAGCTAGGAGGGACACTAGGTCCACTTCCTTTGGTTGTAGGAAGCTCGGGTGCTGCATGCTGAGTGAATTGCTGTAGGAACTCCTCCTTGGAAGTTGGCTTGTGATACAATATGAGGTGATGACCATTGACAAGCAGCCTAAATTTGACTAGGTCAATAGTAATGAGTTGTACAACACCATTAGGGAATACTTCAGCAACCTCAGATGGTCCTAGCCACCTTGTTTCCAATTTTCCTACATTGTCCTAATACCTTGAGTCATAGAGTAGGGCCCAATCTCCTAGTTGTAATTTCTTGTCCTTGATGAATTTGTCATGCCACTTGATTCTCTGATTCTGCACTACCTCTGTGTGATGCAAGGCTTCTCTCCTCATCTCATCCAAAGCATTTAGCTACATGATTCTTTCTCTTTGTGACTCAAAGATATCCATCTCCAAATCTATTGCAGTCCTAAGAGTCTTATGTTCAAATTCAATGGGAATCATGGCTATCTTTCCATACAAAAACTCAAATGGAGTGAAGCCTATAGTTGTTTTCTAGGTAGTTCTATAGGCCCAAACAACTTTTGGTAATCTAATTTCCCAATCCTTTATGTGGATAGCTACTATTTTGGTTAGAATAGCTTCAATTTCTCTATTGGTCACCTCAACTTGGCCATTAGCCTGGGGGTGATAAGGAGTAGAATTTATGTGTCTTATGTTGTACTCATTGACTAGTGCTACAACAAGGGTTGATGTGAATTGAGCCCCTTGATCAGTCTCTATCTCTCTTGGAATTCCATATCTTGTGAAAATCTCCTCATAAAGAAATTCTGCAAACTTGTTATCTTTTGCATGCTTCACAGCCTTAACTTCTACCCACTTTGTTACATAATCAATGCTTACAAGGATATAAGACATACCATTTGATGGAGGGTCAATGGGTCCTACAAAATCCAATCCCCACTTTTCAAAAGGAGTGATTACCACCTGAGGGGAAAGTGGCATCTTGTCAGATTTGGTCGGCCTGCCCATTCTTTGGCATCTGTCACATTTTCTTGTATACCTTCCTGCATCCTTGTGGAGTGTTGGCCAGTAATATCCCATGCTCAAAATCTTCATTGCTGTCCTCTTGGCTGCAAAATGTCCTCCACATGGTTCATTGTGGTAGGCATGCAAAATGTCATATGTCTCATCTTCTCTCACAAATATCCTCAAGACATGGTTTGGTCTAGTATAAAACAAACATCCAACAATCCATGAGAAAGGAAAATATTTTTCAATGAGTTCCCTTCTCTCTTTTGGAGAGAAGTGAGGAGGAACTCTACCTATGACTAGATAATTAGCTATGCTAGCATACTAGGGTGTTTGTACACTGATAGAGAATGGATGCTCATTAGGAAAAGAGTCATATGTGGCTTGATTATCCCCTGATGTAGTCAGCCTTGAAAGAAAATTTGCAACAACATTAGCCTTCCCTAGTTTATCCACAATGGTTATGTCAAACTCCTGCTTCAACAATAACCATCTTGCCAGCCTACCAGAGATCAAAAGTTTATTCATGAGATACCTAATGGCTGCATGATCAATGTGCACAAAGATTTGGTAACTTGTTATGTAATGCCTGAATTTGTTCAGTGCATAGATTACTGCCAACATTTCTTTCTTTGTCATGGTATAGTTGAATTCAACTCCCTACAAATTTTTGTTGACAAAATAAATGGCATTTTCAATAGCTCCTTTCTGTCCTAAGACTACTCCTATGGAATAATCGGATGCATCTGTATGCATGTAGAAAGGAAGCTCCCAATTAGGTCCTTTGAGTATAGGAGCATGAGTCAAGGCTACCTTCAAATCAGAAAATTCCTTGTCACAACCTTCAGTCCATTGGAATTCAACATCTTTAGTGAGAAGAGTATACAATGGTGCTACTATTTTGCTGAAATCCTTGATGAAATGCCTATAATATCCTGCATGGCCCAAGAAACTCCTAACATCCTTCTGTTTTGTAGGTGTGGGAAGATTTGTGATCACCTCAATCTTTGTATGATCTACTTGAATTCCTTTGTGGGAGATGTAGTGGCCAAGGACTACACCTTCCTGCATCATCATGAAGCACTTTTCACTGTTTAAGGACAAATTTTGGTCTTTACATCTCTGTAGGACTCTCTTGAGATTATCCAATGCCTAATTAAAATCAACACCATAGGTGGTAAAGTCATCCATGTAAATTTGCATGCAATCAAGAGAGATATATGAAAATATACTGATGAATGCCGTCTGAAAAGTTGCAAGTGCATTGCATAAGCCAAATGGGAGTGCTGAGTAGGCATAGGCCCCCCATGGATAGGTAAAAGTGGTATTCTCCTGGTCCTCTAGTGCAATTTGGATTTGGTTGTAGCTGCTGAATCCATCTAGAAAAGAAAAGTATTGCTTTCCTACAAGTGTGTCCAAAACTTGATCTATGAAAGGTAAGGGAAAATGGTCCTTTTTGGTGGTAGAATTAAGTTCCCTATAATCAACACAAACTTTCCATTTCCCTCCTTTATTGGGAACAATCACTAATGGAGACACCCACTAGCTATCCAAAATGGGGTAGATAAATCCTGCATCTAACAATTTTTGCAGTTCCCCTTTTACAATTTCTCTCAGTGCAGGGTTAATTCTTCTTTGTGGCTACCTCACTGGGGTGCAATCATCTTTGATGTAAATTTTATGTGTTCAAATATTAGGGTCCAATCTCTTCATATAATGATAATCCCACACAAATGCATGCTAGTGGGTCCTGAATAAGTTTTCCAATAACAATTGTTGTTCTTCACTTAGTTTGTTGTTAACATTTAGATATTTTCCTTCTAACACCTGCACTTGTGTAGTTAACTCTATCATGGCTGCTTCATTAATCCATGGTACCTATTCATATGGAAGAAATGTATGGGAAATACTTGTTGTTGTAGGAAGTCTAGCTATAAGAAGAGTGGTTGCAGGAAGAACTCTGCAGGAAAAGTGGCTGCAAGAAGAGCAGGCAGAAGTGTCTTGACTGGAATAGCAGAATGAGAAGGTGATGTTTCTTCCACTTCAAAATGATTTTGAATGATGTTAGACAATACTTCATCTTCATCTTGAAGTTGCATAAAAGATCTTCTACTTAGCATCATAAGATGTGCCATAGAATTAACTTCCTCGACCTCTTCACCAACATGTGGCCATACGGGCCTTATCATGAGATGGCTGAGCAGGAGGATAAATAAATTTTTTTTTGGTGCTCTTCGCATTTGAAATGGTCATGTCACCTGACTGAAATCCAATATATGTATCTGTAGTTGCTGACCATGGCCTTCCAAGAATAATGGGATACCTGCCTAATGTAGCTTTATGAGAAAGAATCATGAAGTTTGTTGGGTACTCCTAGGAGTCTAGAACTACTACAAGATCTTCCACTATACCATCAAGCTTAACAATAGAACTATCAACAAGTTGCAAGATGGTAGGAGTAGATCTCATGCTTGCAATATTTAGTTTTTGCAGGATGTCCTTAGTCATTACATTTATTGCTGCTCCTAAATCAATCAGAGCATTCTTTATTTGGATCTTGTTTATAACAACTACTACCACAGGACTACCTAGGTCATTGTACTTAGGGATAGTCACTTTTCCAAGCATGATGTAACCTAGTTGTCCCACCACATAAACTGTAGTTGGGTCTTTCTTTTTCCTGTCTGACTTCTTAAGGCATGCTTCCCTGATTTCCTTGCCATAGATTGGGACGTCCTTTATGGCCTGGAATAGAGGGATCTAAACACATATATGCTTTAGCTGATCCAGGATGTTAAAATTTGTATCCTCTTTTTCTTCCTTTTTCTTGGCAACTTCCAATCTCTAAGAAAATGGTGGTTCTTGTTCAGTCTACTTGACTGGGACTGGTTCAATAATTTTAGGTGCACTTGGCTGAATGGGATCATTTAGAGGTTCCTCTTCCTCTTCCACAGGAAGCTCAATGATAATAGGCTTGGAAGGGGCTAGTAAAGTAGTTTATGAATGGAATTGGATGTCACTTACACTCACAAAATATGTAGGGAAGTGATTTGAATCAACAAAGTATGCCAGTTGTTGTTGTGGTTTGTTATTTGGATTAGGTGTGGGCTGAGTTGGTAGCTGAGTGGGTTTAGGTGAATTTGAGCTTGAATTAGTAGGTGGAGGCATTATAGCAGGCTGCTGAGGCTAAGAAGGTGGCTTCATGTAACTGGTTGTCTGGGTTGGCCATTGTTGTCTTCCCCTCCATTGATTTGTTTGCTGCCAATTTCCTGGAGGTGGTTGCCAATGCCCTTGATATTGCTGCTAATTCCCTTGAGGTTGATGCCACTGGGGTGGAGAGTTTTGATGATTGATCCAAGCATTTGGAGGGTTACCCCAAGGCTGTGGTGGATATCCTCCATAGTTGGATGGATATGGGGGCTACCATTGGTTACCAGATGAATAGGAATTGAAATATGGCTCAGCATAAGATAGTGGATCTGGTGGCATACCTTGTCTTGGGGCCCAAGGCTTCCTTTGTGCAACATAGTAGACTTGATCTTCTTCAATTTGGATTGGTTTGAACTCAGCTGGAATCTTCTTGCTTTCAATATTAGCTACCATCTTGCATCTATAGTTCTTCTTCTTTTGTCTGCAATGGGGGCAATACTCTACCAACATTTCCTCTACCCCCTCTTGTTTCTTCTTGGCCTGAAATGTATCCAACTGAGTAGCTAAATTCTTTATGATGTCTTGCTAGAAATCTGCTAGCAAATGTGTGATCTCCATCCTTGAAAATCCACTGGTAGATGACTTACCCATAGAGGATTGGTAAGCTCTCCCTTTCTTTGAAGCTTCCCTAGAGTAGTTTTGGCATATTTTCTTGATGTCTTCCCAAGGAACTTGGGTGATATCTCCTCCTGCCATCAAGTCAAAGGAATCAGTGCAACTCTCATTGATTCCTCTTAAGAAAATAATATTTTGTGATTCTTCGTTGAGGGTATGGTGTGGATATTTCTGTAAGCAGAACATAAACCTTGAAATGTAATCCTCCAGGCTCTCATCCTCCTTTTGCTGCATCTTGAAAATGTCATCTCCTCTCATGTCATTGCCCCTGCAATATTCCTTGTATTTCTCAAGGAACTTTGTCTTCATGTCCTCCCAAGTTGCCACAGTATCTCTTCCTAGGCTCATGAACCATCTTAATGCAGCTTCTTTTAGAGTGGTAGGAAATAGCTTAAGCCTATGGGAATCGGTGGTATAGTCATAACTCCTGCAAAGTATATCAAACTCGAACAAGAAGGTATTAGGGTCTTCTGTAACAAGTACATAAAACTTAGGAAGGGTTGAAGTAGGGATGTTTTTGAGATTGTCAAATTCATTCTGATGGGCAATGGGGAAAGGAAAAGCTGGTTGGTTAGGTCTATTTCTATTTGTATCACCCATGCCTGCTTGATGGATTTCCCAAGCAAAGGGATTCTAAAACTAATTTTGGTATGTGGTGGAAGCTTCAGAACTTGTCAAATCAGGAAATACATCAACAAAGGGGTTTGGCTATTCTTCTTCTTCTTTCCTTGCTAGATTTGGAAGCTCTTCTAGCTAGAATGGATCAAGATTGTTAGGAAGGAATCTCCCATAAGCATCTCTTCTCCTTCCTCTATGTATGCGGTATCAACTCACTATCAGCCAACTCACACAAAGAATTGGTAAAGAATAAGGGGGGTCATTACTTCCTAAATGAGGG
Organism: Sequoia sempervirens; assembly: GCA_007258455.2. Lineage (NCBI taxonomy): Eukaryota > Viridiplantae > Streptophyta > Pinopsida > Cupressales > Cupressaceae > Sequoia > Sequoia sempervirens. The sequence goes on from VDFB02058242.1 coordinate 103,591,372, forward strand.
GTACACTAAGAGAAACTTTCAGAAATACTACAACAAGAAAACTATCAATGACTCCAAAGAACTTCCTAGTTTGACACCATCCCTGACAACGATGCCAAAAATGTCGGCCTCCTACAATGATTTAACAACTAGGATTTTACAACCATGATTTAGAGAATGGACATCTAACCTAAATATATATTTCAATCATCATGAAGGTGCATTTAACTTGTCAACCCAGGGATGCGAACTTGAAATGAGTTAGGATAGTATGTGCACTAGGAACCCAAACTAGCCATTTTCATTCTATGGCTAAGAAAGACACAATGTTGAAAGTAAATTGCTTGAAAAGGAATAAAAAAAATTCTAAACATCAACCAACAACTACACTAAGATGAAATACATGACATAAATGAAAATATGAGCAAACAAACATAACACTACTCTGTCTACTTTGGCTGCAGGAACAGTCACAAAATGAAATTCTAGTGGTTGCAAGATCAGTCGGTGCCAAATTCTTAACTAATTACTGAACAAAAAGTAATACTAAACTAATACTGAACTAAAGGATGGATTACTCACCAAGTGGCCCCCCTTGGATAAGTATCCTCTAAAACTAATGAGAACTTAGATGCTCAAACTTAGAACTTCATTTTATTCACTGGAATTTATGAGTACAAAAGAGTCGCATTACTGTATTGTTGAAAACTTTAAGAATGCAAGTACAATATCAGATTGCACAACCTCCATAGAAGGAACATTTGATCCGTATTTATACTATCAACTAAGCAAGGTGGTCAACTCCACGAATAGGGAGGACGCCATTTAGGGAAAATAGAGAAAGTGGAGCGGCAGTTACGCATGTGTGGAATCCGGTTAGACATGCATGCCCACACATAGATTTAGCACTGCAGTAATGTGCATGTTTTCCCAACATCAATAAAGACCACTACAAGTCGGTTACATTCAGTTTGCATGGGGAATCTCCTGTTGTCGACCTCCTTTAACCTTTGAAAGATTCCCTTGTTGGATGTTATGGTGCATGCTCAACTAGCGGTGTCTTTCTCAATTTAGCATCCTCAAATTATATCTCCATGGAAATGTTAGTACACACAATAATTGCATATCTGTAACCACCTTAAAGAACATTCATTAACCACATGCAGGATTAATATAGACAATCCATATAACAAGCCATTATCATTAAAGGTTTGCAGAAATAGGATTAGGCCCAATGTCTATAGTTTGAGGAAATATCATAAAAGTATCAATACTTAACATCAAAATATATTATAACTTCAACAACTAAATCATAAATTCTACCCAAAATTAGACCATAAACTAGACTCATCAGGGTTCAAAATACAAATTTCTCAAATCCACAGATAACTCAAGGCAATGATCTCATAATTCAGGTTTATTAACACTCTTGGAGTATTCTTTGACACCAACTCTACATAGGGAGCCAAAAATTATCATTCTATCTAGCCTTTGGTGAACCCTTCATAAGGTGATCTTAACATATGCATTCATATAAACCCTCTCAATAACTAGACACTTCTTTCATGAGATTTCCCTAGTAGACTGTCCTAATTCTTTGTAGTATTCCACAATGGCTTTCCTCATCATAATTCCCAACATAGACTTTATGGACAATTATTAATAACAAACCTAAATACCCTTATTTTTTCCCTCAACCATATCAAATTTCAAATAGGGTTGTTTTGTAACAACACCCTTCAAAATAGACTGTCTCGCTATCCTAACAGGCCTAATTAGGCTTCTTAAGACTATCAAACATAATAGTTTGGGAATATATCATTAAAGGATCACTCTCAAAAATTTCAAAAAAAAATTAAACACATGGAAGACACTTCTACTAAACACCCCTCAATGATTCTATAGACATTTAAAGTAGAAGTCTAATGCTGTCTTAACTAGGACTGTCATAAATCTACCTTGTATAGGATAATATTTCCAATGGACACAAAAACTTATAGTTTCACCAAACCCTATCAAGGAGTGGATCAAAATACACTTTCAAAACATTTCAAACACCTTTACCCAAGAGTAATACATTTTCCCACAATCAAAACACTCAATTCTTCACCAAGCTCTGTAATTTTCAGTCTTTTTCACAGAAATATAGTCCTAGGGCATCAAAAATCCACATGATAATCTTGGTATTCTAGTTTGCAACTTTAGAATATGTAAATATATGCCAAAAGGAATCATTTTACCAAAAAACTAGAATTTTCCATTGGTTAAAATGAGAGAAACACCATTTTATTTTACACTGTTTACCCTAATGGAGGGTTTCAAGTAGCTTACCATAAAATCTCCATATCTTGCTTAATTTTTAACCAATCCTTATGAAACCAAATTTAAGAGAAAGGATATTGAAGGTAATTTCATATACAATCATTTAGAAGTGAAATTCTACCCATATAGGGCTGTACAAGGGCCTGAGATAGAGGAAAACATTCAGATTTTACAAAAAAATAGTGATTGTATTGATTCCCTTCATCTTCCAAAACAAACTACACCTTCCTCTGACCATACATAGGTCTCTTACACCTTTTATAACATGTTTTTCTAACTATCCTATAGTTATAAATAACTTTCAACCTTATTGTCAGTTGGTATTCCAACCTTGTACATTTTTTTGCACTTTTATATGACAACTTTTTGGAAGTATTGCAAAATATGATTAAACTGACCAAACACACCTAAATACCTATCAAATGACTTAAATACATAAGAACGGTCTTGAAAGACCTTATTGAATGACTCCAAAACACTCATTAAACACTTATTTACAAATTGGCCTCATGGAGGTTTGAATACAACATGGTGCTCCTGCACCAAACTGCCCTTTGAGAAAGAACTCAAGTCCCTTGAGTTAGCAAAGAGTAAAGAACTTGCAAAGAGAAATTTATCTTCACCATTACCTACAATCACAAAGATTTGTGAGGGGTATAAATCTAGTTCCTTGAAATGAGTGTCTTCTTTGACCATGGTTGTCCTTTGGTTACAATTGTCAACTTCATCATGTAGCTACTTCATCTTGACCCTTGGTTTATTCCTCCTTCAAATTACAAACACAACAAGAAAAATGTGTCTTCTTTTAATCTCCTCATCAAGTACATGCTCAAAATCATCCACAAACTCTACACTTTGGTTTTCCTTTTGCTCTACCAACCATAATGTCTCTACATTTTCTTCCTCATCATATGCATAAGCTTCTACTTGGAGAAAACTTAGAAAGCCATTAACCTCCTTATGAAACAATGAAGTGAGAATTATATTCTCATACCTTGTAGCCCACTTTGTATTTGCAAATCCAATTCATCCTTGCCCTTCTCTTCACTAGATTTAGACACCAACTCATCATCTTCTCCTTCCAACATTACATCATTACTCAAACTTGTTGTCTTTATGTCCTCAAGGCCTTCAACCTCTAAGTGCTCTTCTCTTTCCACTTGCTTAAACTCTTCATTATCAACAATCACTTCAACTTGTTTTCTTTGTTCTTCCTTAAATAGGTACTTCATCTTCTCCTCTTATTTTCTTCTCAACATAATCTTCTCAATAGGCCATGTGACCCATTTCTTGATTGGTAAGTGCCAACTAGGTTTTGTTTGCTCAAGTAACTGTAGGATCTTCTCGTGTCTCTCCCTTAGTAGCTCCCAAGCTTGCCTTGACTCTTTGATCTTTTGTTCAACCTCCAACTATTTTGCTTTCTCTCTTTGCTCCTTCATCTCTTTCCTCTTGTTTCCTCTTTAGTTTCTTCTCTTGTGAACCCCCTGCCTACAAATTCCTTCTCAGCAAATCCATCTCTTCAAGCAAGTCCCTTTAACCTTGCTTCCTCTTAACCTCTTTTCCTCTACCTAGTCTTTTGGCAACCAACCTGAAAAAATAAAAAACACACAACCACCAAACTCTCTATCTCTTGCCCGGACCTTCTGAGCTCTAATACCAATTGATATAGTGCTAAGGGGTTCACAATAAAAATTTCTCAAATCCACAAATAACTCAAGGAAGCGATCTCCAAATTCATGTTTATTAACACTCTTGGAGCATTATTTGACACCAACTCTACATAAGGAACCAAAAACTATCATTCTATCTGGCCTTTGGTGAACCCTTCATAAGGTGATCTTAACATATGTATTCATATAAACCCTCTCAATAACTAGACACTTCTTTCATGAGATCTCCCTAGTAGACTATCCTAATTATTTGTAGTCATCCACAGTGGCTTTCCTCATCATAATTCCCAACATAGAATTTATGGCCAATTCTTAATAAACAATCTGAATACCCTTATTTATGCCCTCAACCATATCAAATTTCAAATAGGGTTGTTTTGTAACAACACCCTTCAAAATAGACTGTCTCGTTGTCCTAATAGGCCTAATTAGGTTTCTTGAGACTATCAAACTTAATAGATTGGGAATATATCATTAAAGGATCACTCTCAAAACTTTCAACAAAGTTTTAAAGACATGAAAGACACTTCTACTAAACACCCCTCAATGATTCTATAGCCATTTAAAGTAGAAGTGCTAATACTATCTTAACTAGGATTGTCATAAATCTGCCTTGTACAAGACAATAATTCCAATGGACACAAAAAACTTATAGTTTCACCAAACCATATCAAGGAATGGATCACAATAAAATTTGGCATCCTTTCAAACACCTTTACCCAAGAGTAATACCTTTTCCCACAATCAAAACACTCAATTCTTCTATGTAATTTTTAGTCTTTTTCACATAAATATAGTCCTAGGGCATCAAAAATCCACGTGCTAATATTGGTCTTTTGGTCTACAACTTTAGAATATGTAAATATATGCAAAAATGAATAATTTCACCAAAAAACTAGAATTTTCCATCTATTAAAATGAGAGAAACACCATTTTATTTTACACTGTTTACCCTAATGGAGGGTTTCAGGCAGTTTACCATAAAATCTCCATATCTTGCTTAATTTTTAACCAATCCTTATGAAACCAACTTTAAGAGAAAGGATATTGAAGGTAATTTCACATACAATCATTTATAAGTAAACTTTTTCCCGTATAGGGCCGTACAAGGGCCTGAGATAGAGGAAAACATTCAAATTTTGCAAAAAAATAGTGATTGTATTGATTCCCTTCATCTTTTACAACACACTACACCTTCCTCCGACCATACATAGGTATCTTACACCTTTTATAACATGTTTTTCTAACTTTCCTATAGTTACAACTAACTTTCAGCCTTCTTGTCCATTGGTATTCGAACCTTGTACATTTTTTTTCACTTTATATGACAACTTTTTGGAAGTATTACAAAATATGACTAAATTGACCAAACACACCTAAATACCTATCAAATTACTGAAATACATAAGAATGGTCTTGAAAGACCTTATTGAATGAACCCAAAACACTCATTAAACACTTATTTACAAATTGGCCTCATGGAGGCTTGAATGCAACATGGTGCTCCTACACTAGTATGAAAACATCTCACAGGCCACACAAAAAAAATTACAAAATATCCATACAACATCTCAAAATATTCCACATCATCAGAATATTCACCAAAACTACTATAACCACCTAAAACTCAAAAACATATTCATTCTATGCAGCCAAACACATTGGTAGAGACATCCAACACAACAAACAACTTTACAAAAGAACTCAAGACCTAAAACTTCAAGGGAAGGTAAATACAAATGATATAATCATGTTCCCATATCTACAACACCAGAATCTTCACTATAGAGAAATGCAAAGCAATCTCATTTCTCCCATACACCTTGTTTCACCAGATAAACATACCGTCAAACACATCTTCCATTGTAGTACGATCCAAAACCTAAACTTTGGATATGACACCTATGAACACATCTAATCATCACGCTCAAACCACATGATCAATCTTCAATCATGTAGAAATGCAGAGAAAAAATTGAACACCACTCTGTCACACTAAACTCTCTTTGATTCAATTTTTCTCAAAAGCAATTGGAAACCAAGTGAACCAACTTCATCAGAAACATTACTAACATCTTTGCAACACATCTACAACATCTGCAACATGTAACACTTTCTAACTACAACAATCTCCTCAAACACAAGTCGGACCAACAACCTTTGCAACTATACTGAAGTAGGACAACAATGACAACACCCAAGCAACTCATAAACAACTTAAGCTTCCAATATCTCCAAACTTCCAACAATTTGATTGCTTTTATTTTCTTTTGGTGACTTTATAGTATCATGTTATTTTTATAATCCTTCCAATTCTTCTTATTTTTTTTCAAACTTGGGATGTAATGAATGGTGGATCCCTTAAATAATTTCTTTATGTCTAGATCATTGATTTTTGAGGTTTTATAAAATCCTTCTTTTAACTTCTAGTCTCTTGATTTTCCTTATTGTTCTTGATCTAAATATTAGGAATGTGGAAATTATTCTAAATTCCAATCAAATAACTAAACCTATTGTTTCAAATTATTTCCTCACAATCTAGTTCAATATTACTCATAGATTTTTATATGTTCCTTTTGATTGGAAGTTTCTAACATGTACATTGCTAAAATGTTTGACATGTTGAAATATATAGGCTAAATGACACAATGGAAATAATAAAAAATATAGAGATTAATTAAATTATGATGTAACTAATATGATACAATTATATCATTAAAATAATGGAGTAGCAATATGAAAAATCAACATACTCTTAAAACAAAAATCATTACATTAGATGTTTGTGAAAAATCCTTTGCAAGAAAAAACTCCATCCCAAAGAGATCTAGGCTTGTGTTCTCAAAATATGAAGTAAAATAATAATATCCACTTATCCCTTTTATAGTAGACCATCTACATAAGAGTACCTACGATCAACCATAAAATCCACTTATATTCCTTTTATAGTATACCATCTACATAAGAGTACCTACAATCAACCATAAAATCCACTATCCCATGTCTCCAATTTATAGTAAAATAAAAAACAAGAAACCAACAAGAGGTATCCAAAATAATGAGCCGTGATAAAATCCAACCCCATTATGTTTATTATCAAGTGTCTTGGAATAGTAGGCAACTCATCTTACGCACTCCTTACAAACCATATATGTCATAGATCTAGTCATAATATACAAACATACCAAGATTCCAATCCTAGGAACTCTATGGGGGTATTGATTTCCTTGTCATACTACCAAATATATACAATATCTTCTTATGAATTACAATCTTGATTGATTCTTTGTAACCTCCCTATTAAATTACCATTTACATAATATTTTAAGTATCTCAAAGAATAAATAAATAATAAATAAATCCCCTCCCTCACATGGGTGTCCAATTTGGATCCATTTCATAATGTTTAGAGACTATACATTAGTTATCGTCTACATAATTAAATTACAATTACAAGACTAAGGACTTGCAATGTGAATGAAATACTTATTCTTAACATTCTCCCACTTGACATTTATGTTGTAATATATAATAGAAACTAAAAAGTAAATTAATATCTAAAACATTTAAGGCCCATGCCCTCTTTGCATTGACTAAAATTCTTTGTACTCACTTGCTTACTGAGGGAATCTACAACATTAACCAAAGTATCAACCTTATGTATCATGAATCTACTATCCTCAACCATTCCATGGAAACTGTGATACTTTTAGACACATAAAAATGTCTAATGCATTCTTCTAAATTCATTATTTCCCATCATCATCACTAATCATCCCTTCATCACTATTAATTAAATAATTTATAATTATTTGATTAAGATAACACTTTTCCCCCCATTAATTAAATATTTTTTAATTATTTAATTAAGCCATTTTTAATTATTTAATTACTTAATCATTTCCCTCCAACCATTTTTTTTAATATTACAGATAGAGTAGGAAATCAACATACAAAACTAGAAGTTTATATAGTATCCATAGCCATCGGCTAAATGCTATCACCCCATTGAATTAGCAGATCTAACCCCCCAACATATAGCTAACTGTCATTACATACAATTATGCATTGTAGTTGTTTAATATTGTTTCAATATTCTTTTATAGATGTTGTACATTAATTCTATTGACACCATCTACAACAAAACCTATGACATCATGTACAAAATGGCTATCAAATGTAACATGAACCCTGACATATTCTGTGTACTATGAGAAAAAATATGGCCTATGCATGTTGTACAAAAGGAGGCTTGAGCACTATTTATAGGAGAGAGCGCCTATATACTCTACATATTAGGAATATTTGAATAACTAGTGCAAAAAGGGTACCTTGTGCAACCACCACCTCACATACTTCTGCTCTCACTGCCTGAGTCAAGATCACCCCACCCTGCCAGTGTCTCTGCCACCATCATTTCATCTTTGGAGAATAATTCAATTTCCAAATTCTCATTTGGATGCAACCTTGGAGCTCTAACCTAGTGTTTCTCCTCATTGACTTTGGCTTTCCCATTGAAATCCTTCTAAATTTTTTCTAATGTAGTCATGAAAGTTGCCAAACTGGGTTGACCCACTTTCTAGTTATGTCCAAACTTGACCTCATTTTGAGTGAGCAATAGTATCCCATCCTATAAGAACCTAAGGAACTTTCCTTTTGATATCTTCACCATTAATACAACCTATGAAGCAATGTTAAAAATAGTTAGTCTCTTTGTAGACTCAGTAAGGAGCCTCCTCTTACCATTGGACTTTTCACTGTTTCTTTCCTTCCACAAATGTCACAAAATTTCATTAGAAAGACAATGCCAAAATACATTAATCTCCTTGCCAATTTATTTTTCCATTAGTTTTCTATATTAACATGTTGTTACATAGGAGTTTCCAAACTTCATTTGCATACAAACATTCAAAGAATATGTGTTCAATAGTTTATGGTAGCCTGCATATGTTACATATTTCAATATCATTTTGTTTCCACTTGACATGGTCTCTTTGTAGCAATATTAACCATCTTAGGCAAGCCTTTTTGGGGTCAAGAACATAGGACTAGTTTGAGATGAATACTTATTGCCAATCCTTACTACTTAGGTTTACTTGCAAAGCTTTGTTTAGGTGCTCAAATAAGGAATCACTATGAATTAAATCTTCATAGATGACCTTTTCCTAGAGTGAATTTAAAGGAATGTTTCCTTTCCAAGAAAGATACTCAATATGATTACTGTCTGGACTATTTGGACTGAGCGGGGTTGAAAGGTCCCAAGCTTGCTTTAGGACAATGTAAGTTCTTAATCTAGATGAGAGCAGTTGGAAATCCTCCTACAAATCTTCTCACTTCTTAACTTTACCATTCACCAAGACATCCTTCAAGATCTTAACTCCTGTTGTTTCCCACTTTTTGGAAAAGCACCCTTGGAGTAAGGCCATAGGCTTATCATTGTGCTCCAAATTCCACCAAATGGAGTAGCCAAGGTGCAAAGCATTGGCATTATGGACACTGAATGAGGCATTAGTGATATGCTTTTTAATATTTTCCTATCGATTCCAAATGTTTTTAAACACCATAGAACCAACAGGGACTATATGATGCTTCGATAGAAGTAGATAATTGAAAGGTGGTTGTTTCTAAGACTTTTCTTTCTTGGGAGTTCCTAACTAAATATTGTTCCTGATTAGCACTTTCCAAGGTTCATTTCCCTCTAGTGCCTTAAAAATCCACTTACTGGCTAAAGCTATTCCTCGCTTCTCTAGATCCTTTAGCCCAATTCCCCCTTGATCCTTGCCCATGCAACACTAGTCCCACCTAATTGAGTGCTTCTTCATTTTCCCCTTTCCATCAGAGTAGAGGAAGCCTCTAATATTATTTTGTATTTATTTTAGTTGATAGCTATTGAAAAACCATACTAAAGCATTATAGACAGAGTGGGAAGAAATAATCTTTTGACAAACTTGAAATCTACCTACTAAGGATAGGTATTGCCTATTCCACCTTTCCGTCTTCTTATCATTTTTTCCTTGATCCAAAGACACATGTATTTCAGACTTGGGATAACTGCAAATGGGATGCCAAGGTATCTCACTTATTTATTTGGCCCCTCCACTAAAAAGTAAAACTTTTTTAGCCAATCAGGAGGTTTTCCAAACCATCCCAACATTATAGATTTTGCTCTGGATATCTTTGCACTAGAGGATTGGTAGTATAGATTGGTATTTTATAGAAAATTCTCCAAATTTTCCTCTTCTAGATAAACAAATAATACTGTCATCTGCAAACTAGATGTTCAATAGTTCATTATTGTTTGGTAAGCGTAGCCCCCTTAATTTTGGAGTTGACACCATGTCTCTAAGAAAGAAGTGTAGAGAATAAGAGGCAATAACAAATAGGGAAGGTACAAGAGGGAAACCCTACCTTATAGTGTTGAACAGTTTGGATAACTAAGAGGGGGGAGTGAATCAGTTATCATAAAACAATTTCCTTTTCTTTAATTAATCCAGAGCAAGCTTATATCAATCAAAAAATAATCAAATAGATATGAACATAAATGCACACAACAACACCAAGCACAATGAACACCAAAATATACATGGAAACCCAAGAAGGGAAAAACCACAGAGAATGCTAATTCTCAATTATAGAACACTGGTTAAGGTGACACCGGTTAAGGTGATTTTTACAAAGGCTCATTGCTAGATTGCTCACTGCAAGTAAAGCTCACTACTGGTGGGCTCACTGCCCGATTAATAAATCTAATTACAAAATAATATCACTGACAAAAGCGAATTGATGAAGTTGCATCTACATATCCATGAATTCAATTCTAGTTAAGAGCACAATAACTGTTTGTAGCAGATCCATTCAAGAATATTTTGTACACCTTCCTTGCACAACCTCCACAAAAAAGATTACTTCTTCCTTCGCACCCTTTTATCTTCTCGCACACACCATACTCCACACATCTTCTTTCATCAAACATAAACAACTTTTACTTATACCATTCCATTCTTCCATAAACTCCTAAGTTGTCCAGACACAATGTCTTCATAGTATTCTAAGTCATCCAAACATAATTTGAATTAGATCACCACAAAACATATTAGCTTGAAGAACAACCTTGAAATATTCAATAAGGCTTTCAACACTAGCACCAGACCCAAAAGATAGGTTGCACATAAATATATACTTACCACATTACAAGGGACCCATAAATAGGTCATACATAAGATAGGTTCATTACATAATTATCAAAAGATAGCAAACTTCAAATTACATGAAATATATTATGGAGCTGATGGGAATGCCGCAACCGAGACCAAATCTTGATTATCATCAATTTCAGTATCAACTAGAGAAACGCAATTTGACATACCAAAAATTGTAACATGCTACATGAATGTCTGGATAGCAAGGTTACCTAGAGTAAGCTTTGATTACAGTAGCCAATTCCAGAAGATTAGGCTTCATTATTCTGCATTAACTATCTTCCATGAATGTCCCAAAAAGAAGTACTGTCATATCTGGATCAAAGATAACATCCACACTACATAACATCAAAGCATACAATAGGATAGATCATTTATGTATATCATCCAAAGAACAACCTTCCAGATCCAGGTTTTTAAATCAATGCCAATAATGCTAAATCATCTCAACAACTTCTCAACAATCTCCCCCTTTGGCATTGGTGGAAAAACAACAAAAACTAAATAACACAAAACTCCAAAACTCCAAGCACTCCCCCTTAGACAAGAAATTCAATACCTCTTCTTTTTTTTGTTTTCTCTTCATTTTCTACCCCTTTTTTCCATGAAAGGAAAAGGGCCAAATAAGAACATTCAGGAGATCAAGTAAAAATATCACTTTTCAAATGAAAAAAATTCTTGTACCTTTCTCTCACAGTTGGAAGAATCCTCTTCCAAGCTGGTGCAAAAGCACCAATCTATTTCTTCTGAATTTGTTCAAGTTCATTTGGTGATATGTTTTCATAGGGTTTGAGGTCTTATGGTGTGTCAATAAGGTCTAAAATTTACCATTAGAATGTATTAGGAGTTCATTTTTGTAAAGAGATGCAATGTTGTCAAATGATGCTAAAAAATGCAAGAGTGTGTAGATAAAGGTTTTTGAAGGGTTTTAGTGTAATAAGTCTTGGGTTTTGATAAATAAGGTCCTATTGGATCATTTAATATTTTAATGAGTCTTTGTAGTGGTCATTAGGAGGTTTTGGGGGTTAAATTTGCAAAATTGACAAAATTGTCAAAAAATGTCAAATGTTGTAAATGCAAAAAAGTGCAATTTTGAGGAAGCCCAACGGTCAATTGGGATATGAAAGGTAGTTGTTCAATTTGGAGGGTATTTTTGTGTGGAAAATGTTTAAATATATGTACTCCATCGTTGTAAAAGGTTGTTGAAGAGATTGTGAAGGAGAATCAATAAAAGAAGCCCCTGTTTTGCTTTAATTTTTGTGTTTTAACAGTAAATTATGCATTACCAGTTATTTCAATGGCTCCGTACTATAAAAAATATTTCTAAAATTTTGAGAATATAGTAGAGGGGTGATTTACTTTCATTTTTCACTTGGTTTGAGTGTTTCAAGTTGAAGTTGGTGCAAGTTTGCTTCAAATTATTGAAACCGATTTGATTTACCTTGTTTAAGGGTTTTGAGGCTTTAAACATGAAATAAAGCCCATTACACCTACTGTATTTCCTGTTTCTAAGTGGAATGGGCTCAATATGTTAGGATTAGGATAGTAGGGTTAGTGTCTTGGTTTTTGTGCAAGTTTTGGGGAAAATTATGAGGACTGTCTTGAAGAAAATGGTTGAATTAGACATGAAAATGTTGGGTATGTGAGCGAGTTTAATGAAATGTTGTGAGTAGAGGATATGTGAAGGTTTTGTGAGTGTGGGAAGACATATTAAAGAGTGTTGGAGGTGGTGGAAACATTGTATGAGGTTGGGAACCATCAATTTCAATAAACCCTACCCCAAATGAGTGGAAAATGAGGGTTTTGTAGAACAGTGGCTAGATGAGAGTTGGTAGTTCTAAAAAATTGTTGGAAAAGGATTTTTGTTACTTGTTATTAAGGTCTAAGATGTTATTCAAGGCTGGTTGTGAGATTTAGGAGCACTTCCTTTGGAAAAGAGACCTAATTGGTTTACTAGGTTAGTGTAGGTTCAGGTATTTGAAGGGGATGTTCAAAAGTGATCAATGGATATTTTTGTCTATGTTTGAGAATGAAGTGATGGGTGTTTTTAAGTGTTAAGGTTTTTGTTGTGGTGTGGTTATTTGAGAATAAAAATTGATCAAATTGGGTCTATAGACCTACTTGTGAAAGGGCAGAGTTAGACTGAAAAGGTGCTTTGTAAGAGTTTTGTGGAATAGTTAGTTGTTTGAAATAATTTAAATTGTGTTGGTTTAGATCAAAGCCATCAAGCTTTGAATCAATTGGTATCAAATCATAGAGAATAGGTCTTTTGAAGGTTGAAGGTTGTTTATTGAAGGGAGGAAAGTAGGAAGTTGAACAGTCAAAGTATCAAGATGCCTCCAAAAAGAGATAATGTAGTAAGAAAGATACAAGAGATGGAAGAGAAGATTGAGAGAGAGATCAGAAATTTGCAAGAATTACAAAAGATATTCACATCAAGGTTGGAGAATCTTGAGACAGGACAAAAGAGAGGAATGATTGTGGGAGATGAAAGTGAGACTGAAGATGAAGAAGAGGAATAATATGAAGATGTTGATGAAGAGTTGGATCCTGAAGACCAAAGAATGGCCAAGCTATTGAAGGCAGTGAAAGGAAACAAGCATAAGGTAAAAGTTGATTTTCCAATGTATGATGGTACTTTAGATGAAGAGGCATTGTTAGATTGGATTGTTGCTTTAGACAACTTCTTTGAATGTGAGGATGCATCTGATGAGGAAAAGGTGAAGATAGCCATGAATAAATTTAAAGGGCAAGCATTAGTTTTGTGGGATTATGAACAAGTAGAGAGGAGAAGAAGATATAAGTCTTTAATTGTTTCATGGGATAGGATGGTAGCTAAGTTAAAGGGTAATTTTTTCCAAATGATTATGCTATCCAAATGTCAAAAAAACTTCAAGATTTAAAGCAAAGAGAAATGGATGTGAAAACCTATACTAATGAGTTTTATAAACTAAGCATAAGGGTAGGACATATGGTTGATGATGTTGAGAAAGTGGCCAAGTATCTTAGTGGGCTAAGATTTAACATCTAGGATGAAATAAGTTTGCATAATCCTAAGACAATTGAAGAATGCTATCAGATGGCTATAAGGGTAGAAGAGAAGGTGAAAAGGAGACACGAAAATTCAACAAGAGGTAGGGGCAACACTTCTAGGGGAAGAGGTATATTTTCTTCTTCAAGGAAAACCAATGAAAGCCAAGGTGATGCACATAAAGGAGAAGAACCAGTTGAAGATTTTAGAGGTGGATTTAGGGGATCAAGAGATAGATTTAGAGGTGGTAGGAATGCAAATGTATTTACAGGAAGGTGCTACAACTATAATGAGTTTGGAAACCCATTCTACAAATGCCCTGAAAAATTTGGTGCTTCATCAAGTGGTGGAGAAAGGAAGAATGAAAGGAGAGCTCAAATTGTCCAAGGAGATGAATGTGAGAGTTCAAATTCCAATAGTATACATGCTACTCTTGAAGTTGGATAAATTTTGATGGTGAGAAGAACCTTATTTCAAGCATCCAAGGAGAAGGAAATGGCTCAAAGAAGGAAATTGTTCAAGACAAGTTGCAAGTGTAAAGGTAAGGTGTGTAAAATAGTGATAGATTCAGGATCAACTGATAATGTAGTGTCTTGTAAAATGGTTGATAAGTTAAAGTTGGAAATAATCCCTCTTGAAACACCATACAAAGCTTCATGGGTGAGTTATGATCAATCCATTCTTGTTAAAGAGCAAGCACTAGTTGAGTTTCAGATTGGCGAATATAAGGAAAAAGTGTTTTGTGATATTTTTCCAATGAGTTGTTTCCATTTACTCCTTGGAAGACCATGGAAATTTGATAAGCACTCAATCTATGATGGAAGAGCTAACACATATCAGATTGTGAAAGATGGTATCACTTTTATATTGACCCCATTGAAGGAGGGTGGAAAAGAGCAAAACAAGGTAGCTAAAGTTATCACTTTTGGTAAGAAAGAGGTTGAGAAGTTTGTGGGAGATGAACAAGAAGATAAAAAGGAATTTTCAGCCACTTCTAGGTTAGGAAATGAGAGGACGGTGAGTTTGCAGGCTCCTACAATCATGAAAGGAAATAAAGAAGGTGAAAGAAATGTGACTAAGACTGAGTTAGAGAAGAACAAGGGTGAGATCCCTGAAAATATTGAAAAGGAGTTCAAAAGGAAAGAAGGAATTGAGGTTGGGATAATGTTTTGACCAATAGCTGCTAAGGAAGTTGTAGGGCAGTCAAGAACTAAAAATACATAGACAGGTAAGTCTGTCAAGACATAGGTTATTGAGAAAGGAAGTATAAATACAAAAATGCATGGAAAAGAGAAGGCGATTCAAGAAAAAGTGAGTAGTTTCAAGGATAAATCCAAAGATAAGGAAGAAGTAGTTGAACTCCAGAGTGGGAAAGGTGTGTTTGCAGGTGTTAAAGCAAGTAAAAGATTAGTAACAAGTAAAGGGACAATCAAGAGGCATTTATTAGGGCAGTTTGTGCAAAAGAAACAAAAGTTAGGTGATAAGCAGTTTGATTGCAGAGATGGTGTTACAAGACAACAACCTATGGTCCAAAGGAAAAGGAAAAGAGAAAATGAAGAGCAAGGAGATGTAGGAGACAAGTCAAAGCAATCTATGGTTTCATTTCCAAGAGACTTGGAAAAGCTTTAAGGGTGGTTGTATGGTGCAGGAGCACCATTCTATTTCTTCTAAATTTGTTGAAGTTCATTTGGTGATAGGTTTTCATAGGGTTGAGGTCGTATGGTGTGCCAATAAGGTCTAAAATTTACCATTAGAATGTATTAGGAGTTCATTTTTGTAAAGAGATGCAATGTTTTCAAATGATGCTAAAAAATGCAAGAGTGTGTAGATAAGGGTTTTTGAAGGGTTTTAGTGTGATAAGTCTTGGGTTTTGATAAATAAGGTCCTATTGGATCATTTAATATTGTAATGAGTCTTTTTATTGGTCATTAGGAGGTTTTGGGGGTTAAATTTGCAAAATTGACAAAATTGTCAAAAAATATCAAATGTTGTAAATGCAAAAAAGTGCAATTTTGTGGAAGCCCAACGGTTAGTTGGGATATGAAAGGTAGTTGGTCGGTTTGGAGGGTAGTTTTTTGTGGGAATTTTTTAAATATATGCACTCCATTGTTGTAAAAGGTTGTTGAAGATATTGAGGGAGAATCAATAAAAGAAGCCCCTATTTTGCTTTAATTTTTGTGTTTTAACAGTAAATTCTGCATGACTAGTTATTTGTACGGCTCCGTACTGTAACAAATATTTCTAAAAGTTTGAGAATATAGTAGAGGGGTGAGTTACTTGCATTTTTCACTTGTTTTTAGTGTTTCAAGTTGAAGTTGGTGCAAGTTTGCTTCAAATTACTGAAATTGGTTTGATTTACCCTGTTTAAGGGTTTTGAGGCTTTAAACATGAAATAAATCCCATTACACCTATTGTATTTCCCGTTTCTAAGTGGAATGGGCTCAAGATGTTAGGATTAGGACATTAGGGTTAGTGGTTTGGTTTGTGTGCAAGTTTTGGGGAAAATTATGAGGACTGTCCTAAAGAAAATGGTTGAATTAGACATGAAAATGTTGGGTATGTGAGTGAGTTTGATGAAATTTTGTGAGTAGAGGCTATGTGAAGGTTTTGTGAGTGTGGGAAGACATATTAAAGAGTGTTGGAGGTGGTGGAAATATTTTATGAGGTTGGGAACCATCAATTTCAATAAACCCTACCCTAAATGAGTGGAAAATGGGGGTTTTGTAGAACAGTGGCTAGATGAGAGTTGGCAGTTCTAAATATTGTTGGAAAAAGGATTTTTGTTACCCATTATTAAGGTCTGAGAAGTTATTCAAGGCTGGTTGTGAGATTTAGGAACAATTCCTTTGGAAAAGAGACCTAATTGGCCTACTAGGTTAGCGTAGGTTCAGGTATTTGAAGGGGATGTTCAAAAGTGATCAATGGAGATTTTTTCCTATGTTTGAGAATGCACTGAAGGGTGTTTGTAAGTGTTAAGGGTTTGGTTGTGGTGTGGTTCTTTGAGAAGAAAAATTGATCAAATTGGGTCTATAGACCTACTTGTGAAAGGGCAGAGTTAGACTGAAAATGTGCTTTGTAAGAGTTTTGTGGAATAGTTAGTTGTTTGGAATAATTTAAATTATGTTGGTTTAGATGAAATCCATCAAGCTCCGTATCACAAGCAAGCACTACAGAAACCATTCTGGCACACATAGTACCTAGTAGATTCAACAAAATAAATGAAGATGACTAGTCTAGAGACAGGCACTATTGTTCACAATCCTCTACATCAGAAAGTATCTCAAAGAGATGATCCAACCAGACCTCAACAATTTCTTTGAAAAGCTAGAAATTTCTAACCAAGTCTTCCCTTTTTCTCTAAGTAGACAATAGCTCAGCTTGCAACTCTCTAACTCTTATTCTCTATTTTCCATCCTTATCTTTGAATAAGTCAAAACACTTCCCAATATCATTCAATTCAAATTCAATAGCTTCAATTCTGCTTCTAAAATTATCAACTGCAGTAGGCCACCAGAGACAATACCTGTAGATATTAGAAATCTCCTTAACGCATTCTCTTGTCTCACCAATGTGTTTGGATAAATTCTATTTTTCTTTGACACACATTCTCTCAATCATAGCTTGGAACTTATGTCCTTCAGATCCTTCCCACAACAACCTTTCTTCAACAACTTCTACCAAACCATTTGGTAACAAGTCAGAAACATCTAAAATAGTAATACCCTTTTTGAGAAGATAATTAACCAATGCATCATCAGTTCTAAACCTATTGACTAGAGACTAGGCATAACACATTTCACCAATCTTTTTCATCACCTTCATCCAACACTGAATGAACTTCATCTAGATTGAAAGAGTCAGATCTAGGTAGAGAATTTTCTTCCTTTTCCTTCTCTTCTGAGATATCAATGACATCCTTTGTGTTAATTTTTCTCCTTTTAGGTTCTGAAGGGGAACCACCAATGAAAACCTCTAACTCCTTACTGGAGGAGGAACCTATCACACCGAAGCACATATTCATTGCATGGATGAGAAATAAAATTTAAATGCACTTGCTTTATCTTCCATACATTCCAGATACCTATAGACTTGATTTCTGACAGAGATGCCAGACTTCCACTTAACATTCTCCTTTGATGGTAGCGAACTCAGAAAGTAGAATACTAAACATGAGCAGAGACACAAATCGGAAAGGATAATTCTCAACCAAAGACATTCTGGAATTCTCAATTAGGTTTTCCATTATGAGGCTACACAAGTCAAACTGCTTATTTTCCTTTGCCATCTTGTGTGCAAGATACACAACAATAGCTAAAGTAGAACCTTCACTATTTTTGAAATAGATTTTGTAAGTGATACCATAAGCAACATACCTCACTGTAGGATCAAAAATTGTATTTATCAGTAGAGCTCGGGGGTCTTTTTGAATACTAGTAAGTTCCTCCATGTCTCTATATTTCACCATTTTCTTCCCAAGGAGGTTACCAACACTACACAATCCAATAATAGCTTCAATGGATTCCTTTGTGATTGGATAGGGTTTGTCCAAAACAATGATGCCATCCTTGAATCGAGTCAACAAGAACAAGATAGATTCAGTGTCAGCAAACTAGGGAAATTCTCCCCATAAATCCATACCCATAGCACTTACATTCTAGAATTCATCAGTATTCAACCCTAGTTCCATTTCCTTCATCTTTCGATGATCAAATTCATCCAACTCTACTCCCTTTAGCCTCAGTAGAATATCACCACTCGATTCTCTATCAACAGATTCCATCATTGCACTTATCTTTTTCAATATTTTATCACTCCATGAAACTTCTTCTTCTTCTTCGCAAAATATGAGAATTTTTTTGAGAACTCCACCTTTTAACCTTAATTTATCATGATGAACTTGCCACCAAAAACTTACATCGATGATGTCATCAAATTTACTTCACTTTTCAATCAGCTAGATTAAGCTTCATCATATATCACCAACCGGATCAAACTTAGTCATGTAAAAAACACATCAATATTACTTCGAAGAGGGGGAACTGACAGGATATGCATAGCAACACTCCTCTTGAGCCAAGGTGGTTGGCTTAGTTTCTAGAGGAGCTTATATTGGGATCTGGTACCGCATAAGAGTTCTCCACACTCATTTACTTTTTCTTCCACACCATGATGGTCTTCTTATATTCACCTGATTATGCAACCTTCTTTTTATTTTCAGGCTTTTCCGGAGCAACATATCTGCATGTGTTAGCATAATGTCTGGGTTGACTGCACTTGTAACATCTTTGTCCCAACTTAACTGAGTGAACCCTTGATCTACACTGATTAGCTTTGTGATGATAACCATGAAATAAATAGAAATTACCATGAAAGAAATTATTCATTCCATTCATTCTAGCCATATTAGATAACTGACTTCTGCAATGAATTGCTTTGTGACCAAACTTGTGACAGTTAAATCATTGAGTACTTGGTTCCTTCTTTCTTCTAAACTCTACAACCTTATGTCCAAAGTTATTGCATAGAAAAAAATAGTTGTTAAATGATGAGTACCTTTGAGCATTTGGTTGTCTGACTGGAGGTCTTTTAGGTGTTCTAGAGTTCTAGGCCATGCTTGTTACACCAAATCTCACTTTAGCTTCAACTGCTTTGTCTTCAAACTTAGTGTTATGATTTGAGTTTTCACCAGTGAAGCCAAGTCCTCCCTTATCCTTGTGACATTTCTATAGGGATAGGATTTGATCTAGAATTATGCTACTTTCACATACTCTTTCTTCTATTTTTAGCCTTCTAACTCTTGATCTAACTTCTCATTTTCTTCTAATTTCTGTTTGATGGTATCTTTGAGGTTTTCTTCATTCTTCTTCCATTCTTCCATTTTTTGTTAGATAGTATCTTTGAGATTTTCTCCAGTCTTCTTGCATTCATTCAGTTGCTACTTTAAATCCAAAATGCTTTGCTTTGACTCCTTTAATTCCTGGTCGACCTCTCTATGTCTTGCTTTGAATTCCCATATTTGCTCCCTTAGCTTTGAAATACAAGCATTTGCTTCCTTGAGTTTTTCTTTCGATTCTTAATTTTTAGATTCTGTGTTTTCCATATCATCTAACATTATCTTCAATTCTTCCTTAAAGTGATAAGCTCCTACCATCTATTCAAACTTCCAAGATCTCCCTCAAGTGGTTAAGCTCTATCTGCAAGGGACCAAGCTCTGATACTAATTATTGAATAGTATGGATAACTGAGAGGGGGAGGTGAATCAATTATCATAAAACAATTTCCTTTTATTTAATTAATCTAGAGCAAGCTTATATAAATCATAAAATAATCAAACATATATGAACATGAATGCGCATAACAACACCAAGCACAATGAACACCAAAATTTATGTGGAAACCCAAGAAGGTAAAAACCAAAAATAATGCTAATTATCAATTATAGAACACTGGTTAAGGTGATTTTTACAAAGGTTAGCTTCCAGACTGCTCATTGCAGGTAAGGCTCACTACTGGTGGGCTCACTAAGATCATAATAATTGTCTGCAACATATCCGGTCAAGAATCTTTTGCACACCTTCCTCGCACAACCTCTGCAAAATAGATTACTTCTTCCTTCACACCCTTTTATCTTTTCGCACATGCCATACTCCAAACTTCTTCTTTCATTGAACAAAAAACAAATTTTACTTATACCATTCCATGCTTCCATAAACTCTTAATTCGGCCAGACATAATTTATTCATAGTCTTCTAAGTCGGCCAAACATAATTTGAATTAGATCACCACAAAACATGTCGGCTTGAAGAAAAACCTTGAAATATTCAATAAGGCTTTGCATGCTAGCATCAGACCCAAAAGATAGGTCACACATAAAGATCTACTTACCACATTACCAAGGGACCCATAAATAGGTCATACATAAGATAGATTCATTACATAATTACCAAAAGATAATAATCTTTGAATTACATGAAATATATTCTGGAGCCAATGGGAATGCCACAACCAAGACCAAATCTTGATTATCATCAATTTCAGTATCAACCAGAGAAACAAAATTTGACATACGAAAACTTGTAACATGCTACATTAATTTCCAAATAGCAAGGTTACTCAGAGTAAGGTTTGAGCACAGTAGCCAACGTTAAAAGATTAGACTTCATTATTCTGCATTAACCGTCTTCCATGAATGTCCCAAAAATAAGTATTTCCATATCCAGATCAAATATAACATCCACACTACACAACATCAAAGCATACGATAGGATAAATCACTTATGCATATCATCTAGAGCACAACCTTCTGAATCCAGGTTTTTACATCAATGACAACAATGCTAAATCATCTCAACAACTTCTTAACATATAGATATTTCCAACATGAAAGGTTCTAAAAGTTTTCCATTAATGTCCACTTGGGCTGAAGCATCTTTCAACAGAGTGTTGACCATATTGCAAAATTGTTGAGGGAGCCCAGAGGCCTCTAGGATTGTTCTTAGGAAGGCCCACTCAACCCTATTGTAGGATTTTTCAAAGTCTAGCAACACCATGGAAAAAAATTTCTTGGACACTTTAGACCATTCCATAGTCTCCCAACTGGTGATGAGGTTCTCCAAAATATACCTTTCCTTAATAAAGCCTATTTGGGGACTGTTTGTGAATTTTGGAAGGATATTGACTAGCCTTAATGCTAGAACTTTGGCTAGGATTTTATAGGATACATTTAAGAGGGTAATTGGTCTCCAGTTCTTCATGCTAATTTTGTCTCCTTCCTTGGGGAGTAGCCTTATAATGCCTCTATTAACTCCCCTCCCCAAAGATCCCTTGCTGATGGATTCTATGTAAACCTTAAGAAGATCTTCACATATCCATTCTAAGAATTCCTTGTATAATTCAACTGGTAAACTATTAGCCCTAGATGATTTATCATTTTTCATTGAGTTAATGACATTCTTGATTTCTTCCTTGTTGATTTCTTTGGCTAGGAGCAAGGAATCCTCATGGGAGATCTTGTGAGGGATCATTCCTTTAATGGGTCTTCTTGCATTCCTTCCCTCCTTAGTGTCACCTTCTAAAGAGAAGAGATATTTAAAGAAAAGGAGGAACTATTTGGAGATATCCTCTTGTTTATTGAGAACAGTTCCATTGTGATTTATCTGGTCAATTTATTCTCTAACCCCTTTCTCTTTTAGAAACCTAATAAAAAACTTGGACCCCTTGTTCCCATTATCTAGCTCTAGTTGATTTTGTCTTAATTTCAAGCCTTAATTTCTGTGTGATTGGATCCTTCTACGGGCGTTCTTAATAGAGAACATTTCCTCATTGATTCTTTCATCAATTGGGCTGCTTTGTAGCCTTATTTTTTTCCTTAGTAGTGCCTCTTGGAGACTATTTTCTTCCTTCCTCCTTTCCATTGACAAGTGCTTCCCAATAGTTTGGCAAAGTATTGTCCAACGCTTGACTTTGGATTCCCACCTTCGGATTGCTCCTTCACCTTTTAGAAGGCTATTATTTATTCCCCTAAGTGTGCAAATGACATCTCTACAACTTTCCTCTTTTAATAGGCTACTATTGATTATAAAGATTTGACCCTTTTTACTTTCCTTCCTTCTAGGAGAGGTTAAGATTAGTGTGGCCTTGATTGGGTGGTGCTTAGAGAGGGTGTATGGGTACACCATCACACCGGGCCCACCACTCACAAGGGAGAAACTAAACCAATTTTTATTTGCATAAATTTTTTCGAGCCTGTAATAAACCCTCCTTCCCCCTTTCTAAGAGTTACACCAGGTGTACCATACTTAATTTTTCTGCTGCTTCTTCCCCTCCAAAGGATCTAGGAGATTGAGTTTGGTTTTAAATCTCCTCTAGAAGTGCTTCTCATTTCCTTTCTAATCCATATCCAGGCCTCTTTTTTTGTCCTCCATGCTTTCTATCATATTAAAATCCCCCCAATGATCCAAGAGACATAATGAAGGGTTGCAAGCCATTTCCAAAGCTTAGTGCACTCTCTATAGTCATTTGGGGCATAGACCAAACATATGCCAAATTTAGCTCAAGTTTTTCAAAGGTTTCCCATACCGCTCTATTGCAGGGGGAACACCATTATTAACTAGAGGTTGTTCCCAAATTTTGGCCATTAGTATAGTAGTTCCCCCTTTCCATTTTTCATTCTTGGTGACTAGAGAGGAGGCATTGTTCCATATGAACCTCAAATTAGTCTCAAGAGTAAATCCAATGGCCTTCACTTCCTGAAGTAGTAAAAATCCTTGTCTTTTTCCATATTGAGAAATCTCCTCACCAGGTATTTCCTATCAGGGGATTTCAATCCCCTCACAAATTATAAGAAGTATAATTAATGTTCATTGGGAGCAGGGTTAGTGGATACCTCTTTTTCATTCCTGAACAATTCAAAGAATTTGTACGAGGCTTCTTCACACTCCAACTTTTTGGTGCTTGGTGTATGGAGTATAATACTTGTCTTTTTTCTTATATTTTTGCATAGCATGATGCTATCTCCATTAATTTTGATGACACACCCTTTCTTTCTACCCATTATTTTTGGGTTGGGGGGGAGTTTAGAAGCCTCCTAATTCTTAGTAGTCTATTCACCATCCAAGCATCCCTTAGTCCCTGTTGAATCCATGCCTTGATCTAAAGCATTGTTAGACTTTTTGCTAGTGATTAGTTCTGAGTTTCTCACCTAGTTCACCTCCTTCAATCCTAAACAACACAAAGCAACTTCATTCTTCTTTATTATGTTACTAAGGAAATCTTGCATCTTATTGATACTATCAATGACATGGTCAGGCTTCTTTTCCCTGTTTGCCTTGGGGGACCTAGTTTCCCAGCCCTCCATCTAAGAGTCGGGTGCCCTTGGGGTACTACCTCTCATTTGCACCCCACTTACTGCCATTGTTGTATTAGATTCCATGGGTATCACATTATTCTTCTTTGGAGGAAAATGAGCCATAGTGCCTAGGGGGCATCTAATCTTAGGCTGAGGGTTCCCCTGATTTAGATTACATTCCTCCTTATTAGATTTTAGATCTTTATTTATTGGTTTTCCTTCTAGATCCATCTTGTGCTCCTGAGTTTGAAGTTTTTGTATTGGAGGGTTTTAGGATCAGAGTTTTTTGTCCCTACTTTTTTCTTTTCTATGTTTTTCCTTATTTCTTTCATCACTAACTTTTGGGCATTGAGTTTATGTGTATCATCCTTATTGTTAGGGAGTTCTTTATTTCTAGAATCAATGCCGGTTCCAACGGGATCATTGTTATTTTCAACTAGGCCCTCATTCCCTTCCTCCAAAGCCTATAGGGGGTTGAAGGGATTGTTCATGTTGACTAGATTTGGTGCAGATGAGGTGGGGGTGCTATGTACATCTCCACCTCTAGAGGGATTTTATTTGACATGACCGGGATGGAGCCTAGGCCATTTGAGTCTTTTTCCCTAGAGTCTACTAGTGTATGGGAAACCACATTAGGGTTTTCTTCCCCCATGACCCCATTATTATTGTCTGAGGCTAAGCCTCCATCTAACTCTTTTGGTTTAGGGTTTCCATTATCTTTCCTTTTGCTTATTATAGGGTAGGTCTTTCTTATGTGGCCTTGACGCTTGCATAAGTAACAAGCACCAAGTCGACCTAAAACTTTGATTTGGAATTTATACACCCCATAATCCATTTGCAGGTCTAGAAAATATGGCACATCCTGACCAAGCATAAGAGGAATCAACATATGAGCATTCAAGTCTGGGAGGGTGACCCTCAGATTGTCAGTCCTCATCATGGTGTCCAACAACACAGAAACTATGGGATTACAACCCATAGTTCATGGGGAATGTTTTAAACTAGTATCCACCTAGGGCTAGACACTGCCATGAGCTCATCCAAGTTTTCCCCATTCACCTAGGGTATTTCCCTAAACATGCACTTTCCAACTTTCCAAAATGGGTTCTTTACAACTTTTTGTTGCATTTCATTGTTTTTCAAGAACACCAAAAAAGCCCCTTTTGAATCATGTGGTAGAAGGAAACTGAAATGCTCAATTTTTATGAAATTCGTTTACAAAGAAATTGTGCAGGAATTTACTTGAAGGGGTGTTATTGATGTCCACAACAACAAAGAAGAAAGCAATATTTCTTGACATAACCCTTTTAGATTGTATCACATTTTGCATTGCAACATTTGGTGAAACTGGGAGCCTCAATGGAAGGTGGAGGGTTCCTTACCTATTTCCCCTTCATTACTGTCAGATTCCTCACCACCGCCATAGGAGATAGCCTCAAACCACACCCCTATCATGATAGGAGAAGACCCCACAACCACCGCGTCCTTGAAATATTTGGAGCCTTCTTTGCTTGCTTCTTCTACACCATCACCAATAATAGAAGTTTTGGGGGGGAGGGGGGGTGTACCCCCCTCCATGAAAGAGTTGGAAGCCTCTAGACCCTAGAAAGTGGAGTAATTGCAAGGTACGAAGGCTCCCAAGCCCACTTACTGACAAACCCTAATTTAGACACAAGTTGCAAAGCCTGTTTTGATGATTATATTTTTTCCTACAACCATTTTAATCAAATAGTTTTTAATTATTTAATTATTTTCTAATTATTCATCTATCCCCATATAATTAATTTTTTTTAATTAATTAATTAAAATCATGTTCCTCCTCATCCACATAATTAAATAATTTTTAAATTATTTAATAAGTTTTTTATTAGTATAAAACAGGTTTTGAAGGGGCCTTGAAACCTTGTACAAAAGAAAAGGCAACAAAGATAAAGCATATTGGATGCCCCACCAACACAAAAACTAGGCTGATTAAACAACTATCAACACACCATCAACAAAAAATAGTCAAAGACACAAAAAACTAGACAAAAGAGGACAAAAAACCAGTGTCTAAAGAAGTTCCTTTAACATTCTAGCTGCTTCCAAATCCTTAGATATCACCTTGTCGTGCATTTCCATGATCTCTTCAACATCTTTCCTCAACACCACCTTGTTCTTTTTGGTTTTTCTCTGAGTGTGAATGCTCGAACTCTTTCCCAAGTCAGAAACTTGCATACTCTTTTGAAAACCATCCCCCTCATCTTGGTTCACCAACTCATTAAACAATGATCTCCCCATCCATTCCTTAGATTTTTCATTCGGGACCAAACCTTCAGTAGAGGATTCAAGCTTCTCCTTGGTGAGATTATTCATCGCATTTAGGTCTTTATGAAATTGCAAGGAATTCCTCTCCACCATGGACATCCTAGGACCATGATTTTATTTCAAATTAGAAACATCCTCCACCATAAGACCAAGGCTAGAATTCAACAATTTCACCATACTGAAGATAGAGTCCTCCTTTAAGCTTTTAAGGGTAGATTTATTGTAGTGAGAAATCATGTCATACTTGCTATGGAGATCCTGAAGCTCCTAAACCAACCACATAAGAAAATTAAAAGAGATATTAGCCTCTTCCTTGACTAGCCTAGATGCTTGCGTAAAGTCCATCACACCCCAATTCAAGCCCCTCCCCTAATGGGAGCTCATGGGCGGTTCATCTTTTTGGAAACCCTTGGGAGAATCAACCTTATCCTTACCTTTTTCTTTAGATGTCGACACAACAGGAGAATCCTCCAAATCCACCACACTATTCACCTTCCTCACAACTGGGACCCCCCCACCACCACCACAATCTGGATCATCCTTCACCAAATTTGACACCTCTTTAGCCTTATTAACCCCAATTCCCTCATGCAACTTATCCACTAGTTCTTGGGAAAACACCGTCCCCTGTTTTGAAGTCTTACTTTTACTAGCTTTACCCTCCACAACCTCCTCATCACAAGTCACTTGAATTTTATGTTTCAAACACGATGAGGAAGGCTTAACCTTTTTGGCAGAGATTTTCTTTCTCCCATAAGATGGAGTATAATACAGGTCTATGTGGTAACCATCCGACCACACATTAGATTCCTCCTCAATTTTTGTCATAGCACTTCCATCCACCTCCTCAATCTAGAATTTCCTACTCAAATTATCCCTCTTCTTCGACTTATCAGACTTAACAGGAACATGGAACTCAAAAACAAGATTAGCTTTTATGTGTTCCACAATTAACAACATCAAACCCTAATGTAAGAAGGGATTTCCAAGATTCCTTCTAAATTCCACAATCCCATCTTCCAAAGAAAGTAGAAGATAGAAAGGGAAAGAAATTAGCTTACCATGACAAAAGTGATTAAGCATCACGAAATGGTGCCCATAAAGAGCTGTATATCTTCCATCCAAAGTAAAAAAATGCATTAGCGCCATGGCCACCTCACCGCAAATAGGCTTTATTTTGGTGCAGTCATAACCCCCACAGTTGAGTCTCACCATTTTAACCTTCTTCCTATCCCATAGAAAGTCATTCTGGCAACCCCAGACATGGATTTCTCTTTGTAAAATTTCCTTCCTTTGGTGGAAATCCCTATAACTTCCGCAATAAACTCCTCATTGATAGTGATGTCCCTTCCAAACATCAACAAAATCTCGAGATACATTCAACTTAAACCCATGTAATTTCTCCATGAACGGGGTAACCTATCCTTTCTATAAAATTTCCTAGACATTTACATTTACTTTGATCTCATCACATGAAAGAGGCTCAGTAATACACCTATCCCAACCCATCTTCAATGGAAATAAGATCATAGAAGCAAGACCCCATAGGAAACAAATGGAAATAAACAAAAAGGACAAGGGTAAAATTACACCCAAAAAGCATGCGAGCCTACCTTTCAAGGCACAAAAGAAAATAATGGCCAGGAGCCTCCTACACATACAACTTGTATTCCCACAAATACAAATAATATTCAGTAGCATCAAGTGTCATATCATCCTGAAATGAACATAATTACCACGCTATCCTTTGAGAACACTTGAAGAGATGGACCCCTCCAAAGAATTAGGAGCTATCATTATTAAGAAAGACAATTAACTCCATCGACAAGTTATTATTAACCTCCCATGATCTAGCTGATGTCACCCCAAGATTTGCCAACAAATCTGCCACCCCATTTGCATCACTAAAGGCATGGGAAATATAAACCTCATCAAACTCATTCAACATGGAAAGGGAATCCACAATAAATATTTCGATTGACCAAGAAATAGGAGAACTATTCCTAAGGCAATTAATAATATTCAATGAGTCCCCTTCAACCCAAATTTTTGAAATCCCCTTCTCCCTATCCAACTTGATGCCATGATAGGCTGTCATTGCTTCAACATAGTGGTTTTCTTGGATTCCCAAAGGGAGTGCCAATATTGAAACAAGCCTACCATTATGATATCTTAACACTCCCCCACAACCAGCAGGTCCCATATTGACTTTAGAAGAACCATCAAAGTTGACTTTAAATCACCCAAGAGGAGGAGCATACCAAACAACCCCTTATCTATCCAATCTGGATTTCTTCAAAGGATTGAAAATTTCAAAGGAAAGCTTCCACTAATAAGCCACCCCAACATCATAATCATAAACTACCACTCAACCAGGGACATTAGAATCGACAACAACTTGCATAAAATTCTTCTTAATGGCTAAAACAATTTTGAAAATCAAGGAGATTAGGGAGAGAGAAACTTCCCTAAATTTTTTGTTATTCCTCTCCTTCCACAAACCCCACACAACATGAGGAAGCATAAGGGATTGAATCAAAACTAGGGAAGGATTTTTGAATAGGAAAACTGAGAGGGGGGGTGAATCAGTTGTCACAGAATGAAACCTTTAATTGAATCACCAGAACTAATTCTTAATATTGCTTAAATGATTAATCATCAAATACCAATGTAGAAACTTAAATCCAACAATAAAAAAAATAACACCAAATTTACATGGAGAAACCAATAATGGAAAAACCATGGTGAGGATTAACTCACACTATAGAGAATATCAAAACTGATTACAAAAGGCTCACTACCTGAAATAAGGCTCACTGCCAAAACAAGGACTCACTATCCGAAATAAGGACTCACTATCCAACAAGGCTACAACCTGGAGGGCTCATTGCCATAAAGATAAAAAGAAGACAAAGAAATATTGTTACAAAGAGACTAAAATCCCAATGCAACAAAGGATTCCACCACAATTACTCACACATATGCATGAATAATAGAGTTCACCTTATACTCACTGCATCTAGAAACTCAACATTAAGCTTCAAAATGATTTTCCACACCTGCATCACACTCAATCACTAAATAGAATCAATGCCACATTAAACTACACTTCCTATTTTCTCTTATTGCTCTTGTTCTTTTCTCTCGTATCATACTTCACCATTAACTCATCTTGTATTTATACCATCTTCAACTTTGAAACATATCCAAAATTGACAATCCAAATTCAAATTCAAATTAGGTTAGTGCCAAAACATCCTAGGGTAGAATTAGAATGAGGGTGACCCAAACACATGCCTCATAAGGACCCAAATAGATCCAACATGCTTCATCAACCTCAAAAGTAGTATTTCACGCAAGGTCGACCAAACCAATGTAAAACACATAGAAACATTAAGCACAAACCTTTCAAATACCGAAACTATCTTTAATGGAATAAGGGAAACACAAATCTAGAACTGCAAGTCATAAGACTTCATCAAAGAGAAATCTAGACCAACAATATTTCTCCTAGACCTCAACCAAAACCATAGAAAAACATAGTTCACAACTGGTGAACACAACTTGCACTGTATAATGAAACAATACCCAAAAATATGGATATAGCATCTATTAACAACCATGAACAACATATATAAAGTGTAAAATCACAAGAGAAAATATGGACCAAAACCTTGAGAAATCACTGAACACCTGCAACATATCTTCATTACAATTTTCTCAATATCCTCGACATATACAACCAAAAGCAACTAGTTGATAACTAGTTCACCGGTTGACATCAATGACAACACCTTCAAGATTTTCACAACACTTTCAATCTTTCCATTCTTGCAACAAGGATTAGAGGAGGGAGCCTGCCACTAGAGCCAGAGATCCTAAATGAAAGAAGGGAAGATCAACTCTGACCTTCAAAGGCTAATATAAAAGCCCACACCTCCCAAGCAAAACTGCACCCAATAAAAAGATGAGAGTTGTCCTCTGACTCCTTCTCACACAGATAACACCTATTAGGTAGGGAGAAGCCTCTTTTCTAAAGATTTTTAATGTTCAATATTTATCCTGGACTGTTAACCAAAAGAACATATTGATTTTGGGAATCAACTTTGAAGACCACACAAGACCCTAGGGAGGCCTCGAGCCCATAATATTATTGAGGGAGTGAAAAGCAGAAGCCACTGAATAATTTCCTTGCGGGAGTAGCCTCCAAACCACCTTATCCCTCTGAGGAGAAATAGGGATATGAACCTGAGACAACACTCTATAAAGAGTCTCCAGCTCCTGGAACTCCTCATGAATTCTTTTCCATGCCCCATCCACAATATAATCAACAACATGAATCCCAAATTCTCAGACACAAAGATCCCTAAGGGGAACCACCCAATCAACATCTCAGAGAGGACCATGACAAAACCACCAGTCATCCCAAAAGAGAATGTCCCTCCCATTGCCAACCGAACACTGAAGGCTAGCAGAGACAACACCTCTAATGTTGACCAAGGAATTCCAAAAGAAGGACCTCAAAGGAGGAATATAGTCTTCCCTTAATAATTCCCTAAATTTTTCAACTCTAGAGAGATATTTAGAAGCAAGAATCACCAACCAATCCTTTTCACCAACAACAAGAAACCATAACTACTTTGAAATAAGAGTAGAATTGAAGAATTTAATTTTTTGTAGACCTAAACCTCCTTGTACTTTTGACCAACACACCTCCTCCCAAGAAACCATACTCATTCTTTTATTTTCCTCCACACTAGACCATAAAATCCTTTTCTGAATACTTTCAATCTTCTCCCAAAATTTCTGAGCATCTGGAAAAGGCTTAGAGTATACACTAAGAAGTTATGTAGCGTAGATTTAATTAAAACCAATTTACTAGTCTAACTGAGAAGAGCTCCCTTCCAACCTACCCACTTAGCATTAAATCTATCAATCAACCCATTCTAGAAAGAATCAGGAACCACATTAGCACCAAGAGGCAGGCCCAAATAAATAGATGGCAAGGTCCCAATAGAACACTAAAGAATACTAGTAATTCTCTACATCCTTCTCTTTGAAGTATTGAGGAAAAAAATCATACTCTTAGGAAGACTCACCAATTGACCTGAAGTAGCTTCATACTTTTGAAGAACCAATTTGATGGCCTTGGATTTTGCAACAGATGACTCTCCCATAATAATCGTGTCATCAATGAATTGTTGATGCGAGCAAGGAGGACAGGAAGAGGTAGGCCAAAGCCCCTTTATGACACCAAAAAAAACCTTTTGTTGAAGAGATATCTCAAGATCTTCAACCAAAATGATGAAGAGGAAGGGCGAAATGGGGTCACCCTATCTCACTCCCCTAGAAATTTTAAAAAGGTGCAGGACAACTGAGAGGGGGGGTGATTCAGTTGTCACAAAATCCAAAATTAAAACTTCAACACTTATCAAATTCACAACCACACTATTCTATTATTGAGTAAGAGCATGAAACACAAATAATAGAAAGTAAATCAACACAATGAACACCAAATTTTTACGTGGAAAACCCAATAAGGGAAAAACCACGGTAAGGGTTAACTCAAAATATAAAAAGATCATAAAACTAAATTCAAAGGCTCATTGCCTGGAAGAGGACTCACTATCCAAGTACAAAGACTCACTGTCAAACAAGGAGGCTCACTACCTATAGATACAAGAGAGAAAAAAAGATCCACCACAACAATTAACACACATCCGCAGCTTGAATAAGGATTGAAAAAACCTTTATCTCACTGCCTTCAGGAATCCAACACAATGAAGTACTATTGTCTCAACTCACACACACACTTCTTCTCTTATGATTTGTGGCTCGCTTTCATCACTTTTCATCACATTGTCATACAAATTTTCACAATTTGACTTGCTTTTATACCATCCTCAACCTTAGAAACTTTCTCCAAGGTTGGCCACAAAACCTCATTTCATAAATTCAAATTAGGTCAGCAACTCAACATTCCCATGGTGGAAAGGAATGAGATTGGACTAATACAAATATTTTTTGAGATAATATCTTGAATCAACAACACGCTTCCTTAATTAAATTTTATTCTTTGAATGAAGTGTAAACATCAGGTCAAAAAAACCTAATGGAAACACAAATGAACATTGGTGTACACACTTCCCAATAAAAAGATGACACACAGACTCCACAACACACTTCATTATGCATAAGAATACATCTCAAATTTCTTCATATACATCCATAGCAAATGCAATATGCTTCAAACTCAGAACACCTTTCACCAGCCCATCCGGATTGTGCAAACTCATACTGAAACATTGAAACATAACTTCTGAATCACCAAACTTTAAACCTCTTTTCCAGAGCACAGAAAAGATCTTCACAAGAAATATCCCAAATCTGCAAGATCTGAAACAAAATAGTGGAGGACTGCAGCATAGAAAAATTTCTCCTAGTCCATAGAACATCAACTTTCCCAGAACAATTCACACACCGGTGAATGTAACTTTCATGTACCATCAAACCAGAGGATAAAACTTAGGAGATATCACCACTAAATCACCTTTATCAAATATTCAGATCCGTACAAGCATAGGATCAATACAAGAGAAATATAAAACACATACCATAGCACATTCTGAACATATTCATCAATCTGACTTCTCTTCTTTATTAATTTTCTCAAAAGCACTTGGAAAATCATCAACATAGCACATCCACAATGACATAATGATAGCTCCATGTACTCACAACATCTCAACAAAATCTTAGTTATACATGTACAATTTGAAACATACTTAACTATGTTGATATCAATGAAAATATTAATGACAACACCACTAGACTAGCTCATACTTGCAACAATCTCCCCCTTTGTCATTGATGGAAACACATGATGTGAAAAACCATCAAAGACAACATCCTTCACAATATCCCAGGAGAACACCTTTCCTTCCTCTATAACTATTTTTCACATGAATTTCTCTCCCCCTTTGACATCAATGGAAAATATCAACAACTATGATTACTCCCCCTTAGGAGTATACTCATATTGCAACAATGGAAACCTTTTCTACCTCCCTGTAGAGTAGACCCATTTATCAGTCCAGATAAATAAGGAATCTGTGAATTCATTGGACTGATGCACCTTCATGTACACTTAGTTCAGAGGGCCAATTACCCCCAACCTCTCCCTAAGATGCTCAAAAGTATCCTTTGGAAGAGCCTTAGTAAATATGTCTGCAATTTATTTCTTTGTTGTCACATATTCCAATCTAACTTCATTGTCCAACACTTTTTCTCTTAGGAAATGATATTTGATAGATATATGTTTTGTTCTTGAATGCATAACCGAGTTATTTGAAATGTTCATTGCATTTGTGTTGTCATAGAAAATAGAAATAGGCTCATCACATATCAATCCAATTTCTTTTAGAGTTTGCTTCAACCAAAAAACCTATGTGCAGTAGGAGGCTGCAACAATATATTCTGCCTCTGCAATGGATAAAGAAACCGAGTCTTGCTTTTTACTCAACCATGAAACTAATCTTCCACCAAGAAAGAAAAAACCTCCACTGGTGCTCTTCTGGTCATCTACACATCCAACCCAATTAGCATCGGTATAAGCACTCAAGGTGAAATAATCACTCTTTGGATACCATAATCCATAATTCGGTGTACCTTTAAGATATCTAAATATCCTCTTTACAACTGTAATATGTGCTTCTTTAGGATCTACTTGGAATCTAGCAACTAGACATACATCATGCATAATATCTGGTCTAGTAGCAGTAAGATACAACAGTCTGCCAATCATAGATCTATATTTGCTCTAATTAGTCTTAGCAGATTCATCATCTTTTCTCAGTTTACATCCGGTTACCATAGGAGTACAAACCGGTTTCGAATCATCCATCCCAAAAATTTTCAACAGGTCTTTTACATACTTAGATTATGAAATGAATATCCCTTTATCAGTTTGATTCACTTGTAGACCAAGGAAGAAATTCAATTCACCAATCATAGACATCTCAATTTCTTTTTGCATCTCTTCAACAAACTTTTTACACATTCCTTCATTTCCACCAAAAATGATATCATCAACATATACAATTACTATCAACATTTTGTTACCTTGCACTTTGAAGTAAAGATTGTTGTCAACAGAGCCTTTGTTGAATCCTTGCTTTGTCAGGTATTTGTCCAATCTTGCATACCAAGCTCTTGGAGCTTGCTTTAGTCCATACAATGCCTTCTTCAACTTACAAGCCATGTCCAGTTTGTTAGATAACTAAAACCCTTCAGGTTGTTCCATGTACACTTATTCCTCCAATTCACCATTCATAAATGCTGACTTAACATCCATTTGATACACTTTGAAGTCCTTGTGGGCAGAAAAAGCCAAAAAAATCCTAATAACTTCCAGTTTGGCCATAGGGGTAAATGTTTCTTCAAAATCTATACCTTCAACTTGTGAATATCCCTTGCATACAATTCTTTCTTTATTCCTTACAACTTCACTTTCATTTAGCTTATTCCGAAACACCCATTTCAAGCCAATCACATTTTTTATTCACAGGCCTAGGGACTAGTTCCCATGTTTGATTCTTTTCTATCTATTGCAACTCTTCTTTCATAGATTTCATCCAACTCTCATCTTCACATGCTTCACTTACAGATTTGGGTTCAATTTTAGAAAGTAGACACAAATTTACCTCATCTGCAACTTTGCTTCTTGTCTTCACACCTTCACTTTTATCTCCAATTATCTATTCCTCCAGATGATTCTTCTGTACATACTTAGGAGTCTTAACGATAGATTCTGACTCATTCTCTTCTTCTTCTTCTTCTTCTTCTTCCACTTGTTCTTCTTTCTCTTCTTCTCCCTTCTCCTTATTTACATTCCCACAGATAGGATCATCAGGTTTAACTTCACTTATCTCAATAGTTCTACATATGTCTTCATCAAATTTCACATTAGCACTTTCAACAATATTTCTCAATATTTTATTGAAGCATCTATATTCTTTGCTACTAGTAGAGTACCCAAGAAAGATTCCTTCATCACATCTAGCATCAAACTTTCCAAGATTTTCATCATCTCTTTTAATATAACATCTGCTTCCAAATCCCTTGAAATACTTCATAGTAGGAGTCTTCCCAGTCCATAACTCAAAAGGAGTCTTTGTGCTGTTGTATTTGATTTGGACTCTATTAAGAACATAAACAACAATGTGTATCGCCTCTCTCTAGTACACATTTGGTACATTTGATTCTTTCATCATGGTTCTAACAACTTCCTGTACTATCTTGTTTTTCCTTTTAACTACTCCATTCTACTGAGGGGTTCTCAGAGCAGAAAACTTTCTTTTTATGCCATGTTGTTCACAAAATGCATTAAATTCACCAAAAGTGAATTCTCCACCTCTATCAGATCTCAAACACTTTATTTTCAAATTTACTTCATTTTCCACTCTTACTTTAAATACCTTAAACCTATCTAGAGCCTGCGTCTTTTCTCTAAGAAAATCAACCCATGCCATTCGAGTATAATCATCAATAAGTAGCATGAAATACCTATAACCATTTAGGCTTCCAGTTCTAGTCAGACCACAAAGATCAATATGAACTAACTCCAACATTCTAGTAGTAGAGTGTTCTTTTCCCTTAGAGTTGCATCTTGTATGTTTCCCTAATTGACAACTTCTACAAATAGCATTAGCAGGTCTTGTGATTCTGGGAAGCCCTCAAACAATCTCCTTTGCAATTATTTTGACCAGGTTATCAAAATTTACATGTCCCATTCTCTAGTGCCATGATCGACTTTCAATGATTTGAGATACAAGGCAATGACCATCAACTCCCTTCAACTGATAGATGTTTCCATGAGTTCTTCTTCCAACAAAAATCATATCTCCATTTCTAGATCCTTTTCTGATTTCACAGGTATTGTTCTGAAACACAATTTTAAAACCATTGCTACACATCTGACCAACACTTAGAAGGTTATGCCTCAAACCCTTCACATAATATACATTATCAGTACTGTGCACTCCATAAAAAAAAAATGAACCTTTTCCACAAATCTTAGCTCCTGAATCATCACCAAACATAAGTAAACCACCATCGTATTTCTCAAGTTTAGTGAACTTACTCTTATCTCTAGTCATGTGATTAGAACATCCACTATCAATTACCCAGTAGTCTTCATCTTGTCTTGCATGAAAAGAGGTAACCAAAGTACCTTCCATCCTCTTTCTCTTATTCTCTAAAGCCTTCTTGATTACACGTCTTCCAGGGTTAGTGGATACAGATTTACTTTCCAAAGCTAAGAATAAGCATTCACTATCATCAACCTCATTCTCAAATTCATCATAAAAAATTCCCACTTCTTCTTTAACATAGTATAGCTTCTTATATTTCTTATCCTTTCTATCCTTATCCTTATAATCCTTGTTCTTTTTATGTGCAACTCTATTCGGAAATCTTGAACAATAATGACCAATATTACCACAACTGAAACATTTAAAGGGAAACATACCTTTATACTTTCTTATGCTTTTCTTCAACTTCTTGGTAAAGTTTGCTTCAAACTCATCATCACCATCACTATTCGGTTCGTCTTCAATCGTCATTGCCTTAAATTTCATTTCTGTCTTTTCTTATATCTTGTCTTCTTTTTGGAATTTTCTCATCTCAAATGCTTGCAAGGTGCCGAACAACTGTTCTAAAGTGTACTTCTTAGGATCATACATTTCTTCAATTTATGAGATCTTATTGCTGTAGTAATCTAGTAGGGTGATCATGATCTTCTCAATTATATCTTCATTTGATAGTTCTCCTCCTTGATTTCTAACTTCATTTGTAGTCAGTTCAACCCTTTGAAAGAAGCTTGTAAATTCTTCACCTTCTTCCATTTTCAGATTTACAAATCTGCACTTTGCTGCTAGCTTCTTTGTCAATTTCACTCTTTCATTTCCTTCATACATGTGTTCCAACTTCTTCTAGACTTCATGTGTAGTGTCCAAAGAAAGAACCTTAGCTCGCTCATTTTTAGATAAGCTACTACAAATAGAGTACTTTGCCTTCTTATTTTATTCATAAGAAAAAAATTCATCTGGAGTAGTAAGACCACCAGATGGGGGTGTTGTTGATGGGTGTTTTTGCACTTCTCAACACAAGCAATGCATAAGTGCATTTCCTCTCTTGAAAGGAAATCTCCTACAAGCAAGTTGCAAAAAACTACCGCAAGGTCTCTCGGGTGTCAGGTCATGACGTGCTTGGAATAATTTAGTTGGTTCAATGTGATCTTGTTGGTAATCATAGGGTAGCCTTGAGTTAAGTTGGGGAGGAATTGGTTCTTTGAATGGAGTTTATAAATTTTTTGAAGTGTTGCTCTATTGTTGCAAGTTTAGGACAAAATTATAAACTCCTCTTTGATCTTCAGATTTGGCTTTACAATGTGTAATGAATTTTTTTTTAAGTTATTATTAAAAAAAAGGTCAAAAGGGTAGGGAAAGAGAGAAGTTCCTAGATCTGAAACTACTGATGAACAGTGACAATGGAGGATGCTACAGTGGAAAACCTTCCTAAAAATAAGTCCCACTTAACTAGATTAGCTCACAGTCTCATGAAACTAGTGCAATCTTCTAAGGTCTGCAGATGTTCAACCATTCATTCACCATAAAGCATGAATAAAAGATAGAATTTAAGTGCAACATTCAAATAATGTTTAGACTAGCTTTACACTGCAATTTATCATCAATAAAAAGTGCATAAACAAGGAAGGGCATCAACATAGCAGAATCTTTCACCATCAATGAACAACACCTATTAATCTACTAAGGAAATCTAAACACCAAGAACAACAAAGTAAATCTACTCAAATTCACTATGAGAAGAAGAATCATGAAACATGCAAACGAACTCAAGAATCCACCACAATGAATGAATTTCTATTAAAATTCTAGCAGCATGTCTTTACAACAACTCAACTCTCTCTTGAAAATGAGAGGAGACCCCCTATTTATAGTTTCCAAAAAGAAAAATGAATGGCCAAGATTTAATTTCATTGTGTGACCAAGATTCACTACAAACTAGGGTTTCACCTACCCCCAAATATTTTACAATA
Source organism: Sequoia sempervirens (assembly GCA_007258455.2). NCBI lineage: Eukaryota > Viridiplantae > Streptophyta > Pinopsida > Cupressales > Cupressaceae > Sequoia > Sequoia sempervirens. The sequence continues at coordinate 103,629,845 of VDFB02058242.1, forward strand.
TAAAATTACATTTTTGTCCTCTAGCCTATTTTGTCTTCTTGTGGGTAGTGCTGTAGCAATTTTTTCTTGTAGTGGGCTTTCCTTGCTGCATCTATATTGTGAATAATTCATCATCAATCACTAGATTCCCTTCATGTTTCTTCACAATAGCTTATTCCATGAACTTTCCGATCAATGTCTACAACTTATTCCACTCCATTATATCAGATTGGAGCACTTAGAAGTTTAGTTTCTTGGATTGACTAGTAATTACATCCTATTCTTTGTCACATATGGGAGTATTCTTTATTACTTGTTCACTTTGTGGAAAGGAACGAGCAAAAAAATCCATGAAGTCTAGTGTGAGGACATTTGTAGCTCCATCCTCCATCTTCTTGAGGAAGTGTGGCTTTATTTTCTCCGGATCCAACTCGATGGAGGGCATGTCAAAATTTGTCATCAACTTTAAGTATTCCTCACAGGTCGTTCGGGTTTCTTTAGCCCAATCAAGATGAAGCTCCACTTCATGGAGCACCCATTCCAAAATCTCTCATCTGTGGTCGAGGCCCATCTTCCATGCTTCCACGAGCTAGTGGTCACCCTTTTCCAGCGCAATCTCCTTTTCCCATGTTCTTTCAGGCATCCTAAGGATAGCCTCAATTTTAGGATATGTGATCTTGTATAGCTCTGGGAAGTTAGTGCACAATTTCCTTGTGCGCTCAAGCTGCTTTTTCACCTCGAGGAACTTATTTTCCATTATGATAGCATGACTGAATCCCATATTCCCATTGTAGATGACTCATTGAAACCAATCCTTGGTGGCCTTGGTCTAATTATTTCTCCTTTCCAATTTGCTAATATGATCCTTGGACAACAACAAAGGAGTGGTCGATGACGTCGAGGGCAGCTCTTCAGCAGAGGACCATTATTGTATGTACAATGTTAGATCTACTACTTGTGCTTTTAATTCCTCCTTTGAGGTCTTGTCCTTATGCATCTGATGCACAACAGTAGCAACTGATCCCTGAAGATGGTCGATTTTCTTCTCCCTCATGGTTGTCCCTAGATAAATAGTGGAAATGTTATAGCTAGCTCCCTCTCCTTCCACCACAGTAGTAGCTACTTGGACAGTCCTTGATCCTGAGGCATCCATGGTCAAGTGGGATCTTACCTTTGGTTTCTTTTCTTTCTTTGTGTTGATTTGTGCCTAAGCCAAGATGGCTTCCAACCTCACCTTCAGATCCATAAGTGTAGGGGTCTTCTTCTCTAATTGATTTTACAACCATTTTGGCATCTAGGACCCCTCCTTTGGTGACTCATGATCACCTTCCTCTTCTCGGGTATGCTGAATTTCCATCTCTTTGTTGCCCGAAGTCTTTTATTCTATCCTTTCTTCCTCTTCTTCATCTGAATCTCAAATAAATACAGTTTCTTTCTCTAGAGATTTAGTAGTAGCTATACATTCTTTGGGGCTATCTTCCCCTTCAAAGGCTTTCTCTTCTTTTTCTTCTTGTTGCACACATTCTTCATGATGCTCTACTTCTAGGCTCTTTCTTGCTTTAGCCTCTTCTTGAGGCTTGTCATCTTTCTTTTCCTCTTCCCTTTTTTCTTATTTTCCTGAAGGAGGCATTTCTTCATCGTGATTGGGGCTTTTATCTTGATCCCTGATTGAGGTTCTATGCTCACCTCCATTTCTTCATCTATTCCTTTCCTTTCTCTAGAGGGTTGCCTCTGAACCTCCTCACCAACATCCCTCATTTTTTTGGCAAGTTCCTCCTCGAGTTCTTTATTAGAGGTTTCCATGATGTATTTTGAACCAGGGCCTTTGATGTCTTCCTCAGAGGATTGTGTTCCCTCTTATTCATGCACCACTTCATCAATTATCAGGTACTAATATTTAGGATGCTCATGATAATCATCTTCTTCTTCCTCTATTTCTTTAGCTATCTCTTTCCATCATCTCTCCAACTCTTTAGAGATCTACATTATTGCTTCCATTTTTGGTGGCTCGGTTGGAGGAGTAGGAACAAGGAGGACAACAACAATTTGTGCTAGGGAAAGCTACACTATTGGGTTCATTAATACTCCTGATAGCTCTGTTGGTATATTTTGCATGTGCCGAGAAAAGGCTTCTGGGAGTGAAACGGTGGGCATTTCCTTTTTCGTGGTGGCCAATGGAAGGGTTGTTGACAGAGACATAGAGGTGGAAGAGAGTAGAGAAGTGGTAGAGGAAGAATCTACTACTAAGATCGGTGCAATAGGTGAGGTGGAGGCCAAGTGGAATGAAATATCCATAGTAGGCGAAGAAGAAGCAAGCATCACCTGAGAAGCAGGTGAAGGAGTGATAGTAGTGGTAGCAACAATAGTGGTTGTGGTAGCGAGAGCAGAGGCAACAGGTGGGGACTTTGGCTGCTCAGCCTCTTCATCTCCCTCGAGGAGCGGGTCCTCTTGTATGGTGGGAATTTCTATGAATCTACCTGATTTCTTGGCCCTCTTAAAAGGATCACCTTCTAATTCTTTCCTTGAATAGACCTTGTGCTTAGGTTGAATTTCAACTGCTTCTTTTCTCTTTTTTGACTGGGTAGTGGTAGGAGACTTTGAAGTCTCTCTAGATGGGGCAGTAGCAGAGGTACTATCAGTCTCTCTCTGGCTAATCCTTGAGCATACCGTATGTTAAACTAGCTCCTTGAAGTTTTAATTGAGAAATCTACTCATCTATCCATTACTTTGTCCTTTCCTTAATTGGCTTCATCAAAATATCAAGGTCATTGACCTATTCCTCATTTCAATCAATTAATGGTGGTGGTAGGTTGGCAATGACATTGTACCTTGTGTTGGCCTCCTACAATGATTTGATAACTAATCCTTTACATCCATGATTCAAAGACTAGAAATATAACCTGAATAGCCATTCAATCATCATGAAGGTGCATTTAACTTGTCAACCCAGGGACGTGAACTCGAAATGGGTCATCATAGTATGTGCACTAGGGGCTCAAGTAGCCATTGCATTCTACAGCTAAGAAACACAATACTAAAAGTAAATTGCTAGGAAGGAAATAAAGAAAATGTTGAGCATCAACCAACAACTATGCTAAGCTTAAATGCAGAGCAAGAATGAAAATATGAGTGACAAACAAGAAACTACTCTATCCGCTTTGGCTGCAGGAACAGTCACAGAATGAAATTCTAGTGGCCACAGGAACAGTCGATGCTAGATTTCTAACTAAGCACTAAACAACAACTAATACTAAACTAATGCTTAACTAAGAAGACATATTACTCACCAAGTAGCCCCCCTTGGATAAGTATCCTCTAAACTAACAAGAATTCAGATGCTCAAACTTAGAACTTTATTTCATTCACTGTAAATCATGCATACAAAGAGTAATGTATCTGTATTATTGAAACTAGAGAATGAGATTACAATGTCAAATCATGCAACCTCCTAAAGAAGGAGTGTAAAATCATTATTTATACTACAACTAAACAAGGTAGTCAACTCCACTACAGGGAGGATGCCATTTAGGGAAAATAGGGGAAAGTGGAGTGATGGCGATTACACATGTATGGAATCTGGTCAGACATGCAAGTCAAGCATAGATCCAACACAACAGTAACACCCATGCATGCTCGATCATTAAGGTCCACTACAAGTCAGTTACGTTTAGTTGCATGAAGAATATTTACTGTTGGCTGCCTTTGACTTGGAGTGATTTCTTAGTTGGACATTTATGGTGCATGCCCAGTTGGCGGTGTCTTCCTCAACTTGGCATATTAAATTTGCATGTCAAGGTTAGTATGCATAATAGCTGCACATCAATAACCACTCTAAGAAACATTCATTAATCACATGAAAAATAAATATAGATAACCCACATATTATGCCAAATATAATTAAAGCTTGCAGAGATAGGATAATATCAAATGTCAATGGTTTGAGGGAAACATTATGTCAATACCAACACTTAAGCATTAAATTTCATGACATCTATGCGAAAATAGACTATATATTCTACCCAAAACTAGACCAAAAACTAGGCTCATCACTCCCCCCAACCTAACGTCTTGCTAGTCCTCTAGTAGGGGAAGAGTTGTTCTTCTACTTGGTCAAAGCTTTGAAATTTACAACTAAGAGTTGTTCAACATCAGTGGCTGTAGTACGCGAGTCAGGATCCCAATAGAATCCTCCCAATCTATCAAACCTGTTCCATCTCTACCTCTCTGCAATAATGTCATACTAGTAGAATCCAAAATTTTGCATGGGCCACATGAGCATGGGTGGCTGAAAGGTTAGGGGAAGCCAAGACCGTCCTTGATTTCACCCAATCTGAATATGTCTCTCAATTATTTTTAATACTGCAACATAATTGTGGATGGAATGAGGCTCAACCTGTTTCAGCTCATCAGTCAAACTATTCCATCTCTAGGATAAACATCTCCTCACAGTTTCCTCCTTTGCTACTATTTTTACCTCACACTCAGTGTAAACTGCCTCAATCCAAGGCACAATCCTATTGCCATAACTTGGTATAAGCAACATTCTATGCCATTCTCTATAAATATCCCTTGGGTTGCTTGATTAAGCTCTAACAAGTAGAGGGATATCAGACTCCAATTGTTTATAAGAACCATTTTGGTATCCCCAACTAATCTCATTTTGCACCGAAGACATGAATGCTCTCAATTGAATATCCCCATCATACATTAGCGGGTTCCAATCATGGTCTTTTGTGACAACATAATTATGTAAATAAAATTTACATAGCAAATTCTTCATTTCAGGGGAGGCAATCCTATAAGCATTGAAAAATTCCATAGGAGTATCAATAGAAGGATTCAAAATTGAGGCAAGTCTTGACATCTTAAAAGAGACATACTTCTCTTTCAAGAGCAGAGCATAGACCCTCAGAGGATCTCTACATTCCAGAATCTTTGGTGCCAAAGCTGCCATATCATCTACCCTTTGCTTCAAGGTGGAAATTTCTACATATTTATCCTCAATCTCTTCATCCTTCTTCTGAATTTCCTCCTTCAATTTCTGTTTTTCCTTTTTCCATTCTTCCTCCCTTCTTTGAATCTCTTTCCATAAATTCAAAATTGTTGCATGTATAGTAAAACTAGGAGGATTATGAATGCCTACCATTCTTTTTGTTGATGGCGGCTCTTCATATGGCACTATTTGCATGGACTTGGGTTGTCTAGTTATCTCTGGTTGTAAGGTTGTTGTTTCTTCTTCCTTTTGCTGCAGGGACTCTTGTTCTTGTCATGGTTGCAGGAACTCCTTCTCTAGTTCTGGTTGTTGTTGCAGGACTTCATGCTGTAGGACCTCTTGATTTTCCTCCAATTCTTCTACAATGCTAGCAAGATCGACCAGTGTTATGTTTTTTTCTCTCTTAAATATGTCTTCTTCTTCTTCAACATGCTCCTTCCCTATTGGAGCTTCAGGGTCCTCATCTGAGGTCTCACCAGGTTTAGGGATTTCCTGCAGAGGCGTACCAATCGCAAGCCCGACTCGTCTTGATTTCCTAGGAGGTCTCTCACATTTTCCTTTGGTTGCAGGATGAACAGTATCAACCTTCCTCTTCTTCAAACTTGGCACTTTTATTTCTATAGGCTATGTTTTAGCCTTCCCTTTTCTCATTTCTACCTCTCTCTATTGTGTCCTAGTTTTCATGAGGGTTTCAAGTGGAACTTCATCATTAGAATATGAGGAAGTGCTTTCTTTTTCTGAGTGCTCTATTCCAGAAGAACTAATTTCTATGGTTTCTTTTGTTGCAGGAGGATTCATGCTAGAGCCAACACCAGAGGTTAAAGCACTAGGAAAGGCTTCAGCCGTGCTTACTCTCCTGCTAGACCTACAAGATTGAGGTATAGCCCTAGGTGGAAAATGCTCAACATTGACAAACTCTTCCTGACGATAATTTTGATCAACTTCAATAAACTCTTCCCAAGTCATTCCAGATACATCACGTAGATATTTTTCAATTAGAAATTTAATCAAGCAATGGTGGGAAATAGAATTATCTCTACCATTCTAGGTCTCTGCCGCCATGATTGAGAGAAGATTGTACAACACATTGGGCACATTCATCCTCCTTCCGTGCCTCATGTGATTCAAAAGCTTGAAGTGGAAAAAATGAAAATTTGATTGGTGATTCTCACAAATGATGTATTTGATGACATACACAACTATCTTCTTCCATGGCTTGGGCAGAGACATTCTTTTTGCACCTTGCTTGTCTATGCTCAATGGGGGGTTGTTTGGCTCTGTGAATTCAGCCCTAGCTAACCTGACACTCTAGAAGCAGGGTAATTTTCACCATCAGCAAGTAACCCTGTAACCTCTACAATTTTCTCCTTTTTTGCCACAACTTCTAACCCTTTTACTGTGATTTTTCTTTCTAAAAACGTCTAGGAAAATTCAATGGAAATTCCTTCATCAAAACTATCCAACTTCAAAAAGTAATCTATCCATCCACAGTTTTGAAATTCGGCTAGGCATTGTGCATCCTACAGTAAAATATCATGCACTGTGGGTTCGTTTCAAATGAACCCACCTCCCATTGTCTGCAATCAAAAAAATGCTCTACAAATTCTTTTCCTACAATTCCCCTTCTTTTCTACAATTCCCGTCTGATACTCAAATGCACTTCCCTGCAGTGTCTACTAAATTTCAGTACCAACTTGCTAAATTTCTAGTGCTAGTGTCGACTGAATTTCCTTTATTTTTTTTATCTTTTTGCTTGCAACTCAAGATTATAATAGGGAAATAATGGAAATAAAAGGAGTGAAAGGAAAATTATGATAGGAAGAAATGGCGGTTGTTGTAATTGTTACTTCACATATGCAAGCCATCCTCTTACTTGGATTTCAAATCAGCTCATTTTAAAATTTCTGATGCAGCCTAATATGATTTGACACATGGGAAATAAATTCACAAAATATTTACATCTTTTTCGTTCCCCTCCCCCAACCTAAATTTGGACATGTGTCTGCACATGTGAGATGGGAGTGGCGATTGACAGGTAATGATGGCATTTATGTGAATACTTATACTAACGTACACTGATTAAATGAATGCACTTAAAAGAAGATTAAAGATAGCAATTAATGCACACATACCTGAATGTGTGGAAGATTTGCTGCAAAGATCGTAGATAAAGTAATTCTTGCCTTGTTGGAAAATGAATTGAGCAATAAATGAAGATGAGGTGGAATGAGGTGAGGTGGAATGAAGTGATGGAAGAGAGAGAAAGGTGGTGATGGATGGGTGGATGGGCGGATGAAGAAGAAATTAACTTCCACGTAAGTGAAAATATTTATTATGAAAAGTACATACCTCAATTAGGCTGAAGGAGGGACACCAGGTCCACTGACTTCGGCTGCAGGAAACTTTGAGTGTTGAGTGAATTGTTGCAAGAACTCTTCTTTAGAAGCTGGCTTATGATATAATCTAAGGTGATGATCGTTGACAAGTAATTTGAACCTGACAAGGTCAATGGGGGTAAGACAAACAACTCCATTAGGAAAGACCTCAGCAACTTCATATGGTCCTAGCCACCTTGTCTGCAATTTACCTGCATTATTCTAGTATCTTGAATCATAGAGCAAGGCCCAATCTCCTGGTTTTAACTTCTTGTCCTTGATAAATTTTCATGCCACTTGATTATTTGATTCTACACTACTTATGTATGCCACAAGGCTGCTCTTCTTATCTCATTCAAAGCATTTAGCTACATGATTCTTTCTCTTTGTGCTTTAGAAATATCCATCCCTAAATCCACTGTAGTTTGCAGAGTTTTATGTTCAAATTCAATTAGCATCATAGTTGTCTTTCCATACAAAAACTCAAATGGGGTGAAGCCTATAGTTGTTTTCCATGTTGTCCTATATGCCCAAATAGCTTATGGTAGTTTGTTTTCCCAATCCTTCTTATGGATAGCTACTGTTTTAGTCAGAATGGCTTCAATTTCTCTATTGGTCACCTCAACTTGGCCATTAGCCTAGGGGTGATAAGGAGTAGAATTTATGCACCTTATATTGTACTCATTCATTAGTGCTGCAACAAGAGTTGATGTGAATTGTGGCCCTTGATCAGTCACTATTTCTCTTGGGACTCCATATCTTGTGAAAATCTCCTCATAAAGAAACTTTGCAACCTTGTTATCTCTTGCATGCTTCATGGCCTTAACTTCTACCCATTTTGTTACATAATCAATGCATATTGTTAGAAACCCATGATCTGAAATGCAAACCAGAAAAACCTTCCACAGAAGAGAAAATCAGAAAAAAGCAAGAGCTATTGCAAAAAGATGTGCAACATTATTATTCAAGAATTCAATAATTACATGATAATGATTTTCTTTATAAAAGCAGAGATGCAAACCTAATCTTATCTTGAGAAACAAGATAGCTCAAAAGATAAAGATAAGATCCTATAACTTAGGAATTAAATAATTTCCTAAGTAAACTTATGCAAAGTGTAATTAATAATTAATTACACCAATACCCCCCCATAAGTGTAACTTAGGGAGAAGCAGATTATTATGCAAATATGAGTCCCGACAACAAGGCTTGATCAGGTACTCATGTACAAATGCAAAGAGAGAGAAACCCCCCTCAGTGAGATGAACTATTGCGAAGAATCACTGGAAGAACTCTAATGAAGCAACACTGGAACCCTAAATCTGGCAAGCAAGGAAAGATAGTTCTGTTTGAAAAATACCAATCAGAATCACAAATGCAACAACAGACCCGATGCCAAGGAACACTGGAAACTCACATACTGGATCAACTCTAGAATCTATAAGCAACAATAGATGAAGGATGAATGGACCCATAATGATGAAAAATCTGGAAGTTGTGTCTCGAAGCCAATGCCAAACTGAAACTAAAACTGCCCATAGGACGAGTACCATCAAGATTCTGGAACATTAACCATAAAAACTATGGCCCTCAAATTGAGAAAGATCTGAACCAATGCAGATCAAGAACTGTAAAATCCCAATGTGAAGTGTGAACCGAAGCAAACCAACAATGTGTCCAGTTAAGCAAGAAAGAAGCTAGAAGGAGACAACAAGAAACCAGACAAACTCATGCGAGTTGTCACCAAAATGAAATATGGATGCAAGAACCCCCCTTAATGGAACTTTATATCAGTTCGCTTATTTCAATACCCAATGATTGCATAAGGAGATAATGCAAAAGTACAAAAACATAATCAAAAATGCAAACCTAGCACACAAAACAAAAACAAATGCATGCATAAAATAAGTTACACATTTTTTGTAAATGACCTCAGATCTACATAGAGGCCGAAACCAGCTTTCCGACGCTGCAAAATCACAAAAAATGGATAAGCGAGTGAAAAGATATGCATCCCGGAGTGAAAAAGGAAACATCTAACTTCTGAGGCAGAAAACGACATCAAAAAAGAAAAACCAGAAAATATCACTAGCACTATTGCGTAGAGCGTCGAAACAACTTTCCGACGATATCTCGTTTGCAAAAAAATACCTTCGTTTGCCCAAGTTATGCCCGTTTCCGTGAAAGTCCTCCAAAAAGGTGCGATTCTACCTCCAAAAGTCCTTAGGGGCTAAAAAAGTAGAGCCCCTGGTCGCCTGGGCGGACCAGGGGCTGAAGGGAAGGAGCCGGTGGTGAAGCCGCCGGTCACCCACGTGACTGGGGCGGGGGCTTAAGGTCCCAATAGGGGCTGAGTACTCGGCTCCTGGGTGCCAATATGACCAAAGGCTCGGCGCAAAAAGCCCTCGAGGGCTCGAGAGGAAGCTGGAGGCGCTGGAGGTAGAGCTGCCGGTGGCGGCAGTGATCCAGTGGTGCGGCGGTGGCTGCTTGGTGGAGAAGTGGCGGCGGAGGCTTGATAACTGGCAGCGCAAAAAATTTCTACCATTTTTTTTATTTTTTATTATTATTTTTTTTTTCTCGAAATTTGAACCTTAGAATGTGTGCCTGGGGGCCGTACAACCCTTGGGCAAATTTTTTTTGCCTCTCTAGATGACTGTGTCCAAATCGGACAAACTTTATATCAAAATGGAGGTTTTTGGGCGCTGTGAATCCAACGGCGAGGTCCGTTTGGGCCCAAAGTGCTCTGAAAATCAGGCGACCCCCAGATCTATCAGAAAAATCACCGAGCTTGAAACCCTCGCAGATCTAGCAAATGGTGATGAAAATCAATGAAATAAAAGCTATTTCTGACTTTTTCCAGCGCTCTGAATCCAACAGAGAACCCTGATCTAATCCAAGATGCTACATATAGATTCTCAAGGAATGAAACCCTCGAGGGACTCCGAATGAGCTCTGCAACGAAATCCTCCAAAAAAGTTGAGAAGGGGCTGCGAATTGAGGCTCTAATACCATGTTAGAAACCCATGATATGAAATGCAAACCAGAAAAACCTTCCATAGAAGAGAAAATCAGAAAAAGCAAGAGCTATTGCAAAAATATGTGCAACATTATTATTTGAGAATTCAATAATTACATGATAATGATTTGCTTTATAAAAGAAAAGATGCAAACCTAATTTTATCTTATAGCTCAAAAGATAAAGATAAGATCCTATAACTTAGGAATTAAATAATTGCCTAAGTAAACTTATGCAAAGTGTAATTAATAATTAATTACATTAACACATACCAATTAATAGGACTTACCATTTGATGGAGGGTCAATTGGTACCACAAAATAAAATCCCCACTTTTCAAAGGGGGTGATTACTACCTTAGGGAAAAGTGGCATTTCATCAGATCTGGTTGGTCTGCCCATTCTTTTACATTTATCACATTTTCTGGTATACCTTCCTACATCCTTGTGGATTGTTGGCTAGTAATACCCTGTGTTCAAAATCTTCATTGTTGTCCTTTTGGCTGCAAAGTGTCCTCCACATGGTTCATTATGACATGCATGCAAAATGTCATATGTATCATCTTCTCTCACACATGTCCTCATGACATGGTTAGGTTCAGTATAAAACAAACATCCAACAATCCAATAGAAAAGAAAATATTTTTCAATGAGTGCCCTTTTCTATTTTGGGGAGAAGTGAGAAGGAACTCTACATGTAACCAAGTAATTGGCTATGTCAGCATACCAGGTTATTTGTACACCAAGAGATAATAGATGTTCATCAAGAAAATAGTCATCTATGGGTTGATTGTCTTATGATGTAGTTAGCCTTGAAAGAAAATCTGCAACAACATTAGCCTTCCCTGGCTTATCCACAATGGTTATATCAAACTCCTGTATCAACAATAACCATCTTGCCAATCTACCCATGATCAAAGGTTTATTCATGAGATATCTAATGGCTGCATGATTAGTGTGCACAAAGATTTGGTAGCCCATTATGTAATGTCTAAATTTGTTCAGTGCATAGATTACTGCCAGCATCTCTTTCTCTGTCATTGTATAATTGAATTCAACTCCTTGCAATTTTTTGCTGAAAAAATAAATAACATTTTCAACAGTTCCCTCTTTTTTTCCTAAGACTGCTCCTATGGAATAATATGATGCATCAGTGTGAATGTGGAAAGGAAGCTCCCAATTGGGTCCCTTGAGTATAGGAGCATGAGTCAGAGTTTCCTTCAAGTCAGAAAATACCTTGTCACAAGCTTCAATCCACTAAAATTCAACATCTTTAGTGAGAAGGGTATACAATGGTATTGCTACCTTGCTGAAATCCTTGATGAATCGCCTATAATATCTTGCATGACCCAAGAAACTCCTAACATCCTTCTATTTTTTAGGTGTAGGTAGGTTTGTGATTACCTCAATTTTTGTGGGATCTACTTGAATTCCCTTGTGGGAGATGTAGTGGCCAAGAACTACACCCTCTTGCATCATCATGAAGCACTTTTCACTATTTAAGGACAAGTTTTGATCCTCACATATCTGTAGGACTCTCTTGAGATATCCCAATGATTGATCAAAATCAACACCATAAGTGGTGAAGTCATCCATATAAATCTCCATGCAATCATGAGAAAATGTCTGAAAATATGCTAATGACTGCCCTCTGGAAAGTTGCAGGTGCATTGGACAAGCCAAATGGGAGTGCTGAATAGGCATATGTCCCCCATGGATAGGTAAATGTGGTCTTCTACTAGTCTTCTGGTGCAATTTGGATCTGGTTGTAGCCGTTGAATCCATCTAGAAAAGAGAAGTATTGCTTTCCTGCAAGTGTGTCCAAAACTTGATCAATGAAGGGTAAATGAAAGTGATTCTTCTTGGTGGCAGCATTAATTTCTCTATAATCAACACAAAATCGCCATTTACCTCCTTTCTTGGGAACAATCACTAATGGAGACACACACTAACTATCTAAAATGTGGAAGATAAATACTGCACCTAGCAATTTCTGTAGTTCTCCTTTCACAATTTCTCTTAGTGCAAGGTTAATCCTTCTTTGTGGCTATCTTACTGGAGTGCAATCATCTCTGATATAAATTCTATGGGTACAAATTTTAGGATCTAGTCCCTTCATATTATGATAATCCAATGCAAATGCATGTTGATGGGCCCTTAATAGGTTTTCCAATAACAGTTATTTCTCTTCATTCAATTTACTATTAGCATTCAAATATTTTCCCTCTAACACATGGACTTGTGTACTTAATTCTATCATGGCTGCTTCATTAATACATGGTACCTTTAGTTCATATGACAACAATGTATGGAACATTCTTGTTGTTGTAGGAAGTCTGTCTATAGGAAGAGTGGTTGTAGGAAGATCGTCTACAGGAAGAATGTCTGCAAAAAGAATGTTTACATGAACAATGGCTACAAGAAGAACAAGAAGAAGTGTCCTGACAGAAGTAGAAGATGATGCTTCCTCCACTTCATAATGGTTTTGAATGATGTTAGTCAACACTTCATCCTCATCTTGGAGCTGCATAAAAGAGCTTATTCCTAGCATCATAAGCTACACCACAAAATTAACTTCCTCGGCCTCTTCACCAACTTGTGGCTGTATAAAATATTCTTCATCATGATATGGCTAAGTAGGTGGATAAATAACAAAATTTTTAGTACTCCTTCCATCTAAAATGGTCATGTCACTTGATCGACATCTAATGTATGCATCTGCAATTGCCAACCAAGGCCTTCCAAGAATGATGTGATACCTGCCTAGTGTAGCCTTAGGAGAAAGAATCATAAAATTTGCTGGGTATTCCCAAGAGTCTAGAACTACCACAAGATTCTCCACTACACCATCAAGCTTAACAGTAGAGCTATCAGCAAGCTGCAGGTCAGTAGGAGTAGATCTCATACTTGCAATATTTATTTGTTGCAGGATGTCTTTGGTCATTACATTGATTGTTGTCCCTAAATCAATCAAAGCATTCTTCACTTGAATTTTGTTTATTGTAACTGCTACCACATGACTGCCTGGGTCATTATACTTGGGAATAGTCACTTTTCCCAACATGATATCAACTAGCTAGCCCACCATATGAACTGTAGTTGGGTCTCTCTTCTTCCTTCCTGGATTTTTAAGACAAGCTTCCTTGATAGCTTTTCCATAGATTGGAACATCCTTTATGGCTTGAAATAGGGGTATCTGAACACATATATGCTTTAGCTGATCTAGGATGTCAAAAGTGGTATCCTCTTTTTCTTTTTTCTTCTTGGAAATTTCCAATCTTTGAGGAAATAGTGGTTCTTGCTTAGTCTGATTTAGAGATTCGAAATCTAACCTGAATGACCATTCAATCATCATGAAGTTGCATTTAACTTGTCAACCCAGGGACGTGAACTTGAAATGGGTTAGCACAATATGTGCACTAGGGGCTCAAGTAGCTATTGCATTCTACAACTAAGAAACACAATACTAAAAGTAAATTGCTTGAAAGTAAATAAAGAAAATGTTGAACATCAACCAACAACTATGCTAAGCTAAAATGTAGAGCAAGAATGAAAATCTGAGCGACAAATAGGAAACTACTCTATCCGCTTTGGCTGCAGGAACAGTCACAAAATGAAATTCTAGTGGCTACAGGAACAGTCGATGCTAGATTTCTAACTAAGCACTAAACAAAAAGTAATACTAAACTAATGCTAAACTAAGAAGACAGATTACTCACCAATTGGGCCCCCTTGAATAAGTATCCTCTAAACTAACAAGAACTCAGATGCTCAAACTTAGAACTTTATTTCATTCATTGTAAATCATGCATATAAAGAGTAATGTATCTGTATTACTAAAATTGGATAATGAGTGTACAATGTCAAATCTTGCAACTTCCTAAAGAAGGAGCATCAAATCATTATTTATACTATAGCTAAAGAAGGAAGTCAACTCCATGGCTGGGAGGATGCCATTTAGGGAAAACAGGGGAAAGTGGAGTGATGGTGGTTACGCCTGCAAGGAATTTGGTCAGACATGCAAGTCAAGCGCAAATCCAACATAGTAGTAACGCCCATGCATGCTTGATCATTAAGGTCCACTACAAGGCGGTTACGTTTAGTTACATGAAGAATCTTTGCTATCGGCTGCCTTTGACTTGGAGCAATTTCTCAACTAGACATTTATGGTGCATGCCCAATTGGTGGTGTCTTCCTCAACTTGGTGTATTAAATCTTCATGTAAAGGTTAGTATGCATAATATTTTCACATCAATAATCACTCTAAGAAACATTCATTAATCACATGCAAAATCAATATAGATAACCCACATATTATGCAAAATATCATTAAAGCTTGCAGAGCTAGGATAATGTCAAATGTCAATGGTTTGAGGGAAACATTATGCTAATACCAACACTTAAGCATTACAGTTCATGAAATATATGAGCAAATAGACTATAGATTCTACCCAAAACTAGACAAAAAACAAGGCTCATTACCTTGGATCAATCACCGTGTTCTCATCTTCAACAATTTGATCCAACACTGGAAATAGGTTGACCATTTTGAAAAAATATGCTATCATGCAAATGTAATGCCTCATGCGGACTTATTTATCATCTCTGCAATTCACCCAAAAGTCCTCAACATTGTGTAGGTGGGCGTACTCCTTTCTGAATATTTTATTCAATTTTTCATATGGGTCCATCTGTGGCCTGGCAGTGTGTAGCTCCATGTTGTATTCGTTTAACTCCTTCTCAGAGCATTCCACACACCGGGATGTGGGGATTGAGTACACACCCTAGCCAAATGTGAGGAGATAAGGAATCCCCAATGTATGCATGTTACTCAGAAGGGTATGTGCATGTTGAAGCTATGTGGAGAGCTCAAGTAGTACCAACCGGTCATTTAGGTACTTGGGCAGCTTATACGGTCTCTTCGAGAAGCCCTCAGTTTTGATGTATGTAAACTTGGGAAATTGAATGAATAGAAAACCAAACCAGTAGATGAAGGAATTAGCACTATGTGTTACTCTCCTTTTGAAGTCACCTCCAAGCAATCTGATAATATGCCCAATGAAGGCATTGTTGACTCTGCAGTAGTCTTTCTTGAAGTTTCTAAATTGGAGTTGAGGGTACCTGTCATGTACCTTCAATTCTCTCCCTGGATTCTAGCTTGGGGCAACAAATAGTCTTTTGTAATAAGCACAACCAGCTAGCAAATAGACCAGATATGAAGTCATATAGAATTGCGAGGTTTTCTTCATAGCTACAAACTACTCATGTAAGCAGTTGATAATCATTCCTGCCCAATGGAATTGGGTCTTTCCCCTAATGATTTCTTCTATAAAATAAAGCATCCACTCTTGAAAAAATTCTACAGTTTGGAGAGCCATAACCCTACTCAGTAGGGTCACCAGACCATGGTAATCCTCATAGAAATCGCTCCTAAAGAGATCATGGGGTACTTTGTTTGCACTATCCCTCTTCTCCTTTAGCCAGTATTGATTAATCAGTTTCTTGCACTTGAGGGGGTTGACTTTCCATGTGCTTTCAACATATTCCTTTGTCATTTCCTCCATTTCATCAAAGATGGGCATATGGAAAGTCCTTCTAATGGATTTAGAGGACAAATCAACCAGTATGTTGCCATCTCTATCCACTATTCTTTTAGTGCTCTCCTAATATGCCTCTCTGTAGGCAATGACTAACTCAAGAGCTATGAGTGTAGGTGGGAAACCAACAGCCTTGGCCAACCCACTTCTTATCTTCTTGGCATTCTATGTAGTAGGGTTGATGATGACCCTTTGCTTGAATTCATCGATATCAATGTGTCCCAAGTTGGTATCTAAGATCTTTTCCTAGTCTGTCGTGACCCTTGACTTGAGTTCCTCTCCTTGAAACTTGTAATTCATTTGATCTTTGTCTTCTTTTCCCCTTAATTCTTTGGCTAGTTCCTTTCCCTTTTCTTTTTCTGTGGATGCCTCTGAAGGTCCCGTAGCTGGTTCCATATATCCTGCAAGTGAAGAAGCAATAAGCACATTTGAGTGTAAAACATGAGAAATGTTAGCGAAATCCTACACAAATGACATTAGATTGAGTTATCCATCATTCAAGGATCCTAACATTTCTTTCAGATCATTGTTAGCCTTTCGTTTGAAGGAGTTATGGCAATGCAGGCCCAGGGGTGCAGACCTCCCTGGGCTGGTAGCCATTTTGGAAGCATTTACAAATAGATGACCATTAGGGCATGACTACCCACACGGTCCTAGCTGTATCAGGATTTTGGTCATAAGGTGGGGCCCATCAGTAGGATATATCATTTTAGCATGTGGGTCGAATGAATTTTGAGGCTTTGAAAACGTTAAGTCAACAATTTTGGTATGTGGGCTCAAGGCATGTTGATGCATGGAGCTTCTTGGCTGTTTGGAGCTCTTCCATTTAAAATGACACTGACCAAGTGGCACCCCGCAATGTGGGACCCGTGGTCTCATAGGACAACACCCTTTTTCTTTTGAAGCTTTCATCATTGAATTGGGTATGAGTGAGGAGCTGCGAAGGGACTTTAAGCGTCAGTTGTTTTGAAACAACAGTCTGCTGAGGGTGGGCTGCATGGTTGGCTCTACAGGGATTCGTATCACAAGTTATATGTTCATAATTGAATGGATGGCTCCCATGAAGTCAGGTTCCGCATGGCGGGAAGATGGAGGTCATAAAAAATTTCAAGCAGTGAGAGTGGGAGAGAATTTTGCATGCGACCACCCGCATGGAGTGACCCACAAGGCACTTTATACTTAGTTTTTCATTTCAGGCTCAATGGCATTGGAGAGTGTCGGGTCTGCTAGGTGGAGAGGTGGTTGACCAAGGCTGTTCGAAATGACAATCACCCAATGGAAGCCCACAAATAGAAGTTTGCAATGGGGTACCTGCAAAAGAGTCAACACTTTGCCATCTTTTAATGTAGGGGATCAGATGACAATGGCTGAGGCGGGGCCCAACCATCAGAATGATTTCATGTTTTCGCCATTTGGGAATGGTCATTTATGTGGCGGCAGGAGGATAGCAGTGAACCACATTTGATGGTCTGAAGGGTGATTTATGCACTTAAGTTTGGATCAGTGGACATGGTTTACGTGGGACTCGTGAGGTGGGTGGCTAGGGAAAGTCTGTTGTTTTGAAATGACATGATATGCGGGGTGATCTAGAGGTAGAAGCCCACCTTTTGTGAACCCAACAAGGATGGAAGATCCCAATTTTAACTCATGTTTTTTCATTTAAGTTTGAGTATGACAGCAGAATGCGGGTGTCCCTCCGCATGCGCGGACCCGCGGAGGATGCTGGCCGATTTTAGAGTTTAGCATTTTAGGAACACAACAACGGTGATGGGAGTTATGCGGGCTACAAGGGCATGGTTTCCCTAGTTCAAGAATGGTCACGGGAGGTAGGAGTTCCACAGGTCTTTAGTGAGCAAGTTTTCAAAGGTTCTTCAAATTCCAAGATATGGGTTTTGTTCATTGTTAAATGTTCATTTATTTTTCAAAGTCTTCCCTCTTGAAATTTCACCAAATTGACAAAAATGAGGGAAAACATAATATGGGGAGCGGTGGAGTTTCTACTTGATGGACCCACAAAAATTCGATGAAGATTTTGATGCTAGCAGTACTCGAGTGGTGGCAAGACTTCGCAAACGCAAAGGCAGCGACAACAACAAGCTCTGACAAGTTTTCTGAAGGTATCTAGGTGAAAATGATGTGTTAGAGATGTCTATAGAATTTTCAACATTTAATGCTTGCCATTAATGCTGGTACGACGACGGCTGAGGTTGGTGGATGCTCATTTTAAAAACATGGTGGTGGGAACAACGGGGTCTGCAAAGTTGACGACACCCAAAAGTCAGTCGTCTGGCAAGTCATCAATGGAAATAGTGAAGCATACTGTAGATCCCGCAAGGTGGGAGGATGTCTTGAGTCGGCCATTCAAAACAGCGGAGACAAGGTAGAATTCCACACAAGGTGGCCCACAAGAGTGGACCCACATGACTTGGAGGACGACAGTTTGAAAGCTCAAAGGAAAACTTCCAAGGAAACTCCACAGAGGCCAAAGACTTAGGAATTTTGAAAGTGGTGAAACCTAGTCAACTTAAGATGGAAACTTTTGGACTCTTTGACCACTTAGGAATAAAAAATAGGGGGCATGCAAAATGAGGCAATGGATAGAGCGACCTGAAAAAGTGAAAAGAGAGGGTCCCCGTTCTGAATGGGGCATGTGTGCTATATGCACAACAAATGGTGACTCTATTGGGGAACGCTCCTGAGCATTCTAAGGATAAATTCTCATTCAGAACCCAAAATCTCCAGTTTCGTAGACTAGGGATCGGTTTCCAAAAGTGAACTATGGGGACTCAAAGAAGAACGAGATCCTTAACTGAATCAAATCACAGAATCATCTCAAAAGTGTGTGCATATAGTGAATTCATTTCTTTTCTTTAGAGACTAGAGAAAATAACTGTTAATCAGACCAAGCAATCTATGGATCGTCTGACTTCAAAAGTAACCTGGACATTTCCCCGCTACTAGTTAGACGTCTATAGCCCCAAAAGAGTTGTCACTATGACCCCATGAACATTGCTCTACTTCCAGCTAGACGTCCATAGCCACGGTAGAGTTGTCCACACACCCCCCACGGTTGTTTGATTTAACACTTTTCTTTTCTTTTTATTTCTTTCTTTTGGTACCTCTTTTAGCATCTTTTCTTTTGCTCAATTGTGTAAGCATTGAAGCTTACAGGGGGGTTTGGGAACCACAATGGTCATTGAAGCAAACTTAAGATTTTCACTTGCTAGGTCATTATAATGACCACTACATAGCTCTGCAGAAACAATTAACATATGTCCTGTGCAGGATCTAAGACAAAACGTGGTAAGATTCAACTAAGGGTCATGTTCTAGGTCAAGTCAAAGTTCAAATAAGGAGACCATTCCATAACAACAATTAGAGACCAATAGTTGGGAGTGAATATTTATCCAAAGAACACTAAAAGCAGGTAGAAAAGTGAATCATTCGTCGAATCGAGCATGACCACTGCATCAGAGACAAGGAACACTCTCAACAAAAATAAGATGACCAAGAAACACACAAAACAAAAGCGAAGCAAAACAACAAAACAACAAAGCGAGAGAACTTAAACTAACCTATATACAAGTATTTATAGAGAGTTAGCTCAAACAAGCTCAAGCGAGGAAATAATGCTTAAGGTGCTTCCCATTGATGGGAAATGGGATGTCTTCACCAGTTAAAGTCTTGAGGTGAAAATCATTATCTGCTACGATTTCAGAGATTTGAAAGGGGCCAAGCCAGAGTTTGTCAAATTTGTCATGTCCCCCTTTCGTTTCATGGGCCTTGTCCCAACATAGGACTAGGTCAGAAATTCTAAAGGCCTTGACTTTGGCTCATCTATCAAACCATCTTTTGACCATGCCCTGATGCTTGGAAAATTTTTGAATGGCTTGGTCACACACTTCTTCTAAATGGAGCAATTCAGCTAAGCGGGCTTCTCATCGAATCCCCTTCTTCGTAAATGGCGTTGATGAATTGGAGGGATCTTGAGATGAATAGCAAACATGTACTCTAAGCCATAAATGAGGTGGAACGGGGAATCACTTAGAGCAACCTTATGGCGCGTATGATCTGCCCAAAGGGAAAAGAAAAGCTGGGTGTGCCAGTCCTTGGGATTCCTATCGAGCAACTTTTTAATCGTAGTGATGAGGTTCTTGTTTGTGGATTCAGCTAGGCTGTTGCCCTGAGGGTAATAATTGGATGAGAATTTGAGGGAAATTTTGTAATCAGTAGACCAATTAGTTAATTTGAGTGAAGCAAAAGTGGGGCCATTATTACAAACCAAAGCGTATGGGAAGCCAAAATGATTGAAAATGAAACTTTCAAGAAAATTAATAACTACTTTTGAGGTACATTTCCTACATGCAATAGATTCTATCTATCTAGTACAATAATCAGAGGCTATTAGAATGTACCTATGACCCATAGAGGATGGTGGGATTACCAGACCAATGAAGTCAAGACCCCATTGCACGAAAGGTCTTACCTCCAGGATTGGTTGCAGTAGGACAACGTTTCTCTCTCTAATGGTAGCGGTCTGACAGACGTGGCATGTACGAATATGGCTATGCACATCCTTGAAGACTGTAGGCCAATAATATCCTGCTCATAGGATCTGATGATCAATAGAAGGGCCAAATCCATGACTAGTGCCAAATGTATCGTGAAACTCCTTTAACACACGTGTTGCTTCTTCCTTTCCAAGACATATGAGGTAGATCCCTTCATGATTCTTCTTATAAAGTATAGACCCTTGTAGCATGTAGCTGCTACTCTTCAAACTGAGAGCACGCTTCTGAACTCCCTATAGATGAGGTGGGAATTCATTGTTCAACAAGTAGTAGATGATGTCATCATACCACTCCCCAGGGGAGACATCTTCAAGCTGGTACTGCTAAACTGTAATCTTAGGTCCTGCTTTAGCAGATGTTTCATCTATCATTCAGGTGAGAGCCTATCCTCTTACTAATTTCATTGGCTGGATTTCCATGTCATATTCTTGGAGTAGGGTCACCCACTTTTCTCTTCTTTCCCCTAAATCATTCTGCATTAGCAACGTCTTTACTGCCGGATCAAGGACATTGGTGAACACCTTATTCCTCAAGATGTAATGTTTAAAATTCTTTACTCCTCTAACCAAGGCATATGCCTAATTTTCCATGTTGTGGTATCTTAGTTCAATATCATTCAATGGAGCACTCATAAAGACAATTGGGTGCTCACTTCCTTCATCATCCTTCTGAGTCAAAATGTTGGCACATGAATGATTTGAAGTAAAAGAGTAAATGTAGAATGGCTTCAGATAATCAGGACTAACCAACACGGGCACATCGGCAATTACTTTCTTAATTTCTTCAAAGGCCTATTTTTCCTCACGAGTCCACTCAATTTTGGCATCTTGTTTCAACATGGCATTGAGCAACTTAACAATTTTAGCAAAGCCTGTGATAAATTTTCAGATAAAATTTATCTTTCTGAAGAAATATTTCAATTCTTTCTTGCTACCTAGAAGCTGGATGTTCAAGAGGGACTGAATACGCTCGGGTTCTATGGAGATTCCTCTTTCTGAGATGATGTTCCTAGGCAGCTTACCTTTTGTGACTTCAAAGATGCACTTCTTCAGATTAAGGGAAATCCTGAATTCCTTGCACTTTTGAAAAACTTTGCATAGGTCAGAAACATGGTCACCTCGCTTCTTTAAGAACACCGTAAGATCATCCATGTAGATGATTATGCACTTTTTGATCAGATCTTTGAAGGCTATATCCATTGCATGTTGGAAAGTGGCGCCAACATTAATGAGTCTGAATGGCATCCTCCAATATGCAAAGGTTCCCCACTTGGTGATGAATGTTGTCTTATTCCTGTCTTCGTATTGCACCATGAATTGATTATATCTGGAGTACCCATCTAGGAAGGACATCATCTACGGACCATTAACAATCTGTAGTACCTCATCTAACGAGGTCACTAAGTAGTCTTTCTCCGAAGCTCTGTTTAAATTGTGGAAATCCACACACAACCTGATTTCTTCCTTCTTTTTTCTAACTAGGACCAAATTGGCCACCCATGTGGAGTGCCTAACCGAAAAAATGATTCTGGTTGATAGCAATTTCTACACTTCCTTATAAATGATGGGTTCCAACAATGCATTGATTAGACGTTGTTGTTGTCAGAATGGTTGTACATCCGGCTTAAGAGGTATAGTGTGTGTGATAATCGAGGTGTCGTATGTTTTTAAATCTTTGTATCTCCATGCAACCACATCATGATACTTCTAAAAAGTAGCAATGATTCCTTTCTTTTCTTCCGGTGTACACACCTTACCAATAAACACATTTTTAACCTCTTCGGCTGTTCCGAGGTTGTGAGTGTCACACTGATTATTGATGGAGTCTTTCTTTGCTTGTTGATCCTGATCTCTGATCTGATCCAAATTGAATATCCACTCAAGTTGAACCATACCCCTTGGGATAGCATTTTTCTTGAGGTTGATGACCCCGTCTATATCTAGTTCAGATTCTTCAAGGTTAGCCTCATCAATTATCCAGGTTGCAAATATGTCAGAGATAGTGATAAAATCCAAGATGTGATTATCATCATTAAACACCTGAAAATGGGTAACATTTTCTGGCACATATGGGGCAGAAGTAAGCTCAATGTTGAAGCTTTTGAGACCTAATAGTGACAAAGGTTGAAGAGTATTGGCTGCTTGAGCTAGGGCATCAGTGGTATGGTTTTGGGATCGAGGGATAAGATGAATATTGAATGCATCTAGGCTCTCTAACAAGTTCCAAACCCTATGCCAATAATTTGTTAGTCTTCTATCATGGCATGAATATAATTTTCTAACTTATTTTACTACCAGCTCTGAATCACCGAAGACTTGCAACATTTTAACTTTCTTCCTTAGGGCCATTAAGAGACCATGGACTAATGCTTTGTACATTGCTACATTATTTTTGTAGTAAAATTGAAGCCTATGGGCAGCAAAGTAAGTCTTACCAGTGGGGTTGATGAGTTCAAATCTGGCTCCAACTCCTTGCTTGGATTTGGATCCATCGAAGAGCATTATCTAAAACTTGGAAGGTTCTTTGACTTCAGGGCCAATCATGCATTCATTTCTCTTTGGTTGATCATCTACATCTATCATTTTTGGGGTGGGTATTGGCTCAGTAGCATTGGTAGCAGGCTGCTCGGTCGAAAGCTCCTTTTGAAGCATGACGTATCCTTTGATATGCTCTACTGTCATCTGGCACAAGCATCACTCGAATTACGAATGAGTAACATTATGGACTTTGCACCAGTTAGGCAGCAAAAGCTCTTGGAAATCCATTCTAGCTCCCAGAATAAGCTGATCTTATATGCCATTTTCCACAAAATCTTGGAATCCATCCAACAGTCCCAAATTACCATCATCATTACTGAGCTCATCATCATCTGATTCTACCAACATTTTTGTGCTTTGAGGTGCATATGCTAGATTGGTAGGAGAGCTGCACAACACTAAGAGGACTTCCTCAATCATCTCTTCTTCTTGTGGTTCCAATTCCTCCTGATATGCCATAGGAGAATAGTTACCCAACTCTATTTCAACAAACAACACCTCATTGGTGTTGTTGTATTCCATAATCATGAACTTCATGCATGGCTCCTAGTCAATACAAATCTGATTTGGCAGTCCCTTCCATGGTAGCCATAGATGAGAGAAGTCAGTCGTAGCATACCCATTCAATGCTTGGGTGAATTCTCACCCCAGTATTATGCCATATGTGTTAGGAATATGTGCAACTTGAATATCAATAACTTGCTCCACTCTTGGGTCTACAGCAATTTCCATGGGAATGCAATTGATTTCTCTGACTATATTCACTTTCATTTTGTTTAGCTAAGTTACCTTTCTTCTGGAAGGAGTGGGGACTATTCCTAGTGCCTTGCAAATAGCGAGAGGCATGAAATTGGCTGATGCTCCTGAATCAAGCAAACAATTGTGTAGGTTCTTCCCAAATATTCTAATTTTTGTGAGGAAGGGTGGCATTTCCAATTTCCCTTGGAACAGACCCATGGGTGTATCAGCCTGGGCTACTTGGTTCTTATCCTTCTCATTGGTATTTTCCTTGGTTTTCACTTGGCTTTGTTCCTTAGTAGGTTGTTTTCTAGTTTGCTAATTGGAGGAGACATATTTTTTCTTACCTATGATCTCTTCAATCACAGATTCATGTTGTGGCTCTTTGAAAGAAACCTTCTTAGCTGGTATCTCTTGCATTTCCTTGGAGGAAGGGGTCCCATTGATAATCCTAAAGAAAGTGTACCTAACTATAGGGACCTTAAGTAACTCAAAAGTAGACAAGCTGATTTTGACCTTCCTGAATTCTTTAGCAGTGTACTCACCCATTTGCTCAATTTTAGCCTCAAAGGCTCTAACTAAGGAAGAGCTAGCTGATTGATTTTGAACTTGGTTTGGCTATTTTTTCTTGTTCAAATATTGGGTGGGTAAATATGGGTAACCCAAATTATTGCTTGCATTCAGATCAAGTGGGGTGCTAAAGTTGTTGGGCGGAGTGGAAGTCGTGAAAGGTCCTCCTACTTGCCTATTCCTTAAATTATATGGGGATTCCCTTTGGTGGAACATTTGGACCTCATCTTCATGAAACTCTTCCTCATCTACCAGAACATTATCTACTAAAGTAAGTAGTTGAGATAAATTTTCTTTGTTACTTACCTCTTTCACTTCTTCTTTCTTTGGAGAAGCAGTTGCCTCGTTCTCAGGTTTGTCACTCTCGCTTCATGGAAATGGAGCTTGATTGACCACAAGCACAGAAGAGTCGTATGGTTCTGATGGTACTATGTCTCGATGACCAATGTTTTCCACAAAATTCTAGACTTCTACTTGGAAGATCTTTATAGCCGTGAGGAACTCAGGGCAATCCAACTCAGAGTGCCAATTCATTTTGTGGATCCGGCACCATCCAAACAAAGCTACCTCGGCAAGGTACACCCCACTAGTTGTCTTTTCTGCATTAGAAGGCTTATCAAGAGGAGTAGGAACACCTCCATTATTAGGCCTTGTATTCCATTTTTGATTCTTCCTTTTAGAGGGTCTCCTTTCGAAGCTTTGATTGGAATTCTATCCTCTCATAATTTTTCCTGGACGAGGTACCCACTTCACGGTTATCCCTATTATCTTGATTAAGGTTGGCCTGAATGCTGCATTGGGAGGCCTGCATCTGGTTATTTTGGTTCCTCAAGTGTGTCATTTCCATGGAAATTTTCCTGATCATTTATGTCAGCTCATCCAGCCGATCTTTCTCTATATTACTTGGCTGCGACGCCTAGCTCTTAAGGAGAACTGGCTGCATGGCTGGTTGGTTTTGTTGTGCTTGTAGGAATTTAGACCCTTGCAGGTATGCAGGTATTTAGGGTTGCTGCGAATAGACCTATTGTGGTTGTGGTTGCAAGTAGTGAGGCACTGGTGGCGCCTGGTTTATCGGCTATCCCGGATGAGGAACTATGGGTAGTTGTGGCACTTGGTTCATAAGAGGAATTTGATGTTGTAGAGCTTGAGTGAGCCCTTGAACTTGCATGGGATGAGTAACCTGTCATAAGGAAGGCAGTGAACCTAAAATTTTTTGTCCCTGTGATATAAGAGGGATTCACTGCACATGGGTCTCTCCTTTTATGAGAGATCACCAGGGAACAAACTGCCCTTATACACCTCAGATTAACAGATTGACAAAACAATAAAGAGCTAAAACTCAGTTATGCTTTAGGGAAAATTATTAGAGATCCTAAGAGAGCTAGACCAAAGGATTTCTGATGCAGAAGAGGGAGGTCTCAGTCAAAATACATCAGCACAGTTCTAGGACGCTAGCACGACACACTGGCGTCCTGAGCGATAGAGAGCTTAGGAACTCAATAGACATAAACAAATCCTACTTGCAAACTCAGATGTAGTCCTTACGAGACTGTTTGACTAATCAGAAAACCAAATACTAAAGTAAACAAAAAGATGCTTGGGGAAAGCTTATCTTTTCCTAGACATTCAAATCTTCACTCCAATCCGCTTTTTGTGACCTACACACAAAAGACCAAGGAGAAAGTTGTCGGGTGGCTATGTAGGGGTCTACCTTAGTTAGAACCCATTTTGGTGTTCCCACCTCCATAGACAACTAGGTTGGAAAGGATTGCTAAAGAAGTGAACAAAGTGTGTGGTGAAAGCAATACCCACTCAGGAGTAGAACCCTCACCACGATAAGCGTGTGGTGAAAGCAATACCCACTCAGGAGTAGAACTCGCACCACGAAATAGTAAATAAATGTGTGAAAAATGAAAGTGAGAGAGAGAGAGCGTTACCCATGGGCCAAGACCCTCTCCAAAGCACACAGATGCACCATTGAGTTCTTGCTTGAGAGTTGTTGCTGTTGTTGGGGGCACCTTAGTCTGGCATGGCTTCACCTTTGAGTGCATTGCTATCAAAGAAAAAGGAGTCTCAAAGTTGAAGCAAAATAGAGAGAGATCTATTGTGATGTCTTCCAACCTTCAAATGAGAGGAAAAAAGAGGTTTTTATGCTTGAAAGGGTGGAAAAGAGTTGTTACTTTTGAAGTGTAACCACCAAGACACGTGTCTCAAGGGTTAACCTTTCAAGATTCTATGTTTTAAACTCAAGAAATGGACATGACACTAGCACGCCGCACAGACATCTATGCATCGCACACTCGTCCAAAGCCTCTATTCTTGGAAAACATGTCATCAGGATTTTGTTGCTTAGCCACTTGTCCACACGGAGTCAGAATCATGAAATTCTGACCCATGGGATTTTGTCATTAATATCTCAAGGTTCCATAAATTCTAGGCATAAATGTCAAAATATGGAATTGCCCCTAGGTGCAATTCTGCGATATTACATTTTGTCCCCACTTTAGTGGGCTTGATTTTGGAAAAAACAACCTCACTAAAGTAGAAAAATAAAATAAAATACAAAGTTTCAAATTTTACAGATTTTTGTGCCAACAAGAGAGACCATAGTGGCTATTGTAGTCGAGCTAATTAGAACTAAAGGTGCTTTGAGCACCTGAGCTCAACAAATAGTATAAGAATGGTTGCAAAAACTGTTGAAGGTTCTAACTTGCAAAACTCAAATTTTAGGTCAGTCTTGAAAAAATCAAAAGAAAGCTACCATAGAGAGAGGAATGATCAAGAAAAAGGTCATCAATTTGGAAGAAAAATATGATCAAGAGACGACCTTATGAGAGAGCACCACATAGATGACACATAGGACACTACGTGTAGTATCGACGAAGATGCATTACATTAACAAGTTCTTTTAAAGGCATTTCATCCATAGGCACTTGAACCATATACAAAATCACAATGTAAGGGCTTAACCAGTTAGAGCTGAATTTTCCTCTTTGGTCGAGTGGGACATTTACATTTCTCTGGTTTTCACAGAAAACCAAGTCTCCAATTTTAAAGGTTCTAGGAAGCACACTTGGATTGTACTATCTAGATAACCACCATTGATAAGCTTTAAGATGTTTGAGGGCTTGTAAATGATGTTCATCAAGCATCTCTGGCTGATGCAAATGGTTAAATCAATAGTTATCATTATCAATTAGCCCCTCAAGGGAAACCCGTAGAGACGAAATCTCCAACTCCAAAGGCATGATAGTTTCAGTGCCATACACGAGGTTATAGGGTGTTGTTCCCATAGCCGTACGAACACTCATGTGATAGGCCCATAAAGCGTACATCAGTTGAATGTGCCAATCTTTACCATGCTTGTTAACTATTTTATAGAGAATAAGTTCAAGAGTTTTATTAGACACTTTCACTTGACCATTAGATTGCAGATAGTACGGTGTGGAAAACCTATGCTAGATGTGAAATTTCTTGAGGAACTACTTCACTTCCTTGTTTTGAAATGGTGTACCATTGTCAGAAACAAGTGTAGCAGGTAATCCGAATCAAGAAATGATGTTATTTATAAGGAAACTACAAATAGCTTACGCGTTCATGGATTGAAATAGAATAGCCTTGACCCACTTCATGAAGTAATTTGTAGCGGTAATGATAAAGGCATATCCCTTGGAAGAGGGAGGTGATATCTTTCCAATAATATCCAACCCCCACTTAGCGAATGACCAAGGGGAAGTTTTATTTTGTAACTCTTGGGCAGGTGCATGAATGAGATGACCGTGTTGCTGACATTGAGGGCACTTTTTGACAAAGTCAAAGAAATATTGTTCCATCGTTTTCCAATAGTATCCTATGTGTGTTAGTCTTCTTGCCAAGGATTTACCACCAAAATTTCCACCCCTTGAGCCTGCATGGGCTTCCTTAAGGGTAAGGGGTATCTCTGCTTTAGTAAGACACCTAAGAAGCAACCCATTCTAGGCCTTCCTATAGAGGATGTCAGATAGGATAACATAGTGAATTGAAAGCTTCCTTACACGAATGCAGTCATTCTTTGTCGCATCATTAGGGAAGTTTCCAGTCTTTAGATAGTTATAGATATCAAAAAACCATTCCCCAGAGTCCACATGGGAACACATAGGGGACTCGGCTTCAGGATCTTTAGGAACCATAGGGGTTCGCAAGACTTGGACCACAAAATGGTATTCTTTTGTATTTTCTTCAGAAAGTACTGTTGTGCAGTTTTTGCACACAGGCCCCACTTGGAGTAGGGACCCTCTTTTCGGATATCTTTTGACCTTTGGTTTTATTGGATTTATCATTTTGGGGTCTTGACATGTTGGTCTTGCTAGTTTTGACCTTGCCTTGAGGCTGGATTTGATTGAAATTAAGTTTTAAGCCAAATCCGGGTTTTCACCAGGATCCGGGATTTTCCAGCTCTGGCAGATTTTCCTGGGCCCTGGTTCTCTGTCTATTCCTGGCTGGATTCTCCGATTCCGGGTTTCTGCCTGGATCCAGGATTTTCCGGTCCTGACGGATTTTCTCGGACTTTGCCAAAACCCTGATCTTCGCCATTTCCCCGGTTTCTGCATTTCCGCGAAATTTCTGTCCATTCGGATTTCCGCGTATTATGAGATTTTCCGAAATTCCGTTTTGGGCTCGGGTTTCCGGATTTGTCAAAAGTGTCTTGTCGCTCATTAATTCTGAGGTACCTTTGCTCAGATGAGTATATGGGAAGATTTAGGGCATTTTTAACATCATTTCGACTTCACTGCTCACTTGCTTTTGCTTGGGCAATTAGAAATTCTCATTTGTGCTTTGAAGATTGATTTGGATTGTTTGCGTGCGAATTGATTGGAGCCCTACTGGTTAAAGTTTTCATTGCTAAGGACGCGCTTGTTTCGTGGTTTCTTCCTCGAGCTCGAATTTCATCCGCTCTGATCCATGGTAGGTTGTCGTTGGCCCCTTTCATTTATTTGCTTGATGATTGAGTGTTTCTGCGCTGATTGATGATAATTTCGGGTTAGCCCTTGCTTGATTTTGATCCCGTATTTATAGAATTTGGGTTTGATCCGTTTTCTTTGTGAAACCACATTACCCATGCCTTGTGAGCTTGTATTTGCCTATTAAAATAATGGGCACATCCGTTTGAGGGGTTCTGGGTTAGATTATTTACCCTCTTAGTGCGAAATTTGCCATATTGTGCGAAGTTAGGGTTTTCTTCGGTGTTTTGCCTAGAGTAGAAAATTTGTTATAGTTGAGCGATCTTGTCCTTGTATCACGCTGACCCCCGTCCTGTGAGAATTCGGAGTGCTTTAGGTTAATCGTTGATTGATATTTTAAACCTTGGAGTTCCCCTGGTTTTAATGGCGGAGGTCTGGTTATTTAAACTAGGGCATCATTGTTTTGGCATAGGGATTCGTCTTTTGAGAGCCTTCGAGAATTTGAAATCCTTTGCATTCTGAGTTTTGTTGATTACCGTCAGTTTTGAGACCATTGGAACTCAGGTAGAGGAGATCCTGTGATCATTTGGGCTGTTGGTTCGCGTTTCGTCGTTTATCGGGTTTCCGAGGTCCTCGCAGAATTCCGCTGCTTTCGGATTTTCCTGGTTTGGGCTTATTCCGCGGGCTGGGGTAATTACCGGAACCGCAAAAATCCGTTCCATCCGGAGTTTTCCGGATTTCCTGTCTGGCTTTGTCCTTTTTGATGTTTCGATGATAGGACTAATGGAATGATTGTTAAATGTTGATTTCTTGTTGCCAATGAGTGAATTTCATGATTATCTTTTGATCTTTCATCCGTACTAACGATCCACTTGACTAATGATGCTTGGGCAACACGAATCCGTCTGGGTCGGATTTCTCTGAAATTTCACCCCGACAGTATTTTCCTGGTTTGCATGATTTTCCCAGACTTCGTTGTTTTTCTGGATCTTCAAAGGATTAGCAGTTGTGATGGATTTTAATTGATTTATATGATTTGTGCTAACCTTTTGGATAGGAATATGCCTAATAATTGAATAGTAATGGTGTCTTTTGTGAATGCAGGCCGAACCAAGCAAGGCTGCTACCCAAAAATCTAAGGGTGGCTCGGAGGGGTCATCTATTTCTGAGGCAGAACGATTGAGACTAGATATGAAGAGCCAGCTTCCTGAGAGCAGGATATCCTCCATATGGTTTGAAGTATCTGATACCAATGTGGGAGCTTGGAGGTATGAAGAGTTTAAACAGAGGACAGCGGAGAAGGATCTGTCAGCCCTGAGGCAAGGAATGATGAAATCTGGACTGGTGCATGTGGCAGGCTTCCCTCCAGCAATTCAATGTTATGAGCTGATTCTCGAGTGCGCCAGGCAGTATGACTTTGATACACAAAGGGTGGTTAGTACCGATGGAAGAGTTCTGGCAAACTTCAGTCCTGTTTCTATTGCACAAGCTTTCGACATGCCGGATCTACCTTCTGTATGTGCTCTAAACATAGACACAGCCAAAACATACTATGAAAATGAGCCAGCCAAGGCTCAACAGATGATTAACTCCTAGTTGGAGAAGCCGAAATCGCATCACTCTAAGCTGCCCAAGTAATTACATAGAATTAAATTCAAATCACATATTTATGATGCGATAACATTCCTAAGTAGGGTAGCAGGGTTGAAGGCTGCTGGAGTATTGGAAAACTGGATGGTGCACTTAATTAGCAAGATTGAACAGGGCACCAATTATCACTGGGCCGGGCTTATTAGCTCTGAAATTGACAAGCAGCTAAGGAATGTCTTGGAGACCAAGAGATTTACCATGTCCTCATATGTGGTGTATGTACTAGCCAGATTCTACCCATACAGGGGTTTGAATCCACAAGGGACGTTGGGTCAGGACATAATCTATGAAGTTTACCCGGAGTTGCATCTAGGACACAAGGACTACCGGAGAGCCAACGATGCCTTCACGATGCATATTACCTGAATGCTACAGAATGCTGAGCACATGAGGTTGTCGGATGGAGCCAAAGGGCTGATAAAGAACTACAGAGCCTGGTTCATCCAATTCCCCACCTTCACCTACCTCAGAATTGATGGATGCCCGGTTGCTCCTTATAGGTTACCTCGGTATCGTATTGACCACATTGTTTTGTTAGAGATTGTTAGACAGATTTGTGAATTTGATGTTGTGGTAAAGAGAGAAAAGCACAAGACATGCTTTGGTGGAGACTTTCCTCTTGGAATCGGTGTGGCAGAAATCTGCCCTTCTATCCAATTAGCCCACACTACAGGAGAAGAACTGGCAGCATATGGTTTCTCCTTCCATTCCAAAAGGATGAACTTTGACATAACTGGAGAAGTACAAAAGAAAGCTACTAGGGAGTACAGGCATAAGGATGACCTAGAGGATTATTGGGTTAATATCAAAGACGACCTTGAGGCTAGAAAGAAGAGATACTCTAGGCTCCCTGTGGAGGCAGTCAGACAATACAATGTCAAGTTGATCCCAGATCAACTTGAAGATGATGGAAACTTGGTACAGGACCACGCCTATGAAGCTGTGAAAGACAGGCCGGTTGGGGATATCAATTGGAATGAGGATGAGGTTATAGAATTGGAAGATCTGATGGCCCCGATTATGAAATACACTTATTCTTGGTTAAAGCACAAAGTTTGGGAGCTGGAAAATGAGAAGGTAACCTGCACCTTCAATTTGATGGGCAATCTTAACCCCATGTCTACTTCAGAGGAATCCGGGGAAGATGACCCCAAAGGGAAAACTGCGAAGAGCTCTCCTTTTAAGATAAAGATTAGAGGCCCCAAGGAAAGTGAGCCTGAGACAAGGAGGAAGCTCAAAGGAAAGAGAAGATGGAAGACTCTGACGATCAGTAGGTCTTCTGATGAGGAGGAGTCGGGAAAAGCAGAAGAGGAGGATGTTCCTCCACCACCGAAGAAGACCCAAACAAACAGAATTTCGTAGAAGAGGAGTCAAGAGGCATCAAAGGATGAGCCTCCTATTGTCGATGTGGAGAGCTTAGGAGGGGAGAAAGCCAAAGTCTACACAAGGAGATCCAGGACTCCCTCTCCAAAGGACGTTGTGCCAAAGGCAGATCCTCCGCCAAAGTCACCGACTGCAGAACCATCCAAGCCTGTTTCTCCTCCACCAAGCATACATGAAGAGGAAATTCCGGCAGAGCATGAAACTAGCGGAGAAGCAGAGCCCTTCAAGGAAGGGACACTTTTTGGTGAGGTAGCTGAGCTAGAAGTTGAGAAGGAGGAGGAACGACATACTTCTCGACTGGTCCAATATGAGGATTCTCTGGAAAGTGACAGAGGCTGCGGATCACCTCAGCTGGAAGAGAACATCCCTGTGAGAACCCCATCACCGGTGCAGCCAGAGATGGAGCTTGAAGAAATCGATCAAGGTGAGCAGCTCCCCGAGGAAGAGGAGGATAAGGCAACTGCAGAAGAAGAAGAGAAAGTGATAGAACAATCAGAAGAAATCAGAATAGAGGAAATCCGGGTGGAGCCTGCAGCCCCGGACTGGCTAGAAAAGGAGCTTGCAAGAAAGAAGCAAGTGGTTGTTGAAGATACTCCCTTGGATTGGAATGAGATGCTATCAAAAATTGGAAAGGAAAAGAAAAGAAAGACAGCGAAGGTGGTTTCAAGGGTGGAAAGAGATGAAACAAATAACAGGGTAATCCACATTGCCACTCCTGCCACGGACAAGACAAGAGAAGAAGTCACTGGTCAAGACTACAATGTGCAAACCATTAACCTTGGACCGGCTTCCATGGAGCAGGATATAGAGGAGTTTGAAGGCTCCAGTGCTGTGATGGTTGGTAGGTTGAGGAGGGAGACCCAGACCAAGCAAGAGTTGAAGAAGGAAAATGAAAGGTTAAGGAAATGCTTGGAAGAGATAATGAAATCCTTGCAATCCCTCCATCCTTCTTCATCTGCCACCCCTGGTTTCTTACCCAAGGAAACAATCTCCGGAATTGAGAAGATGAAAGCCTCAGCCCAAGCTGTAATAGATTGGCTGATGAGTGTGAAAACAAAGGGAGATGATACCATCAAAGACATCCTTTCTGTTGGGAAGGATGCAGTCCGAGCCAAGGAGCTATTAGAGCATGTGTTGTCTCATGACAAGGAGGATATGGACCTCTTGCTACAGAAATCAAGAGTCATAATAGGACATGTCAAAGATCAATTACTTGCAGATGGCATCCTTCCTTCTTCCAGATTGGATGAACCTTGGGAATGGTTCGAGGCTCTGCAGATTAGGCAGAAGGCCATGAAAAAGATCCTGAAATTGAAGAAATCAATTGATGGGGATCTCACTAGTATCTATGATGGATGCATTTCCTTCTTTGAGGTGATGACTGGAAGGAGGAAGATAGCCCCGAAATATCTAAGTCTGGAACAGCTGAAGGAGTGGTGGCATGAAGTTTATGCCCCTGATGCGGAAAGTGTTGTAACCGGCCACTAGCTTGATGATGCAGCTACCTACTTGGCTGTAATGGATAAGTATCTGGCCAGCAAGGAAGATTGGAATAAGACTGTTGAACAGTCCAAAGAGGAGATTGACTCCATTAAATGCCGACTTAGGGTATTACCTTTTCCACCTGTCCCCGCGTTGGATGGAATATTCTTGAGGGTCCAAGGGTCATCGGTTCAGAGGAAGGATAAGGGAAGTGGCAGTTAATGCCTATTTCGAGATTTGTGCTTCCCTATTATCATGGGGCATGCATTGGACGGGGCTGCATTGAAGATTGTGTCAAGGGAGACCTGGATGATGGCATTTAATGTGTGCCTTAGTTCAATTTTTCTTCCTTGGCCGACTTGTTTTGAGCGGTTTTTCTTATTTCTGTAAATGTTTGGCTGGGCCGACATATATTTAGATTTGCTATAAAAGGGAATTCTTGCCTCATTGTAAGGGTTAGCTAGAAGACATTAGAAATAAAAAGAGCAAAAGCTAGAGTATTTTTGTAATAGGAGTAGTATTCAATTTCTTTAAGCAAATACTATATCAGAACAGTGGAATTGTTGCAGCATTTTGGTGATTAATACAATTGAAGACATTGTGGTTTTCCTGGTGCAATCTCTTGTGTTATTCCATCTTGCATGGTTCCTGTTGTTTTATCTTTTAAATTGCTTGAAGATTTAGGGTTAATGTTCATAATTAGATTAGTTTTAATTTGGTGAATGATGTTTGTGATTTCATATTTGGAATGTTTGTAGCAATCTCTGGTCTATACACCCAATAACTATCTGATTGTAGTAGGCTGGTGAAGTCAACCTGGACCGAATATTTATTTGTGCTTAAGTTCGATTGTAGATGCATGTTTATGATTTGAAAATATATATACCTTAGAAGATTGCACCGTTCTTGTAAGATTGCATTGTGGGTCAATCAGGAACTAGTTATTTGAGATTGGTCCATTCCAGATATCTGTCATTTGCATTGTTCATTCTAGGAATAGTTTAGATCTTATTCAATCCTTGCACCCTTGTCTTTTGCTATTTCTTTATTATCCGGTTAGATTTAGGATTTAAGATCATCAAATTGCAAGATCCGATAAGTGGAAAGATACAGTTTGCTTGTAATAAGGTCCGATTGTGATTACCAGCATTTCACATATTATCTGAGTTGTTTATGCATTTTTATGACCTAACACCCAAGAGACCTTGGGGTGATTTTTAGTGATTTATAGTTAAAAATAACCTTTCAAGAGAGATAGAATATTGCATTCTGTCTGAGTTGTTGCTGTGCAGAAAACACCATCAACAGATTGGCGCTAGAAGGAGGGCCTGAATGAGCACACTGGATCATTTCTTGAACGCCATCTCTCCAGAGAGATATAGGAGAAATACCCGATCTACCACAGGAGAGGAAGATTTAGAGGAGCTACAGTTCCCCACTAGGTCAAGAAGGACTCGAGAAAGGGGAGAATCATCATCACCCATCCCTTCACCTACATCATCCATATCTTCACATCCCGAAGTTGAGGCTATACCCATCCCTGAAGTGGTTCCCATCCAACAGCCTCAGCCTGTCATTAATCAAACACAACCACCACCCCATCTCTTACCAATGGCTTTCCTTGCCAACAATCCATCCCCTTTGTCTTTCAATGCTTACAATATAATGCCCAAAAACCCTGAGCATTTCTATTCAAAATTCCATATTAATGACCCAAACAGGACTGCTGAAGAACACATAAGCATTTTCCAAACCTGTCTTAAGGACAGAGGGATAGTTCATGAGGATGTCGCCTGTAGGTTGTTTCCTTATTCACTAGGAGAAGAGGCCTTTTACTAGTACAATCATCTCCCTGCTGGTTCAATTCTTAATTGGAATGACCTTGAAAAGGCCTTTTTACAGAAGTTCAGAATACCCATCAGTGCCAATGAGTTATATCTGCAATTCATCAAAGTCAAGAGAGAGGTTAATGAACCAATATACAATTTCAATAATAGGTTCCACCGTGCATTCACTAGACTTCAAGATCCATATGTTTTAGATGACGATACTGCCCTGGGAGTCTATTATGAAGCCCTGGATAGCCTGACAGCAACCTTCCTAAAATGGAGACCCAATCCTCCAGGTACCCTAACTGATGCTTATACAGAGGCTGTTAAGCTTAGTATAGATTTGAGACAACATTTAACTGGACCATTGCCTTTCTTAGGACTAGTTGCACATCCCAACCAGGTTCAGGCAGTAAATCAGGCTCTCACCAATCATACTCCAATCATGAATCCGGTTCCTCAATTACCTATGGTACCACACCCTGGTCATCCCATGAGCCAAGTCTCCCCTATGACGAACTTCCCTTAGCAACAGGTTAATCAACCCATGTACCAGTCACAGTTGAATAGCTTCCCTGCTTATCTGCAGAATTCTGAGG
The DNA here is from genome assembly GCA_007258455.2 of Sequoia sempervirens. Taxonomy (NCBI): domain Eukaryota; kingdom Viridiplantae; phylum Streptophyta; class Pinopsida; order Cupressales; family Cupressaceae; genus Sequoia; species Sequoia sempervirens. Next base: position 103,666,100 of record VDFB02058242.1, read on the forward strand.
TGCTGCATCAGTCTTTGGGATCCGCTACAATGCCTGTCCCTCCTCAGAATAACCCAAATCAGCCTCCCTATTGAGATCCAAATAGGGAGAGGATTGATGAAATGGCTGAACAGATAAAGAAATTAAATCTGGAGGTGACCTACCTAAGGAATCAAAATAGTCAACTGCAGGCTGCTCAGAAAGGTATGCAATCTAATCAGAACAGAGAATTTTTACAAGGGCAGAACTTTGACAGGGGACAACGTAATGACAGAAGATTCTATAATGATAGGGGACATAATCAGGATAGGGGTTACAATAATGACAGAGGCTATAATAATGATAGGAGATAGAATTTTGATAGAAGTCAAGGTAGTGGATCTGGATTTGATAAGAGGCAATCACAAGGGCAGAGTAGAACCTGGAATACAGGACCTAACAACGGAGGAGTCCCTACCCCATTAGATCAGCCAGCTAATCAAGTTGTCAATCAATCTACAAATCAGCCAGTTGGTCAAGACAAGCCTCCTAGTGGTGTCTATTTGGCTGAAGCGGCTCTATCAGGGTGGTGCAGGCTCCATAAGACAAGTCAGCATTCAGAATTGGAATGCCCAGAATTCCAAACTGCAGCCTCCATTTTCCAGTATGAAGTAGAAAATAATGCAAATGGACAGGAGATTGTTCCCTCAAGCCCTTATGATTCTCTTGTGCTAGTATTAAATCATGCTCCCTTCCCAGCAAATGAAGAGAATATCCCAGAGGAAGAATCTGACTCCCATGAAGACAAAATAGATCAAGTCTGCAATGGAGATGAAGTGGCTCAGCTATTCAATGAAGAAACAATGAATGATAATGGCCCTCTTGATCAGGAGGAAGCCTACGTTGAAGAAGTATAGATGTTCCAGAGGCAAGGTTTGAGGGATATGCCTCATAGGCACCCACAAGCTGGAGGTCCTTTCACTACTTCCATTCCTCCTAACAACTTCAGTATTCCCCCAAATCCTCATGCTAGCAATAATCCATCCTATCCACCTGTTTCCAGACAATACCTTTCTAAAGAAAGACAAGCTCAAATTGACCCACAGAGGGAAAAGGCTATTCAAGTGTGTAAAGACAAGGTGGAGGAACCTCTCAGGGAAGTATCAACCAATATGAGCGAGGAGCAGATGGCTTCTTATGTTGCTGAGGAGTTCAAGAAATTAAAGGTAAATCTTTCAGCATTTGAATTATTAAGATTCCCTGCAATTAGGAAGGCAGTTTTGGGTACTTATGATGCACGTTCAGTGTCTTTGGATAAGCCTTCTGGTGAAGATATCAGCAAGACTTCCAGTCCTCAGCCTGTGAGCACACAAAATCAGACCCAAAATAGGACTAACATGCCCCCTGGAGATAAAGGAAAAGAAAAGGATAAGACTCAAGTGGCTCAAGTAGACACTAAGCCTACTTTGTTTCAAGGGAAGACCGAAACTCCACCATTCCTGATCTCTGTCCGTATATTTGGTAAGAATCTGCATAATTGCTTATTAGATTCTGGTGCTTCCACCAATGTGATGCCTTTTGGAGTGTGTAGAGCTTTAGGAATTACACCTGCTGACTCTCAGAAGAAGGTGACTCAGTTGGATAGAACTGAAGTAAATGTGGTGGGAGAACTAAACATGATTCACATGCAGATAGCTTCAGATCCAAGAATTAACCAGGTTATCAATATTCAGGTAGCTGATATTCCTGATGCGTACGGTTTGATCCTGGGAAGGGATTTTACTAAGGCTTTGAATGGTTATGTGTCTACTAATCATTCTCATATGTGGCTCCCATGGAAAGGAGTGCCCAATCAGATCAGAATTGAGAGAGAGCCAAGAATGAAGTACATGATTACAGAATACCAAAAGACTTCAACATAAGTTCTGATATCAGAAGTAGGAATGGGAAATTACGTGCTGTCATCTCAGTATGAGGAGTCAGACTCAGAGGAGGTGTTGATGCTACACACGATGCCCATTGATCATGGAACAGAACTCAGCCCTGTTACCGTTTTGACAGAATCAGTTCAGGAAGAAGAAGAACCTGAAGATAGTCAGATCAACCTATTAAGCAGTTTTCAGGAATTCATCAAGCAGTGTATGGAGAATCAAACTCACCTGGGAAGAAGAACAAGTTTCGAGGAATTACTCTTACCTAATTGGTGTAGAGTTCATAATGCTTCCCATTTGGAGTTGGAGTGTTGTTTATGCCAAACAGCAGTAGAACAAGTACAGAGATGCATGAGTCCAACTCAGGCAGTTAAGACAGACAAGCAGAATCCTCAGGAAGAGTGCGAAAGCAAGAGGCCTGTATTGCCTAAAGAATCACACAGCAATATTGAGCCAAAGGATGTAATAAAGAAGACTACCACTGCTGAGTGCTAGACTCTCAGATTTGATGGATCCAAATCCAAATATGGAGCTGGGGCAGGGTTTGAACTGATTAGTCCAAAAGGTAATAATTTCTTTGCAGCCCATAGGCTCCAATTCCATTGCACAAATAATGTAGCGGAGTATGAAGCATTAATTCATTGACTCCTTATGGCACTTAAGAAGAAGGTTAAGATTCTGCAAGTTTTTGGTGATTCTGAGTTAGTAGTTAAGCAAGTAAGGAAGCAATATTCATGCCACGATAGGAGAATGACCAATTGTAGACATAGAGTGTGGGACCTCATTGAAGGGTTTGATGCCTTCAACATTCAATTGATACCAAGACGGAAGAATCAAACAACTGATTCTTTGGCCCAGGCAGCAAGCACTCTGCAGCCTCTATCCATGTCAGGATTAAAGAAATTCACTGTTGAATTGACCCCTATGCCATCAGTACCAGACAATGTTACTAACTTCCAGGTATTTGAAGATGACAAGCATATTCTGGATTTTATCACGAATATGGACGTTTTTGCTTCCCAGATCATTGATGAAACAGAACCCCAGGAAGCAGAACTGGATTTAGAAGGTGTACTGAATCTGAAGTCTAATACTATTCCCAGGGGAATGGTGCAGTTGGAACGAATTTTCGATATGGACAAGATTAGGGGTCAGGAACAAGAGTCCAAGAAGGATTCCATCAGTGGACAGTGTGATACTTACAATATGGGAACTGAAGATAATGCCAAGAACATTTTCATTGGCAAAGTATGCACTCTTGAAGAAAGACAAGGAATAATTGGAGCACTCCACAGCTTTCCAGATATTGTAGCTTGGAGTTATGAAGACTTGAAGACCTATGATACATCAATCATAACTCATACTATACCCCTGAAGCTAGATGCCAATCCTTTCAGACAAAGACAGAGACCTATCAAAGCATTGTTGGAACCAGTCATACAGAAAGAAGTTCAGAAGTTGCTATCTGCCAGGATTATATTTCCTGTTAGGCATTCAACATGGGTAGCAAACTTGGTTCTAGTAAGAAAAAAGAATGGAGAAATTAGGCTCTGTGTTGATTTCAGAAATTTGAACAGATTATCAGAAAAGGACAACTATCCAGTCCCTTCATTGGATGAAGTACTTCAAGTGGTTAATGGATCTCAGATGATGTCCTTTCTGGATGGTTATTCTGGATACAATCAAGTGATGGTCCAGTATGAGGACAGACATAAGACTGCTTTCACAACTAAGTGGGGTACCTTTGCCTACAGGAGGATGCCATTTGGACTCATCAATGCAGGGGCCACATTTCAAAGAGCTATGGATATTTCCTTTAAGGATATCATAGGCAAATGCATCATCATTTATATGGATGATCTGACTGTGTTTTCGAAGAACAGAAGGGATCACATTTCAGATCTGCACAAAGTATTCCAAAGGTGCAGAGAATTTGGCATATCCTTGAATCCTAAAAAGTGCATCTTCGGAGTAACAGAAGGAAAGCTACTAGGACATGTCATATCAGAAAAGGGAATTGCTATTGATCCGGAAAGAGTGGAGGCCATCTTGAAGATTCAACCACCTGCTAGCAAAAAGGAAATGAAGTCTTTCTTTGGTAAGATTAACTTTGTCAGAAAATTCATCACTGGATTTGCTGAAATTGTTAAGCTATTGAATGCAATGTTGAAACAAGATTCCAAGATCAAATGGACTACAGAAGCAAAGGAAGCCTTTGTAGAGATCAAAAGAGCCATTGCTGATGCTCCAGTGTTGGTATGTCCTAATTACAGCAAACCCTTTTATATCTATTCATTTGCTTCAGACCACTCGTATGCTAGAATGCTTACTCAAAAGTCTGATGAGGGAAATGAGAATCCTATTGCTTTTATGAGCGCACCATTGAAAGATGCTGAGTTGAAATATCAAAGTGTGGAAAAGTAGGCGTATGCCCTGGTCAGAGCAGTAAAGAAATTCAGGCATTATATCCTCAGAAATAAGGTATATGCAATTGTCCCTGATTCTGCAGTTAAGTTACTCCTGATGCCGAATGAGTTAGGTGAGCGTAGAGCTAAATGGGTGACCATGCTGCAAGAGTATGATATCGAGATCTAGCCCATGAAGCTGGTGAGAGGACAAGGACTCACTCAGACTTTAGCAGAAATAGGCCCTGAATTGTCTGTTCATAATTATAATATTGAAGAGGTTTCCCCATATGGTTGGTATGATGACCTGGTGTATTATCTGCTGAATCAACGACCTCCAGGTCATCTCAGTGCAGTTCAGAGGAGAGTTTTACGATTGAAAAGTGACGGTTTCATGTTGAAAGGAGCTGTTCTGTATAAAAGAAATCATGAAGGCATTTATTTGAGGTGTCTTGGGAAACAGGAAGTTGATCGAGTGATGACTGAATTTCATGAGAAATATGGCACTGGTCATGGTTCTACAATCACCACTGCAAATTAGATTTTGAGGGTAGGTTACTACTGGCCCACACTGTTCAAGGATGTTCATCAACATGTGCGGACTTGTCACACTTGCCAGACCGCAACAACAAGAGAAAGGTGTGCAACACTTCCACTCCAACCGGTTACTGAGGTAAGACCTTTTGCTCAGTGGGGTATGGATTTCATAGGCCCCATCAATCCACCATCCTCTGCAGGACACAGGTACATTCTCATTATTACTGATTACTTTACAAGGTGGACTGAAGCTTTTGCTTGTAGGCAATGTACATCCGAGGTAGTGATTGATTTCTTAGAGTCTGCTATTCTTAATCGTTTTGGATGCCCTATTGCTGTTGTTAGTGATAATGGTCCTGCCTTTGCATCTTTGAAGTTCTCAAATTGGGCCTTTGATCATGGCATTATTGTGAAGTTTGCATCTAATCATTACCCTCAGGGTAATGGCTTAGCAGAATCCTCTAATAAGAACCTATTGACTTCCATCCATAAATTGTTAGAGAGGAACCCTAAAAACTGGCACACCCAGCTTCAGTTTTCCCTTTAGGCAGATCATACTAGACTTAAGTCTTCCATTGGAACATCTCCTTATCACTTAGTATATGGTCTGGAGCCAGTATTCCCCATCCAACTCAAGATCCCAACTTTGCAATTTATAAATCAGTTTTATGATGAAGGGGACAGAAGGGGGGCTAGGTTAACAGAATTATTGCACCTTGAGGAGAAACGAGATAATGCCCTTGAGAATTTTGCCAAACATCAGGGGGTAGTTAAGAGGTGGTTTGACAGGAAAGCCAAAGTCAAAGCCTTCAGGATTTCTGACCTTGTCCTATACTGGGATAAACCTCATGATCAGAAAGGGAACCATGGGAAATTTGATAAATTGTGGCTTGGCCCATATCAGATTGCTGAAATACTTGGAGATAATGCCTTCCGTCTGAAGACTCTCACGGGAGAGGATATCCTACTGCCTATCAACGGGTAGTATTTGAAACATTATTTCCAGTCCTGAGCTGCCTGCAGCTCTTTGCTTTGTATATAGTTAGTTTAGGATTGCTTTCCGTTGTGTTATTTGGTTAGGGTAGGTTTCCTTTCTGGTCTGCTTGTTTTGTTTGGTTAAATTAGGTTTGCTTTGGTTTGTTTGTTTTAGTTTGCGTTGCTCTTGCTCTTGGTTCTTTCTCTTTTGGGGATCTTTGGGTGCATCTGTATGACAATGGTGACAAAGTAGGTTTGATGTTCTTGGTATTTCTCTTACAAACTCTAATCGTCCTTTCAGGACACTTTGGTACGAACTCTTTATCTTATGTCACTTATCATTATGCTGAGGGTGAAGGGTTTTCTAGTAAGTTAAAATAGGAATATATTAGGGTCTTATAATTTTAACTATTAATATACCTGAAGTTGTAGAAGGTCCTTATAAGGTCTGAACAGGTGAAAAATCCTTTTCTGCTCTAGTGCCACTGTGGTTCTCAGCCCTGAGTGTGGACTTCACTGTTCACAGGTTGCATGAAATGTGTGAAAAGAAAAGAAATATCAGCAAAAAAAGAGAAAAAAAAAAGGAGAGAAGAAAATATTGAAACCAAAAGGTTTGAATTCAACTTATCAGGGGGATCTGAATATCTCTACCGGGGCTATAGATGCCTGGCTGGCAGCAGAGCTATGTTCAGGAGGATCATAGCGATAACCTCGTCGGGGCTATGGACGCCTGACTGGCAGCGAGGCTCTATCCAGGTTACTTTTAGAGTATGAATATTTACGTAGCTTGTTCATACTAAGTTTGGTTCCTAGTGCAACTAAGGGTAGGTAATGAATGCATGTGCACACACTTTGACCCTGGTATAGGAAACTTTGAATGACTGGGAGCTTCTTGGTTTAATCATAGTGGTTGGTGGCTGGATATATGAGTTGAAACCATGAGTTCTGGGTTCTTGACTCCAGTTTGTCATCGAAATGCTCGGGAGCATCTCCCCAGCAGAGTCGCTATTTGTTGTGAAGTTTTTGCACACACGCCCCATTTGGAGTAGGGACCCTCTTTTCAGATGTCTTTTGACTTTTGGTTTTATTGGATTTATCATTTTGGGGTCTTGACATGTTGGTCTTGCTAGCTTTGAACTTGCCTTGAGGCTGGATTTGATTGAAATTAAGTTATAAGCCAAATCCGGGTTTTCACCTGGATCCGGGATTTTCCAGCTCTGGCGGATTTTCCCGGGCCCTGGTTCTCTGTCTGTTCTTGGCTGGATTCTCCGATTCCGGGTTTCTGCCTGGATCCGGGATTTTCCGGTCCTGACGGATTTTCCCGAACTTTGCCAAAATCCTGATCTTCACCATTTCCCCGGTTTCTGCATTTCCGCGAAATTTCTGTCCATTCGGATTTCCGCGTATTCTGAGATTTTCCGAAATTCCGTTTTGGGCTCGGGTTTTCGGATTTGTCAGAAGTGTCTTGTCGCTCATTAATACCGAGGTACCTTTGCTCAAATGAGTATATGGGCGGATTTAGGGCATTTTTAACATCATTCCGACTTCACTGCTCACTTGCTTTTGCTCGGGCAATTAGAAATTCTCATTTGTGCTTTGAAGATTGATTTGGATTGTTTGCGTGCGAATTGATTGGAGCCCTGCTGGTTAAAGTTTTCATTGCTAAGGACGTGCTTGTTTCGTGGTTTCTTCCTCGAGCTCGAATTTCATCCGCTCTGATCCATGGTAGGTTGTCGTTGGCCCCTTTCATTTATTTGCTTGATGATTGAGTGTTTTTGCGCTGATTGATGATAATTTCGGGTCGGCCCTTACTTGATTTTGATCCCGTATTTATAGAATTTGGGTTTGATCCGTTTTCTTTGTGAAACCACATTACCCATGCCCTGTGAGCTTGTATTTGCCTATTAAAATAACGGGTGCATCCGTTTGAGGGGTTCTGGGTTAGATTATTTACCCTCTTAGTGTGAAATCCACCATATTGTGCGAAGTTAGGGTTTTCTTCGGTGTTTTTCCTAGAGCGGAAAATTTGTTATAGTTGAGCGATCTTGTCCTTGTATCACGCTGACCCCCATCTTGTGAGAATTTGGAGTGATTTAGGTTAATCGCTGATTGATATTTTAAACCTTGGAGTTCCCCTGGTTTTAATGGCGGAGGTCTGGTTATTTAAACTAGGGCATCATTGTTTTGGCATAGGGATTCGTCTTTTGAGAGCCTTCGAGAATTTGAAATCCTTTGCATTCTAAGTTTTGTTGATTACCGTCGGTTTTGAGACCATTGGAACTCAAGTAGAGGAGATCCCGTGATCATTTGGGCTGTTGGTTCGCGTTTCGTCGTTTATCGGGTTTCTGAGGTCCTCGCGGAATTCCGCTGCTTTCGGATTTTCCTGGTTTGGGCTTATTCCGCGGGCTGGGGTAATTACCGAAACATTTCAAGCTGTCCGCGAAAATCCATTCCATCCGGTGTTTTCCCGATTTCCTGTCTGGCTTTGTCCTTTTTGATGTTTCGATGATAGGACTAATGGAATGATTGTTAAATGTTGATTTCTTGTTGCCAATGAGTGAATTTCATGATTATCTTTTGATCTTTCATCCGTACTAACGATCCACTTGACTAATGATGCTTGGGCAGCAGGAATCCGTCTGGGTCAAATTTCTCCGAAATTCTGCCCTGACGGTATTTTCCCGGTTTGCATGATTTTCCCGGACTTCGTTGTTTTTCCAGATCTTCAAAGGATTAGTAGTTGTGATGGATTTTAATTGATTTATATGATTTGTGCTAACCTTTTGGATAGGAATATGCCTAATAATTGAATACTAATGGTGTCTTTTGTGAATGCAGGCCGAACCAAGCAAGGATGCTACCGAAAAATCTAAGGGTGGCTCGGAGGGGTCATCTATTTATGAGGCAGAACGATTGAGACTAGATATGAAGAGCCAGCTTCCTGAGAGCAGGATATCCTCCGTATGGTCTGAAGTATTTGATACCAATGTGGGAGCTTGGAGGTATGAAGAGTTTAAACAGAGGATAGCGGAGAAGGATCTGTCAGCCCTGAGGCAAGGAATGATGAAATCCGAACTGGTGCATGTGGCAGGCTTCCCTCCAGCAATTCAATGTTATGAGATGATTCTCGAGTGCGCCAGGTAGTATGACTTTGATACACAAAGGGTGGTTAGTACCGATGGAAGAGTTCTGGTGAACTTCAGTCCTATTTCTATTGCACAAGCTTTCGACATGCCGGATCTACCTTCTGTATGTGCTCTAAACATAGACACAGCCAAAACATACTATGAAAATGAGCCAGCCAAGGCTCAACAGATGATTAACTCCTGGTTGGAGAAGCCGAAATCGCATCACTCTAAGCTGCCCAAGCAATTACATAGAATTAAATTCAAATCACATATTTATGATGCGATAACATTCCTAAGTAGGGTAGCAGGGTTGAAGGCTGCTGGAGTATTGGAAAACTGGATGGTGCACATAATTAGCAAGATTGAACATGGCACCAATTATCACTGGGCCGGGCTTATTAGCTCTGAAATTGACAAGCAGCTAAGGAATGTCTTGGAGACCAAGAGATTTACCATGTCCTCATATGTGGTGTATGTACTAGCCAAATTCTACCCATACAGGGGTTTGAATCCACAAGGGACATTGGGTCAGGACATAATCTATGAAGTTTTACCCAGAGCTGCATCTAGGACACAAGGACTACCGGAGACCCAACGATGCCTTCACGATGCATATTACCCGAATGCTACAGAATGCTGAGCACATGAGGTTGTCGGATGGAGCCAAAGGGCTGATAAAGAACTACAGAGCCTGGTTCATCCAATTCCCCACCTTCACCTACCTCAGAATTGATGGATGCCCGGTTGCTCCTTATAGGTTACCTCGGTATCCTACTTACCACATTGTTTTGTTAGAGATTGTTAGACAGATTTGTGAATTTGATGCTGTGGTAAAGAGAGAAAAGCACAAGACAGGCTTTGGTGGAGACTTTCTTCTTGGAATCAGTGTGGCAGAAATCTGCCCTTCTATCCAATCAGCCCACACTACAGGAGAAGAATTGGGGGCATATGGTTTCTCCTTCCATTCCAAAAGGATGAACTTTGACATAACTGGAGAAGTACAGAAGAAAGCTACTAGGGAGTACAGGCATAAGGATGACCTAGAGGATTATTGGGTTAATATCAAAGATGACCTTGAGGCCAGAAAGAAGAGATACTCCAGGCTCCCTGTGGAGGCAGTCAGACAATACAATGTCAAGTTGATCCCGGATCAACTGGAAGATGATGGAAACTTGGTACAGGACCACGCCTATGAAGCTGTGAAAGACAGGCTGGTTGGGGATATCAATTGGAATGAGGATGAGGTTACAGATTTGGAAGATCTGATGGCCCCGGTTATGAAATACACTTATTCTTGGTTAAAGCACAAATTTTGGGAGCTGGAAAATGAGAAGGTAACCTGCACCTTCAATTTGATGGGCAATCTTAATCCCATGTCTACTTCAGAGGAATCCAGGGAAGATGACCCCAAAGGGAAAACCGCGAAGAGATCTCCTTTTAAGATAAAGATTAGAGGCCCCAAGGAAAGTGAGTCCGAGACAAGGAGGAAGCCGAAAGGAAAGAGAAGATGGAAGACTCTGACGATCAATAGGTCTTCTGATGAGGAGGAGTCGGGAAAAGCAGAAGAGGAGGATGTTCCTCCACCACCGAAGAAGACCCAAACAATCAGAATTTCGTAGAAGAGGAGTCAAGAGGCATCAAAGGATGAGCCTCCTATTGTCGATGTGGAGAGCTCAGGAGGGGAGAAAGCCAAAGTCTACACAAGGAGATCCAAGACTCCCTCTCCAAAGGATGCTCTACTGAAGGCAGATCCTCCGCCAAAGTCACCGACTACAGAACCATCCAAGCCTGTTTCTCCTCCACCAAGCATACATGAAGAGTAAATTCCGACAGAGCATGAAACTAGCGGAGAAGCAGAGCCCTTCAAGGAAGGGACACTTTTTGGTGAGGCAGCTGAGCTGGAAGTTGAGAAGGAGGAGGAACGACATACTTCTCCACTGGTCCAATATGAGGATTCTCTGGAAAGTGACAGAGGCCGTGGATCACTTGAGCCGAAAGAGAACATCCCTGTGAGAACCCCATCACCGGTGCAGCCAGAGATGGAGCTTGAAGAAATCGATCAAGGTGAGCAACTCCCTGAGGAAGAGGAGGATAAGGCAACTGCAGAAGAAGAAGAGAAAGTGACAGAACAATCGGAAGAAATTAGAACAGAGGAAATCTGGGTGGAGCCTGCAGCCCCGGACTGGCTAGAAAAGGAGCTTGCAAGAAAGAAGCAAGTGGTTGTTGAAGATACTCCCTTGGATTGGGATGAGATGCTATCAAAAATCAAAAAGGGAAAGAAAAGAAAGACAGCGAAGGTGGTTTCAAGGGTGGAAAGAGATGAAATGAATAACAGGGTAATCCACATTGCCACTCCTGCCGCGGACAAGACAAGAGAAGAAGTCATTGGTCAAGACTACAATGTGCAAACCATTAACCTTGGACCGGCTTCCATGGAGCAGGATATAGAGGAGTTTGAAGGCTCCAGTGCTGTGATGGTTAGCAGGTTGAGGAGGGAGACCCAGACCAAGCAGGAGTTGAAGAAGGAAAATGAAAGGTTAAGGAAATGCTTGGAAGAGATAATGAAACCCTTGCAATCCCTCCATCCTTCTTCATCTGCCACCCCTAGTTTCTTACCCAAGGAAACAATCTTTGAAATTGAGAAGATGAAAGCCTCAGCCCAAGCTGTAATAGATTGGCTGATGAGTGTGAAAACAAAGGGAGATGATACCATCAAAGACATCCTTTCTGTTGGGAAGGATGCAGTCCGGGCCAAGGAGCTATTAGAGCATGTGTTGTCTCATGACAAGGAGGATATGGACCTCTTGCTGCAGAAATCAAGAGTCATAATAGGACATGGCAAAGATCAATTACTTGCAGATGGCATCCTTCCTTCTTCCAGATTGGATGAACCTTGGGAATGGTTCGAGGCTCTGCAGATTAGGCAGAAGGCCATGAAAAAGATCCTGAAACTAAAGAAATCAATTGATGGGGATCTCACTAGTATCTATGATGGATGCATTGCCTTCTTTGAGGTGATGACTGGAAGGAGGAAGATAGCCCCAAAATATCTAAGTCTGGAACAGCTTAAGGAGTGGTGGCATGAAGTTTATGCCCATGATGCGGAAAGTGTTGTAACCGGCCACCAGCTTGATGGTGCAGCTACCTACTTGGCTGTAATGGATAAGTATCTGGCCAGCAAGGAAGATTGGAATAAGACTGTTGAACAGTCCAAAGAGGAGATTGACTCCATTAAATGCCGACTTAGGGTATTACCTTTGCCACCTATCCCCGCGTTGGATGGAATATTCTTGAGGGTCCAAGGGTCATCGGTTCAGAGGAAGGATAAGGGAAGTGGCAGTTAATGCCTATTTCAAGATTTGTGCTTCCCTATTATCATGGGGCATGCATTGGACGGGGCTGCATTGAAGATTGTGTCAAGGGTGACCTGGATGATGGCATTTAATGTGTGCCTTAGTTCGATTTTTCTTCCTTGGCCAACTTGTTTTGAGCGGTTTTTCTTATTTCTGTAAATGTTTGGCTGGGCCGACATATATTTAGATTTGCTATAAAAGGGCATTCTTGCCTCATTGTAAGGGTTAGCTAGAAGACATTAGAAATAAAAAGAGCAAAAGCTAGAGTATTTTTGTAATAGGAGTAGTATTCAATTTCTTGAAGCAAATACTGTATCAGAACAGTGGAATTGTTGCAGCATTTTGGTTTTCCTGGTGCAATATCTTGTGTTATTCCATCTTGCATGGTTCCTGTTGTTTTATCTTTTAAATTGCTTGAAGATTTAGGGTTAATGTTCATAATTAGATTAGTTTTAATTTGGTGAATGATGTTTGTGATTTCATATTTGGAATGTTTGTAGCAATCTCTGGTCTATACTCCCAGTAACTATCTGATTGTAGTAGGCTGGTGAAGTCAACCTGGACCGAATATTTATTTGTGCTTAAGTTCGATTGTAGATGCATGTCTATGATTTGAAAATCTATATACCTTAGAAGATTGCACCGTTCTTGTAAGATTGTATTGTGGGTCGATCAGGAACTAGTTATTTGAGATTGGTCCATTCTAGATATCTGTCATTTGCATTGTTCATTCTAGGAATAGTTTAGATCTTATTCAATCCTTGCACCCTTGTCTTTTGCTATTTCTTTATTATCCGGTTAGATTTAGGATTTAAGATCATTAAATTGCAAGATCCGATAAGTGGAAAGATACAGTTTGCTTGTAATAAGGTCCGATTGTGATTACTAGCATTTCACATATTATCTGAGTTGTTTATGCATTGTTATGACCTAACACCCGAGAGACCTTGGGGTGATTTTTAGCGATTTATAGTTGAAAATAACCTTTCAAGAGAGATAGAATATTGCATTCTGTCTGAGTTGTTGCTGTGCAGAAAACACCATCAACAGGTACTAGGGAAGTTGCGCTCACCATGGCATCAACATGTCTATTTTCTCTCCTAGGGACATTATCTATTGTGAAAGAAGAGAATTGTTTAAGCAAAGACAAGGAAAGGTCCCGGTACTAGGACAACTTACTTTTCTTGGCTTGATAGGTTCCCATTATTTGGTTCACTATAAGTTTGGAGTCACGTAGAATATGGAGATGTTTGATCTTTAGCATAATCGTGGCATGTAAGCCAACTATAAGGGCTTCATACCTAGTGATGTTATTGGTACAAGGGAAATCTAGTCAAAAGGATAAGGGAACTAGTTTACCTTTGGGGGATATTAGAACAATGCCCGCTTCGGAACTAGTTTGACACCTTGATCTGTCGAAATACATTTTCCATTTAGAGTCGTGATTGATTACAAAAATGTTTTCATCGAGAAATAAATCCAAGATAGGAAAGGAGCGAGATGAGGGAGTGTTTGCAAGCTGATCCACAACCGCTTGACCCTTTACTGATTTTTGAGTAATGAACTTTATTTCAAACTCATAAAGCAACATAACCCATTTTGATAACCTTCCTACCAGATCAATACTGGAAAATAGATGTCTTAAAAGATCCATTTTTTCTATGACGTGTGTTTCAACATGGAGGAGATAGTGCCTCAAATTCTACGTAGCGAAGATGTGAGCAAGGAATTGTTTCTCGATGGAGGACTAATGGAGTTCATAGTCAATTGGGACACAACTAATGTAGTAGACTTCTCTTTCCTTTCCAGTGTCATCATATTGAGCTAAAAGAGCTGCTAAAGCATATGGTGATGGAGCTAGGTAAAGTAGAAAGGGTCTATCTTGTGTAGCCGGCATCAATACGGGAGGGTTAGCCATGTTAGAGTAAAAGGTTTATTTCACTTAATTAGTTTAATTAAGTCACCTTTTAGTCCTTTCTTAATTTTCACTTAGTTATGCATTGTAGGCATTTAATAATTATTTTAATTATTAAATACATTTTCCTTTTAGGGTTTCTTTAGGGTTACACAATCTCCTTTTATAAGGATTGATCATTGTATTTTATTTTATTCCCTCTAAATAATAATATCTCAATTTTCAGAGCCATTCTTGCTTTGCCTCCATTCTTCTCTTGTGACATGTATTTTTGTGTGTAGGTGTTCTTGGGTTCTGTGAAGTTGGATTTATCAACTTCTACATGGTATCAGAGCGTGGACCTGCTGCAACCTGTTCTTGTTTTGAATAATTTGGAGCTACAAGAGTTTGATTTGGCTTTCACATGTTTTCAATTTTATTTTTTGTGGATTCGACATACTTCATTCTTTGGGTTCATTTTGGGCCCAAACAGACCTTGCCATTGGATTCGCAGCACCTGAAAACCCCTATTTTCATATAAAGCTTGTCCAATTTGGCCACAGTTGATCAGGGAAGCAAAAAAAATTTGGCCCCAAGGCCGTATAGCCTCAGGGCACGATTTTTAAGGTCAAAAATAAAATAAAAATAAAAAAACAAAGGTTTTTTTAAATAATTTTTGCGCTCACTGTGTATTAGGGGTTTGTCGCCCGGCGGCCACCCATTCACCACTAAGCAGCCTCCCCTTCACCACTGTTGCCGGTGGTTTTGGCCTCCATTCTTCTCTTGTGATAGGTATTTTTGCATGCAGCTGTTCTTGGGTTCTGTGAAGTTGGATTTATCAACTTCTACATCCCAAAGGACCATCCCTCACGGGCTTTAAAGTCATCAGCGCGGTCCTATTAAGAATCGAGGGCTACATTTAGCCCCAGGGGCCGCCCTTTCCCAAATCCAATCATATCAAGGATTGTGGGCTCTGTCCAAGAGCCAATCCACAGCTCCCTGGTCATCCACGTGACCAGGGGCCAAATATTTTTAGCCCCTGAGGGCTCAAAGACCATTACATGTGCCTTTTTTAACCAACTTTCAGTAAAACGGGCATATCTCGGGCGTTTTAGTTCGGATTTAAAAAAAAAATAGGCGTTGGAAAGCTGGCTCCAAGCCTGTCATGATGGTGTAGGATTTTTTTCAAAATTTTGTAGTTTGGTTTCATTTTTTCTCAGTCAAAGTCAGATGATGCCTTTTGCACTCTGGGGGGCATAACTTTGTCATTTTTGCTCCGTTTTTTTAAAACAAATAGGCGTCGGAAAGCTCTTATCGTGAT
Organism: Sequoia sempervirens; assembly: GCA_007258455.2. NCBI lineage: Eukaryota > Viridiplantae > Streptophyta > Pinopsida > Cupressales > Cupressaceae > Sequoia > Sequoia sempervirens. Next base: position 103,681,602 of record VDFB02058242.1, read on the forward strand.
CTATTCAGATATTCTATTATTTTTTCCAAAAAAATAATTAGGTACAGAAGATTCAGTTTGAAGCTTTCTTTTCTTTTTCATGCTTTTTCACTGAAAAATAACTATTGGGGTTTGGTTTCTTGCATTGTGGGGGGAGTTTTTTTTCTTTCTTTTTGTTATTTACTTTAGAAAACTAGAAACTCTTCACATTAAAAATTCATTAAACCTCTCCAAACATGGCCGAAAACCCTTCTTCTGTTGAACTTCTCACACCTCATAACTATCATACTTGGAAGGAATTCATGACACGTCTTCTCAGATCAAAGGGGTTGTGGTCCTGTTTAGATGTGGTTCAACTAGTTTTGACACAACCATTTAAGGTTATGCAGCATAGAAATAAGATGGATGAGGATATGGGTTTTATTTACTTACATGTTTCAGACAACTTGTTTCATCTTGATGGGTGTAACAGTCCTCTTGAAATGTGGACCAAGTTCAATGATTTATTTGGTACCATCAATCAGTTCCATGCACTACAGATTAAGATAGAGTTGAATTCACTTGTACCTGATTCTTTTCCCTCTATTGAGGACTTTATGATGAAATTCAAACAACATAGATCTCTTCTACAGGGTTGTGGTAAGGTTAAGACTAATACAAAGTGTATTTACCTGATTCTTTCTAAGCTTCAAGGTTCTTTTCAGATATTCTCTTCGACATTTTATTCCACCATGGATGCATTGGGAAACCACTTTACCATGCCTACTTTTGAGGTGTTTTGTGATCAGTTGACATGAGAGTAGGCCAAGATATCATAGTTGGATGCTCTCATAGGATCACAACACCAAGCATTGGTAGCACAGTCATCTCAGGGGAAGCAGAAGCAAAAGCATAAATAGAAACCAAAGACCATAGAGAATTGGAAGGATTCCAGTTCACAGAACACCTCTTATTCACCTTCTCCTGAGGGGGAATCGTCAAATAAAGACAAACCTAAGTGTGCTTATTGTACTAAGCCAGGACATGATGAGTCCAAGTGTTATGAGAAGAGGATAGATGGATATGCAAAACAGGTTTCAGATTTGACAGCTCTTCTTGAGAGGAACAATATTCATCACTCTTCTTCATCTACATCAGGTGCGTCTTCTTCTTCACCATCATTCCAGACAGATAGACAGACGTTATGTGCAACCACTAGTTCACATTCATCTAGATGGCTACTAGATTCAGGTGCTTCACACCATATGACATCTTCTCAAGACATGTTCTCATCTTTTGAGGCTGCATCCTCACCACACATATTGATGGGTAATAACACTTATATAAGTGTATGTGGGAAAGGTTCTATCAACATTGATGATCGTACATTCAGTGATGTACTATGTGTACCATCTTTTTCCACTAACCTTCTCTCCATCTATCAGATTTCTCACAGTGGGACAGGGAAGACAGTTGAGTTCACACCTGATTCATTGCACATCAGAGACATTCAGACTGGCACCATTGTTGAAATAGGGACATTTGATCATTCTTCCTGATTGTATGCATTCACACACTTTGGTCCACCATCTTCACTACATGAGTATCCCTCTCTTTCTACAAGAGAACATGTAGTATCAGAGGTGAAGTTTGGTCACTTGAACTTATGTGTTTTTCCATTTGTTCATGAGACCAGTGTTGAGACTTCTACACCTCTACCTCCTATTGAGATCACATATGTTCCATAGGATTCCTCTTCAGCTGTGACTGACATTGTAGCTCCACTCATCGAGCCATCAAGTGTAGTTGTTGAGGCCATATCAGAGGATATTCCTTTCCTCATAGATGACAATTTTAACACACCTATTATCCCATCTTCATTGGAGATTCCATTGTAGGATCATTTTGAGTTGTTTGATTCACCATCCTGTTATTCTGACACTCATACTGTAGTTCATTTCTTCAATGCGCATCATCCAGGACTTCCATTTTCACCTCACATCTAGGGATTTCCTCTTGCTTGACCATTGGATCTATTTCTTCCTTCGAGGAGACACATTGGTTTGATCATTGGCACAGGGGTTCTCTCATTCTGGGGGGGCTTTGGAGTCTCCACTCTCTCTCATGGGGGGTATCTGTTTGTATATCTGCATATGTTCTTGAGAGAGTCTCTTGAGACATTCCATTTGTACTTTCTTTTTTGCATCTCTTTTAGGAGAGGAGTTTTTTCCCATGTGGTTTTCTCCTTTACTCCACTTTACAGAGATTTGGTTATATTTGGGTACCTAATTAGGCCTAGTTGTTGGGACCCTTGTTTGCTTTCTAGCTTGTAGTTGCATTGCTTTCATGCATTTAGTTTGTAGCTACTCCCTAAGTTCATCTTAAGGGGGGGTGTTAGAGTAAAAGGTTTATTTCACTTAATTAGTTTAATTAAGTCACCTTTTATTCCTTTCTTAAGATTCACTTAGTTATGCATTGTAGGTATTTAATAATTATTATAATTATTAAATACATTTTCCCTTTAGGGTTACACAATCTCATTTTATAAGGATTGATAATTTTATTTTATTTTATTCCCTCTCTGAATAATAATCTCTAAATTTTCAGAGCCATTCTTGCGTTGCCTCCATTCTTCTCTTGTGATAGGTATTTTTGCATGTAGGTGTTCTTGGGTTCTGTGAAGTTGGATTTATCAACTTCTACAGGCCAAATAGGCTTTGATTGACTCAAAGGCTCTTTGACATTCGTCATCCCACATGAAGCGAACATCCTTTTTCAATAAGCAAGTGAAAGGAATGGTACGACCGGCCAACTGAGATATAAATCTGTGAATCTCCTGAATCTTCCCTTGTAGACTTTGCAACTTAGTAATATTCCTTGGTGGAGGCATGTTAACAATGGCATCAATCTTTTTAGTGTCAACCTCGATCCCATGATGAGAGACTATAAACCCAAGAAGCTTGCCGATGTCAATGCCAAAGATGCACTTAAGGGGATTTAGTCTCATTTTATAGAGTCGAAGTCTTTCAAAAATAAGACGAAGGTTCTTGGGATGATCTTGACGTGCTACCTATTTCACCAATATGTCATCGACGTAATCCTCTAAAATCTTGTGGATAAAATCATGAAATATTAGGGTCATTGCCCACTGGTAAGTAGCTCATGCATTCTTTAACCCAAAGGGAATGACCGCATAATAGAAAGTACCCCATGGGGTAGTAAAGGCTATCTTGTATTGATTGTTCTGGGTTAATACAGATCTGATTATAACTCGAGAAGCCATCCATGAAAGAAAGCAATGCATGGCCTGCAGTCGAGTCGACAATCATATCTATATTAGGCAGCGGAAAATCATCTTTAAGAAAAGCCTTGTTAATATCTCGAAAGTCGATACATATGTGAATACGACCATCAAGATTACTAACGACAACTATATTCAAAATCCAAGGGAATAATTGATAGGATGGATAAAGCCTGCTTTCAACAGTTTCTCTATCTTAGTTTGAACCATTAATGCCACCCTGGGATTGATCTTTCTGGTTTTTTTGCTTAACCGGCTTGGCATTGGGACATAGGATGATATTGTGAACCACTATAGATTCATCAATACCAGGCATATCCTCATATGTCCAAGTGAAGATGTCAAGATGAAAATGTAAGAGATCGGAATATTCATCTGCTTCTTTCGAAGAGAGAGACTTCCTAATTTTGATCACTTTTTCAGAGGATGTAGGACTCATGAAGATTTCAACAGTGTCCCCCTTAAGGAGGGAGTTACAGTCCTCATGACAAGGTATCGCAACGTCGTCACTAGTGTTGGATAGAGGATCCTCCTCGTTAATACTCAAAACAGACTCTCCAAAATATGCCTCACTATGCAAACAATACGGGAATCATCTTTTGTGGTGATATAGAGGTAATGGGGAATAAGCACCTAGAAACTCCTCTAGCGCTTCATCTGAAGAGAAGACATTGAGAGGGATTTTCTTGACTTTCTCCCTTTCCTCTATTAACTCAAGGTGAACAAGGTTTAACGGTTCGGCTGAAATCATATTAACACTCCACCAAGGCTTTTGTTTAGACTGTTCAATGAAACATCCTAGTCCCAAATAGTGCCATCACAACTTAAAATGGATGGGGACTTGAATTCCTTGCTCGATACACCCTAGGAATTTTTTCCCATAGTCATACCAAGAAGCGAGCTTATATCTGAACCCATAGCGAGTTTGCAAAACCTCAGGAAGCGGTGGATCCACGTAGAGTGTTTCGTTCCACCAACAGACGTCAAACATTTCTACAGGGGTACTTTCGCCTTCCTTTCTAGGCTCACAAATGTTAATTTCTTTTGTAAGAGGAGGATTTTTTTCCTCAATGCAGGAAGGAGTGGTCTCCTAAACATGGTTACAATCCTCCTCCGTAGGAGTATTGTCCACCTTTGTGTTAAGGGCACCTGGAAGGTCCATGCAAGAGGGATTCACCTTATATTTTGTGATAAAGAATTTGGAAAAGTTCAAGGAACCCCAATCATCTCCAAGGAAAGCATTTGTTTGAGAAGTCAATGAGGGAGATTCAAGATCTTCTACTTTAGGGGGTTCTTCACTTCCAACACTCGCCCTGGAGACAACTTCCATAGAGGGTATCGATGAAGAACATGGCATAGCATCGACAATAAAATATGGAATATAATTATTGAGGGTAGATATAGTCGAAGTGTGACTGGTGGTGGCCGATTCACAGAGGTGAATGCCTTCTGGATTAACTTTGACTGTAACTACTTGATTATTTGTGACGAATTTCAAGGAACGGTATAAAGTAGAAGTTACCGCACCCATAGTGTGGATCCAAGGTCTCCCTAAGAGGAGGTTATATGGTAAGGGGTTGGGCATCACATAAACCAATGTGGGTAAGGTAATGGGGCCTAGCTGCAAAGGTAGTAATATCATACCTAGAGCTTGGTGGCTAGCATTATTGAATCCACAAATGTACAAGGAAGAAGCTGCTAAAGAAGATGAATCAATTTTAATTTTAGGTAGTAGGTCCATACTGTAAATGTTGAGAGCCAAATCGGTTTCAATGAGGGTGTGCCTAAGACTGATGCTGTTAACATTGACTATAATCATCAAAGGCTCTCCTTGCTTCTGAATGTCCAGAGGCGGGAGTTCTTGTGGGTGGAACGTGATATTCGGCGAATCCACACAAATATGAGCCAACATCGCATTAACATCTGTAAGCCTAGCAGAGGTAGGAAAGAGAATATTTTGTAAAGCTTCCCGAAGCATCTCTTGATAAACCAGAGTGGTCTGAAGCAAGTCCCAAAGCGAGATCTTATCCGAAGTAACACGAAGCTGCTTGAAAAATCATAATTGCCTGGTGCTTTAATCATAGGCTTAGGTGTTGAAGGAAGGTTTGGTTGAGAAGGTGGTAAAGAAGTAGGGAAAAAAGTTTGTGAAGTAGGAACAAAAGGTTGTTGATTCCAATTTTGTTTATTACTCCTTGTAGGATATGTGTCTCCAACAACGTTATAAGATGTAGAGTCTGTAGCTTTCATGAACCTTGAGTACAATTCCGGTGAATTGCTATGACATGAAATTCCATAGATGGAAGAGTTAGCTAGGGTCATGTAGATGACAAGTTTCTTAGGGCTTGGAGGAGCCACTATGACCACCGCCACGTTTACTGATCCCTCAACCTGTCGAGAGGGAACTTGTTTGGGAGATTTGTGGATAGGGAAGAGTGCTTCTAAGAAACCATCTAGAGCATCCTCTAGCATATCGAAATCTTCCTCAAAAAAGCCATTATCATGAACGTGCAACATTGCAAAGAAGGTTCCGACGTTCACGTCGGGTTCACCAAAATGTGATATAAGAGGGATTTTCTACATACAGGTCTCTCCTTTCTCAAGAGATCACCAGGGAATGAACTGCCTTTATACACCTCATAATAAAAAATTGAAAAAATAATAAAGAGCTAAAACTTAGTTATGCTTCAGGGAAAATTATCAATGATCCTGAGAGAGCCAGACTGAAGGATTCCTATCTCAGAAGAGGGAGCTCTCAGTCAAAAGATGTCAGCGCAATTCTAGGATGCCAACGTGACATGTTGTCATCTAAAAGATGCGATGGCATCTTGAGCGACAGAGAACTCAGGAACTCAACGGATGGAAACAAATCCTATTTGTTGACTTAGGTGTAGTCCTCATGGGACTATTTGACTAATTAGAAAACCAAATACTAAAGTAAACACAAAGATTCCTGGGGAAAGCTTACCTTTTCCTGGACGTTCAAATATTCACTCCAAGCCCCTTTTCGTGACCTACACACAAAAAACCAAGGAGAAAGTTGTTGGGTGGTTGTGTAGGGGCCTACCTTAGTCAAACCCTGTTTTGGTGTTCCCACCTGCATGGATAGTTAGGTTGGAAATAATTGCTAAAGAAGTGAACAAAGCATGTGGTGAAAGCAATACCCACTCAGGAGTAGAACCCACACCATGATAAGCGTGTGGTGAAAGCAATACCCGCTAGGGAGTAAAACCCGCACCACGAAATAGTAAATAAATGTGTGTAAAAGGAAAGTGAGAGAGAGAGCATTACCCATGGGCCAAGGCCCTCTCTAGAGCACATAGACGCACTGCTAAGTGCTTGCTTGAGAGTTTCTACTGCTATTGGGGGGACCTAATTCTGGCATGGCTTCGCCTATGAGTGCACTACTATCAAAGAAAAAGGAGTCTCAAAGTTGAAGCAAAATGGAGAGACATCTAGTGTGATGTCTTCCAACCTTCAAATGAGAGGCAAAAAGAGGTTTTTATGCTTGTAAGGGCAGTAAAGAGCTATTACTTTCAAAGTGTAACTGCCAAGACACGTGTCTCAAGGATTAACCTTCTAGATTTCTCATTTTGAACTTAGGAAATAGACATGATTCTAGCACGCCGTGCAAACGTCTGCATGTCACACACTTGTCCAAAGCCTCTATTCTTAGAAAATGCATCGTCAATTTTTTGTTGCTCAACCACTTGTCCACATGGAGTCAGAATCGTGAAATTATGAGCCATGGGATTTTTTCATTAATATCTCAAGTTGCCATACATGCTAGGCATAAAGGTCAAAATATGGAATTTCCCCTAGGTGCAATTCTACGTTATTACAGTCCCAAGTTGGTGCTGGCTACAACCACCTCAACATAAGTATCCACCAATTTGGTAGGTGGTGGGCAGATTCTTTTTACTAGTGTAGCCATGAGATTTTCTAAGGTAGCATAGTAGACTGGCAGGGTAGCTACATCATTGAGTATGTATGGGGCCTGCAACCTCATGTATGCTTGATGGAACCAATCATTAAAGGAGCTGATTGGTTCATTGATATCCCTTCGTACTGACATGAATTACTCATATAACTTCAAAGGGATAAATAGAAACTTGTATTTCTACAGGAAATCATTCTTCAAAAGATCCCAAGTGGTGATGAATCCAGTTGGTAGGTTCATGTACTAGTAGAAGGCCTCTTCCCCGAATGAATAAGGAAAGAGCCAACAAGCCACATCTTCACGATCAATCTGCATATCCTTCAATGCTGTTTGGAATATTTTTGTATGCTCTTCTGCTATCCTCTATGGATCCCGCAGATGAAACATTATGCAAAAGGTCTCCAGATTCTTCAGCATATCATGGTAATCATTAAAGGACAACAAAGAAGGGTTGTTACCTAGCCATGCCATGAGGGGAGGAAAAGGTTGTATTTACTATCGGATGAGAAATTGAGGCTATCAAGGGCAGTAGTTGTTAGGACCACACCTTGGACTTGGAAGGTAGGGGTAGGGGTAGCACCCTAACCTTGGGAAACAAGGAGTTGGAAGGCAGTTTGAGATGCCCGAGTGGAGGAGGTGGAAGTGGAGAAGGAAGGATGAGTGTGGGGTGGATGGAAAGAGGAGGGAGGTGAAGACAAAGGTGAAGTGGATGGGTTGGATGAAGAAGATGAGGTGGTTTCCCCTTTCTTGGCTCTCCTAGCCTTGGTAGGGGGTTGCAGCTCTTGAAATTCCCCCATGTTTGGAGTAGATCTTAAGAATTTGTGAAACCTTTCAGGGGAGGATGAACCAGTTCGGTCCAGCTTAACTCAAAAGGGCCCTCCTTCTAGGGACAATTCTATTGATGGGTGTTTTTTCACTTCTCAACACATGCAATGCATAAGTGCATTTCCTCTCTTGAAAGGAAATCTCTTACAAGCAAGTTGCAAAAAACTACCCCAAGGTCTCTCGGGTGTCAGGCCATGATGTGCTTGGAATAATTAATTTGGTTCAATGTGATCTTGTTGGTAATCACATGGCAACCTTATGTCAATTAAGTTGGGGAGGAATTGGTTCTTTGAACGGAGTTTATAAATTTTTTAAAGTGTTTCTCTATTGTTGCAAGTTTAGGACAGTAGTCTAAACTCTACTTTGATCTTCAGATTTGGCTTTACAATGTGCAATGAACTTTTTTTTATGTTACTATTAAAAAAAGGTCAAGGGAAGGGAAAGAGAGAAGTTCCTAGATCTGAAACTACCGATGAATAGTGACAATGGAGGATGCTACAGTGGACAACCTTCCTAAAACTAATTCCCACTTAACTAGATTACCTCACAGTCTCATGAAACTAGTGCAATATTCTAAGGTCTGTAGATGTTCAACCATTCATTCACCATAGAGCATGAATAAAAGGTAGAATTCAAGTGTAGCATTCAAATAGTGTTCAGAGTAGCTTTACACTGTAGTTTATCATCAAAAAACAACAAAACACATGAACAAGAAAGGGCATCAACACAACAGAATATTTCACCATCAACGAATAGAACTTATTAATCTACTAAAGCAAGCTAAACACCTAGAACAACAAAGTAAATCTACTCAAATTCACTAACTATGAGAAGAAGAATCATGAAACATGCAAAGGAACTCAAGAATCCACCACAATAAATGAATTTCTATTAAAATTCCAGCAGCATGTCTTTACAACAACTCAACTCTCTCTTGAAAATGAGAGGAGACCCCCTATTTATAGTGTCCAAAAAAAAAAATGAATGGCCAAGATTTAATTTTATTGTGTGTCTAAGATTCACTACAAACTAGGGTTTCACCTACCCACAAATATTTTACAATATAAAATTACATTTTTATCCTCTAGCCTAGTTTTTCTTCTTGTGGGCAACACTATAACAATTTTGACTTGTAGTAGGCTATATTGTTTGGAATTCATCATCAATCACTGGATTCCCTTCATGTTTCTTCATAGTAGCATATTCCATGAACTTCCCGATTAATGTCTATAGCTTATTCCACTCCATTATATCATATTGGAGCACCTGGAAGTTTAGTTTCTTGGATCGACGAGTAATTACATCCCAATCCTTGTCACATTTGGGAGTGTAGACACTTAAAAATGACCTAGGTCTGCAAGCTCTATTTTGACCACTTTCGTCCTAGCATAATTATGACATCTTAATAATGTTCTTGGTCCACATTCGACTATTAATTAAATAATTCATAATTATTTAATTAATTCATGTCTATTGTATTCTTCATGATTATTAAATAAATACATTTTATTTATTTATTAAATACGTCATTATTGTCTAAGTCTTCCCCTAATGAAATTAATTTCTTAATTTATTTAATTACCTTTCTTCATTTATTTCTTCCTGATTATTAAATAAATAAATTTTATTTATTTATTTAATATGTCACTAATTCTCATGATTAAATGAGTTTATTAATCTATTTAATCATTAATCATATCTTCTAAATTAAATAATTATCTTTAATTATTTAATTGCCAAAATTAACATTTCCCTCATTTTAAATAAATGAAATTATTTAAAATGATATCACATTCTTAACTAACAGTTCATTTTAGTAAATAATCTGAAAATCGATTATTTATTATCTCACAAAATCCATATTTTGAATTAATTTAATTCAAATGTAATATTCTTCCAAAAATCAAGCAATTGAGCAGATTCTTGATTTTCCAAATCTGATCTTCAGTTCAACTCTTATCTTCTTGATTTTTTGAATCTCACAAATCAAGCAGTCTTTATCTTCTTGATTTTCAAAAATATTTATTTTTCTAATTAATTATCTCATCTATTCTCCACCGCCGATTTGATTTTCTTAGGTGACATCTCGACCACTCATTTAATGATTTTACCCTAACCCTGATTAGGGATTATCACATTAAATCTTGTCCTCTGATTTTAGGTTTCTGTCAAAAGTCGATCTCGTCTGTCCGTTCAAAATTGCATTTTCTATAAAATTCTATTTTGCTCACATTTTGGGATTAGACATAAAATTTCATTATTCTAATGCATTAATGCTTAGAGTTATTTGGAATTTTGGAGTATTCTTTATTACTTGTTCACTTTGTGCGAAGGAATGAGCAGCAAAATCCATGAAGTTTGGTGTGAGGACATCTGTAGCTCCATCCTCCATCTTCTTGAGGAAGTGTGGCCTTATTTTCTCCGGATCCAACTTGACGGAGGACATGTCAAAATCTGTCATCAGCTTTAAGTATTCCTCACAGGTTGTTTGGGTTTCTTTAGCCCAATCAATATCAAGTTCCACTTCATGGAGCACCTGTTCCAAAATCTCTCATCTGTGGTTGAGGCCCATCTTCCATGTTTCCACAAGCTAGTGGTCATCCTTTGCCATTGCAAGCTCATTTTCCCATGTTCTTTCGGGCATCCTGAGGATAGCCTCAATTTTAGGATATGTGATTTGTATAGCTCTAGGAAGTTAGTGCAAAATTTCCTTGTGCCCTCAAGTTGCTTTTGCACCTCTAGGAACTTATTTGTCATTTTGACATCATGAATGATGCCCATATTCCCATTGTAGATGACTCATTGAAACTAATCCTTAGTGGCCTTGGTCCAATTCTTTCTCCTTTCCAATTTTCTAATATGATCCTTGGACAACGGCAAAGGGGTGGCCGATGATGTCAAGGGCAGCTCTTCAATAGAGGACCATTTTTGTATGTATGATGTTAGCTCTACTACTTGTGCTTTTAATTCCTCCTTTGAGGTCTTTTCCTTATGCATCTAATGCAGAATAGTAGCAATTGATCCTTGAAGATCGATTTTCTACTCCCTTGTGGCTGTCCCTAGATCAATAGTGGAAATGTTATAGCTAACTCCCTCTCCTTCCACCACAAGAGTAGCTACTTTCATAGTCCTTGATCTTAAGGCATCCATTGTCAAGTGGGATCTTACCCTTGGTTTCTTTTCTTTCTTCATGTTGATTTGTTCCTGAGCTAGGATGGCTTCCAACCTCACCTTCAGATCCATAAGTGTAGGGGTCTTCTTCTCTAATTGTTTTTCCAACCATTTAGGCACCTGGGACCCCTCCTTTGGTGATTCTTGATCACCTTCCTCTTCTTGGGTATGCTGAATTTCCATCTCTTTGCTGCCTAGAGTCTGTTGTTCTATCCTTTCTTCCTCTTCTTCATCCGAATCTTGAATAAATACATTTTATTTCTCTATAGATGTAGTAGTAGCTATACGTTCTTTGGGGCTATCTTCCCCTTCAAAGGCTTTCTCTTCTTCTTCTTCTTGTTGCGCACATTCTTCATGATGCTCTGCTTTTGAGGTATTTCTTACTTCAGCCTCTTCTTGAGGCTTGTCTTCTTCTTTCTTTTCCTCTTCCCTTTCTTCTTGTTTTCCTGAAGGAGGCATTTCTTAATCATGACTGGGGATTTTATCTTGCTCCTCGATTGGAGGTTTTTTGCTTACCTCCATTTCTTCATCTATTCCTTTCCTTTCTCTAGAGGGCTCCCTATCAACCTCCTCACCAACATCCCTAAGTTGTTTGGAAAGTTCCTCCTTGAGTTCTTGATCAGAGGTTTCCATGATGTATTTTGAACCGGGTTCTTCGACGTCTTCCTCAGAGGATTGTGTTCCCTCTTTTTCATGCACCACTTCATCAATTATCAGGTGTTGACATTCAGGATGCTCATGATAATCATTCACTTCTTCCTCTATTTCTTTAGCTATCTCTTTCCCTTGTCTCTCCAACTCTTTAGAGATTTTCATTGTTGCTTCCATTTTTGGTGGCTCAGTTGGAGGAGTAGGAACAAGGCCAACAAAAATTTGTGTTAGGGCAGCCTGCACTGCTATGTTCATTAATACTCCCAATAACTCTATTGGTATATTTTGCATGTTCCAAGCAAAGGCTTCTGGGAGCGAAAGGGTGGGAATTTTCATTGTCATGGTGGCCAATGGAAGGGCTGTTGAGAGACATAGAGGTGAAAGAGAGTGGAGAAGTGGTGACAGAGGAATAATCTCCCACTGCGATTAGTTAGCGAGGTGGAGGCTAGGTGGACTGAAATATCCACAATGGGTGGAGAAGAAGCAAGCATCGCCTGAGAAGCAGGTGGAGGAGTGATAGTAGTGGAAACAACAATAGTGTACGTGGTAGCGAGAGCAGAGGCAGTAGGTGGGGACTTTGGATGCTCGGCCTCTTCTTCCTCTCCCTCTTGGAGCGGGTCCTCTTGTATGGTGGGAATTTCTGTGAATCCACCTAATTTATTGGCCTTCTTAGAAGGCAAAACCTTCTGTTGCTTTCCTTGAATAGACCTTTTTCTTAGGCTGACATTCAACCACTTCTTTTCTCTTCTTTGACTGAGTAGTGGGAGGAGACTTTGAAGTCTCTCTAGATGGGGTAGTAGTAGAGGCACTGTTAGTCTCGCTCTCTGGCTCACCCTTAAGCTCACCATATGTTAAAGTAGTTCCCTAAAGTTTTAATTGAGCGATCTGCCCATCAATCCATTGCTTTTTCCTTTCCTCAATTGGATTCATCAAAATATCAAGGTCATTGACCTCTTCCTCATTCCAATCAATTAATGGCAGTGGCAGGTTGGCAACAACATTGTACCTTGGATCAATCACCATGTTCTCATCTTCAACAATTTGATTTGACACTAGAAATAGGTTCACTGTTTTGACAAAATATGTCATCATGTGCATGTAATGCCTCATGCGGACTTCTTTATCATCTCTTAAATTCACCCAAAAGTCCTCAACATTGTGTAGGTGGGCGTACTCCTTTCCAACCATTTTCTACAATTTTCCATATGAGTCCATTCGTGACCTGGTAGTGTGTGGCTCTAGGTTGTATTCATTTAACTCCTTTTCAGAGTATTCCGCACACTGGGATGTGGGGATTGAGTACATACCCTAGCCAAATGTGAGGGGATAAGGAATCCCTAGCCTATGCATGTTACTCAAAAGGGTATATGATGTTGAATCTGTCTGGAGAGCTCAAGTAGTACCAACTGGTCATTTGGGTACCTAGGCAGCTTATACAGTCTCTCCAAGAAGCCCTCAGTTCTGATGTATGTAAACTTGGGAAATTGGATGAATAGAAAACTGAGCTAGCGGATGAAGGAATTAGCACTATGTGTTACTCTCCTCTTGAAGTCACCTCCAAGCAATCTGATAATATGCCCGATGAAGGCATTGTTGACTCTGCAATAGTCTTTCTTGAAGTTTCTGAATTTGAGTTGAGGGTACCTGTCATGTACCTTCAATTCTCTCCCTGGAGTCTGGCTCGGGGCAACAAATAGTCTTGTGTACTAAGCACAACCAACTAGCAGATAGACCAGATATGAATTCATATAGAATTGCAAGGTTTTCTTCATAGCTACAAATTGCTCATGTAAGCAGTTGATAATCATTCCTGCCCAATGGAATTGGGTCTTTCCCCTAATGATTTCTTCTATAAAATAAAGCATCCACTCTTGAAAAAATTCTATAGTTTGGAGACTCATAACCCTACTCAGTAGGGTCACCAGACCATGGTAATCCTCATAGAAATTGCTCCTAAAGAGCTCATGGGGTACTTTTTTTGCACTATCCCTCTTCTCCTTTAGCCAGTAATGATTAATTAGTTTCTTGCACTTGAGGGGGTTGACTTTCCATGTGCTTTCAACATATTCCTTAGTTGTTTCCTCCATTTCATCAAAGATGGGTATATGGAAAGTCCTTCTAATGGATTTAGAGGACAAATCAACAAGTATGTTGTCATCTCTACCCACTATTCTTTTAGTGCTCTCTTGATATGCCTCACTGTAGGCCATGACTAACTCAGAAGCTATGAGTGTATGTGGGAAACCAACATCCTTGGCTAACCCACTTCTTCTTATCTTCCTGGCATTTTCTGTAGTAGGATTGACGATGACCATTTGCTTTTATTCATTGATATCAATGTGTCCCAAGTTGGTATCTGAGATCTTGTCCCAGTCTGTCGTGACCCTTGACTTGAGTTCCTCTCCCTGAAAGTTGTACTTCATTTGATCTTTTTCTTCTTTTCCCCTTGGTGCTTTGGATGGATTCTTTCCCTTTTCTTTTTTTGTGGATGCCTCCAAAGGTCCCACAGTTGGTTCCATATATCCTACAAGTGAAGAAGTAGTAAGCACATTTGAGTGTAAAACATGAGAAATGTTAGCGAAATCCTTCAAAAATGACGTTAGATCGAGTAATCCATCATTCAAGGATCCTAACATTTTTTTTCAAATCATTGTTAGCCTTTCGTTTGAAAGAGTTATGGCAATGCGGGCCCAAGGGTGGGGACTTCCCTAGGTTGGCAATCATTTTGGAAGTAGTTACAAATGGACAACCATCAGGGCACGGTGGCCTACAAAGTCCCACCCGCATCAGGATTTTGGTCATAAGGTGGGGCCCATCAGTAGGTTAAATCATTTTAGCTCATGGGTTAAATAAATTTTGAGGCTCCAAAAATGTTAAGTCAACAATTTTGGTATGCGGGCTCAAGGCATGTAGATGCATGGAGCTTCTTGGCTATTTGGAGCTCTACCGTTTAAAACAGCACTGGCCAGGTGGTGCCCTACAATGTGGGACCCATGGTCTCGGAGGACGAAACCCTTTTGCTTTTGAAGATTTCATCATTGAACTGGGTGCGGGCGAGGAGCTGTAGAGGGACTTTAAGCATCAACTGTTTTGAAATGGCCGAAAGGGGATGGAGGTCCGCCTAGGGTGACCCACATTATTGGCTCCGCAATGATCTATATCATAAGTTATACATTCATCGTTGACTGGACGGATCCCATGAAGTTTGGTTCCACATAGCGAGAAGATGGAGGTCATCGACAAATTTAAGTGGTGAGAGCGGGATGGAATTCCGCATGCGGCCACTTGTATGAAGTGACTTGCAAGGAACTTTATACTTAGTTGTTCATTTTGGGCTCAACGACACTGGAGAGTGTGGGGTCCTCTTGGTGAAGAGGTGGTTAAGTGGGACTATTCAAAATGGAAATCACCCAACGAAAGCCCGTAGATGGAAGTCCATAGTGGGGAACCCACAAAAGAGTCAACACTTTACCATTTTTTAGTTCAAGGGATCAGACAACAATGGTCGAGGCGGGGTATGACCATCAGAATTATTTCATGTTTTCGTCATTTGGGAATTGTCGTTTATGCAGTGGTAGGAGGATAGCAGCAGCCTGCATTAGATGGTTTGTAGGGTGTGTTGGCCTCCTACAATGATTTCATAACTAATCCTTTACAACCATGATTCAGAGACTAGACATCTAACTTGAATAGCCATTCAATCATCATGAAGGTGCATTTAACTTGTCAACCCAGGGACGTGAACTTGAAATGGGTCAGCACAGTATGTGCACTAGGGGCTCAAGTAGCCATTGCATTCTACAACTAAGAAACACAATACTGAAATTAAATTTCTTGAAAGGAAATAAAGCAAATGTTGAACATCAACCAACAACTATGCTAAGCTGAAATGAAGAGCAAGAATGAAAATCTGAGCGAAAAACAAGAAACTACTCTATTCACTTTGGCTACAAGAATAGTCACAGAATGAAATTCTAGTGGCTGCAGGAATAGTTGATACCAAATTTCTAAGTACTAAACAAGTAATACTAAACTAATGCTAAACTAAGAAGACAGATTACTCACCAAGTGGGCCCCCTTGGATAAGTATCCTCTAAACTAACAAGAACTCAAATGCTCAAAATCAAACTTTATTTCATTCACTGTAAATCATGCATACAAAGAGTAATGTATCTTTATTACTAAAATAGGAGAATGAGAGTACAATGCCAAATCGTGCAACCCCCAAAGAAGGAGCATCAAATCATTATTTATACTACAGTTAAACAAGGCAGTCAACTCTATGACTGGGAGGATGCCATTTAGGAAAAACAGGGGAAAGTGGAGCGATGGAAGTTACATATGCATGGAATCTGATCAGGCATGCAAGTCAAGTGTAGATCCAACACAACAAAAATTCCTATGCATGCTCGATCATTAAGGTCCACTATAAGGTGGTTATGTTCAGTTGCATGAAAAATCTTTGTTGTCGGCTCCCTTTGACTTGGAGCAATTTCTTAGCTGGACGTGTATAGTGCATGCCCAGCTGGCGGTTTCTTCCTCAACTTGGTGTATTAAATCTATATGTCAAGGTTAGTACGCATAATAGCTGCACACCAATAACCAATCTAAGAAAAAATCATTAATCACATGCAAAATCAATATAGATAACCCACATATTATGCCAACTATCATTAAAGCTTGCAGAGATAGGATAATGGCAAATGTCAGTGGTAGGTTGGCAATGACATTGTACTTTGTGTTGGCCTCCTACAATGATTTGATAACTAAGCATTTATAGCCATGATTTAGAGATTGGACATCTAACTTGAATAGCCATTCAATCATCATGAAGGTGCATTTAACTTGTCAACCTAGGGACATGAACTTGAAATGGGTCAGCACAATATGTGCACTAGGGGCTCAAGTAGCAATTGCATTCTACAACTAAGAAACACAATACTGAAAGTAAATTGCTTGAAAGGAAATAAAGCAAATGTTGAACATCAACCAATAACTATGCTAAGCTGAAATGCAGAGCAAGAATGAAAATCTGAGCGACAAATAGGAAACTACTCTATCTACTTTGGCTGTAGGAATAGTCACATAATGGAATTCTAGTGGTTGCAGGAATAGTCGATGCCATATTTCTAACTAAGCACTAAACAACAAGTAATACTAAACTAATGCTAAACTAAAAAAATGGATTACTCACCAAGTGGCCCCCCTTGGATAAGTATCCTCTAAACTATCAAGAATTCAGATGCTCAAACTCAGAACTTTATTTCATTTATTGTAAATAATGCATACAAAGATTAATGTATTTGTATTACTGAAACTAGAGAATGAGAGTACAATGTCAAATTGTGCAACCTCCTAAAGAAGGAACATCAAATCATTATTTATACTGCAGCTAAACAAGGTAGTCATCTCCATGACTGGGAGGACACCATTTAGAGAAAATAGGGGAAAGTGGAGCGATGGCAGTTATGCATGCATGGAATTTGGTCAAACATGCAAGTCAAGCATAGATCCAACACAACAGTAATTCCCATGCATGCTTGATCATTAAGGTCCACTACAAGGCGGTTACGTTCAGTTGCATGAAGAATCTTTGTTGTCGGCTACCTTTGACTTGGAGCGATTTCTCAGCTGGACGTTTATGGTGCATGCCTAGCTAGCGGTGTCTTCCTTAACTTGGTGTATTAAATCTGCATGTCAAGGTTAGTACGCATAATAGTTGCACATCAATAACCACTCTAAGAAACATTCATTAATTACATGCAAAATCAATATAGATAACCCACATATTATTCTAAATATCATTAAAGCTTGCAGAGATAGGATAATTTCAAATGTCAATGGTTTGAGGGAAACATTATGCGAATACCAACACTTAATCATTAAAGTTCATGACATCTACGAGAAAATAGACTATAGATTCTACCCAAAAGTAGACCAAAAACTAGGCTCATCACTCCCCCCAACCTAACGTCTTGTTGGTCCTCCAATATGGGAAGAGTTGTTCTTCTACTTGGTCAAAGCTCTAAAATTTGCAACTGAGAGTTCTTTGACATCAGTGGCTACAATACGTGAGTTAGGATTCCAATAGAATCATCCCAATCTATCAAACCTGTTCCTTCTCTGCCCCTCTGCAACAATGTCATACTGGTAGAATCTGAAATTTTGCATGGGTCACATGAGCATGGGTGGTTGAAAGGTCAAGGGAAGCCAAGACCATCCTTGAGTTCTCCCAATCTGAATATGTCTCTCAATTCTTTTTAATGCTGCAGCATAATTGTGGATGGAATGAGGCTCAACCTATTTTAGCTCATCAGTCAAACTATTCCATCTCTGGGATAAACATCTCCTCACAGTTTCCTCCTTTTCTGCTATTTTACCTCATACTCAGTGTAAACTACCTCAATCCAAGGCATAATCCTATTGCCATAACTTGGTCTGAGCAACATTCTATTCCATTCTCTATAAATATCCCTTGGGTTGCTTGATTCAGCTCTAACAAGTATAGGGATATCAGACTCCAATTGTTTATAAGAACCATGTTGTTGTCCCCAACTAATCTCATTTTGCACCGAAGACATGAATGCTCTCAATTGAACATCCCCAACATACAACAACGGGTTCCAATCATGGTCTTTTGTGACAACATAATTAAGTAAATAAAATTCACATAGCAAATTCTTCATTTCAGGGGAGGCAATCCTATAAGCATTGAAAAATTACATAGGGGTATGAATAGAAGGATTCAAACTTGAGGCAAGTTTTGAAATCTTAAAAGAAAGATACTTCTCTTTCAAGAGTAGAGCATAGACCATCGGAGGATCTCTACATTCCAGAATCTTTGGCACCAAAGCTGCCATATCATCTACCCTCTGCTTCAGGGTGGAAATTTCTGCATCTTTATCCTCAATCTCTTCATCCTTCTTCTGAATTTCCCCCTTCAATTTTCATTTTTTGTTTTTCCATTCTTCCTCCCTTCTTTGTATCTCTTTCCATAAATTCAAAATTGTTGCATGTACAGTAAAACTAGGAGGATTATGAATGCCTACCAGTATTTTTGTTGATGGCGGCTCTTCATATGGAACTATTTGCATGGACTCAGGTTGTCCAGTTATCTCTGGCTGTAAGGGTGTTGTTTCTTCTTCCTTTTGCTGCAAGGACTTTTGTTCTTGCTGTGGAAAATGCTCAACATTGACAAACTATTCTTGACAATAATTTTGATCAAATTTAATCAACTCTTCCCAAGTCATTCTAGATACATCACACAAATATTTTTCAACTAGCAATTTAATCAAGCAATGGTGGGAAATATAATTATCCCTATCTTTCTGGGTCTTGACTGCCATGATTGAGAGAAGATTGTACAACACATTGGGCACACTCATCCTCCTTCTGTGCCTCATGTGATTCAAAAGCTTGAAGTGGATAGAATGCAAGTTTGACTAGTGACCCTCACAAGTGATGTATTTGATGACATACACAACTATCTGCTTCCACGGCTCAGGCATAGACATTCTTTTTGTGTCCTGCTTGTCTATGCTCAATGGGGGTTGTTTGGCTCTGTGAATTCAACCCTGGCTGACCTGGCATCTTTGAAAGTAGGGTATTTTTCACCATCAATAGGTAAGCTTGTAACTTCTACAATTATTTCCTCTATTGCCACAACTTCTAACCCTTTTACTGTGGTTTTTCCTTCTAAAAACGTCTGGGAAAATTCAAGGGAAATGCCTTCATCAAAACCATCCAACTTCAAAAAGTAATCTATCCATTCAAAATTTTGAAATTTAGCAAGACATTGTGCATCCTGCAGTAAAATATCATGCACCGTGGTTCCGTTTGAATTAACCCACCTCCGATTGTCTGTAATCAAACAAATGCTCTGCAACTTCTTTTCTTGCAATTCCCCTTCTTTCCTACAATTCCCATCTAAGAATCAAATGCACTTCCCTGTAGTGTCTGCTAAATTTCAGGACCAACTTGTTAAATTTCTAGTGCCAGTATCGACTGAATTTCCTTTCTTTTGTTATTACTTTTTGCTTACAACTCAAGATTACGACAGAGAAATAATGGCAAGAAAAGGAGTGATAAAGGGAAATTATGATAGGAAGAAATGGTGACTACAATTATTGTCACTTCACACATGCAAGCCGTTCTCTTCACATGTGAGATGGGAGTGGCTATTGAAAGGAAATGATGGCATTTATGTGAATACGTATACTAACATACAATGATTAAATGAATGCACTTAAAAAGAAGATTATAGATACCAATTAATGCCCACATACTTGAATGTGTAGAAGATTTTCTGCAAAGATCGTGGATAAAGTATCATTCACCTTGTTGGAAAATGAAGTGAGCAATAAATGAAGATGAGGTGAAATGAGGTGAGGTGGAATGAAGTGATGGAAGAGAGAGAAAGGTGGTGATCGATGGGTGGGTGGGTGGATGACAAAGAAATGGACTTCCACGTAAGTGAAAGTCTTTATTATGAAAAGTATGTACATCAATTAGGCTGAGGGAGGGACATTAGGTCCACTTCCTTTGGCTGTAGGAAACTCTGAGTGCTGAGTGAATTGCTGCAGGAACTCTTCTTTAGAAGTTGGTTTATGATATAATATGAGGCGATGACCGTTGACAAGTAATTTGAACCTGACAGGGTCAATGGTGGTTGTAATCAGGGGATTTCTTCAGATTTGGAGGGTTAGCAATAAACAATAAATAATAAACGAAATCCAAAGATTTTACGAAACACAAAGGAAGTAAATAAAAGAACAATTATACCTGATTGTTGATACCTCCATGATTCCCTTTCGTAATACCTTCTTGATCTTTAATCGAACGGTCAGAATAAAATCGGATCGACGGTGGATAATAAATGAGACAAATTAATTAGAAAATGAAGATTTTTGAAAAATCAATAAGATAAGATTGCCTAATTTTCTAGATTCGAAAAATCAAAGAGATAAGATTTGGACTGAAGATAAGATTTGAAAAATCAAGAATCTGCCCGATTACCTGATTTTTGGAAGATTACTTACCAATTTGAATTAAATTAATTCAAATTCTGGATTTTATGAGATACTAAATAATCTTTTTTCAAATTATTTATCAAAAAGGGACTGACAGTTAAGATTGACATGACATTTTAAATAATTTAATTTATTTAAAATGAGCAGAATATGAAATTAGCAATTAAATAATTGAATTTAATTATTTAATTTAGGAGATGAGATTAATTAATTAAATAAATTAATGAATTTATTTAATTAAGACAGTTAGTGACATATTAAATAAAAGTAATTCATTTATTTAATAATCAAGAATAATTAAATGCAGAAAGGGAAATTAAATAAATTAAGAAATTTATTTAATTAAGGGAAGACTTAGACAATTAATGACGTATTTAATAAATAAATAGAATTTATTTATTTAATAATCATGAAGAATAAAAGGACATGAATTAATTAAATAATTATGAATTATTTAATCAATAGTCGAATGTGGACCAAGGACATAATTAAATGTCTTAATTATGCTAGGAAGAAAGTGGTAAAAATGAAGCTTGCAGGCCTAGGTCATTTTTAGGTGTCTACATTTTGCCCCTCTTTGTCATAATGTCGCTTGTCGCGTTGTGACAAAGAAAATAAGCCAAGAATATGCCCCAACGAGGGTACGGAGTATCATTGCCCCCTCGGGAAACTTTCAAATTTTGAGTCGGGGCCAGAAAAATTTGCAAAGGGTCCCGATAAATTAATTTGATGACCAGAAAAACAACGGCACAGTCGGTTTCAGATTCTGACATGTTTAAAGCAACTTACGAGGAAGTCAAAGGTGTTCAAATGAGCTTCCAGTATTGACTTTATTTGAAAAATGCCATTTTGACCTTATAAATAGGTTGACAAAGGGGTAAAAGTCAATTTACTTTTACTATTTACCTTGCGAAACTTGAGAGCTCAGAGCAAAAGGCGCAACAGCGATTATGGTTATTCCAGTGTCAGAGCACCGCAGAGAGATCGTGAGGACCTTCAGATGGCCAGAGGGCTCAGAGCCGGTGGTATGTACCCTAAACTCACTTTGTCATTTTATCATTTTACGTGCTATTTAAAGCTTTCTAGGGTAGTCAACGCATGCGCCGCGACGCATATGCTTTCGCGTAAGCCGCAATTGTCTTCACGTTCGATGCATTTGATGCGTTGCGATGCAAGTGCCAAGTATAACGTGGTCGCTCCGGTGGTTTGCCCCGCATTTGATAATTCATGTGATGCAAGTGACATGTCGAGTCGCATTTGACCTCCGGAGTGCCGCAATCGTCAAATTGAGATGCAATCGATGGGTTGAACGTCGCATTGGTCAGATCGTGCCACAATAGAAAAGTTGCGATGCATTCACGTGTTAGTGACGCAAATGATATATCGAGACGCAATTGACATGTCGAGACGCAGTTGATGTTTTGAACGACGCAGTTGTTTTTTCGCGACGTAATTGTTTTTTTGCGACGCATTTGCCTGTTTCCTTAATACAACTTGCTTTGATGTTTTCGTGCCCTTAGTTGCTTTCCATGATGTTGTCAGTTGTCCAAAAAGTGCTGATGCAGTGTTTGTCTTCTTGCAGAGGCAGCTTGCCCCTATCTACATGAGGGAGAGCAGACCGATCACCTTTCGGTTTGCTGATCAGTTAGGCCCACGGGAGCGACGACGATTGATACGACTGGGCTTATTCTATGCTGCATTCATGCCCGCCATTTGGGCGAATAGGGGATTATTGACCGCATTATGCGAGTGATGGCACTCTGAGACCTGTTCCTTCCACCTGCCGACGAGTGAGGCTACCATTACATTGGAGGATGTCTATTGGATTCTCCGGATTCCTATTCGAGGGGAGCGGATTGTCTACGATCCGCGGCATGGTGAGCAGACCTTCCACACCTATTATCGGGATCAGGGTGCTGGATTGGGCATTCAGGGTTACGAGATCCATTGGGAGTTCCTAGCAGAGCACTATGGGCACTTCGATGCATTTCTGGCGACGATGATCGCGGGTATCCTGATTCCTGACTGGCGAGGACATGGATTTCCGATTGGTTGGGGGGACGTCTTGGTCAGCATGAGGTGAGATAGGACAGTTTATGCGTGGGGTCCTTGCCTGCTAGGGATGCTTTATCATCAGCTTCACGACATCGTGTATAGGAGAGGAGAGAGTATCTCCTGTGGGACCATGCTTATGATGATCTAGGCATGGGAGCACATTGCTATATTCCGCCCTCCTATTGACAGACCACAGCTAGCCGAGGGGATGCCTTACTCCTACTACTATGCTGGCGCATTACAGTAGACCCATATGGGCGAGACAGGGTGGTGGCGGCACAGGATTGATACCATGGTGACGTTCATCTAGAGGTCGTACAAAGACTGTGCAGCATGGGACGATGAGGACGAGCACCTCAGCTTTTTCCGGCAGTACAGATATCTTATTGGCAGGATAGTGCAGACGTCCTTGATCATTGAGATGTACCTGTCGCAGCGTGTATTGAGACAGTTTGGTGAGCAGCAGGATGTGCCCGTAGGGACAACAGAGTATGCTAGGTCCTCCCAAGAGTATGCTTGGGGGCCAGCCATCCTAGTAGCATTTGCGACTCAGCAGATAGACGGGTTGGTAGCCCAGGCCTAGGGTTGGAGAGGAGGAGCAGCAGATCCTGGTACGACGCCGACATATGATTTATGGTGGCAGGCACGCCGACCAGTTCCCTTGATAGATCCTGACGGGCCAGCACCAATTGACAGGCAGTCAGTTATTCTGCGAGTGCCATGGGTCAGACGAGGTGGCAGAGGCAGAGGCAGGGATGGAGATGGAGGGAGGGAGGGGTGGGGATGGAGGCTGGGGTGGTGATGACGGAGGCAGGGGTGGAGATGGAGGTCGGGATGGTGCCAGAGGTGGGGATGATGGAGGCAGGGGTGGACCCAGAGGTGGGGATGATGGTGGAGACGGTCAGAGGCGGAGGTGAGACGGCCAGGTACCAGGCCGCAGGGTGCGACAACGCGTGGCGAGGGTAGCGTTAGATGCTATCCCCGAGGCTGGTGAGGAGGGAGAGGGTGAGGAGCAGCCCAGATAGGAGGGAGAGGGCGAGGGGAGATAGGAGGAGGAGCTAGAGGTGAGGGGAGAGGAGGAGGAGGCAGAGGTGAGGGGAGAGGAGGAGGCAGAGGTGAGGGGAGAGGAGGAGGAGGCGGAGGTAGAGAGGCATGAGGGTATGCCAGAGATGGAGGTGGAGGTGAGTGGGAAGGAGGAGGAGGTGGCAGGGCAGGATGACGATGATGACAAGGAGGATGATGCCATAGGTGAGGCTTAGAGACTTCTCAGATGGCAGATGGTGGAGGGGGAGGAGGAGATACCGTCCACCTCAGGGTTTCTGCCAGATGCCACAGCAGATCAGAGGGTGCTAGACCTTCAGTAGAGATTGGAGGCCAGGTTGGCATAGGTCAGGTCTCTACAGTCAGCTTTGGAGGTAGCCCAAGTAGAGCGGGATCAGGCGGTGATCCGCTAGCAGGATGCAGCCCAGTGGTGCACCGAGTTTGCAGCCTTGTGCATAGGAGCTATGGGAGACATGGCTTGGGAGCTAGCCAGAGTTAGCACGAGATTGGGGCAGTACCAGACTCTCTATGAGCAGGTAGTGCCGCCAGAGCGATGAGATCCTACCTTGTCTCGATCACAGACGAGGACAGGTAGCGGACACAGGTCAGGCAGTGGTAGTGGTACCAGGAGTCACACCAGCGTCGGAGGGTCTACCTCGATAGGTCACACTTCCAGGCACAGGTCACATTATTCACGCAGACATACTCTGGGTCACAGCCATGGGTTGACTGGTTCAGCGCAGAGGTCAGTACCGGGTCAGCCACCAGTGACAGATCCATCCCCTTCTCAGAGTCCAGCTACAGTGACTTCATAGTTGTTTACTACAGTCGGGATGATACCTTCACTCGCGGTTCCATCAGTTTCTCAGACAGAGGTTGTTACAGGACCTCCCATTGCTTCAGAGCCAGTGACAGGGCCCCAGCCACCACCACATTCTTCACCCCGAGGGGATGATGAGAGCCTACCCTAGGGGTATATTTGTATTTTGACACACTATGTATATTATTGAGCCTGCGAGCTCCATTTTTTGAGATATCCATTGACTCTATCCTGTGACATTGTACCTTTTTGAGATGACATTATATGATGATGCAGTTTTGATGCGGCCTATATGTGTTATGTGATGCTTTTTGCTTTATGTATTATGACAAGTATGATGTTTAATTTATGATGCCATGTATTTCCTATGATGCCTATTTGTGATTTTTGATGCCATGATGATGCAATGCTTATTTATATGATTATGTGAATGATGTGCATGATGTATTGATGTAAAAGATGCAATGTTGATGATTATGTTAATGCAATGCTTGTGCTTATGTATATGATTTAATGCCATGGATGATGTATGTATGGACCTAATGCAATGTGTATGATCATGTATGCACTTATGTTTGTGCTTATGTATATGATATAATGCCATGTATGATGTATGTATGGACCTAATGCAATGTATATGATTATGTATGCACTTATGTTTTTGGATGTCACAGGATATCATCGTGGGATGGACGAGAGAAGATGACGAAGCCGATGAGAGAATATGACCAGATCGAAGAAGAGAAGACATGAGACCTACGAAAATGCATGTTAATTCCTAGACCAAATCCTTCAAAACTTTACTATAGGACTTTTAATACTTATTGCTCTTAATCATCATTGGGAAAACTGTTGTAATGGCCAAAAAACACCATGATATGACATAGATCAAGGTGTGCAAGGTCGTACCATTACATAAGACAAACAGTCACAGACAAGGATGATCATGACTCATACTATGAGCGTGATTGCCCCAGTCTTGTTGTCATAATCAACCACAAACAGAAAAAGACAAGGACAGATCATGAAACGTCGCTGCTTCTCTAAATCCTGTTTCCAGGACATCCTTGAGAAACTAGTGACATGATTTCCAAAATACAAAAAATAAAAGTCTCTATCATGATATGTCGTTGCTTCTCTAAATCCCAGAATCAGGACCTCGCTGAGAAGCTAGTAGTCATGTGCGTCGATTGTCATGCTACGTCGCTGCTTCTCTAAATCTTGCTTAGTGGGATCTCGCTGAAAAACTAATAACATGATAAAAGGTCAAAAGACAATTGTCAAGTGTTTGCCAAGTTTGTCTGGATGATGCCTAGATGACAAATGCCGAAGGTTGCCATATTCAGGAAGGACACATCCTGAATAATGTCGATGTCTAGGAAGGACACATCCTAAAACACCGATGTCAGGGTTTTGTTCTTCAGAAGGACATATCTGAAAGAACAGTGATGCCAAGAGGAATGATCCTTAAGTGTCAGAAAGGATCCCTCGAAAATGTCAAGTGATAGGGGCGATGCCTAGGAAGGACACATCCTAAGGCACCAATGTCAGAGATGTGTTCTTCAGAAGGACACATCTGAAATAACGTTGTTGTCGAGAGGAATGATCCTTAAGTGTCAGAAAGGATCCCTCGAAAATGTCAAATGATGGGGACAATGCCTAGGAAGGACACATCCTAAGGCACCAATGGTAGAGGTCATTCTTCAGAAGGACCCATTTGAAAGGTAACCAAGACTTGATAGTTTGACTGGTTGCGATAATTTGACTTGTTTTGACTGAGTTTGACTTGTGTTGATCATATGACGATATTGCCTTGATGATATGAGTGACATGTTGATGAGATTAGCCATGTTTGAACAAATGATTGTTTTAATTTAGTTTAGGAGTTTCCCCATGTTGAAATTGATTGAAGACTTTTGACATGTGTGTCAGTGTAGTGCCATGAACCCTAATGGACTGACCTAGTGCGGCCTCGGGGGCTCATCAATAGATGGCCTTGCCTACGTCATACACTCAGAGACCTCGTAGTTCGACACGACCAATGACTTTGTCTTGGTGAGCAAAGATTGCGTCATGATTTTATTTTGACAAACCTAAAAGGACTGACCTAATGTCTCGGGGACTCAAATATGAGTCTTGCCTACGTAGCAAATGCGCAGAGACAATGTAGTTCAGACAGATGACGAAGAATGATTTGACATGATGGACTTTGACCAGAAATGACAGTGTGTTCGTGTTCTTCGAGTGATCTAATGATTTTGTTCGATGTTTTCTTCAGGATGTTTTATGATTTTTAGGTCTTTCTTTAGGACTTTTTATGATGTTTTTTGATTCTTTGTTCAGGACATTTTGCGAATGTTTTTGGCTTTTTTTTTTCAAGACTTTTTGTGATGTTTCTGTCTTTTTTCAGGACTTTTTGTGATGTTTTTTGTCTTTTTTCAGGACTTTTTTGCCAATGTTTTTATCTTTTTTCAAGACTTTTTGTGATGTTTTTGTCTTTTTTCAGGACTTTTTGTGATGTTTTTGTGATCATACATGACATCCACTGTAGTTGCATGGTAAACATTTTTCCCCCAGTTAGGTCTAAGACTTAGCCATTTGCAAGGAATATGGACGGGATACTGTTGACTTGCTAGACGGACAGTCGTCAGGACTTGATGTCAATCATTTATCTACTATGACAGGTAGGGTAGGATGTGCTGGTGATTTATGGAATAATGGCAAACATATCTTTCATCCTAGGCCAAGTTAGACAAAGTGACAGTAGATGGCAGAGCAATGATTGATTACGCATGGCGCCTGTTTGCCAGGTTTTCACCATGGTACTTGTCCAAAGTGCCTGTTTGCCAGGTTTTCACTATTGAACGAATCATTTTTCTCTTTACTATTTTCTTGACTTTTTGATTTTTTTGGTGTCACCAAGACGCCTGTTTGCCAGGTTTTCATCCAGGTGACGATTTTTATCCTTTTTTCAATTTTTTTTTGTATTTTATGGCTTTCAGCTCCATCCTCTGATGCTATGCGTAGAACTTTCGGAGATGTAAACTGTTGATGGGTTCTGTCAACTGTTCCCCATCTGGAGTTGCCAATTAATATGCTCCAAAACCAAAAGAAGATATGATTATATAGGGACCTAGCCAGTTTGGTTCAAATTTTCCTAGCTTTTCTCTGTCTGCTTGGTTCTTGGGGTTCTACATTAGAACTAGGTCGCCGATGTCAAACTTTCTAACCATAACCTTTTTATTGTAGCTGTGACAAAGGTGGTTCTGATATGCTTGGAGATGATTCAGTGCGTTTTGCCATCTTTCTTCCAGCATTTCTAGCTCATGCAGGCATGACTGTCGGTAGTCCTCTTCATTAGTAAGACCCTTCAAGGAGACTCGTAGCGAGGGAATTTTGACCTCAATGGGTAAGATGGCTTCAACGCCAAAGACTAGGGCGAATGGGGTGGCCCCTGTAGGCATACGAATGCTAGTTTGATAAGCCCACAGAGCAAGGTTAAGTTGTATGTGCCAGTCACGGCCAGCGTCATTGACAGTTTTTTTAAGATCTTGACAATGGTTTTATTGGACGCCTCAGCTTGGTCGTTTCCTTG
Source organism: Sequoia sempervirens (assembly GCA_007258455.2). Taxonomy (NCBI): domain Eukaryota; kingdom Viridiplantae; phylum Streptophyta; class Pinopsida; order Cupressales; family Cupressaceae; genus Sequoia; species Sequoia sempervirens. The sequence goes on from VDFB02058242.1 coordinate 103,709,985, forward strand.
TAGGTAGTATGGAGATGAAAAGTGGTGTTGGATATGGAATCGTTCACATAACTCACGTACGTCTTGGTTTTTGAACGGACGTCCATTGTCAGTGATGATGGATTGCGGAAGGCCATACCGGAAAATGATGTAATTAAGGATAAACTTTGATATTTTTTTGCCGGTGATATATGTCAATGGAATGGCTTCAATCCACTTTGTGAAATACTCAGTGGTGGTAATAATGAATTTATGGCCATTGGATGAGGTTGGATGAATCTTACCCACAAGGTCAAGTCCCCATTGAGCAAAGGGCCAAGGAGAAGTGATGGGTCGGAGTTCTTGTGCTGGAGCATGGACCAAGTCACTGTGTATTTCACATTTGTGACAAGTCCTGACATATTCAATTGCATCTTTTTCCATTGTCGGCCAATAATATCCAAGTCTCGTTAGTTTCTTAGCTAGCGTAGGACCACTCGAATGAGATCCGCATATATCATCGTGCACTTCTCGTAAGGTCGTACATGCTTCGTCGGTGTCAAGACATCTAAGGAGGGTATCGTCGAAACTACGACGGTATAGGGTGTCACTGACAATGGCATACCTAGCAGATTTTCTAATGAAGGACTTCCATTGGTTATTTGACAGCTTCGGTGGAAGGGTGTGAGACTTTAGGTAATCGTAAATGTCTTGATACCAAAGAGAGTTGGGACCAACAAGTTCACAAACCATTTCTGATTCTGGGATATCATATGCCGGTATCAAAAGCTGCTCTACTAAGAACTCAAATTGTGACACATTTTTAGGGATGTCCAAGAGAGAACTAATAGTAGCCATTGCGTCAGCTGCCTTATTCTGTACCCTGGGGATTTGTTCAAAAGAAATCGATTGAAAGTATGTCAAGAAACTGTCGACCATCCTCTTGTAGGGAAGCAACTTCTCATCCTTTGTTTCATAGTCATCATTTACTTGGTTGATTACGAGTTGGGAGTCCCCGAATACAAGCAATGTCTGAATTTTCCACTTAATTGCCAACTTGAGACCTGTGACTAGTGCTTCGTATTCGGCAATGTTATTTGTACAAGGGAAAGTGATCCTGAATGACTTAGGAATTGAATCCCCCTGTGGTGTGATAAACAAGATTCCAGCGCCCGAGCCATGATCGGTATGAGACCCATCAAAATACAGTTTCCATGGTGATGCCGGTTTTGCATGAAAAATAGACTCATCGGGAAAATCAGTTACTAATGGATGAGTGGCTTGAATTGGTGCATCTGCCAGTTGATCTGATATTACTTGCCCTTTGATTTCCTTGCGCTCAACATACTATATGTCATACTTGCTTAGGATCATGACCCATTTTGCCAACCGGCCTGTTAATGCTGCTCGACTTAGTAGATATTTCAATGGATCAATCTTGGCAACCAGTTGTGTCTGATGGCTAAGCATATAGTGTCTTAGTTTTTGGGATGCAAAGACAACAGCGAAGCACGCATGTTCAATGTATGTGTAGTTTAACTCATAGCCTATTAGTGTGCGGTTGATGTAATAAATTGCTCTTTCTTTTCCTTCGTGATCATTTTGGGCCAGCAATGCCCCCAATGCTGAACTAATAGTGGAGATGTATAGAATCAACGGATTTCCCTGAATGGGCGGCATGAGTACTGGTGTTGACAACAGGTAATCTTTGATTTGCTGGAAGGCCTCTTGACACTTATCCGTCCATACAAAGGGGACACTTTTGCGCAACAGGTACTGGAACGGGTGGCACTTGTCTGCCAATTGGGCTATGAAACGGCGAATAGATTGTACTCTGCCCTGCAGAGTTTTGAGTTCACTAATCCCTCTAGGCAGAGGCATGTCTATGATTGCTTTGACCTTTTCCGGATCGACCTCTATGCCTCTTCGGGAAACTATGTATCCCAATAGTTTTCCTGATGTGACCCCAAAGACACACTTTTTAGGGTTTAGCCAAACTTTGTACTCTTCAAGTCTCTTGAAAATTATGTCGAGTACCCTCAAATGGTCTTTCCTAGTTGCTGATTTGGCCAACAGGTCGTCTACATAATCCTCCATTATATTGTGCATCATGTCATGGAAGATCGTGGTCATAGCCCTTTGATATGTGGCACCTGCGTTTTTGAGACCGAAGGGCATGACGTTCCAACAGTATGTACCCCATGGGCAAGTAAATGCTGCTTTGTGTTGATCCTCAAGAGCAATGCGGATTTGATTATAACCAGAGAAACCATCCATGAGGGATAGCATCTCATGTCCTGCAGTCAGGTCGACTATGATGTCAATGTTGGGAAAAGGAAAGTCATCCTTTGGACATGCTTTATTTAGGTCTCGGAAATCTGTATATACCCGAATCAGCCCATTTGGCTTTGTCACTGGTACTAGATTAGAAATCCATTCAACATAATCTATAGACCTTATGAATCCCGCATCCAGTAATTTCTTTAACTTGGCCTTGACCAATAGGGCCACTTGAGGGTGCATTTTGCGCAACTTCTGCTTGATTGGTTTAGCATTAGGTAATAGTGGCAGATGATGCAGAACCAGTTTGGGGTCCAATCCTGGCATGTCTGCATAGGACCATGCAAAGTTGATTTTCCGTTCTGCAAAGAATTTATGAAACTCTGGTTTCCCTTCATCAGTCAATGATGCCGCAAATAGGACCATCTTGGGGTCTTCGACAGTTGAAATGTTATCCTCTATTGTGTCTTCAATAAGCATGGCCGATTTCTCCTATTGCACGGGGAGACAGTCTAGTCCTCCATCTTTGGGCGCCTCAGAGAGGTTTTCACCCACAGATTCTTCCTTTATTTTTACTATTTTATCATCAAGAGGTGCCTTTCGGTTTTCACCTAGAGACGCTTCATTTTTTACTTTATTTTTACTTTTGCGACTAGAGGACTGGACAGTCTCACCAAAGTATGCAGTGCAGTCTAAATCAATAGCAAATCCTGATTTGTGGTCCCCACTGGGTATGCCTTCTCGTAATCCCATGAATTCGGCAATGGCTTCATCATTTTGGAATGTGTCCAGAACTGGCGGTCCTTGTTGGTCCCAATTGACTAGTTCAGGGTAAACTAAAGAGATGCCATCGTCAAGGCTGGTGAATTGGGGTGAGGATGCGGAAAGCATGCAGATGGATTCGTTGATGTTGTAGATGAGGTTATCATCATCCAACTCTACATCAGACTCTATCCAATATTCTCCTTCACTAGTGTCATATTCATTATCGTAATAAGGAGTGAAGGTTTTAGAGCCCTGGTTATCAATGTCGTCTGACACTTCAGATAGATTAGACTGAGGGGGGTCAGATGATGGCTGTTGTGTTTTATGGGAAGTGGTAGTAGGGCTTTGACTATTTGGTGCCTGTTCAATTTTGAATGTTTTCCAAAATCGTTGTTCAGAGGTCAATTCCCCTGGTTCAACAAACAAATCATCAAGACAACAGTCACTTAGGGATCGTTCTGAGCCAAATTCCCACTCGTGGGATTTAGTTTTGGTGAGGGGTTCCCTAGTAGTCTCGACACTATCAGAAGCATGTACTCGCTCATTTAAAAGTCCAGAGGTACGTCGATCGCCATTGGCAAGTGATCCAAACCCTAATCCAAGATACTTCGAAATTTGAAAAGTTTCTATGGGTTCCCTTTGGCCTGTTTTGTCTTTTCCTAGGCCACTAGTACCATCGTAGCCTTTAGCCTTCATGAAGTCATAACCTTTGCCATATATTTGAACTGGTAATGGGGGTAATGTGACCGTATCCTTATAGATCCATCCTGTGATGTCAGTAAGGTCTTCCTCACTCATGTCTCCCCACTTGATAAAAACTGTATTCAGTGGGACTATGAAGGTTTCCTGAGGTTCCATTCGGAAACATGGCTGGCCATAGTCCTTGGGAGATCTAGGCATTGTTGTTATGCTGTATGTTGTGTTCAGTTTGAATTCTCCACAGCCAAGGTCCTGGATTTTGACAGTTGATTCAGTCTTAGGGTTGGTGGAAGGTGGTGGTACGGCGGAAGACGTGGATGGAGTGGATGTGGAAGATGATGTGAGTGTGGAAGGGTCGATGTACTTGGATGACGAGGAGCCAGGTGCTTCTCAGTTAATAGGTACTCAATTTTTGGAGATACCCCTTAAATTGGTACAATATTGGAAAGGGTCGGGGTCTCCGTATATGGTGACTTTTGTACCATCAAAAGGAAACTTGAGGCATTGGTGGTATGTTGATGGAACGGCTTTTAAAGCGTGGATCCATGGACGGCCAAGTAAAATTTTATATGCTAGTTCCAAATCCAGGACCTGGTAGGTTGTGTCTACAATGGCCGGTCCCACTCTGATAGGGAGAGAGATAACACCCCTTGAAGAGCGTTCCTCGTCATCGTATGCTTTGATCACTATGCTTTTCATTGGGTCTACACAGGCATCAGAGAACCCAAGAGCCTTAACCAATTTGAGGGAGCATATGTTTAACCCTGCTCCGCCATCTACTAAAACCCGTCTAACTTTGTGCTTGTGGACAAAAGTTTCTATGTGTAATGCATCATTGTGGTTGGTTTTATATGATGAGTAGTCTTGATCCAAGAAGGTGACGTAGTGTGGTATGGTGAGATATCCCACCATAGTTTCAAACTGATTGACATCGTTGTCCTTAGGGACCGACGACTCTAGGAGAGTTTTGTCTAGGATTTCTTTTTGTGCGGGAGAGATACAAAGCAGCTCAAGGATAGATATTTGCATGGGAGTCTTTCCTAGTTGTTCAATGAGGTTGAACTGACTCTTGGGTTTCCACTACTGTGGGGTTGAGACAGGTTTTGGCTGTTTAGTCGATGTAGCAGGTTGTGATTGTTTAGCCGATGGGCCCGGTATTGTGATTTTGGCTTGTCTAGGAGGAGGTGGACTAGCTATAGTGACCTTGCCACTGCGAGTAGTAGCATTACACTGGGGTGTTCTCTTGACCGTAATGGTATTGATGTACCCATCTTCAGTTTGGACATTGTTTATAATTGGTCCACTAGAATAATCGTACTTGACTCGGGCGAAGTTAGCTTGGTTCTGTGAACTTGACGTGGACGCATTATGAGAACCATGATCCTGCAGTGGGTTCTTGTGGATAGTATGATCTGCATTGGAGGTGAATTGTGATCCACCTACTTCGATTGTACGATTTTCAATAAGATCTTGAATTAGGTTTTTCAATTGCCGACAGTTAGAGGTTGTATGTCCTTTGGCTCGATGGTATTCACAAAGTGCATTGTCATTCCACCATGATGGTTTGAACTGTCCAGGGTCATATGGTTTGATTTTCGGAAGTGTGATGACCCCGTGCTGGATGCATTTCTTAAGGACTTCTTCAATGGGTTCACCCAAATGGGTGTATGTGCGACCCCTAGGAAATTGTCTCATTTGACGATATTTCCCTTGACTGTTTTGACCACCTTGGTTGTTTGAAAAAGTATTGGGAGGAGGTTTCAATGTCGTTGTTGGTCTGTTTTGTTGTTGAACCCCTTTCAGCGCTAATACGGGACCTACAGTATTTGCAGTCTTGGCATCAACAACACCGTCATTTGTAACATGCTTATTCTTAACCCAATATTTGTTTTTGTCAGCTGGTGGATTGACATTCGTGTTTTTGGAACCATATCTCAGTTCTCCCTTTGCGATAAGGGCTTTCTCAATCTGGACTCCCTTTTCAACCAATTATGTGAAGTTTGTGCAACAATTTATTTGTAATGCGAATTTTAGGGGTCCTAGAAGTGTTTGGACGAACATGTCAACTTTTTCCCTTTCAGGAATGTCAATGTGACATCGACTAGCAAGGCTTCTCCATTTTTGAAAGAATGGAATAAATGTCTCACCAGAGTCTTCTTGCGTGAGATTGCACAAGCTAGTGATAGAGGTATCCATGTCAATGTTGTACGCGTAATTTCTTATGAATTTTCGTTTGAGCTCATCCCATGTCTGGATATCTTTTTGAGTTGAAAACCATTCAAGGGCTTGGCCTGCCAAACTTTTGGAAAAAAGTCTCATCAAGTATGTTGGTTCGTAGGCGATATCCATACAGTTGGTTGCAAATTCGAAAACATGTTCAATGGGATTTGTCTTGCCTCTATATTTTGTGAAGTTGGGTGACACATATCCCCGGTGGAAATGCAGGCATACGTAAGTTTCGTGTCGAAAGGGTATACATCCAGGTCATATGATATTTCTGATTTCTGCCTGAAATGTACATGTTTTGCATATTTTTCTCCATATCTCTCATTCTTGCTTTGAGTTCATCTATGGTAGGGTCGTTTACGTTTCCGTATGTTGGGTTGCCTGGTACACCATGTGTTCCTATCTGGTGTGCGTGAATGTTGGTATATTGTGGTGGTACGGATTGTTGTGGTACATATGACGTGTGTTGTTGGTATTGGAAGTTATGATTTGGTGCCTGTTGATGAGTATGAATGTTGGATGAGTATGTTGGGATATGTCCCCCAGCCATGTGTGTCGTTATTTGGGGGATGTTGTGACCATGACTGTTATGGTGTGTCAATGATGTCATGGGTTGTGTTATTTGGCCACCTTGTGTAAATTGTTGGTTTTGTACAAGGGGGACGTTTGTGTTTGTACCTTGGGAGGTAATGACATTTGACTGTGTTGTCGTGTTAACGTTTTGTTGTTGTCCTTTAATAAAGATACGTCCTGTGGCTCCTCCCAAAGGATTTTGTGAATTACTACTGAACGGATTTGTCGAAGTTGTGTTCATGGTAGTAGATGTAGTTGTCAAAGGGGGATTGTGGTGACTTGATGATGCCCCCGTGGTATTTACTGTCACGGTAAAAAGAGGATTGGAATAATTTTCCCACGTTGTTGAGGAGCAAAGAGTGGTTCCATCCGATTGAGGTAGTGTTGTGGATGTTGTGGATGATTGTGATCCCCCAATAGATGTAGCATTTATTGTGTTGGAGATGTTTGGGATGTTGGGCGTGGTATGTACTGTCGTTGTGGTCCCAAAGGAAGTATTGTTCGTAGTATTTAGAAGTTGAACACTATGTGACATGTTATGTGCGTTATTGGCATTAGGGTCATGAAGTGTCAAATTTAGTGTGTTGGCATCAAATCCTAGTGGTAACTTAGCTCCTTCACTCAAGAGCATGGCTACGAATCTGTCTCTATCCTGATGAGCTACTGTTTCAGCAAGTTGATAGACCTCTGGGTCTTGTGTCAATGCCTCTATGTTTTCCTGAAGTAGTTGACCATTTTCATCTCTTTGCAAGTAGAGTTCGAATGTACTGTTTGACGAGGATTGCGTTGTTGTTGGAGGTTGATTGTCTAGATTGGTAAATGGATCGTACAAGGTCCAGTTTGAGTCATATGGAGGATTGTTGACAGTAAATGGGGGGTCTTGTGTAAAGTTTTCCATTTGTCTCTTTTGTTTTTGAAGTCTGGTTTCAACCATAAATGAGATTGCTCAAATAGAAATGACAGCCTAAATGCAAGTATGACACTATGTGAAGTCGAAGGTTCAAGATGAAAACTAGAATGACTAATGTTTTCGGATTTTTGTGAATAAGGATATGCAATTCTATGCAATGTAAGACAAGGTTATCTAAGCACCTCTAAACTCGAACTTTGTTTTCAATTTTGACTGCTAAAGGACTTCGTTGGAAATGACAAGTTGACTAGGTCTAAATGACTAGTGAGTCTTCCTAACTAGACTTTTGAGTTGGAAGAAATCTCACAAAAGAGGACAATGACTAAAGGAGGTTTGATAACTTAGTCCAAGAGGGTCTAATGTCGAAAATGATGTTTTTGCAAAGATGTGCTTAAGATTTTCCTAATCCTAAGTATGCAAGTATGGACCTAGGGACAATGTAATGTTGAATGTATGAAACTAGAAGGAATGATGTATGAATCCTATGGTGACTAATGCAAACTTAGACAAGACTTTGAGAAATTTCAAGTTTTTAGTTTCTGACAGAATCTTCTTGGTGACAGAGTTTGAAAAATGGTTGACAATTTGGAGACCTCAGGTTTTGACTGTGAAGTTTAAAATTTTGACAGGCAAATGAGTCACAATTTGGCAAATGCGTCACAGTTCAGCAAATGCGGTTCTATTTTGCAATTACAGCTTTTAAGTTGACAGATGCATCGCGATGCCTACAGATGCGGCGTTTTGAGTCTCAAATGCGGTTTATCAGAGCAGTTGTGTTGCATAATATCAGTTGCGGTTTGACAGATGCGACACAGTTTGGTTTCAAAGTGATTTTCATGTTGTTTTGATGGAAGTTTTGATCTGTTTGATGACTGTTTTGTTTTGAACTGTGGTAAAAACTAGAAAACACTTGACAAACACAGCATTTTATAAAGTAACCAAACACACCTCAGAAAAGCACAATCCTAGGTTAGGCCATGACAGTATTTGCTAGATTCCACGTAACTGCATATTTGTAGCGTGTGAATTCAGAAGCTTGGCTGCATGGGCTCCCCCTTACAGTGCACTCTCTTCTCAGGCCAACCAAGCTTCCAACCCCCATGAAACTCCCATGGCGAGCTGATCACCTCTACTACAAACTGCGAAGGTGTGGATGCCTTCACACCGACCGGTGTTGCGCTAGCAAATAGAAGGATTTTGGCTTACTACACAAGAGTTTTTAGTTCGGGACCCCCGTTCGAGTGGCCATACATAGGGCAAGAGATTAATCACCATTAAGGTGGTACTCCAGCCTGAAGAGGTTAAGCTCAACAGGATTTAAGGGAGTACAACTCCGTCCGTATGACACATCCGCACTCGCAACCTTAGGTTTTCCCTTAAGGTTTACATTTATATATCGGTTGGGGGTAGCTTGGCTTTAGCTCCGTTGCCGGTTTGAGTCGTGTTGGGGTGATGAAATCCCCAGGCAGGCCCAATTTCTAGAGTTGGTAACCATTTCTCTTACACCCAAGATAGCCCGAAAGTGCGAGGGGAGAGGATACTCCGATGTACCAAGTCAGGGTAAATAACAGAAAAGAATGGGTCTGGTTTTCTGATCACAAGGTTTTCACCAAGTGAGAGCATACTCACCTATCATTCCACAATCACAATCAAGCATAAAAGACATGATTTCGTTTTATATGCACCAAACTCAAATGTTCGCTAGTCTAAAAAAAAACAAACACAAAGTTTATTTATTCCTTCTTTGACATGCGAATCTGCAAACAATGAATATTAGTAGTCTCTTATGCAATGGTCTTCAATAAACGAATGAGGATTGCCACACGCTACAAGAAAATATTAGTAACACAAGAAAAATCTAATCTAGTTAATATGCAGGAATAAAAAACACAGAAAAAACAAAAAAACCGAAAATATGAAAATCAAAATGGCAAAACTGAAAGAAAATTTTACTAGACAGATGCAGCTCGACAGGGCAGATGCATCATTCGGGTCTTCAAGTGCAGCTCGAGAGATCAAATGCGTCATTCAGGATGTCAGTTGCGGCTTGTTAGGTTGATTGCGGCGCTTCTATCAACAGATGTGTTGCGACGCATCAAATGCTTCGCGATGTTTTAAAAAAAAGTTGCGTCGATCCGTACCTGTACCTACAAAACACCAAAAAAACTGTACGGAAACAAGCAAAACGGAGTCGGGTTCACCAATGTAATCAAGGGATTTCTTCATATTTGGAGGGTTAGCAATAAACAATAAATAATAAACGAAATCCAAAGATTTTACGAAACACAAAGGAAGTAAATAAAAGAACAATTATACCTGATTGTTGATACCTCCATGATTCCCTTTCGTAATACCCTCTTGCTTGCTGGAGAATGTTTCCCTCAGATTCGTCTTTTGAGCAATCTAAAATGTCTAAGCCCTACAACAAGATTCGAAGGATTTGATATGCCTAAATGACTATGCCTATAAACCAATGCCTATGTCTAAAATAATGCCAAAATTGAAATACTAAGATTGCCTATGACCATGAACATGTGAGAGTAAATAAATAAATGCCTATAGTAATTACGCCAAATGTCTGTCCCTGAAAATGAGAAGAAGATGGCATTTTATAGAAAAGGCCATTTCGAATGGACGGACGAGATAAATCAATGAAATGAACGATCCAGATTTAACCTGAGAATCCCTAATTAGGGTTAGGGAAAAATCTTTAATCGAACGGTCAGAATAAAATCGGATCGACGGTGGATAATAAATGAGACAAATTAATTAGAAAATGAATATTTTTGAAAAATCAATAAGATAAGATTTCCTGATTTGCCAGATTCGAAAAATCAAAGAGATAAGATTTGGACTGAAGATAAGATTTGAAAAATCAAGAATCTGCCCGATTACCTAATTTTTGGAAGATTACTTACCAATTTGAATTAAATTAATTCAAATTATGGATTTTATGAGATACTAAATAATCTTTTTCAGATTATTTATCAAAAAGGGACTGACAGTTAAGATTGACATGACATTTTAAATAATTTAATTTATTTAAAATGAGCAGAATATGAAATTAGCAATTAAATAATTGAATTTAATTATTTAATTTAGGAGATGAGATTAATTAATTAAATAAATTAATGAATTTATTTAATTAAGACAGTTAGTGACATATTAAATAAAATTAATTCATTTATTTAATAATCAAGAATAATTAAATGCAAAAAGGGAAATTAAATAAATTAAGAAATTTATTTAATTAAGGAAGACTTAGACAATTAATGCGTATTTAATAAATAAATAGAATTTATTTATTTAATAATCATGAAGAATAAAAGGACATGAATTAATTAAATAATTATGAATTATTTAATCAATAGTCGAATGTGGACCAAGGACATAATTAAATGTCTTAATTATGCTAGGACGAAAGTGGTAAAAATGAAGCTTGCAGGCCTAGGTCATTTTTAGGTGTCTACAGTGGTAAGTTGAACAACTCCATTAGGAAAGACCTCAACAACTTCATATGGTCCTAGCCACCTTTTCTGGAATTTCCCTGCATTGTCCTGGTATATTGAATCATAGAGCAAGGCCCAATCTCCTAGTTTGAACTTCTCGTCCTTGATAAATTTATCATGCCACTTGATTCTCTGATTCTGCACTACTTCTATATGTTGCAGGGTTGCTTTTCTTATCTCATCCAAAGCGTTTAGTTGCATGATTCTTTATCTCTGTGCTTCAAAAATATCCATCCCTAAATCCATTGCAGTTTGCAGAGTTTTATGTTCAAATTCAATTGGCATCATAGCTATCTTTCCATACAACAACTCAAATGGGGTGAAGCCTGTAGTTGTTTTCCATGTTGTCCTATAGGCCCAAATAGTTTCTGGTAGTCTTTTTTCCCAATCCTTCCTATGGATAGCTACTTTTTTAGTCAGAATGGCTTCAATTTCTCTATTTGTCACCTCAACTTGGCCATTAGCTTGGGGGTGATAAGGAGTAGACTTTCTATGCCTTATATTGTACTCATTCACTAGTGCTGCAACAAGAGTTGATGTGAATTATGGCCCTTGATCAATCACCATTTCTCTTGGGACTCCATATCTTGTGAAAATATCCTCATAAAGAAACTCTACAACCTTGTTATCTCTTGCATGCTTCATAGCCTTAACTTATACCCATTTTGTTACATAATCAGTGCATACCACTATATAAGACTTACCATTTGATGGAGGTTGAATTGGTCCCACAAAATCCAATCCCCACTTGTCAAAGGGAGTGATTACTACCTGAGGGAAAAGTGGCATTTCATTTGATCTAGTTGGTCTGCCCACTCTTTGACATCTATCACGTTTTCTGGTATAGCTTCTTGCATCCTTGTGGAGTGTGGGCCAGTAATACCCTATTTTCAAAATCTCCATTGCTGTCTTTTTGGTTGCAAAGTTCCCTCCACATGGTTCATTATGACATGTATGCAAAATGTCATGTCTCATATTCTCTCACACATCTCCTCATGACATGGCCAGGTCCAGTATAAAACAAACATCCAACAATCCAAGAGAAAGGAATTTTTTTTTCATTGTGTGCCTTTTTCTCTTTTGGGGAGAAGTGAGAAGGAACTCTACCTATAACTAGGTTATTGGCTATGTCAGCATACCAGGGTATTTGTACACTGAGAGAGAATAGATGCTCATAAGGAAAAGAGTCATTTATGGGCTGATTGTCTTCTGATGTAGTTAGCCTTGAAAGAAAATCTGCAACAACATTAGCCTTCCTTGGCTTATCCACAATGGTTATATCAAACTCATGCATCGACAATAACCATCTTGCCAATCTAACTATGATCAAAGGTTTATTCATGAGATATCTAATGGCTGCATGATCAGTGTGCAAACAGATTTGGTAGCCCATTATGTAATGTATGAATTTGTTCAGTGCATAGATTACTTCCAACATCTCTTTCTCTGTCATTGTATAATTGAATTCAGCTCCTTGCAAAAGTTTGCTGACAAAATAAATAGCATTTTCAACAATTTTATCTTTTTGTCCTAAGACCACTCCTATGGTATAATCTGATGCATCAGTGTGAATTTGGAAAGGAAGCTCCTAATTGGGTCCCTTGAGTATAGGAGCATGAGTCAGAGCTGCCTTCAAGTCAGAAAATGTCTTGTCACAAGCTTTAGTCCACTGAAATTCAACATCTTTAGTGAGAAGGGTATATAATGGTGTTGCTACCTTGTTGAAATCCTTGATGAATCACCTATAATATCATGCATGACCCAAGAAACTCCTAACATCCTTCTATTTTGCAAGTGTAGGTAGGTTTGTGATTACCTCAATTTTTGTAGGATCTACTTGAATTCCCTTGTGGGAGATGTAGTGGCCAATAACTACACCCTCTTGCATCATCATGAAGTACTTTTCACTATTTAAGGACAAGTTTTGATCCTCACATCTCTGTAGGAATCTCTTGAGATTTCCCAATGCTTGATCAAAATAAACATCATAAGTGGTGAAGTCATCCATATAAATCTCCATGCAATCATGAGAAATGTCTGAAAATATGCTAATGACTGCCCTCTGGAAAGTTGTAGGTGCATTGCACAAGCCAAATGGGAGTATTGAATAGGCATAGGTCCCCCATGGAAAGGTAAATGTGGTCTTCTCTTGGTCTTCTGGTGTAATTTGGATCTGGTTGTAGCCGCTGAATCCATCTAGAAAAGAGAATTATTGCTTTCCTGTAAGTGTGTCCAAAACTTGATCAATGAAGGGTAAAGGAAAGTGATCCTTCTCGGTGGTAGCATTAAGTTATCTATAATCAACATAAACTCGCAATTGACCTCCTTTCTTGGGAACAATCACTAATGGAGACACCCACTCACTATCTAAAATGGGGTAGATAAATCCTGCATCTAGCAATTTCTGCAATTCTCCTTTCATAATTTCTCTTAGTGCAGGGTTAATCCTTCTTTGTGGATGTCTTACTAGAGTGCAATCATCTCTGATATAAATTTTGTGGATACAAAGTTTAGGATCCAGTCCCTTCATATCATGATAATCCCATGCAAATTCATGTTGATGGGCCCTTAATAGGTTTTCCAATAATAGTTGCTGCTCTTCATTCAATTTACTATTAGCAATAAAATATTTTCCCTCTAACACCTGGACTTGTGTAGTTAATTCTATCATGGCTGATTCAATAATACATGGTACCTTTAGTTCATACGGAAACAATGTATGGAACATTCCTATTGCTGCAGGAAGTCTGTCTATAGGAAGAGTGGCTACAGGAAGATCATTTGTAGGAAGAATGTCTGCAGGATTAGTGGCTGCAGGAAGAACAGACAGAAGTGTCCTAACCAAAGTAGAAGATGGTGCTTCCTCCACTTCATAATGGTTCTAAATTATGTTAACCAACACTTCATCCTCATCTTGGAGTTGCATAAAAGATCTTCTGCCTAGCATCATAAGCCACGCCACACAATTAACTTCCCCGACCTCTTCACCAACTTGTGGCCATACAAAATATTCTTCATCGTGAGATGGCTGAGCAGGTGGATAAAGAACAAAAAAATTAGTACTCCTTCCATGTAAAATGGTCATGTCACCTGACCGACATCCAATGTATGCATTTGTAGTTGCCAACCAAGGCCTTCCAAGAATGATGGGATACCCGCCTAGTGTAGCCTTAGGAGAAAGAATCATAAAATCTACTGGATATTCCTAGGAGTCTAGAACTACCACAAGATCCTCTACTACACCATCTGGCTTAACAGTGGAGCTATCAACAAGATGCAAAATAGTAGGAGTAGATCTCATACTTGCAATATTTAGTTGTTGCAAGATGTCTTTGGTCATTACATTGATTGCTTCCCCTAAATCAATTAGAGAAATCTTCACTTGAATTATGTTTATGACAACTGCTACCACAGGACTGCCTGGGTCATTATATTTGGGAATAGTCACTTTTCCCAACATGATATTAGCTAGTTGGCCCACCACATGAACTGTAGTTGGGTCTCTCTTCTCCCTTCCCAGCTTTTTAAGACAAGCTTCCTTGATAGCTTTGTCGTAGATTGGAACATCCTATATGTCCTCAAATAGGGGTATCTAAACACATATATGCTTTAGTTGATTCAGGAGGTCAAAAGTGGTATCCTCCTTTTCTTCTTTCTTCTTGGAAATTTCCAATCTCTGAGGAAATAGTGGTTCTTTCTCGGTCTACTTGGCTTGGACTGGTTCAAGATTTTTAGGTGCATTTGGCTGAATAGGATCATTTAGAGGTCCTCTTCCTCTTCCATAGGAAGCTCAGTAATGATGGGCATGGAAGGGGCCGGTAGAGTGGTTCCTAAACGCAGGTGGATATCACTTACACTCACAACATATGCAATAAATTGATTTGAATTGGAAGAGTATGTAGCTTGTTGTTGTGGTTTGTTATTTGGATTGGGTGTGGGATGAGCTGGTAGCTGAGTTGGTTTAGGTGCATTTGAGCTTGGATTAGTAGGTGGAGGAATTATACTGGGTTTTTGGGGCCGAGAAGGTGGTTGCATGTAACCAGTTGTTTGAGTAGGCCATTTCTATCCTCCTCTCTATTGATTTGTTTGCTTCCAATTTCTTGGAGGTGGTTGCGAGTGCCCTTGAAATTGCTTCCAATTCCCCTAAGGTTGCTGCCACTGAGGTGGAGGACTCTGATGGCTGGCCCAAGTGTTTGGAGGGTTACTCCAAGGTTGTGGTGGATATCCTCCATAACTAGGCAGATATGGGGGCTGCCATTGGTTACCAGATGAATAAGAGTTAAAATATGGTCTAGCATGGGATAGTGGATCTGGTGGCATACCTTGTCTTGGAGCCCAAGGCTTCCTTTGTGCAACATAGTAGACTTCATCTTCTTCAATCTGAATTGGCTTCAACTCAGGTGGAATATGTTTGATTTCCAGGTTAGCTACCATCTTACATCTACAATCCTTCTTGTTTTCTCTATAGTGGGGACAATACTCTGTCAACATCATCTCTGACTCCTCTTGCTTCTTTTTGGCTTGAAGTGTATCTAGTTGAGTAGCTAGCTTTTTGATAATATCTTGCTTGAAGTCTACAAGCAAATGAGTGATCTCCATTCTTGAAACTCCACCGGTAGTTGTCTTACCCATGGAAGATTGATAAGCTCTCCCTTTCTTTGAAGCTTCCCTAGAGTAATTTTGACATATTTTCTTGATATCCTCCCAAGGAACTTGGGAGATATCTCCTCCTGCCATGAGGTCCAAAGCATCAGTGCAGCTGTCATTGATTCCTCTCAGGAAAAAAAACTTTTGTGAGTCCTCATTAAGTGCATGGTGTGGAGATTTTTGCAAGCAAAACAAAAACCTTGCAATGTAGTCTTCCAAGCTCTCATCTTCCTTATGTTGCATCCTGAAAATGTCACCTCCTCTCATGTCACTACCCCTGCAGTATTCTTTGTACTTCTCAAGGAATTTTGTCTTCATTTCTTCCCAAGTTTCTACAGTATCTCTTCCTAGGCTCGTGAACCATCTTAATGCATCCTTTTTCAAAGTGGTGGGAAATAACTTAAGCCTATGGGCATCAATAGTGTAATCATAACTCCTACAAAATATGTCAAACTCAAATAAGAAGGTATCGGGATCTTCTATCACAAGTCCATAAAACTTGGGGAGTGCTGAGGCAGGAATGTTATTGATGTTGTCAACTTCATTTTGATGGTAAATGGGGAAAGGAAAAGCTGGTTGGTTTTGTCTGTTCCTATTTGCATCACCCATGCCTGCTTGATGTGGTTCTAAGACAAAGGGGTTCTCAAGTTTATTTTGATCTTCCGAGGATACTTCAGAGCTAGTCAGATCAAGATATGCATCAACAAAGGGGTGTAGATCTTCTTCTTCCTCTTCTTCAGGTATGTTCTAGTACTCAACTAGCTGGAATGGATGAGGATTGTTAGGAAGAAATCTCCTATAATCATCCCTCCTCCTTCCTCTATGCATGTGGTATCACTCACTATTAGTCAACTCACACAAAGAATTGGTAAAGAATCAGGAGGGTCATTACTTCCTAAATGAGAACATGCTAAGAATAAATTCTAGAAACACTATAGCAAGAAAAACTACCAATGACTCCAAAAGACTTCATAGCTTGACACCATCCCTGACAATGGAGCCAAAAATGTTGGCCTCCTATAATGATTTCATAACTAAGCCTTTATAACCATGATTTAGAGACTGGACGTCTAACCTGAATAGCCATTCAATCATCATGAAGGTGCATTTAACTTGTCAACCTAGGGACGTGAACTTGAAATGGGTCAACACAGTATGTGCACTAGGGGCTCAAGTAGCCATTGCATTCTACAACTAAGAAACACAATATTGAAAGTAAATTGCTTGAAAGGAAATAAAGAAAATTTTGAACAAACAACAACTATGCTAAGCTAAAATGCAGAGCAAGAATGGAAATTTGAGTGACAAACACGAAACTACTCTGTCCACTTTGGTTGCAAGAATAGTCACAAAATGGAATTCTAGTGGCTGTAGAAATAGTCGATGTCAGATTTCTAACCAAGTACTAAACAACAAGTAATACTAAACTAATGCTAAAATAAGAAGACATATTAATCACCAAGTGGGCCCCCTTGGATAAGTATCCTCTAAACTAACAAGAACTCAGATGCTCAAACTCAAAACTTTATTTCATTCACTGTAAATCATGCATACAAAGAGTAATATATCTATATTACTAAAATAGGAGAATGAGAGTACAATGTCAAATTGTGAAACCCCCAAAGAAGGAGCATCAAATAATTATTTATACTACAACTAAACAAGGCAGTCAACTCCACGACTGGGAGGATGCCATTTAGGGAAAACAGGGGAAAGTGGAGTGATGTCGGTTACACATGCATGGAATCTGGTCAGACATGCAAGTCAAGTGTAGATCCAACACAACAGTAATGCCCATGCATGCTCGATCATTAAGGTCCAATACAAGTTGGTTACATTCAGTTGCATGAAGAATCTTTGTTGCCGGTTGCCTTTGACTTGGAGTGATTTCTCAGCTGGACGTTTATGGTGCATGCCCAACTGGCGGTGTCTTCCTCAACTTGGCGTATTAAATCTTCATGTCAAGGTTAGTATACATAATAGCTACACATCAATAACCACTCTAAGAAACATTCATTAATCACATGCAAAATCAATATAGATAACCCACATATTATGCCAAATATCATTAAAGCTTATAGAGATAGGATAATGTCAAATGTCAATGGTTTGAGGGAAAAATTCTGCCAATACCAACACTTAAGCATTAAATTTCATGACATCTATGAGAAAATAGACTATAGATTCTACCCAAAATTAGACCAAAAACTAGGCTCATTAGGGTGATTTATGCACTTAAGTTTGGATTAGTGAACATGGTTTGCGCAAGACCCTCGAGGCGGGTGGCCAGAGCAAGTCTCTATTTTGAAATGATGTGATATGAGGGGTGATCTAGAGGTGGAAGCCCACCTTAGCGGAACTGAAAAGGATGAAATATCTCGGTTTAAAATCATGTTTTTTCATTTAAGTTTGAGTATGACGGCAGAGTGCGGGCTCCCCTCCGCATGCGTGGACCTGCGGAGGATGCTAGCCAATTTTAGAGTTTAGTGTTTTAGGAACACAATAATGACAATGGGTGTTATGCAGGCTGCAAGGGAATGGTTGCCTTGGTTTAAGAATGACTGTGGGAGGTAGGAGTTCTGTAGGTCTTTAGTGAGCAAGTTTTCAAAGGTTCTTCAAATTTTGAGATATGGGTTTTGTTCATTGTTAAATGTTCTTTTGTTTTTCAAAGTCTTTCCTCTTGAAATTTCACCAAATTGATAGAAATGAGAGAAAAAATAATACGAGGAGTGGTGAAGTTTCTACCTGATGGACCCACGGAAATTTGATGAATAGTTTGATGCTAGCAATACTTGAGCAGCGACAAGACTTTGTGGGCGCAGAGGTGGCGATAGCAGCAAGCTCTGACAATTTTTTCTGAAGGTATGTAGGTGAAAATAACTTGTTAGAGATGTCTATTTAAAGAATTTTCAACATTTAATGCTTTCCATTAATGAGGGTACAATGGTGGTTGAGGTTGGTGGATGCTTATTTCAAAAACATGGTGGCAGGAATGGCAGGGTCTGCAAAGCGGACGACACCCAAAAGTCAGTCGTCTAGCAAGTCATCAATGGAAACAACAAAGCATATTACGGATCCTGCGAGGCAAGAGGATGTCTCGAGTCACCCATTCAGACTGGTGGAGACAAGGAGACCCATAGGAGTGGACCCACATGAGTTGGAGGATGACAATTTAAAGGCTCAAAGGAAAATTGCCAAGGAAACTTTGCAGAGGCAAAAGACTTAGGAATTTTGAAAGTGGTGAAACCTAGTCGACTTAAGATGGAAAATTTTGGACTCCTTGACCACTTAGGACTCAAAAATAGGGGGCACACAAAATGAGGCGACGAATAGAGACACTCGGTAAAGTGAAAAGAGAGGGTCCCCGTTCTGAACAGGGCGTGTGTGCTATAGGCACAAAAGGTGTATGCTTTGTCTCAACAACCTTCGAGGTCTTGAAACCAAGAGAGATGATAAATCCTTTCATCTATCCCTTCCAATCATTGTAGTCAGTTTCATCAAACATAGGGATCGCCAACTTATGCACCATCAAATCTTCCTTAAGCAGTTAAGCTCTACACGAAGGAACCAAAGCTCTGATACCAATTGTTAAAAATATGCAGGACAACTGAGAGGGGGGGTGAATCAATTGTCACAAAATCCAAACTTAAAACTTCAACACTTATCAAATTCACAACCAGACTATTTTGTTATTGAGTAAGAGCATGAAACAAAAATAATAGAAAGTAAATCAACACAATGAACACCAGATTTTTACGTGGAAAACACAATAAGGGAAAAACCACAGTGAAGGTTAACTCACAATATAAAAAGATCATAAAACTAAATACAAAGGCTCATTTCCAAGGGCTCACTACCCAGAAGAGGAATCACTGTCCAAATACAATGGCTCACTGCCTACATAAAGGACTCACTGTCCAATAGGGAGGCTCACTGCCTGCAGATACAAGAGAGAACAAAAGATCCACCACTACAATTAACACACATCCGAAAGTTGAATAGGGATTGTAGAAACCTTTGGCTCAACACCTTCAGGAATCCAACACAATGAAGTATTGCTATCTCAACTCACTCACACACACACACTTTTTCTCTAATGATTTGTGGCTCACTTTCGTCACTTTGCATCACACTGTCATAAAACTCTTCACAATTTGACTTGATTTTATACCATCCCCAACCTTAGAAACTTTCTCCAAGGTTAACCATAAACACCTCATTTCATAAATTCAAATTAGTTCGGAAACTCAACATTCCCATAGAGGAAAGGAATGAGAGTGGACCAATAAAAGCATTTTTCAAGATAATATCTTGAATCAACAACACACTTAATTAAATTTTATTCTTTGAATGAAGTGTACACACCAGGTCGGCCAAACCTAATGAAAACACAAATAAAAATTGATGTACATGATGCTTCCCAAAAAAAATATGACATGTGGACTCCACAACACACTTCATTATGCACGATAATACATCTTAGATTTCTTCAGATACATCTATAGCAAATGCAATATGCTTCAAACTCAGAACACCTTTCACTAGCCCATCTGGACTGTGCAAACTCATACTAAGACACTGAAACATAACTTCCAAATCACCAAAATTTAAACCTCTTTTCTAGAGCACAAAAGAGACCTTCACAAGACATATCCAAGATCTGCAAGATCTGAAACAAAATAGTAGAGGACTGTGGAGCAGAAAAATTTCTCCCAGTCCACAAAAGATCAAATTTGCTAGAATAATTCACACCCTGGTGAATGTAACTTTCACGTACCATCAAACTAGAGGCTAAAACTTAGGAGATATCACCACTAGATAACCTTTATCAAATCTTCAAATGTGCACAAGCATAGGATCAACACAGGAGAAATGTGGAGCACATACTAGAGCACATTCTAAACACATTCATAACTCTAACTTCTCTTCTATATTAATTTTCTCAAAAGAATTTGAAAACTCATCAACACAACACATCCACAATGACATAAAGATTGCTCCATGTACTCACAACATCTCAACTATACATGTACAATCTACAACATACTGAACTATTTTGACATTAATGACAATATTAATGACAACACCAGTAGACTAGCTCATACTTGCAACAAGAACTTCTAAAGAAATATGAGGGCGAGCTATTAACCAAAACAAAAAAAGACATTGTTGAGGTGAGACTTTGAATTAGATTCAAAAAGTTGTCAAAGAAACCAAAAGAAAATAAAACTTTAACTAGAAATTTCCAATTCATGTGGTCATATGCCTTCACCAGATCAAGTTTTAACAAGAAACCAACCTTCTTGTTAACCATTAGTGAGTGAATTTTTTCATGCACAGTAATAATAGGATAGAGAATTTTTCTACCTGAAACAAAACCACATTGATGCTGAGAAATAATTAGGGGAAGAACCCATTGCATCCTTAAAGCAAGGACCTTAGAGAAGATTTTATAGATAGAATTGCAAAGGTTGATGGGCCGAAACTGATTAAAGGCTGAGGTACTAGGAGTCTTCATAATAAGCACAATGAAGGTGGAATTTAACTCCCTCAACATATTTTTACTACCAAAAAACTCCTTGGTAGCATCCACCACATCCTTGGAGACAATTGTCTAGAATTCTTGAAAGAAGAGCATGGGGAAGCCATCTGGTCTAGGAGCTTTATTCCTAGCAAAAGGGGAGACTAATTTTCTAACTTCCTCTGCAAAAGGGATACAACACAACATATTATTTAAATCATCAGTCACAATTCTAGGAATAACATCTAGCACCCCATCTTGAGCATCTTGGGTCAAAAAGAAATTGTCAAATAAGATATTAGTAAAGTAGGCTAAGGCCACTTGTCGGATCTCCCCATCATTCTTAATCAACATGCCATTATGATGGATACACTTAATCCGATTGGAGGTAGATGCTTCAAGGTAGTAATATGGAAGAACTTGGTATTCCTATCACCAAAATTGAGCCAAACCACACGTGATCTCTATTTCCAAAACTCTTCCTCACTAGCCACAATATTATATAGATGAGATAAAATCATGCTCTCCTCATTTGCTAGATTAGCATTATATCTTGACACTTGAATAGTCTACTACAAAAGATCCATATCCTCCTTAATATGAGATTTCTCATGTAAGATATGCCCAAAGGATGACTTATTCCAAATCCTCACATTAGACTTCATTGACGCCAACTTCTTAGAAATTTTGAACATAGCTGTTCCATCCACCTGAATATCCCACTAAGAGGAAAGATTATCTTTAAAATCCAGATGAGGAATCCACATTTTTTTGAACTGGAAAGGGAAGGAATGTCTTCTAGCAACCAAGTTAGCCGATAAAGAAATGGGGAAGTGATCTGACCCCAATCTAGTGAGAGCATAGAGGGGGCAGGAATAATGAACTATCCACTCAGGAGAAAGGAGGAACCTATCCAACTTCATCTGAACCAGTGCATCACCAACTCTATGATTCGACTAGGTAATGGAGGCTCCACGCAGGTTGACATCATACAAAGCATTTCCATTGATAAATGACATCAAATGAAATCTACTCTCATCATCCACTTGGGAACCTCCCATTTTTTTTAACAACTTAGAGGAGTATTGAAGTCACCCATAAATAGCCAGTGAAAAAAAGGATGATCTAATCTGAAGGAATTTAAATTCCCCTAGAACTGCTTATGATCACTCTTTACATTAGGGGAAAAGATATTCGAAGAAACCCAAGAAAAATTATCCCTAATATGATGAAAAGAAGTAGCAATATGGTTAGGAAACCTAGAAATAGCCCTCCCAACCACCACCTTTATGTTCCAAAAGGTTTCCACCCCACCAGATGCTCCTTCCACATCAAATCCATAAAGGCCACACTCTTTGAAAAACCATTTTTTTAAACAATCCAACCTATCCATTGATATTTTAGATTCTTGAATCAAAATCACATTTGGTTTATGATCCCTCAGTAGATTAGCAAGGAGATCTTGCTTATGAGGGTTATTCAACCCTTTGATATTCCATGATAGAATCTTCATAGGGGATTCTGATATGCACTCTTTGAGCACATGTTGAACAAGGTTTTATGAGATCCATTAGCAATATCCACTTTTCTTTGCTTTCTCCCTATGCTATTGCAGAGAGGATCTCCCCTACCCCTCAACTCTTACCCACAATCAGCTTTCTAATGGTTCCTAGTAGCAACACCCTAAGGAGAGGAATGTTTGTTCCTATTCCTAGTTTTGACAGGCAAAAAGGGAGGCTCCTTCATAGGCAAAGAGCAACCCATCTCATCCCCAATGATAGAAGAGGTTAGCACCACATTTGGAATAATAGGAGAAGCAAGGGCATCAGCCAAACAAGCTGACTCCACCTATACAGAGGATTCCAAACCCTTACCTTCAACCACCTGAACAACCTCATCACTTCTGGACACCTCATCCTCACCAGAGGGGATAACCTTTGCATTAGCAATCAACTCCCCTTCTTCTAGAGTAGGCTCCTCCCTAATAAGGGTCTTAACATCCTCTGCCGAAACCTTCATAGGGGTAACCTTACAAGAGCACAAAATCCTCCTGAATCCTCCCATGAAATCCCTCCTCCTTGCTTAAAAAAACTTCCTTAATATCCTCACTCGAAGCTTGCTTTGATGAGACAAAAACTCTACCCACCTCCTTACTCAACCCCTCATTTGATTTATGCTTTTCCTTCCACTCCTTTAGAGGCTAAGCAGGAGTCAGTTTAGGTGGCTTGGAAGGGAACTTTCTTTCCCAATCCCTAACTTTCTTGCAATGAAAACAAGCAAAGGGGATGGATTCATATTCAATCAGTTGGTTCCAACCTCCCAACTTAGAGTTAATCAATATCTTCTCTAGAAAGTTCACAGATTGATCAACAATCACACATAAACACGCATACACCAACCTTTTCCAAGATGTCATCATCCGATCTAAGAAAAGAAGCTTCCCAAACGTATTTTTAATACCTGCAAACACTTGCTCATCCCAAAATTCCAAGGGAGAGACGAGAGCCGAACCCAAATAGGGGCTAAAGAAAATGAACAAGAATTGGAGTAGAAGCCAACCTCCCACTTTTTCAGGACCAACGAAGATTTACCAATCATCCATGACCCACCAATTAGAACACTAACCATTTCCTCCTCACAGGTGAAGGAAAACAAAAAAAACTTTTTCCATCACTGTCACCTGCACCTGGCCTTTTAGTCTCCATCTCTTGGAGACAAGATTACAAACCAGCTCAATGTTTGGATGAGGACCCATAAATTTTCTCACCAAGGATAAGTCCATCGATTCCAAACACTTCTCAATGATACAATCAGGAATAGACACTGAATACTCCCCAGTTTCCAAGTTTTCCAAATGCTAACTGAAGAAGAAGAACTCTTCCCTTTAGGCTTAGCGCCAAAAATATTAGACCAACTAGGTCCATTTGAAAATACCACCACACACTTTTATCCTTCCCTGGTAGAGACATTTTCAAGAATCTTCGAAAAAGGAGAAGAGGACAAGCCCACATTACAAGGACTTGAGGAGGCCCCAACACAAGGATTGGAATGAAGACCATCCCCAGAAACCAAAGAGTCTGGAACAAAAGACACTAAAGAGGACCCACCATCATTATAAATAGTGCCACTATAGACTGACAAATCCACACCTTCAACAACCTCAACATCACACCTACTGCCATTACCAACAAGGGCGAACTAGCATTTACCTCCTTCAAAGAAATTTGAAAAAGGGTTGAACCACCTAAAGAGAGCTCAATCATTATGCTCACTATTTAACAAGTTAATTATTCCTCCAAAGTTAAATACATTATTTAATTGATTTAGTTTGTACATTCCTCTAAAAATAGACAAAATCATTATTTTATTTATTTTCTAATTATATCAATTTTATCATTATTCTTCCAATCCTAAATTTAGTGAGTTGACTGAACTTCAACCTTAGTTCATTCTCACTTACTCCACCTCATCTATCCATGCATGTTCATACACATTCATCGTGATCTCTCAACAATTATCATCCATCAATATCATCTCACATCCTACATTGCTGACTTGATATCTCTGAAATTTATAAAACATCCATCATTTAGCCATTCAATCCCTCCTCAAATTTTTATCCAAACTATAATAATTTTTTACAATCCTTTTTTCTAACAAGGTTATGCTAAGTATGTGAGCAATCCAAAGACTATCTAAATAACATAATTTACATCTTACAATAGAGTAAGGCTAGGCATTTTTGGTGGAGCTAAAGTAGATTTATATTGGTTTATGTTATATACTTGCATCAGTATGCACATTCATCATGGACTCTCAACAATTATCATCCATCAATATCATCTCAAATCCTAGATTGTTGACTTGCTATCTTTGAAATTTATAAAGCATCCATCATTTAGCCATTCAGTCCCTCAAATTTGCTGCCAAACTACACTCATTTTTTATAATGATTTTTCTAACAAGGTTATGCTAAGTATGTGAGCAATCCACATACTATCTAAATAACATAATTTTACATCTTACAATAGAGTAAGGCTAGGCATTTTGGTGGAGCTAAAGTAGATTTATATTGGTTTATGTTATATGCTTTCATATTGATGTGTACACACTTCATTAAGATTATTCCCTTCTAATCATTTGAATTGGTTATTGATTATTGCTATCATTTCGATTTATTTGAATTCATTTGATCACAAATTTATTATCTATTCACATTTTGGCATGCTTGACAGATCCACATCCCTAATTTGACATTTACATTGAGTTTCTTGAAGTTTCTAGGTAATAGGTGCAAAATGGTGCAATTGATCTCGAAACGATAATTTTGATAGGAGAATGACACATTTGATGCTAAAATGGTGCATTTGATAGTAGAGTTATTCATTTAATTCTAGAATTGTGCATTTGATACACAAAGTTGCACATTTGATACATAAAATGACACATTTGATACACAAAATGACACATCTAATACATAGAATAACACTTTTGATTTTTTTAGGATTTTTCACCTCTATTTGCAGGTATTTTAAACTCAAGAATAAAATGGTGCATTTGACAGGCAAAGCGGCATAATTAACATGTATATTGGCTCTTCTGACTGTGTTTTGATGTATTTTATTTACATAGTGATGATTATTTTGGTTTTCTAACTCTAATATTTTCTTAAGTTTTTGGAACTAAAAAATATGTGTAGCTTGGAAATCATTGGGAGAAGAATGGTAAAAACAAGATTATTGACGAATCTAATGTAAGGAAAATTTTAGTTACTTTTATTTCTAGAATAATACACACTTCATTTGGGCTCTAATTAATGAATTCAATGCCATTTTTGGTGAACTTCTAGTGTGTATTCTCTCTCATTGCACTTCATGTGAGGTTGAAGATAAAAAAAAATCTTAGTTTACACTTGTCAAGTAAACCCTAGGATTATTAGTAAAGTATGCTATTCTCTCGTGCTTCGTGTGTGTCTGAGAATTAGAAATGCTAGTATCTTCTTTTTAATTTCAGTAAGAGGCCTACTTGGGGATTTCATCACCCCAAGGGTGAACTCAACCACATTTACTAGTGGGGTATATAAAGTGGGGAGAACGAAATTTGTACCTCTAAGTGTGGCCAACATTGCTCAAGCCAAGCCACAAGACCCTCGATCATTATTCTCAAAACCACTATGAACCTTGTTATTAGAGACCTAAGACCAATGGTCGTTAATCTAGTTGTGGTGCAAGGTACAAGTATCATGCCTAAAGTTACTCAATACATACCATCCTAAGGAGAGATAGAATTTCTTTGGAGATGTCAAAAAATTTAAGGGAAGGAGGAAGGTGAGCCCTTGTTCTACTAGAGACCTAGCTATTCCATTTTGAGAGTGGAATGTGCATGCATAATCTTACATTATTTTATCATTGGGCCCACATTAGAGAGACACACCTTTATTATTAGCTATGTTACACTTCTTGGCATGTTTTGTTGTGAAGACTAGTGAATAGTAATCATAATAATACCTTGGAGTCATTTTCTAAATTCTCTACTATTTTATGTATTTCCAACAAACCTGTCAAAATTAGTCGAATAATTGTCCAAAAATCAATTAACAACTTACAAATTTTACTTACAGTCACACAAAATAGCGCTTCTAAGTTCAAAATAACACTTTTGAATATTAAATCACACATTTGAGACTTAGTTTTGTTCTCTTGAAACCATAACATTCCTTCTCTACAGTGGTGCTTTTGACTATCATGTTATGTATCTAATATTTTTTGGTGTATTTGACTATTTTGTGGTGCATTTGATCATACTAAGCCACATCTAATCTTACATTGGTGCATCTGATGTAGAATTTCACATTTGACAATACATTATCACTTTTGATTTGAAACTTAACCTGTAACAATTTTATGACAAAGTGACATATTTGATTATACTATGTCACGTCTAAAAATACATTGGTGCATTTGATCCATACTTTGGCACATTTTACTTGTATTTGGTGTAATTTATCTATATATTGGCATATTTGACCTATACTTTGGCACATTTGATCTATACATTAGCGCATTTGACCATATTGTGGTGCATCCGATCAATATCAATCCTATTCAATTTTTGAGCTTTCAAACCATTGATAAAAAATTTAGGCTTTCACCTAGATAGACTTAGAATATTCCTTAGGCACCATAGTTGAGTCCATCAAAATATTGGGTTAAAATCCATATATTGTACCATTCATTACTACCCCAACTTGGCAGGGTCATAACTCCTACCTCGATGGTTAAAATTATGACTTCTTTACATCATTGGAAAGATCTCTAAGAGCTCTAATTTCAATCTCTCAAAAAAATTCCTTTAGAAACCATTTCAAGGGATTGATGATAGTATTGAACCCAAATTCCTCTTCGAAGGCCTCCAAAAACATAATTTACTAAAATGTAGAAAATACCAAAAAAATCAATTTTCATTTTTTCATATTTCTTGTACCAACACCACCAAAGTGATTTTGAATTGCTACCAGATCATTAATCATCCATTTTTCATCTCACATATCATTCACTAAGGTCTTGATAATTTTTCTCTATATAGAAAGCTCATTGAATCTAATCAAAGAAATTAAAACATTAATACAACCATGGGTGATACTCATCATCAATTTCATATACCTTCTCATGTGTTCACCTCAATGCTTACTAAACCCCACTAAAATCCCCATCTTGGGTTATGCATACTTTAGAGAACACACATATCCCATACGTTTCACAATATTTCACATCCATCATACCCATAAACACTTATATACGAAGTCATCCACCATATTCCACATTCAACATTCCTACAAACACATACATCCAAAATCATTCATAATATCCCTCATCTAACATTCCAAAACATTAGTCATATATTCAATAAATCAATCATCTATCCCCTCATTTAGAAATTCAAAACATCAATCATATATCCCACAAAATCAATCATCAATCCCCTCATCTAGAACTTCACAATATCAATCATACATCCCACAAAATTAATCATCTATCCCCCATCTATCAATTCACAACATCAATCATACACCATATAAAATCAATCATCTATCCTCTCATCTAATATTCCACAACATCAATCTTACATTCCTTTAAATTACAACACCTCACAACAATAATCATCTATCCCTCAATATAAAAATCATTCATTTAATACATCCAATATCTCACAACAACAATAATCTATCCCCCAATATCACAATCATTCATTTAATACATCCAATATTCCACAACAAAAAATCTATCCTCTAATATCACAATTGTTCATTTAATACATTCAATATTCCACAACATTAATCATCAATCCCTTCACATTTCATCATTCAACCTCAAACTGACATGTTCATCAAAACACCCAATAATGACTTGGCATCACAAATTCAAAGCTTGCATAAAAAGATATGTGACATGGAACTTGGACATACAAAGAAGAATAATACACTTGAAAATATATTTAATACCCATTCAATTGATCAATTCCAATGATACCTTTTCCTCACAACTTTGAAATTCCTAAACTTTACAAGTACAAGGGAAGAGGATATCCACGAGAGCATATACACAAATTCTAGATATCTTTCCTAGAGATTGATTATAGAGATATATACTTAATACGCCTCTTTCCTAGAATTTAGGAGGACAATCAATAGAATGGTTCTCTCATTTTCCACATGGAATTAATACTTTTTATGAACTATAAAAAAATTCATCACTCAGTTATCCTATAACATTGAACATGAAATATGTATGGTTGACTTATGTAGCACCAAATAAAATAATGAAGAATCATTTATTTCCTTCCTAAAATGATGGTGGAACATGGAAAACAAATTACCATGGCCTCTACCTGAAAAATAACTTGTGAGCATATTTATTCTAAATATAAACCAAGATATGGGACTTCATTTACAAGTTCAACGTGTTAAACAAATTGAAAAAATTATAGAGAAATGGATAACCATTAAAAATGCTCCCATTGCTAAGGGTCTTATGAAAATCTATAAGGAAAACAAGAACAATGGCCCTAAATCTAATGAAAAGCCTCACCTATGGGATAAAAACATACAACCAACATAAAATACACAACAAAACACTCAAGGTGTCATCATTCCTAGAGGACCACCTAGGTAGAACTCTACACCATAATAAAAATACACTCCTCTATGGGATCCTATCAAATCGACCTTACAAAAAATGGTCCAATCCAATCTCATCACGTTACCTAAAATTGGACAATATGAACCTCAATTCAAATTTTCCTTGCACAAAGATAATGAATATTGTGAATATCATAGGGTCATAGGAGATAAGACCCTTTATTGTATAAAATTGAAAAATCTCATTCAAGATTTTATTGACCAAGATGATGTCACTGTTGAAGATAATCCCAACAATCTATCCAAAAATAATCACATCAACAATATCCATAGCTCATATAATGAGAAATTAGGCATATATCAAGATACTTTTCCCAAGCATGATCAAAATCATCCATCTATGTCTAGCAATGGCTCATCCCAAAATAATTGCATTACTAACATCCCTAGCCATAACAAATGTACCTCATCTCATTCCATAATAGATCATCTTGAAGAAGCTTGCCAACAAGAATCTTCCATCACTCCTTCCAATCCATCATCCCCAAAACCTTTACAACATAAATCCACACCATCCCCATCAAACAAATCATCCAATAATGACACCTTTCAATATTTTATCCAAAGGCTATCCACGATAGATAATCATGAAGTCAAATCTAATCCAAAATGTGATACAAGTCCAATCTATGATCAAGAAATCCTAGGACAAATAGTATCATTCCGTCCATCACCTATCATGCCTACTCCAAAGATTCCTATTCAAAATCCATTACCACCATGCCAACATATTGAAGCTACCCTATAGTCCCTTAATCACACCCCCATTATTAGAATCAAATCCATGTCAAGAACACAATCAAAATCATAAACAAGAAAGCTCCAAAATGAATCAATATCAAGTTACCCAAATCCTCCAATCTCATCCTATCACTAATCACCATCTCATCACTTTAGAAATCCATAATGATATCATCATCCCTTTCCATGCCATCCATGATCCCAACACTAAAGTTGACCCCATCCATATTCCAATAACCTTCACTTCTGTAGATGAGACACTTTATTCCCTTGGACACATAGATGATCTCCCCCTTTTTCATCTAGAACAAGAGTCTTTCTCTCTAGAAATATTTGAAAATGATGAAGCTATATCTGTGTGCTATGAAATATGTGTGAGCTAACTAAAGACATATAAACCAACACACCAATAAGACATTAAATCAAAGGAAACTAATTGAAAAGTAAAGCAAAATCTTAAAACAACAGTTCCTTTGAAAGTGTCTTATTGTCCTCTATCTCTAGTAATTTTTGTTGATTCCAGCTGTTGTCAGGCTCAACAAACAATCCTCCTAGAGAATGAGATTGTAGATGATGGATAAAGAAACTACAATTATGAATGCTCTTAATGCTGATAATAAATGCTAATTGAATGCAACTATTCTCTAATCGCCTATCGCCTAATTCAATTAATGCTTGGATATGCAGGCATATTTATAAAGCTTTCAAAGGATTGTGATTGGCTGATGTGATCAACGGCTGTGATAATTCCTGACAGATTGAATGGTTGAAGATGGAGAAGACTGGAGAGAAAAATAGAAGAAAAACAGAAAGTAGGATTTGTTTCCTCTTTCATGGAAGATATAAGATGAGATGATAAAAATCATCTTTTTAGAGGATTTTGGAAAGTTTTAAGAAGATAAATAATGAATTATAAATTCAATTATTTCTTTATGGGTGACATGGATATTTTTCTCAATTAAATAATCATTTAATTAAGATTTGAAGAATAATAAAAGATTTCATAATTAAATAAAATATTTAATTATGATTTGAAAAGATATGGACATTAATTAAATAAAAATATTTAATTATTTTTTTAGGAAATGATAGGTAGATGAAATTAATTAAATAAAATATTTAATTAATTAGAAGAAAGATTTGAATAGGAGAAATAAAATATTTAAATTTAATTAAATCAAAAGACTTAAGTAAATTCAAAAGGTGATAATTAATTAAGATAAATAAAAGAGTATTTATTTAATTAATTAAGTAGACATATGAATGTGAAATAATTAAATAAAATGAATTTATTTAATTAAGGTGGAAGAATAAAGTGAATGAACAATATAATTAAATTAATTAAATTTAATCATATGTAGAGGACTTTAGAGAAATTAATTAAATAGTAAATATTTAATTAAATACTAGGATTAATTAGACATGACCAATTTTATGCATATACATTTTGCCCCTCTTTGAAGTGATGTGTGAAACGCATCGTTTCAAAGAAAATATTCCTGCTTTTGAAATTTGATGCATTTGATTTTGCCCCTAGTCAGAAAATTTTAACTAATATGCCCCTGATTAAAAAAAACATGCCTGATATGCATTTTGATTTGAATCTGATATGTTTCTGATTGAAAAATGCAGCTGATATTGATGATTCCCCCTCGGGAGGTAAATCACTGATAATGAGAAAAAATGTTGAGTTGATGATGAAATTCAGATGATGAGAGGGACGTAGTGATTTAGCTCCCAATAATTGATTAAAAGATGCCCCAGTTTGAAAAATAAGGTCAGAGTTTGAGGAAAAATAGAAAAATAAAAATAAAATGCCAAAAAAACCCACCTTGGTTGACCTTTAAAAGGTTAAAGGAGTAAAAAAGGGCAAGTCATTTTCACCTTTTGACTTTAGTGACTGTTTTCTCTAACACTAACTTGGCGAGACTTGGTGAGATGGGGATTCCATATCATACACACAGATTCAAGTGGACCTGCCGATACCAGAGACCAGCTGCTTACGGACCACCGGTGAGTCGATTCAATCCTCTTGGCTTTAAAAATTTGTGATTTCAATCGATTTTTGATGAAATTTTGCATGGATTTAGAATTTAACAATTTGTTTTAGCACATAGAGTCAAAGTTTTAGCGCATTCGATATTTTCCGTAGCGCATAGAGGGTGTAAAACAATGCATCTAGGAAAAAAATAGGAAATATATATTTTAGTGCATCTGATACCCAAAATAGCACATCTAGGATTCCGATAGGAAAGTGGTATTTTAGCACATAGAGGAAGTAGATTAGCACATTTAGGAATTTTCCCCAGCCAGTGATAGATTAGCGCATTTAGGGTTCTTGGGCATTAGGTGGATGAAATGGCACATATGTCTAGGGGTTTAGCACATTTAGGGAAGTAGCGCATAGGGGAATTGATATAGCACTTTTAGGACACAAAATGGCACATAGGGTGATTTAGCGCATTGGGGGGAAACTTCAACACATTTGGGGTTCTAGCGCATAGAGGCCACAAATTAGTGCATCCAGGAAACTTAGGTAGAATGCACTGTTTGATGAAATTGATGAAAAAATGATGATGCATATTGCTTCTTTGGTCAATAGATAGATAAATTATCTTGTCATCATGTTGATATGGATAGAAATGATAGAAAATATGATAAATGATAAATTGATAACTTTGCTTCCCAAAATAGAAGACAAAGAGTAGATAGTTGATAACTTTGCTTCCCAAAATAAAAAAAAAAGAGTAGAATGATTGATTGCAATTTGCTGATAACTTTTCCTTAGAAAAAAAAGAGTGGATGATTGATATGACTTCTGATAAATTTTCTTTCTACGATAGAAAACAAATAGTAAATTATGTGATTGAAAACATATTTGCATTCGTGACTAAAGTACAAATATGAAGATGATTTGATTGGTGATAAATTTTCTTTCCTGAAAAAGAAAAACAAATAGTAAATGATGATATAGTAGATTTATTTGATATTCAGATAGATAAATTTTGCATTGGTTCATGATATGAGTCACTTAGATAGAGCACTTGATATAGTTCACTGATATGATGCACTAATATGGGTCACTGATAGATAGATATGGGTTGTGATTGCATGATGTTAAGTAGATAGATCACTTTGATATGAGTCTATGATATGAGTCTGATTGATTTTCTTTGTGATGACCAAAAATAGGTTTTCAAAAACCTCCAGATCAGAGAGTGCTTCCTTGTGGGTTGGGATAAGATACGAGATCTGACACCTGCAGATGTACATTTGATAGGGAGATATGGGTTGGGATCTTTGTTGTCTATGCCTCAGATTCAGGTCAACAAGGGACTATTGACCACACTAGCAGAGAGGTGGCATTCTAAGCATAACATCTTTCATTTTTCGATGGGTGAGATGACGGTGACCTCAGAGGATGTATACAAGATTTTGGGGATTTTAGTGGTAGGTGCTCTTGTGGTTTATGACCACAAGGAGCTAGGTGGTACAGACACACTCAGGAGAGTGTTTGGGGATGATTATGTAGTAGGGTATTGGGTGCCATGGGTAGATTTGAGGAGATATCCGGCCTTACCCACAGTTTTGAGTGCATTCATTGGAGGCTTCCTTTTTCCAGACCGCCGGTCAAAGGGACTATCAATTAGGTGGGGGAGGATCATTGAGCAGATGATAGGTCAGCAGTGGAGATATGCCTGGGGGAGCTGCATGTTAGCACATTTGTATCATGACTTGCATCAGGTAGTGTACAAAGGATCATCTAGTTTGTCATGTGATGTTACCCTGCTCCAGATTTGGGAATGGGAGCATATTGCTATTACGAGACCACTTGGACTTAGAGCTAGGCCACCAGGCAGGCCATATGTATATGCATATTTGAGTGTACTTGTCTAGCCCAAGCTGGGAAAGTTGGATTAGTGGAGACAGATTCTAGATGACATAGATTCAGTGATGTGGAGGCCTTACATAGATTGTGAGGTGTGGGATACATATCATCTTGAGATGCCTTTCGTATGTATGCCCCAGTATCTGATAGGTCAGACCCCTTTTATTATAGAGAGGTTTTTGGCTTTGCGAGTACAAAGATAGTATGGATATACTCAGGGGATGTTATAGGGCATTGTGCACGATGCACAGTGCAAGGATGATCCTGGATGGGGACCAAAAATTTCATATCAGGTCGCTTATACAGAGTATACAAGTTTACAACCCGAGGTATGGGATTACAAGCCTGAGATTACTGATGCAGGGATGTCTGAGGATTACTTTGCATATTTTCACACCCACCCATTTCCTCGTTTCACATGTCTGGATGAGCCAACACCCATGTTGATGGCACATCATCCCATCGGTAGAAGACAATAGGATGTGGCAGGGGGAGAGCAAGTAGTGGGTGGAGGGGATGAGGAGGAGAGTGGAGATGAGGAGAGTTCAGATGATGGTGGAGATGGCGGAGGGGATGAGCAGAGGCAAGTGAGATAGAGGTCAGAAATTTTGGGTAGTGTACAAATCATGCAGAGGTCGAGGACTGGTATGGGACGGAGGATAGTGATTAGGGTCCCTTCGATAGTGTAGTGGGTACAAATAGCTACTCTACAGGCCCAGGTACAAACTCTTCAGGAGCAACAGGTACAGCTACAGAGCCAATTGGCTCAGGCTCAAATTTTTGTAGTATAGTTACAAATATAGCTTGCATAGGCATAGGCACAAATACAGGCACAGGCGTAGGCACCTCCTCCTACCCCAGACCCACATGTGGCCCAGTTGATAGCAGAGAGAGACTCCTTTAGACGAAGGTCATTAGAGGTAGAGAGGGTTGCTGAGAGACTCATGGGAACTGTTGAGAGTGAATCCTTGCGAGAGGCTAGTGTAGAGGGATTCAAGATTGCTAGGGAGGCTGAGCATTATCGGATTAGTTATGAGGAGTTGTGCCCTCCAAAGTGAAAAGAGTCTTATCCTTGGTCCCACAACAGATCTAGGAGCAGATCATAGAATGTGACACATAGCAAAGGAGTTATAGGGCCTTGACAGGAGCCTGACGTAGGTGGTAGTGGTAGGCCACCAGTCTCTAGACCAGCTCCATCAGGGGCTCTACTAGCCAGCCTTGATATGTGATTTTTATTGATGTAGTATTATTGATGTATTTCACACATGTATATCATTTTTGGAGCATGTACATTGTTTTTTATCATATCTTATGTATCTTTCTATACTTTTTAGTTTCATTGGACATTGGATAGTTGTATTTATTTTTGATGAGCGATGATATGCAACGGCGATGAGTTTTGATGATGTGCATGTTTGATGTGATGATGTAATGATGATATGGATATGATTTTTTTTGTATATGTTATGGGATGGATTTGTGATTCTTATGATGGTTTAATGACTGACCAGTGATGCAGGATGACTCATGATATGCTTATGATAACGATTTATGATGTGTACTAATGATGTTATGTAGGTGGATGACTTATGATGTGATTATGAAAATATGCAATGGGATATATGATATGCTTATGACAAATGTAATGTTTTGCAAATGATGTATGTATGGAATTTTTGTTTTTTGGATTTTTCAAATGCAATAAATAATGATGTGATGGAAAATGGATGTTGTGTTTATGAAATGCATCAAGAATTTGTAATATGTATATGAATTAGGAAATGATATGAAATGATATATGATATGGGTCAA
This sequence comes from Sequoia sempervirens, assembly GCA_007258455.2. Classification (NCBI taxonomy): domain Eukaryota; kingdom Viridiplantae; phylum Streptophyta; class Pinopsida; order Cupressales; family Cupressaceae; genus Sequoia; species Sequoia sempervirens. Next base: position 103,745,712 of record VDFB02058242.1, read on the forward strand.
ATTTTATATGAGAAATGACATGATATATAAATGATATGAGAATGATTGATGATTAAAGATATGATATGAATGTAATGTGACAAATGATAAATGATATAAATAATTCTATGAAGTGAAATAAACATGATTAATAATAATGAGATGTATGATAAGATGATAAATGATATGTAATGAAATGAGATGAAAGGGATGAAATGAGATGAAATGGATGAAATGATAATGATAAATGCAATGATAAGTGAAATGAAATAGATTATGAAATGATGACACAAAGATAAGATATGATAATGAAGATGATAAATGGTATTCAACTATGTAGAATGAAAATGAAATGAATATAAAATGAAAGTGATATGAAATACCTAATGGATAAATGAATGATATGAAATGATAAAGTAACTAAATGATATGCAAATGAATGATAAATGATAAAATATATATGTATAGGACCTAGATGAAATGATAATGATTAGTGAAATGATGATGAAGATGAAATATGATAATGAAACAAATGTCTGAATGTCCTCCACAAATAGTCCAAAGAGACATGACAGTCGCTGATGTTTTTGTTCAGCCTTTTAAAACTCTGATGTAAATCTAGTATGCAGATATGTACAATGAGCTAAATGAAATGCAATGAAATGAAACCAACCATTTTTTGAGCCCTTTGTTAGCTTTCTTGAATCATCATAGAGTGTTTTAAAATGTTGGAAGTATGTACAAGCATCAGAGGGAAAAATAGCACCAATGATGACCAGAGTACAACTTTCATGATGTTTGATATAGCAAGTGAACACAAGCATCGAGGTATAATTGAACCGAGATGACTTGAGTATTTCTTGCATAAACAGACAAAGATTAAACACTTTCTGATGCAAATTTGGAACTGTCATCAATGAGACGCTTTGGAAGTCATGTCTCGCGATATATTTGCAAAAGATTGATAGTTAACCTCAAGACAACAGAAAAAATAAAAAATCATCCTCTTTCCTTGCTACTCTAGTTCAGTACATCATCGAGTGTGCTCCAAAGGGATGATAAAGAAAGTCAAACAACCATTGTTCAAAATATAATACTAATATTCCAAACATTTATTCATATTTTAGATCATCCAGATATGAGTCATGATATGGAATTTGTTGATAATGGTTGTGATATGGATCAATGATTGGATAGTTGTTCATAGGATTTGATTGTTTGTTTGTATGATTGGATTTTATGTCATTGTCTAGCTGTTTCGGTAGAACCTGAAAGTTGATTTCCCTCGGTATGTCAATGTTTGCCCCTAATATGTCACAACTTGCTAAAATGAATATGTATAATGATCAAGCCATGGTAAGATGTTATCGTTCTAGGAAAATGATGGCATTATGATGCTGATATGACCCTAGGATGATGGTAAAAATATGCATGAAATGAAGGTTGAGAAGCTAAGTGCAGAACAAGAACTAATAGATGTGGAGCTACAAATAGTGTCTATTTGCCAGATTTTCACTATCTATCTTTATTGTATTTTTCTTGTCAATAGATTGCCTGTTGCCAAGTTTTCACCCTATGATGATTTTTTTTTTTTTCAAGACATTTTTTGATTTTTATGGATTTTTTTAGGAATTTTTCTGATTTTTATAGATTTTTTCAAGACTTTTTTTTATTTTTATAGATTTTTTCAGGGCTTTTTCTGATTTTTATAGATTTTTTCAGGACTTTTTTGGATGATGATAACTGATTTAGACATAATACTTCTTCAGTGCATGTTGTTGATGGGTTCATCAAATAGGCCCCCTTTTGGTGTTGACAGCTTGTATGCTCCTGACTATATACTGTGATGACCACATAAGGACCCAACCAATTTGGTTCAAACTTTCCTTTCTTCTCTCTATCTTGCTGATTTCATGGATTTTCCTTTAAAACAAGATCACCGACCTGAAAGGTACGTGGCTTGATTATGTGATTATAGCTGGGAGACATCATATGTTGATATGTTTTCAAATGATCAGCTACTCATTGTCTCTTCTCATCAAGAAGTTCCAGCTCTTGTAGTCGGGAAACTCTGTATTCATCATCTGTGATTAAACCTTTCAGTGATACTCTAAGTGATGGAATCTCAACCTCTAGAGGTAATATGGATTCTTCTCCATAGACAAGAGCATACGGTGTTGCTCCTGTTGGCATTTTGATGCTAGTTCTATAGGCCCATAATGCAGGATTGAGTTGTACATGCCAATCTTTCCCTGTATCATTCACAGTCTTCTTCAAGATCTTCAATATAGTTTTGTTTGAGGCCTCTGTTTGGCCATTCCCCTGTGGGTAGTAGGATGTTGAATATCTATGTTGGATATGGAATCTCTCACAAAGTTCTTCAACATCCTGATTCTTGAAGGGTTGTCCATTATCTGTGATGATGGAGTTGGGAATACCATACCAACAAATGATATAGTTGAGTATGAATGATGAGATTTGTTTTCCGGTAACCTTAGTGAGAGGTATTGCCTCAATCCACCTGGTAAAGTACTCTGTCGCTATGATGATGAAGGATGAATCTTGCCAACTAGATCTAACCCCCATTGAGAGAATGGTCAGGTTGGCATGAATGGTTGTAGTTCTTGTGCTGGTGCATGGATGAGATTCCCATGTATCTAAAATTTTGAGCACTTCTTCACAAAAGTGAATGATTCTCTTTCCATTGTAGGCTAGTAGTAACCCATTCTAATCAATTTCTTGGATAAGGTTAGTCCACTCAAATGAGTACCACAAATTCCACCATGAACTTCTTGTAAAGCCTTGTCAGATTCATCACGTTCAAGAAATCAAAGTAAAGTACCATCAAGACCATGATGATAAAGGATGTCAGTGATAAGAGTATAGCGAGAGGATTGGCGGATAAAGTTACACTTTTGATTTTGGGATAAGTCAGGTAGGAATAAATCTTGTCATACCAAGGTGAATCAGATCCTACTAAGTGGAAAATGATTTGGCTTTCAGGTGTGTCATAGGCAAGTGCAAATGATTGTTCCACCAGAAATTCATAGCAAGCCTGATTTTCTGGGATTTGTAGCAATGATGCGATCATGGCCATGGTGTCAGCTACTTTGTTATCAAGTCTTGGAATCTGTATGAAATTGATATCCATGAAGTACTTCTTGAAATCATCAACCATCTTCTTATATGGAAATGGTTTGTCATCTTTGGTCTGATAATCATCATTGATCTGATTTATGACTAACTGTGAGTCACCATAAACTTGTAGTTTTGTGATCCTCCATTCCACTGCGATCTTGAGTCCAGTGATTAAAGTTTCATACTCGACCATGTTGTTAGTGCATGGAAACATTAGGCTATACGACCGAGGAATGGTATTTCCTTGAGGGGTGACAAAGAGTATGCCTACCCCCGATCCATGTTGAGTGTAAGAACCATCAAAGTATAATGACCATGGCTGTTTTGATTTTGCGGTGAAGACGTCAGCATCTGGAAATTCGATATGCATGGGATGCTCTGGTTGTAGTGGTGCATCAGCTAGTTGATCGGCGATAACTTGTCCTTTGATTGCTTTGCGATCAACATAATGAATGTAAAATTCACTCAAGATCATAACCCATTTTGCTAACCTTCCTGTTAATGTAGCCTTGCTCAATAGATACTTAAGTGGATCAATCTTTGCAACAAGATTTATTGTATGAGTTAACATGCAGTGCTGAAATTTCTGTGAGGCAAAGAATACTACTAGACAAGCCTTCTTGATGAAAGTGTAGTTGAGTTCATGACTTGTTAGCATTCAGATGATGTAATAAATTGCACGTTCCTTTCCTATAGAGTCCTCTTGTGCTAATAATGCCCCCAAAGATGTCTCTATTGTGGAAATATATAAGATTAGAGGTTTGTCCGAATTAGGTGGTACTAGAACTGGTGCGTTCATTAGGTATTGCTTGATCTGTTGAAAGGCCATTTCACACTTGTCATCCCATTTGAAAGGAACATTCTTATGCACTAGATGTGTGAAAGGTAGAATTTTATCTTCCAACTGTGCAATAAACCTTTGTATAGATTGAAGTCATCCCTGTAATGACCTCAATTGACTGATATTCCTTAGTGGAGGAATTTCCATGATTTCTTGCACCTTGGCAGGATCTACTCCATTCCCTTTTGCTGATACTATGTATCCTAAGAGTTTTCTAGATGTGACCCCGAAAAAAAATTTCTTGAGGTTGAGGTGAACTTTGAACTTTTCCAACCTTGCAAAGATTTTGGATAACACTTCAAGATGTCCTCTTGTGTATGACTTTTCCAATATATCATCTACATAATTTTCCATGAATGTGTGCATCATGTCATGAAAAATTGTAGTCATAGCTCTTGATATGTAGCCCCAACGTTCTTTAGACTAAAAGGAATGATGTTCCAACAATAAGTTCCCCATGGACATGTGAAAGTTATTTTTCCCTAGTCTTCAGGTGCAATCTTGATTTGGTTGTAACCAGAAAAACCATCCATTAGTGAATACATGGCATGACCAGCTGCCAAATCAACTATAGTATCTATGTTTGGAAGTGGAAGGTTATCCTTAGGACATGCCTTATTAAGATCTCTAAAATTGATGAAAATTGTAATACGTCCATCTAGCTTGGATATAGGAACAATGTTGGAGATCCATTCTGCATAGTCAATTGATCTTATGAAACCCACATCAAGGATTTTTCTCAGTTCTTCTTTAACCGGTATTGCAACATGAGGATGCATCTTTTTGAGTTTTTGTTTCACAGGATTAACTCTTGGTTTGATGGAAAAGTGATGCATTATGAGATTGGGATCAAGACTTGGCATGTCTGCATAAGACTAGGAAAATATGACCTGATTTGCTCTTAGGAACTTCATGAACTCTGACACTTCTTTATCTGTCATTGATGCAGCTAACTGTAAAATCCTTGGTTTTTCTAAAGTGTCAATGTTGACCTCTTTGGTAGGCTCAATCAAGATAGGTGATCGCTCATGATAGTGGTCGGGGAGAGTGTCAAGCTTCCCATCATTTGGTGCCTTAAAAAGGTTTTCACCATCTGATACACTCTTTGTTTTATCTTTTGGTTGATCTAACACTACTAGATTCTGGTTTTCATTGTTAGATCTTTCTTTTCAATTTTTCTTTTTGTAGCTAGGAGACTTGACACTCTCCTGATTAAAGACTCTATGTCAAAAATCACTAGTGGAACAATCATTTGTGTTGTTTGCGGAAAGGAAGTTCACAATAGATTCATCATTTGGAAACATAGGTATATCGATAGGTTCAGACGAATCCTAGTCAATGAGATCGGGATGGACCAAAGGTAGCGGGTCATTGGGCTATGTGAAATCGGCTATGGTTATGATCATAACAGAGTTGTCTATAGGATCCGAGGTATGAGGTAGATCAATGATGGTACTATTCTCATGATAGTCTTGTTCATTGAAATCTAACTCAGTATCACTAGAATCATAGTTACCTTGTAGTTCAGATCCTTACAGTTGGGACCCTGACCCTTCACCTTCGATAAGAGTCGGGGTATACTTGTGTATCACATCAACCTTTTTGTCCTTCCAGAACTCATCATTGTAGATGGTGTCCCATTCGTATTCACCAGAGTCTATGCCAGAGTTATTATCCATGAAATTCTAAATTTTTGTCGAACATGCTTCTCTTGTATCAGAACCTTGTTGCAATGTGAGGACAGTATCATGCAACTTATTGGATGATATTTTTTTTGAGTTAGTATCATAGCCTAGTCCTGTTTTATCTTTTGCAGCAAGTCCTGGAAGATGAATAGGCTCAACTACTCCTTTTCTCTTTCCGATAGGACCATTACCATCATAGCCCATCTTCTCCATGATTGAATACCCTTTACCATATTGGTCAGTTGGTATTTTGACATTGAGGACTGTTTCGTCTTCATCTTTATAGAGCCAATTTAGAACTTCTCTATCCTTAGGATCTTCCATGGGGAGTTTTCCTTTGATAAATCACCCATTAAAAAATGTACTTGGCTCTATTGGTGGTTGTATTGATGTTGATGCTACAGATATGTTGTTGTTGTGTGATAGAAGGTTTCCCATGTGACCGAGGTGATGTAGGTAGATTAGCAAGACAGAGAGAGTACTCTCCAAATCCATTGTCCTTGAACTGAAGTTGCTTTTCAAAGCTTTTGGTTAACTGACTGATTTGTGTATCAATTTTGGGAGAAGTACTAGCAAGAGCTTCTCAATTGTTGGGAGCCAAAGTATCTTGACTAGCTTTGATATTGGCACAAGTCTGACTATTTGAATTATCAACTGGTATTGTGATCTCCTGTCTGTCATAAGGAAACTTAAGACATTGATGATATGTGGATGGGACAACTTGCATTTCATGGATCCATAGACGACCCAACAATATGTTGTATGCAAGATCATGGTCTAATACTTGACAAAAAGTATTCTTGATAACAGGTCCCACTCTGATTGGTAGCACGATTAAACCCTTGGATGCTCTTTCCTCATCATCATAGGATTTAATAGTGATCTTTCTTCTAGGATCAATGGAGTCCTTAGAAAATCCTAAAGCCTGAACTAACTTCATGGTACATATGTTCAACCCAGCCCCTCCATCTATTAGTACGCGTCTGACACGAAACTTGTGGATCATGACTTCTAGGTATAGCGATGAATTATGGGGATGTGTCATGGAAACGTCATATTTCTCAGAGAATGAGAGGAATGTGGGTGAGGACAAGTGTCCCACCATGGCTTAAAATCAGTCCACATCTAGATCAATGGATACAGTTGTTTCAACGAGGGCCTTTTCTAGAATTTCCTTGTGTGTCAGGGAAATCTTTAGGAGTTCTAAGTTGATTGACTAAGTCATATCGATGTTGAGGTGGGGGCATAGTGGATTTTGAAGAAGCACCCTTTAAGAAAACTTTTGCTTGTTCCCTTGTTGTTGCATTGACTTGTCTATATTCCATCTTTTCCTTAACTTTTATAACATTGACCTACTCATCGTTAGTGTAGATATGGTTGATTATATTATCATTGATATGATTCACACTTTTTCCAGAAGACTCACCCTTTTGATAGTTGGGCAAAGGGTTTCAAAATGCTTGGTGGTATTCGTTTGATTGTTGGTGTCCTTGTATTGTGATGGTGCCATTTTTGATTAGGTCTTGAATGAAATTTTTCAGGGCGTGAAAATTATTCATATGATGGCCCTTGCACCAATAATAATCACAATAGTATGCATCATTGCATGATGGAGGCTTCACACTGGGTTCAAAGTTGCATTGAGGTGGAAAAGTAAGGACATTTTTAGCCATCAACTCTTTGAATGCGGATTCTAAAGATTGACCTAGTGGAGTAAAAGTTTTGCTAGAGAAGAATGAAGATTGTTGTGGATTTGTGTTTGAGGCATTTCTTAAGGCATTGTTGTTGTTGTTGTTTCCACAGTAACCTTGATTGGGAGTAGAAGTTTGATTCACGTTGTTCCTCGGAGGAGGAGGATTGTTTCCTTGATTTGTGATAGAATTGACATTGTTATAGTTATTGTAGTGAGGAACACTTGGAGTACTAAGAACAAATGGCTTAGTTGAGACATGATTTGCATCTACAACACCATCATTCACCACGTTTTTTTTGTGAGTCCAAAACTTAGATTTGTCGTTGTTGTGATAATTTGAAGAGCTAGGATTGTATTTATCAATTTTAAGTATCCCTCTCTTGACCAAAGCACCCTCAATGGTTATGGCATTATCAATCAATTTATCAAAAGAGGGAGGACAATGTAAATTCAAATGATAGCTCATTTATGGATCTAAGTTGTTGATGAAGATGTCCATCTTTTCCTTTTCAGGAACAGGATGTGGATATCTAGTGAACAATCTTCTCCATCTCTAAAGAAAAGTAATGAAAGATTCACTAGGTTTTTGCTTAGCTTTGTAGAGATCCAACATAGTGATTTTATGTTGGATGTTGTAGGAATATTGTGATATGAATTGGTTGATTAATTCCTCAAATTTCTTGACAGGAGGTGTGATTTTTGATAGCCATTCCATAGATTGGCCTCCAAGACTCCTAGGAAACAAAGACATTAAGTAAGTATCCTCATGAGAAAATTCTAAAGCCATGTTTTGGAAGTCTCTAACATGATCGAGTGGATCCGATTTCCCATTATAACGATCAAACTTTGGAACTTCACAGTGTTTGGGAAATGGGATCATGTTAAGATGATGATCAAAAGGATAAGGAAAATGTCATCGAGAACATATTTATTCATTGTGGTTCCCCCTTGCATGTCTTTAATTTTTCCTTGTAGTGCTTTAATATGTTGAGACAAGGCACTAAGATCAGACAAGGGTGTTTCATCAGGATTACTCTTTATGTTCTCAGTATTGAAATCAGGAGGCAACTTGGCTCCTTTGTCAGCCAAATATAGGAAATATTTCTCTTTGTTACACTCTAACATATTTTCTAAGGCTTTGTGAAATTTGGGATCTTGCTCGGCCTCTCTAAGGTGATGTTCATCCTCTCTTTCATCATCACTATCTACAAGAGTTTTTCTCATGTACCTGTATTTGTTAAAAGGGAATGGAATTTCTTCTCTTTTATCCATGCTGTTGCTGAAAAGGGGATTACGACTTACACTATAAAGGGGATTAATACTCTCACCTTCTTCTTGAGTTCTTCAGGTATGATCTTCTTGTTGAATTTCCTCTTTCAGTTTATTGTATTGAGATCTTGTAAAAATAGGCATATGATTTTGAAATGTTCTTCTAGACTTAGATCACAGTTTGATAAGTGCGGAAATGATGATGTCTTGATCCGATAAGATGAAAATCCTATGATATGATCAAAGACATTTCTAACTCTTGATGGTGGCTTCCAATGATGAAGGATATCAGAATCCCATTGGGGAAGTTGAATAAATAATCAAAAACTTGTTTGAAAGATGCACTTTTTAAGATTTGATCCTTGTTTTAAAAAAAAAAAGGATAAGTATGTCAAGTAGCCTAGTTAAGATCACTGGATGATTTGGATGGGATGTGTTGGATATTCAATAGAAGGTTGTGGTAGATAATCGAAGTTGAGAGGTTGATTGTGATTGTGTCATTGTGATATAACTCTTCTCTAAAAATAGGCTCGTGAATATAAAGTATCTACAGCGTACTTGTCGGTAAATCCCCTAGCAAAATCTTGGTACCTATGGAGAAACTCATGATAATGGAGCAAGACGTTTCAACTTTTATACAAAAATTTTCTACGTTGCAAGGTTTTCTTGTAACCCAAATGTTTCTTGGGTTTCTTGATTCGATTGATAATGGATTTCTTAACAAACTTGGTTGATTTCCAATCTCTAAGCATAGGAGAAATGTCAGGATGCTACTAGACCAAGGATGTTACAAACTCAGATCTTTCAAAAGTGAAAACTAACCTTTCAATCCTAAAACAGTTTTCATAAGGCTGTTTTCTGAACAGTTTTGAATAGTTTCAGCTAAATTTTTGCATGTTTATTTTGGATGATCTTTTATCTGAATTAATGTGATTGAAAACACAAAAAATAATCAGAAAACAATATTTCTTTTAAGCCCTATACCAAACATCGAGTGTATGTTCAAAATGTTTAAAAAAAAATGTTTTCATAGGTTTAGCACAGAATAGACAACTTAGGCAGACTCACTCTTAGTGCCCAAGTAGGTCATCATAATAATCAAGAACCCACATCTTAGAACTGCATCGACTCACATAGTCATGTCACCCCTGAAGGGGCACCCATGTTTTTGTATTTTCTAGGTGCGTACTCAGAGTGGCGGAAGTGGATACTAGATCCCCTGAGCAAACGGTCCTTGGCAGTTATATGGTGAGTATCTTGGGGGCAGATTCTTCCCTCCCCTTGCACTATGATTATTATGATGTTTAGAAACTAACATGGTTGGCTTCTACACTAAGTTCTTAGTAAGGGTTTTCGTTCGGTGCAGAAAATGATAAACTCCCTCAGGAGACCTCCCAACCTTTAGAACAAAGTCTTTGGGGATGGTTATCTTTCACACTACCGTCGAATTGTGGACTTTCCTCGAATTCGCTTTTGATTATAGTGGGTTGGAAAACTTGTCTTTAGTTGTTCCCACTTAGGTCATTCCTCTTGGGTGAGTATTTTTTCCTACAAGAGTAGGCCCTCTAAAGGATTTAAGAAAGCATGTAAAATTGCATGAATTAAAAAGACATTTATGGTATTCTAATCACCTAGTTAAGGGGAGAGCATAGACCTATTGCTGCAGACAAAGCAAGCAGTGTTCTTTTTAGAGCCCAAATCACAATGATCTAAACTATGTGAAGATAATTGATTCATGAAAACAAGTTGTTCATTTTAGCCGCAAAAATCATTGTGTGATGACTATACTAGATTGCTTCATTTTAATCCATGTCTATCCTAGGGTTGCTTCTTTTTAAAACTAGATGTGACTATCCTAGATTGGTTCTTTTTAAGCCAGAAAAGGTCCTGTCTGTGGAAGGCATCAGACTCAAAACCTTGTTTAGTTACAACCTGCATGTGCTAAAAGATCATACATATGCGCTAAAACAACTAGTCAATGCGCTAAAACAAACATTAGAAGTGCTGCAGAAAACCTTAAATGTGCTAAAAGAAAGCCTAAATGCACCAATCTAAAAATGCATTTTTTTTACAAAATTTAATGAATTAAGCTAAATGTATGCGCCATTTTATTCCCTCTATACGCTAAAGTAATATTTGGATGTACTGAAACAGTTCTTGGATGCACTAAAAGACTTGTAGAAGCGCTAAAACAGTCTGTGGATGCACTGAAATATTCGATGGATGTGCTAAAGCGCAGTTTTTTCTGAAAAGCCAAACTTCAGAATGCAAAATCCTATCAGAAAACTTGCAAGTAGATGTTAAGAACGGGGCAAGGCCCCATGGTGGGTGCCAGAAATGTGTGCTGTGAAATATGTGTGAGCTAACTAAAGACATAAACCAACACACCAATAAGACATTAAATCAAAGGAAACTAATTGAAAAGTAAAGCAAACTCTTAAAAAAATAGTTCCTTCGAAAGCGTCTTATCGTCCTCTATCTCCAGTAATTTTGCCAATTCCAGCTGTTGCTCTCAGATTTTACTGGGCTCAACAAACAGTCCTCCCAGAGAATGAGATTGTAGATGATGGATGCATGCTATGCTAAGATATGATTGTGCTGATTAAATGATGCATGATTGCAGATTACTATGATTACTCAATAAAGAAACTACAATTACGAATGCTCTTAATGCTAATAATAAATGCTAACTAGATGCAACTATTCTCTAATCGCCTATCACCTAATTCAATAAATGCTTGGAAATGCATGCATATTTATAGAGATTTCAAAGGATTGTGATTGGTTGATGCGATCAATGACTGTGATAATTCCTGGCAAATCAAACGGTTGAAGATGGAGAAGACTGGAGAGAAAAATAGAAAGCAGGATTTTTTTCCTCTTTCATGGAAGAGATAAGATGAGATGATAAAAATCATCTTTTTAGAGGATTTTGGAAATTTTTAAGAAGATAAATAATGAATTATAAATTCAATTATTTATTTATGGGTGACATGGAGATTTTTCTCTATTAAATAATCATTTAATTAAGATTTGAAGAATAATAAAAGATTTCATAATTAAATAAAATATTTACTTATGATTTGAAAAGATATGAAGGACATTAATTAAATAAAAATATTTAATTAATTTTTTAGGAAATGACAAGTAGATGAAATTAATTAAATAAAATATTTAATTATTTAGAAGAAAGATTTGAATAGGAGAAAGGAAATATTTAAATTTAATTAAATCAAAAGACTTAAGTATATTCAAAAGGTGATAATTAATTAAGATAAATAAAAGGGTATTTATTTAATTAATTAAGTAGACATATGAATGTGAAATAATTAAATAAAATGAATTTATTTAATTAAGGTGGAAGAATAAAGTGAATGAACAATATAATTAAATTTAATCATATGTAGAGGACTTTAGAGAAATTAATTAAATTCCAAGATTAATTAGACATGAACAATTTTATGCATATACAATATCTAAATTCACAAAAATACATGATGATATTCCAAAAAATGACTATGAAGAGCGGGTTTATATTGGCTTTGAGGCAACAACGTATCCATAAAAAAAATTCCTTAGTTCTCAAACTCATGTCAAAGATATTGATCAACAAGCTACTTTGGATCCGATCAACATCCCACAAAATGATGAAGCAACAAGTATGAAGATGGAGAAATAATTAGTATCTTATCATCTTTGGATCACTCACTTTTTTTAAAGAAATATTTCTTATTGAAGAGAAGATAACCATCATTGATAACTCCCAATAGCACAATGAAGAGTTAACATCTTTTTTCCAACACAACACATATCCTATTGTAAACATAATCTATCAACACATGCAGTATCAAGGAAAATGATTAAGCCTATATGAACAAGGTATTTTGGAACCAATACAATTTTTTTACAATCCTAAATATCAAGGTCTTGGTTATTTGTCGATCAAAAAATCTAATGAAGTTAGTGGTACCTCCATGATACTGGGGAAAACTTTATCTTTAATGCAAACAACAAAATATGGGCCATGAATAGTCATTATAATAATTTTTTCCAACTCTCCATCCTATCCACATCATAAACCATCATTACCAATCCTTCAACCCACTAATTGGGACAAACAACAGAAAAATACTTATAAAGAAAAAGATCCAAGTCGGGTTTTTGAAGCTAATAAATCTAAATGTAAAATTGGACGCATAAAGTCAAAATGGATCCCAATGAAATTTGGATCATGTAAAGCATCCAATCTATATCCAAATACCATAGTCAATAAAACTATAGAACCACATAAAAAAGGCCTTCCATCTATCATAAGTGTCCACTTCCTTCAAAAAAATCTTCAATGCCAACACACAAAGTATATAAAACTATTGGTACCAAACACACTCAAAATCCCACATCCACACTCCATCGTCCACCATCCCAAGTTTGGAAAAAAAAAAAAATCTAAACTACCAAACAATTCATCCACATATCACATCCCCAATCAACATCTAAAATCCTACCTAAAATCTAAAAATAATAATTCCCACATTCACTGTGCCCTAGAAGCAACACTTTTAGCTAAATCCATTCCTAATATCAACAAGGATCACAATAAAATCCATGGGCTATATACAAGCACCCTTATCTTGGAAAAATAACTCTGCAAGGCAAGACATTATTGGCACATTATGGTAACAACATATACATCAACACCACCAAGTGGTCCCACATAGTTGATGATCATTCAAAAATGAAAAAAAGGATAAAAAAGGATAAAAAAAAGATAAAAAATGTCATTTGGTGAAAACCACTTTGGTGGTGCCTTGTGAAAGTACCATGGTGAAAACTTGTTTACAAGTGCCATGTGTAGCAAAAAGATTAAAAAATTGGAAAAAATTATCCTCTAGTGATAACCATTCTTATGACACTTTTGGAAAGTACCATGATGAAAACCCATTCATGGGTTTCATACATAAAATCAATCATCTATGTGTACCATTCTAGTTGGGAGCATCTTATCTCATACACCATGCTATTTTATCCTAACACCACTATCCATCCAATCCATTTGGTTTTTATCCATTTTCCCTATCCACTGACAAAGACTGGGGGAATATATATCAAACATGCTTCCAGAAAAATATTGACATTATCATTTTATTTTAGCATAAACTATCCCATGTCATACCATCACCTACATAGCATTATCCAAATAGTTAGCTTGAGTAAAACATGTTATCCTATTATGAGATAGTCCTTGAAGTAAATCCCTTATCTTAGATCTATTTGCATAATTTTTATCCTCCCCATCCTTCATATACCATTTTCATCACACTAGTTCATTCGTCCACTCATAATGTTTCATACATTGCTAGACACTAGGGGTAGGTGATTATATACTACTTTGGAATAAATATTGATATATGTCTTCTAGCTCACTTACTAATCTAGAAACCTTCCAAAAATCCCAAAAAATCATTGCTACTTTGCATGCCCATTGAATGGGCACTAGTGACTCAAACTCCCCAATAGCTATGTCTGGGACTATCATAGCTCCCCAATCCCTAATCTCTCACTATGTGTGAGAAAAATGGCCAAGTAAACATGAGCACTCTGTACCTCTCCAACTGACGCTTGAATCACTTAGGTACGTACCTCTCAATAATATGAGGAGTGCACTGAATCATCCATATAGACTATGTACAAAAAATATAGTTCCTTGCATTGTCATCCTAAGCCTCTCATAGGTTACACAACCTCCAAATAAACTAGTCCATGTCATCAATACATCTCCTCTAGTAATTGAAACTTCCCAAACAATGATGTGTCAGTGCAACATCATATACATAAACATAAGGAAACCCACTACAACAAGGTCCATACCCCAACAGATGAGTCACTATAATATGCTCCCAATCCCAAGCATGGAGCAATTTCACTCTATAAGATAAGCTAGAACTATTTATATACACAACTTGATATATATCATTATATAAATGGGCCAAAACACATGACCCCAATGTAAATAGAACTCCATATAAAAGCATCCTCTCAAGGACACGTCCCCAACCAATAGAAAATCCCTTAGATTGTTAATTAGGGATGCAAAAATTTCTAATTAGACCAACAAAAACTAGAGGGAGATCATCAAACCTTTGCATATCTCTCCTCAAATCCATCTCGCCATCCTCAATGCTAAGATCATCATCAAGGAAGATCCTCTTGAGTTCCTTCTCACTAAGTTATGTGTCATAAATCACCTAGGCACCATAAATGGGGATCCTCAAGATCCTCCACACATCCTATAATGTTATTATCACCTCTCTAGTAGGTAAAAAAATATAGAACTCTTGCTATGCCATCTCTCAATAAGGGCTACCATCATCGCCTTGTGTGCCCTGATCTCTGTCATGTATGTGATATTCCAAAAATTGATTACTTCTAGAAATAACGTATCCAACTCTCCAAGACTGTAAATCCATTGCAACACCATAGGATGTCACTCCCTTGACATAATCGGCTCTAAAACATCCTACAAATAAAGTGCACACAACACCAATCTATCAAAAATCAAGAGAGAAACCTAAGTCCGCTAGATTTGTAATTAAATGGGCCAAAGAAAAGTCATATGATGTATTTTCCAACCGATTGTCTAGGTTTCTCCAAGGATTAGCTAAATCCTATGCTTAAGAACCCTAGGTTAGTGGCAATTGAACAAGAGATATACTATTTCTCCTCTACACTTTAGGATTTGTAAAACCAAGGTGGGTTCCCCTTTGCATAACATCATTTGAATTATATAAATGCTTACAATGATGCCAAAATAGACATGACTGTCTTCACACTAATATTATAGAGGATGAGCTTGATTGGCTAAATCATCTTCAAAATCCTCTATTAGCTTTGTATTTTTGATAGTGTGGATTGAGGATAAAATAAAAAATTCTAGTAAAGGTAAATTTCAATTGTTATATTTGGTTCTGATTAGATTTGAGTTCTATGAATCAATTTGGCTAGTTCCTTATCCAACACAGAGTCAAGAAATAAGATAATCCCTCTAAATAGCAAACTAAATAACTAACTCAAATGTTTTACAATCTTATTATCTTACAATAAGAAACCAGTAAATAGAAAATATTGTTAATATTCTTAGCAATCCATATTGTAACCACAAAATATTGAGAGCATTTTAATCCATTACTTGAACAAAATCTAATCAATTAAACATTCATTACAACAAATTCATAATGAGAATCTCAAGAAATCTTTGATTTTTTTAAGATTCAAAATATGATATATTACAATATGGAGACACTAATAGTATGACATGTATTCATATGAGCAAAATTGAGTTGTTTATTGATATTACAAAAAGAAGTTACAATTTTTTTATGAACTTCAAAAGGATTAACTATACAAAATCTGATTCTATATGGAGACTACAAGGACTAAAGACTTAGAGTCCCTAGAATGAGGCTCAAAATTCCATTTTATAGACACAAGGGAAGAAACAAGAAAAAAGCCTCATTCATCACTTAATTCACAAAAAAAAAAAAATACAAGAAATGACACTATTCACAAAGGAAAAAAACATTTATACAAAAGGAGAAACTATTTAAAAAGTGGTTGGAGATATTTTAGAGAATTTACATTGGTAGATGGGATTTATTTCTTCAATATTTATTTTTGCATGTGATAGGACACTTCTAACATTTGATTCATGACTTACCCATGTAGCAGTTATGTATGGTTGGTGAAGAAAGATTGATATGCAACTCAAATACCTACAACTTCCTTCTCTTTTTCATCATCATATCTTGTTGATGTGTCAGTTCTAGGTGGAAGAAATTGGTTGAACTTAGCCATGTGTGCTTTATAGTCACCATCTATCAAAACATAGAGCATATCAGGAGAATCCCATCATGTTTTTCTCTAACTTAGAGAGTGAATGAATACATAAATTCAATTTCTTTGCATCAACTTCTCCATTCTTACTTATTTTACTATACATAGGTGTGACGATATTAGAAAAACCTGATCTCCATTCCTTGCAAGACCTTATTTATCCTTTGTCATTCAAAATTGGAGGCATATAAAACTCCTCAAAACCTTCAAAGGTACTTAGTTCCCTTCTCATAAGGTTTCTATACCTATTATGATGACCAATAATTTCATCCAAGAGATTTGATTTACTAAGAACATCAAATACTAAACAACTATCAAAATTGGAAATTTTTGCAATAATTTGTACAAGCGCAATTCCAAGGGCCCAATTGATCTGAAATCATTTTAGCCTAACTCCTACTTGAGTACGACTAGTATAAGTATCCCTTAGAATTCTATAGTTGTCCCATACCTTATCTACCTAGCCCAAAATGTTAGACAACTTATGACCCAAAATATTGTCAACAAAATTAGAGATTTGTTTTATTGCCCCCTCTTTTCTTGCCTTGGCTTCTGCTTTGCTTTACTTGAGATCTTCTTTCAAGCTCTTAATCTCTTGATCCAGTCTCTCCTTTTCTTTTGATCGTTGAGATTCATTTATTTTATATGGTGGAGGGAGAAATCTTGTAGCCATATTTAATTTCTCCTACAATATCAAATTTATGGCATTTTCTTTGTCCAAATATCCCTACAACTTCTTTACTATTGCTTCTATGAATAGGGTTGTATTTACTATGAGGGTTGATGGGTGAAAAGCATGTCCAATTATTATGCCATTTTTGTTTCATTTTATTTCCTTTTCCTAGGATTTCATGCCATTAGTTATTATGAGAATGAAGAAATATTTCATATATTTTGAAGAATGGAAGAATGCCTTTGAAATGACAAATTGTTGAGATAATGATCTAATCTGATTGATTTGCGATAGGAACTCATCGTGATGAAGGGACTAGCCATGTGGATGATAACCCTTGAGGAGCATTAGACATGAGGAGGGGCAGAGGATGGACTGAACATACTGTGGAACTATTCACCTCTATTTTTGCATTGCATTTTGAAACTGTTTTAATGTCGTTTTGGGTTTATGGCTTGTGGCCAAACCAAAGGCTATTAATATTCTATTTGTTGTCCATTAGCCATAACAAACTGTAAAATATTTTAATCTTAGTATGTAATATTTGATGTGCTAGCCATAGGCCATAACAATAAGAAGTCATATATAAATATGTTATGGTTTAGACTATGGAATATATAGAGATAATAGAGAATTACAATACATATATTTTGGTTCTATGACTGGTTGAATTGGATGATCATAGTATTGAGTTAGCGCAACATAATTTTTATCACTCGCCTTGTGAACCAAAGGAAGTGCCCACTCTTGGGACACTTGGTGAGATTTTTTATTGTTTGAACTAGTTAGAATTTGTATGTTGTGTGATTTGTTTTCCATTTTTTCAAGGTATGAATAGTTTATGATTTTGATTCCTTCTTAAATTTAGAAAGTTTTGATACTCAACTAATGTGGTTAATTCACTATTAAATTCCAGTTTTATGATTAGTGTGAATAGTTCATTGTTAGACATAGTTGTTAATTGAAGAATAAAAGGATTTCAATAGTTTATTTGTCATTCAATTATATGCACTACTTTTACAAGTTAATTTGTTCTATTATGTTCTGTGAAATTTTTGTCACACTGGGAAATCTCTATTATACTATGAACCTCCTATTGCATTGTAAACTTCCTACTGCACTATAACTTCCTATCACAATAAAAACCATAAGCTAGATTAAATATTTTCCATAGCATTAGCTACATCCATCCCCACTCAATTCACTACTTTCATCCCTTAGGTAGATTGTCGCAACACCCTTCACAAGCTTATGATCCCTAGATTGAAACTTAGGAATAAACTGAGGAAATCACTACAAAATTCTTGAGGATTGATCCAAATATGTTTACCAATTGAATAGAGTTACAAGGATATTTTTACCTTCAATATCAATCCATAGTTTAGTCCAAACATTTTGGCATCATTTTTCGGGGAATGGTGTTAAATGCCTGTTAGTCTAGTGAACTAAGTGAGGACCAATGTGCTAAGGTGAAATTCTATGTTATGGTCGATCTCATTTGGATAATTACCATTATTTTTCTCTATTATAAGTCATATAGGTGCATGAATCATAGTAGAGATAGTAGAGGGAGATTTGTTAAAAAGGATAAGGGAAGTAGTTCACAATGGTGCAAGAGCACCTTGTGAGTTTTAAGCCTCCATGAGGCAATTCTAGTTTTGTATTGAGTTTGATGTTTTAAAGATGTAATAAGGTCTATTTAGACCACATTTTATGTAATTGAGTCACTTTAGGTCCTAGGGAGTTATTTTATAAAATTCCTCAAATATTGCAAAAATTGCCAAAAGTTGTCATGGTAAAATTGTAAAAGTTGCAAAATGGAAAGTTGAAGGGTAAAATTAGTTTAGAAGTTTAAAAGTCAATTAGAAGTGGTTGAATCTGAATTTTTGAGACTTTTTAAAAGAATTTTTAGAGTTATTTGGTGTTTTGAAGGTGAATGAATGACACTTTGTAATTTTGACCTAATTTGGTGCATTTAGCAGTGGACAATCTATTGGTTCTCATATATTTTCCAAAACAAGTACAATTTCTCTTGAAGTATGTTAGTGTAGACTGAAATGGGTTCCTAAATATGTGTTTAGTTTCTGGAGATTCAATGCGGGTTTGACAATGTGCCCGTTTTAGCAATGTTGCAATACTACTAGAATATTGGTCTTTAAATGCAAGAAACTGAGATTCTGATGGAACAGTGGTATGAGCAATTGAATTTTTCTTGAAACTATAAAAATAATGATGTTAAATATGTCCCAATGCTTCGACAAAATTTAGAAAGAAAAACTTGTTGTTTTGTTGTTTTGAACAATGTGGAATCATGGTGCAAATTGGTGACTTGAGTATGCATGTTGATCAAGTTGAATGTTTCAAAGTTTTCTCACAAGGTATTTGCTTTGTTTTAGTCAGTTTGATGATGATAAAAGTGATTTAGGGTCATACAAGAGATTGAAGCAAGATTAAGTGAATGGTTGTCTTTTTTCCTTATGGAACAAATTGAAATGAAGTGTAATTTTGGGCATGTTGAATGTGTGGGTTGATTCAGTCAATATAATGGAAATAAAAGTGTTTTGAGGTATGTTGAGATCTTTGAAGCAAGTTTGGTGGATTTGGTGTTTTTTTGCCATGAGGGAATAAGATGTAAAGAAGTGGTTTTTACTGACAGTTCAAGTGAGTTTTTTGGTGATTTGCTAACTGATCTTCTCAAGTTGTGTTTAGGGTCAGAAGTACCCTTGATGGTTTGTTGATTTTGGCATATTCTCTACATCACACAACAAGAAAAAATGAAAAATAAATCAAAACCATTAGTTGAGGGAAGTAGCTCATAGCAAGAAAAGTTAAAAAAATATATTACAACCATTAGTTGTCCACACATCACCTAAGAAAGAGTTAGTCAAACCAGATATTGAAAAGTGTGTTATTGAGTCTACCATTGTTGAGACCCCTTCTGGTACCCATCCAAATTCTTTCAAAGAGATGCATAAAAGGGTTGCAAAGTTATTCCAAGAATCTTACAAGTTTAGAGCTGGTCCGTCCTTAGGAAACCAAAAGTCATTCAAAACTTTCTACACCCCTTGGGCATCTAAATTCATGGTTGATCTCAACAACAACAACAACAACAACAACAACAAAAATAATAGTGAGAGAGCATTGGCCAACAACAACTCGGTCATTTTTGAGTTTCCAATTGCACATCCAAAAGAGGATGCCCCTATGAAAAACATACCCCATTCCGCTTTTCCTATTTTTCATGGTCTTTATGTTGAGGATCCTAATATGTTTCTATTTGAGTTTGATGTATTGTTCCATAGTTATGACTATCAGAGTGATGCACAAAAGCTCAAATTATTCCCAGCTACATTGAAAGACGTAGCATTGTGTTGGTTCATGAACCTTAGAAAGATCAGAACATGGGATGAGATGAAGGAAGTATTTTTGACAAAATACCAAGAGGATTATAAAACCAAAGAGTTTTTGGATGATATTTTTTGTATGACACAAAAAGACAATGAACTCATCAAAGATTACCTCAAACACTTCATGTTCATCCTACAAAAATCATGACAACTAGGGCTAACTCCTAATACTATTAAAATATTATTTATTATGGGAATAAGAGATGATACTATGGATGCATTGAATTTAATAGTAAAGGTAACATCTCTAAATTGAAATTTGGTGATATTTATGATATTTACACGAATTACTCGAGGTCTCAACATTCAGGGAGGAATTATTTAAGTGAGCTTTCTTCTACAATAAATGCAACAGGTATAACAAAGTGTGAAATAGGTAATTTACTTAAAGATCTCAAAACTGATTTATTAAATCATATGGGTAAATAGATAGATACTATGTATATATGAAGGAAGTAGGAGGAGGCTAAAAAAATCCTTAGTTGTCTTTTTCCCTATTTGTTGAAAAAGGCATAGTGGTGAAGAATGTCGATATAATAGAACAAAACTATCTTCTTCAGAGGAATCGAGTAGGGACACTACTCTAAAACCTCTTCTTGTAGGTATGAACGAGGTAGAATACACATATGAGTCTGTTTACTTCATGGACCAACGAAGAACTTGGTAGCCAAGAGCAATGCCCCCAACTAATTATCAAACAACACCCCAAAGTCCTTTTCAATTCAAAATTCTTTCTCAAACCAACATGGATGGTACAAAGGTTGGAAAAAACCTCCATACTACCTCTAGTGGACTCAAAGTATCCCCATTCTCCACAATCGTGGAAAGCATGGCGAGCGCCACCACAAGCATACCCACAATACCAATCATTCCCTCCATATCCACCACCTCCAACAATAAATCCTTATCCGCAATCCCAAAAACTCTTTCCACCTATTCCATCACAGTATAATCAACAGTCTAGTTCAGTGTAACCTCCAAAATCCATGCCTATTCCCACACAACCATCCCTTAATCCAACTAATAAAGTGGCTCAACTAGTTTATAATAATGAAGTGACATGATTTATGACTTATCCTATGAATGCATTAGAAATCGATGGTGTAAAACTAAGATTAGGGAAGAATATTCAAAGGACAACCATCATGGAGGTAGATGATCCTCTAGTTGAAGCAAAAGAAGAGCTCAATCAAGGCCCCCATTTCTTGATAGGTTGCAAAAGCAACCAAAACATCCTAAAGCATCTCAATCATATTTTGACTTTATGAATGAGTTACATAATGTTAATATAAAAATTCATTTGTTGCAGGGTATTTGAGATGTTCTCATTTACACCAAATTAGTTAAGGAACTCTGTAGGAGGAAACAATAGAAGAAGCGGGACCCCAAGATAGTCCAAGTCATTGGAAAAATCATAGATTTGATGTTGGGGAGAATCTTTGTCACAAAGTATGTCAATCTTGGAAGCCTAATGATTAAGGTATGTATTGGTGATGTAATCATTCCAAATACACTTGTGGATCTAGGAGCAACTATAAATGTAATGACTAATGAGACTAAGGAGAGACTAGCTCTTCAAGGACTAAGACCTAATCCAATGGTCTTGCAAATGGTTGATTGATCCCTAAACCATTAAATATGATTGAAGACATCATTATTTCTATCGAGTCTTGGGAGTACCCAATAGATTTCATGATTTTGCAACCAAATATTAAGTTGGGGGTATCCCTTAATTTTAGGAAGACCTTGGTTAGACATTGCTAATGATTTCATTAATTGCAGGTTTGGAAACATGGTGATTTTGAATGGGGAGCAAATGAAACAACTGACGTTGTACCCTTCAACACAACCATTGTTAAAAATGAAGGATCCATTATGGATCGATAGCGATTTAGAAGATAATTTACCTAATTTGATAATAGATCAAATTAGGTGATGCAATATCAAATTCCAAAACCACACAAACACAAGGTACTTCTGACCCAAACTTGAACAGGAGAAGATCTCTTTGCAAATTCATCAAAACTCACAATTCATTTCACCCAAAACCATTAAATTTCACTTATTTCCTTATTCGCTTCAAGAATTTCAAAACAAAATTTCACTATTCCAACCTGATCTCACCATAAACATCCTCATATCAAGCAAAATATAGATTAGTAACTTTGAAACAACTCATTCATTCAACATGCTTCTATTCATTCATCAAATCAACTTATTTTCACAACGCAAAAATAACCACAACCAAGTATTCTTGCTCCAAACCTTTACCAGACCTTAAGGACACTGTAAAATTCATATTTTTGATTGAAATAAACCAAGACTTACTTCCATAAACATTGAACCATCAGATCTCAAATTTCTGTAGTCAAGACTCCTTCCATACAACTTGGAAGTCTATTGCTCAACCATCCAAAACAACATACTAGCCTACTAAATTTTCACCAGGGATATTATACACCTTTACCAACATCCTTTAATCAAATTCAAACCAATATCCATCATCAATATCTCTAATTTTACAGAAAACTCAATTTTCTTCATTTAAGCATCAAACCCTAAAACCCTAGTAGCATGGCAATATGGCTAAATTAGGTATTTCGTTTATTTCCCATTGAATCTCTTTGAAAAAATTCAAGTTTTAGGATACCATTATGATCTATACAAACATACTTCCAAATAAGATATTTTTGCTTAGGAGAAAACATCAAACAAATTAACTATCTGCAGTGAGAATGCACCAAAATAGGCTAAATTTACAAAGCTCCTCCTACTGAATTAACTCCTTTTCATAAAGTAACCAAAAATAGTCTTCCATTAGGTCACTAAACTCAAGAATAAATCAACATTTGATCATTACAACCCTTCCATAAGTCATAAAACTCAAACCTCTGTTTCAGGCTTGTCAATGCTCCAAGTGATGAGGGTTTATTGAGAAAATGTATTCCACTCCTCAAGAAACATTTCCACTGCTTAAAAAAAGTTTAAATAGGTCTTCCCCAACTCTAGGAACCATTCTCCAACCATTATCACTAGTATTTTAAAAAACTCTAGCCTGTAGCAACTTTCTTTGCATAGAAACCATCAAAAATCAATTGTAGAAGCAACTTAGCCAATGTATTCTTGTTTCTCATACAAAAAAAAATACAACCACAACCTAGAAAATCCTAAATCAATCTACTCCATGGACCTACAAAGACTAATTTGGTGGAGTAGTGAGCATTTACTTAATTGACTCTCAAAACCCTATTTTAAGGGTTTTTGACTATTCTTCAGAGAATACCTTCAAACGAATGTTCTACACTATCAAACCTCTCCTAGATGGATTGAAGGAAAGGATAATTCACTTATCTATCAAAAAAACTAAGATTTTAAACCTAAATCTTTTTCCAAAATTGTACAAATGGATGAATAACATAAATAAACTCAGAAAATCACTAAAATAAGGTACTTTATTGATAATAAATCTTTAAGAATATAGAATTTGACTTCTTGCTCATCCCAAAAATGCTTTAATAGAAGTTTCCCAACTAATAACTGACTTTCCAACTGATTTCATCAACCAAACCCTCCACTTTCCTACTTTGTCTCTTCATATTCTGATTTTTGCACCTTTTTTTGCAATTTACAAAATTAGCAACTTTTGGCATTTTTTCCAATTTTTCTTTTTCCACCTTTTCTCCCTCCTATTGACCTATTTGAAATATCAAAAAATTATTTGTAACTACTTCAAGACCTTGAATACATTGAAATAGGTCTTCACATGACCTTTTACATGGATTTACAAATAAACATTCAATTTTGACAAATTTGCCTATGAGAGGTAACTAGTGCTCCCACACCAGTAGGGAATTTAAGGATATCGGAAGACACTATTATTAATAATTTCTTGCAAAATTATTATTTGGTTGATAATGTTCTAGAGACAATGATTTTTCCTATAGTATAAGTGAATTGCCTATTTGGAAATTTTCCATTAGTTAGTAGTTCACAGTCTATTCAACATTTTATTAATTTGCATCAATTATTGCTGCATACTTGTATATACAGTCCATTTTTGATATTTGGAAATTTTGACCCATCTTCATCTAATTCACAATTTCTTTTTGTAAATACCCCTGTATAATCCCGAGCTATGGAAATCCTGCCTAGAAAAATGCTTAACATAAATCCTAACTTGAGTGCCCCATAATTAGAGGACTTGATTGGGATGTTGTGTTCCCACAAAGAGGCCTTTGCTTAGGATTACCAAGACATGAGAAGTATTCATCCTGCCAATTGCACACACCATATTTATATAGAGGAAGGGAGTAGACCCATGATACAACCCTAGAGGAGATTGAACCTTGCCTTGCATGAAATAGTTAAGGATGAACTTCAAAAGTTGCTTAATGTGGGATTTATCTACCCTATATCAAATAGATAATGGGCATCCCCACTTGTAGTATTACCTAAAAAGAATGGAAAATGGTGAATATGTGTTGATTATAGGGCCCTTAACAAAGCCACTAAGAAGGACCATTTCCCACTTCCTTTTATTATTCAGGTCTTAGACACCCTAGATGGAAAGAAGTTATCCTTTCTTGATGGATTAAGTGGGTATTTAATCAAATATGAATTTCCCTAGAAGACCAAGACAAAACTACCTTTACTTGCCCATGGGGCACATTTTCCTATAATGTCTTACCTTCCAGATTTTGTAATGTACTTGCTATATTCCAATGGGTTGTTTTGAGTATTTTTGCAGATTTAATTCATGATTGTGTGGAAGTGTATATGGATGACTTTACTATTTATGGTGATACATATGATGAAGCTAAGGAAAATCTTGAAAAAGTTCTTAAAATATGTATTGATACGAATCTTTCTTTAAGTCATGAAAAATTTCATATTTTAATGACTAAAGGTATTGTTCTGGGACATTATATTTTTGTAAAAGGAATGGAAGTGGATCCTAAAAAGGTAAAAATCATACAAGACTTGCTTGTTTCCACCTCTCCAAAGGATGTACATAGTTTCCTAGGATATGATGATTATTATTGAACATTTATTAAAAATTTCAACAAGATTACCTCACCGCTCTTTGTGTTGCTAGGGAAATATGTTGATTTATGATGGACGCCTAAATGCCAACAAGCCTTTGAAGAAATCGAAGGTAAACTTATAACTACACCTGTGCTACGAGGGTGCAATTGGGAACTGCCATTTCACATCCATACCAATGCATTAGATAATTCTATGGGAGTTGTACATGGATAGAAGGAAGACTCTCTTTTACTCCATCTATTATATCAGTAAGAATTTTACTAGTGTCAAGGTATAATATACTTTCACTGAGAAGGAATTCTTGGATATAGTTTATGCCATAAGCAAGTTTCACCACTATATAACTAGATACAATGTATTTGTACATACAGATCACTCTGCTATAATATTTTTGATGAATAAACTAGTTGTTACAAGATGAGTGATTCAATGGTTGCTTCTCTTGTAGGAATTTGACATTACTATCCTTGAAAAACCAGGATGAGAGAATGTAGCAGCTGATTTTATATCTAGACTGCAATGTGATGATGAACCAATTCTCGTGGATGATACTTTTCTAGATGAACAACTTTTTTCTATTTCTATCAAGAGCCCATGGTGTTCCAATATTGCTAACTATCTTGTTACCTAAAATTTTTCACCCCACTTCTCCCTGTGAGAATGTTGAAAGCTCATAGGGATTAGTGGGTAATGCAGTTGGATAAATGGTTTACTTTTATGTACTGGGATTGATAATGTTATGCATCATTGTGTTGTAGAAGGTGATGTTTTTGATATCCTCCATGCCTATCATTCTGAGCCTTGTAGATGCCCTTTATCAGTGCAATAGACTGCTAACAAAGTTTTAACTACAAGATATTATTGGCAGATGATCCACAAGGATTGTAAAAGGTTTATTCAACATTGTGATAAGCTTCAATGTATGGGTCAACCTACCGCTCTGATGAGATGCCTTCACACCCACAATTATCAATAGAACCATTTAAAAAATGGGGGTTAGAATTTGTAGGGATCATTATTCCTCCTTCTTAGAATAAAAAATACATTTTGGTCTCTACGGATTGTCACTAAATGGGTAGAGGTAGTAGCTTTGAAGCATGCTAGGGACACCAAAGTTGCTAACTTCTTGTAGTATGAGATTTTTACTAGGTACAGTGTGCCTAAAAAATTGTCATAGACCAGGGAGCACAATTCGCCTTTGGTTTGGTTGTTGCATTGGTGTGAGAGTATGAAATCAAGCATCATAAGTATTCTCCATACCATCCACAAGCCAATGGGAAAGTGGAAGTGACAAATTGAGAATTAGAGAATATTCTCACAAAGATAGTAGCATTACATAAGATAGACTGGGTAGATAGACTTCTCGAAGTAGTTCGGGCCTACCGCACAATTTGGAAGACTAGCATAGGACTAACACCATATGAGCTTGTCTATGGCTAAAAGTTTATCTTGCCCATTGAGTTTGAATTAAAGAATCTTTGTGTCACTCTTCATCTTGGGATGAATCTTAGTGATTCCTAGAAAAGAGAGAATTACTCAACTCCATTATTTAGATGAGATGTGTCAGGAGGCCCTTCTCCATGTAGAGGTGGCACAAAAATAAAGAGCACAGGGGCATGACTGCTTCATTCAGTTGTGAGCATTTTGACCTAGGGACCTGGTGTTTCTTTATGACTCTTGGTTCCAGGAATTCAAAGAGAAGGTCCATACTTGCCAGCTTGATCCTTATGAAATTCAAACTATGTATGATAATGGTGTTGATAGACTATGCACTGTTGATTTAGAGTGCATAGCTCTTTTTGTTAATGGGCACCATTTGAAACTTTACAAATGACCCCTTTCAAAAGACACTTTTTTTTGTGATATGGCGAAGGAAATCAATCTTGTTCTTATTGTCTCTTTGGAATAATTTTGAATACAAATACATATATAAATAATAATAAAAACAAAAAAAAGCAATAAAATATTTGTTGTGCATGTTTTGCACAACCACCCCACCAAAGGCAGGGACCCCCTCTTTTCATTTTTGATGGATCATTTTCGCCCTCGATGGGCTATTTTGTCCCCATCTCATTTTACGTACCCCTACTTCCAAGCCCAAGTTGGCCCTAAGCCTGAAAACGATCAACTATCCCATTGGCTAAAATCACCTAGCTAGGTTTCACTAAGTCATTTTCCTTCGTGGGCTACCTCCTATGGGCTTCCCATTGCTTTTCTCCCAGCATCTGTTAACCTTGTTGGATCCGCATTCACGGGTTTCCTTTTGTTGTTTGTCTTTGCACTCTGATATTCACCTGCGGCTAGGCCCTTGCATCCATCTGATGTGTGGACCTCACAACTGTTTTCGCTGCCACATACTTCATGCTCCATAGATCCACATTTGAGGGTCTCCCTATGCGGGTCTTCATTCCTATTTCACCGCTTTCGCAGCGACTGACTCTTGACTTGCACTCGCATGGTGGGATCCACATTTGGTCCTGCCATCCTTATTGTTGTTGTTACCTGATGCACTTCAAAATTTCCTAAGTACGAAACGTTTGCAGGTCTTCACACGTGGCTTTCCCTCACCTGACTACCGACATTGAACGATTGTGCTGTCATGATGTCCCATTGGGTGGGGCTCACTTAGACCTTTTCCTTGCCGCCGAAACCCAAGTTCCCATAAGACCTTTTAGGTCCACACTCACCGGCGGGCCCACCCTTGTGGGCCACCACCTATGGGAGACCGTCACCACGATGCTATTTCACAATGACGACCCTTCACTGCCTCTTCACAATGCATACCCACAACCCACCAGAGCCGTTATATTTTTGCAGGTTTCCTCACGGCGGTTGTCATTCACCATTCCACCATTGCAAGAAGACATTCTTACGCAGCACACCCACATTTCCCATCTACCTAATTCTAATCTTCATGGTTGTCTTCATGATAAGAGTGGTGAACTCCTAAATGATGAGTTTAGTAGCATGAGTCCTTCTTAGCTCCACATGACAAAACTTTTCATGCCTCAAGTGATGATATTCAAATTGGTGCCGACAACCATCATCCCAACGGAACCCGCATTGTGGGTACCTGCCTGGCTCAGGCTGTTTCCCTAATGGAATTTCTCAAATGTCTTCCCTGCATTCACTCCCGCTTTTCCTCGAGTGGAGGCTCCACTGGTGGATTTCGCTTCCCATTGGTCATTCAAATGATTTTTTGTAATGCAGCTCTGCCACCTCATTTTCCCATGAGAATTAGGGACCTAGTAATGTTCATTTAAACAATGACATAAGTGAGGATAGTGTGCTGATTCTGATGAATGAATTGAAATACTCATGGCCGTGACATGGGCCTCTTAATTTGGGCCTTTCTCTCATGGGTGTTCTTTTATTGTTATGGCAGATGAATCATTAAGTAATGGGGAAATGAGTGATACATATTTAATAGGCAATGATGTGAAAATTCAATGCCTCTAAAAGATGGGATTCAACACAAGATGGTAATATGACCACCATGGGGAAGGATATTAATCAAAAGGGAGCTTGTCATTGCAGTGGCTGACTTGTTCCCATGCGGACCTTGCTCCTGTGAGGGTCGTGCTTCTACAACGGCCTTCTCCCCACATCTTCTTGCGGCCTCCAACTCACAACTCCTTGATGAAAACCTTCCATGCGGGGTTTGCCTTCATCTTCTTTGTCGCACCTATGTTGACATCGTTCGTGCCCTGGTTCTCGTGCTTTTACTTCCACAATTTTCTTTTGGTGTTCGATATTTCTGCACCATGGGAATTACTAATAGGGCCAATAATTATCCTCTCCAAGACCAGAACGAGAGTGGTATATTCTTGCAAATGGTAGAACCAAGATATCTTTCAAAGAATGAGATTACTATATTATTCAAAGGAATGCTTTAAGTGGGCTGAATCTTGAATGGTGGGATATAAAAGACATGGTGATTAAAGGGATAACTGGTGAATCATACGAAGGAAAGATGAATTTAAAGAGAGGTTGTGACCCAACTGAAGCAGGATTTAATCAATCGATTGGCTTCATAAGTGGCGTATATGATGGCGCACCCTCGTGCTTTCACAAGCTCTTCCTCTTTGCGGACCATTAGTTTCCAAAGGTCGTTAGCCATTTTGTTGCTATGGCAAGACCGACGTCATTGTTAAAAATCTGAAACATGGGATGATAGACCGTGATAAGCCAATGGAGGGCTCAAAAGAGCTGAATAAAAGTTTGTGTGTAACCGATAAGGAGGCATTGTTTAAAGCATGGCCGAAGATTATCATTAGTCCTTCACCACTTAGCACAAACAGCTCTGAAAAGAGGTCCAATTGATCATGAGTAAGGTAATGTGGGAATTTTTTGCAAAATCCATATGATGGAGGTGATAGGGTAGCATTTCGGGCTTGCCTTCATATGATAGCGATCTTAACAAAATCAGACCTAGCAATGAGATTGGTAGGTAAACATTTGGGCATGCTGCAACATGAGCCCATGGAAAGACTAGGGGAGTAGGTGTGTGTTTGCGGGTCTTAAACAGTTTCTTCACTATAAATCATTCTCCTCAAAGCCACTTGGTCCGCAGTATTAAGAAGGTGAATTTTTGCAGGTGCGAGGGGGAAAAATTCTAGGTGTTCTTCTCTATTTGACAACAACGGGGTGACTATAGATCCTTGCAGGCATCCACCCGCATTGCCAACCCCATGGAAACTCTCATGGAAATTTTTGCTACTTGTTTCACTAATTGGAAACAACTCCATTATGCCTCGCTAATAGCACGGGAAGAACAAAGAGGCATTTTGCATAATAATTGGGAGAGGCAGAATGTTTGGTAAAACTTGGTCACCATGTCTATTCTTTGATGCCAACAAGATTCTCCAATGCGGGTGCCACGTGCTCCCCATCCATTGTCTAGAGTGGCATTTAACTCGTGGCCACCCGTCACTTATTCCTGTGTCCATGCCTAGTGTAGAGCCCACATTCTCGTTCGCACATCGTTTCTTAACGAATTCCACCAAGAGCATCCCCACCACCTTCTCCCGCATCGACCAACCAATATGGCTCACTCGTATCAATGAATTCGGTTGTATCCTTCAAAGAAAGCAAGCTGCAAATTGGAGATTAGGATGAGACGAAGTGTCTAAAGGACTAAAACAAGATGGTCAAAGAACTGCCAAAGGGAAAGCGTTGAATGTGAACGATCGCGGGCTATATGAGGGAGAAAAAGGGAATCCATGAGAATATTGCAAATCATACTCTTCAAAGCTACACGGTTTATGACAGTATGAAGGGGAGTCCAGTATGAGCACTAAGGAATAGGATTACAACCACCCTTAGATGTCTCTGATTTCCCTCTTAGGTGTATTCCTGAAACATTTTCACCTGAGATAATTATTGAGGGATACATAAGCACTTTTATGAACTTGATATTGAAGATATATGTATGATTAGATGACAAGAGGAGATGCTCGACGCATATGAGTGTTACGAGACTTCGATGTATGTAGGCTGCCACCTCTTAGGGGCTGCTAATATAGCTACTTCCCCATAGCTCCCCACAATGCCTACTCCATACTACTTTTCCAAAACTTTTTGAGTGCAAATGCTACTGTCACCATAATATTGACTGCAGGAGGGTCTATATCATGAAATATTTGAAGGAAATAAAACCAACACGATTTAGAATGAGGTCATTATGCAAAATATATTGAGCTCTAGCAATGAAGGAAGGGTCGAGCTAACCAGCGGTGGCTCCTGTCCGACAGAGATCGTGCATGCGTGTCCCACATCTCTGAAGGACATCTGACTTCGCCATGATCACAATGGCATTCCTATGTCATCTTCCCGCCTCCTTCTTCCCATACCTTCATCCCACAGATGACGCTCATGATCGGTGTTACCGTGAACAATATTAGAGCATTTGGAAAATAATGATATCATTCGATGTGGAAAGTTGGTCGTGGAGGCTATTTAAAAATGGTTTAGAATTTAAAAGGGGTATTAAGTAATAACGCCACTTTATCACTATAATCGACTTTAGGAATTATGCTAGGGTCCTCGTTTGCATGTATAAATGATTTAATGATGCTCTGATTAAGACATTGTAAATATTATGTGTTGATATTCTTGCGGGGGGGGGGGAGCTTATGCATTATAGGATGATTGTTCCATGGAAAAGGGCTGATGTTGAATCTTTTGGAAAGTCTTCTAAGTAGCAATGTCTCATCATTTATAAATCTATCAGGGATTCATAAATTTTCCCATGATTGCAAATATTTTAACAAATATTTATCACTTTAATCGGCTCTTGAGATATGTTGACTAGTGAGGTTTATGAGATAAAATTCACAAACAAGAACTGTGATTTGAACTCATTTATGAAAATATTTGTTACACCCCTTTAATTATTTGTTATTTTTCCAAATGAAAGGGAAATTTGAGACTTTAGAAGGACCTTCCACAAAGGAATGTCCCTCGACAGTGAAATTAATGGAGTTAAAATGGGGGCAACCATTGTTCCAACAAAATAGAGTCTGAGATTTGGGGAAAGTATTTCATGTTATTAATGTGTGTGCAATGAATCATGAGAACCAAGTGGAATTAAGAGGGAATGATTTTAAACCTAAGATGTTGTGATTCATAGTATCGCCCTATTATCCAGATGCGACTAAGCCATCTAATTTCTCTTCTCAAGTATTAGTATTGCTTCTCGTTGATTGCTTAGAGGATATGCAGTGACAAAGCTATTTTAACTATAATTAAGCAATTATTTAAAACACGCATTATATGGTTGCATGGATACCATACGGTCATACTCATAGTCTATATCATTATTTGTGTGATCTTAATTTAATCTACTATTTTGTGCAAGGATTCCTTTGTGAATGGAGATCATCAAAACAACTTGCTACAGGAGGAGATTTCCCATGGGTCTGCTTCTGCGTAGTCGTCTATGAGAATGTACCAGTGTTGATAAGGATTGCCAACATAAGAATGTTTACTTGAACAATGATTAACTCGCCGAATGGACTGACAAGCGAATGACAGTATGCTAAAAGGAGACCTGATTTCCATAAAAACAAAAGCCCATATAGCTCACGTTAATGAAGTCAACAATACAAAGTTAGAGGGTTGTTCGTTAAAGTCATATATAAAAGAGAGTTGTGTACTACCCGCTAAGTTTGCAATGAGAACAATAATCAAAGATTGTCTGTGGGACCAAACCAAGGGGAAGATCTCAATGGATAAGTGGTGCACTTAAAGGTGGCTAAATTACAATCCACTCATCCAGGATGAATGACAAACATATAATAGTATGCTAAAGGGAGATAGTGCCAAGAACACAAATGATTGTCCACTAAAGTTAGGAATGAGGAGTTGTCTTGTTCTTCATCAAATGGCCATGACCCATTAGGAGCTGCCCCAACAAATCAAGGGCAATTAATATATTCCATAATTATGCAAATCTGCAAACAAGATACATCTAATCGATTGAAGAATGTTGCAAATCCATCAAGAAGAAGGAAACCTTTAAACAGTTTCAGCTACAATAAAGGGAAATCACCTACAAGACAAAAATTCTATAGTGATTGGGCACTAGAAAGAAAAATAAGGAAAAGAAAAAAGATGTATTTTGAATTCCTTTATAATTGGGGGTAGGTGAAACCCTAGTATAAAAAAAATTTTGTGCCACACATTGTGAATTAATCCTATCCATTCATTCGGGCTTTGGAAAACTATAAATAGGGGCTTGCCCCTCATTTGTAAATGGTTGGAGAGCTGATGTAAAAGAATTATGCAGCAATAGAGATCTATATTGCATGATTTATGGGTGTTTCTCTTGATTTTGTTCATTATGCATGCATGGTTCTACTTCCCTATTAGTTTTAGTGTGTAGTTTCTTGAATGGCTATTATAATGGTATTGCTATTATAGTATTTGATGAGCTTTCAGCCCATACTTTTGGCACTTGTTGATGACAAGTTCCTGTGAAAAGTTAGCCTGGGATCCTTTATTTAATTGCTGCAACTTTTTTCAATTGCATGTTCATGATGTGCATGTGCAATCTAAAAATCAGCAAACCTTAGGAGATTGCATTGGTTTTGTGTAACAGTAGGTTCCTCTTGGCCAAGAAAAACTTAGTTTAGGAAAGTTTTTCTACTGTAGCAGCCACCATTGTTACTATTCATTTGTAGCTTAGGATTAGAACAACTTTCTTAACCCTTCCCCTTTTTCTATTTCTTTTAGTCTTTTGTTAGAGTAGGATCTCAAGCATCACCATGAAGCCAAATCAGATGAACTTGGTGGATTTTAAATTGTTGTTCTAAGTGGACAACCACTGTTCATTCACTTACAACACTCTGAAACTCCATTTGTAGATCCAACTTCCCATGCTTTGTGAACCATAAAGGTCGACCTTGTGTTACCAAAAAAACACATCAACCAACTGAAACATTTCAAGCATTGTCATGACCTAACACCCGAGAGACCTTAGGGTAGTAATCTGGAACTAGTTTTCAGATTTCTACCTTTCAAGAGAGGTAGTGCACTTGTGCATTTCCTATGTTGAGAAGGTGCAAAAACACCCATCAACAGAATTGGCGCTAGAAGGAGGGCCTGGTTGAGCTTGACGCTACAAAGCTTAAAATTGGAAGTTGAAAAGAACTTTCAAGTTAAAATATGAGATAGGGAGATCTGATCATTTGCTGGAATTTTAAAATTAAAAATTTGAAGGAAAGCTAGAGCTGAGGTGAAATGGAACAACATTTGTAAATCAACATCACTCAGCTACATGTAGATTTGAATAGAAGATTGAGGATGCTATTGCAGCAATTTGCATTGGCAGACAAATGTAGAATCCATTGCACTCACAGACACAATGAATTGGGATGTCCAACTTTCTTGAGCAGAATTGAAAGTGTCTTGCAAGGAGAAATTCCCTTTTGGGAAGTTTATCAACCATTAGCCCTTGCAGATCCAGAAGCATAATTTTCTAACATGGCATCCAAGGCATTCAAGGAGTTGATCCAAGAACACTTGAACAACAAGTATGGGAAAAAATTGGAGGAGGTACTGATGTCTATTTGGTGCAGATTTCATAATGCACCCCACTCATAGTTCACTTGTTCATCATGTGCGAACATCATCACTCAAGTCAAGGGTTGTTTGAACAAGTCAGAATAGCCAACTCACAATGAGGAGAAGTCATTCCATGAGGCGGGAGATCTGTTAACATCTGGAGGACAACACATTGAAGTTGAACCAAGAAATTTGACACAAGGTAGTGCTGGGACAAAAAATACTGGGGCTAAAAATCAAAAGGAAGGAATTGATTTCCTTGTGACAGCAAGAAGCTTTGATGAAGGTTCAGTCAGAATGGAAGTAGAAAGCTTAGAATCCTTCAATGGTAAAGGGAAACCTTCTACACAAGAAGAGGAACAATTGGCAATTGACAATGAATTAACAGTCTATAGCAACATGTGCTAGGACAACCAACATAGATGCTGAAAATTAGAAGGAAGAAGAGGTTGAAAGCCTTGGAGTGGTAGAAAGAGATGGTAAAGGCATAAGTGAAATCAGATTAGAGGGCCTCTCCTTCATGAATGATAGTGATCAAGAATCTGAAAATGAAGAATTGGAGGAGTGGGAACAACCACAGGTCATGACTGCTTACCATCAGACTTCCTCCTCAAGTGGCGATGAGGACCCGATAGTGGAAAGACATAATGAGCTAGTGTCAAGATTAGCAAGGGATTGGTCTGAGAAAAGATATCAAGTGGATTTGGAAGTGTTGTTATTAGGATAGTTTAGGCTCCATGACTTTCCACATTCAAATTTCACATGTCAACTATGTCAAGAGGCAATCAAACAAGCTAAAGAACAAATGGAACAGCCTAGTGCACTACCTCGTGTAGCTGCTTCAAGGATTGAACTAGAGGACAAAGACTCAGAACCAAGTGGAAACTCAGCTGAAGAAAATCTTCAACAAGGTGTTAAGGGAAACAATGGAAGAAGAACAACATAGTCTTGAGCCTCCCAGCGATGAAGCAAAACAAATAGGGAGGTTTTCCATCAGACATCAAGAGTCTTTTCCTCTTGAAGAGCATCAATAAGCCATGGATGACAAGATTTATGGGGAATCCTTGGAGGGAAATCACATAGTAAATCTTGGCCCTCTGGATGAGGTTCCCTCCATTGATGAGTTTTTCTCATCGGGAGCTATACTCTAGAGGTATGCTAACACTGAAGATGAGTATATTTTAGAAGACGGTGCTGATGAAGACATACTACCTGAGCCTTCGAATGGAGAAACCTTAGAGTCTCTAAATTGGGAGAGGAACTCCTTCTCCATATATAGCGATAGTGAACAAGAGGATACAAGTGAATGTCATGAGGAGATACATGAACAACAAAGAGAAGAAGACAAAGGCGGGGGTGTTTTGATGGTTGCTAACAAGTATGATGCACCCAACTGACCACAAGATGCAACTAGGAGTCCTACTGCCTTGAACATTGATGGTATTCCTTCACATTCAGGGAGCTATATTAGGAAAGATTCGCACATGTCATTGTCCCATGACATTGAACATCATCAAGTGGAGTCACGCACTATGAAAGATAAATGTGATGAAGTGTTTCTCCTCGAAGAAAAACTGGTAGGAAGTATGGATTCCACATGAAGATTAGGATAAATGTTTGCTGCCCTATCCTCCCAGTCCTTTGCAAGCCTAGGATCAAAGATGTTGCATCATCCAATACGTCCACCTAAGGTTTCCAACACCATGTCCAACAATGCAGTGCTTGCTCTTGACTGTCAAATGCTGCCACATCTGCATAACAACATCTAGGTTCTATATTTCCTTACTCCTGTGCATAATTGTAGTTGTGTTTATCATTTTGATTATGGGAATGAGGGGAGACAAACTTGTTTATGGATTAACCATGGGTTCAACGAATCACCTCAATTGCCAATTTTTCCTAAATATGTGATTAAATTTGAATGTTGAAATATTAAACTTCATTTTTCTAAATATAAGGATGAACTTGCATGGTTAAGAACTATAACTACTTCTTGTTTGCTTGTGCATGCATTATGAAACCCAATGGGTGTGAATGTCAGTTTTCCTTTCTCGAACATAGTGCTTTGTAAACATCCTTGTACATGGTTCATTTTGGGTAGTGTAGGTTTCGTGTACATACCTCGAGTTCATGTATATAGTCCCACTTTCCTGCTTTCACTTGAGTAGTTGGTTTGTTGTAGGTTGGTTTTCTTTAGATTAGTTTCCTTTTTAGTGCTTTTGCTTCCCTGCTTTGGTTAGTTTAGGTGTTTGCTTCCATTTTGTTGCCACTTTTCTGTTACTTTTCCTAAGGCCCCTCTATTTTTAGCTAGGCACATCTGTGCGCACAACAACCATACTTATTGTCTGGGGTTGTTCTATGTATTTCTTTGTTAAAATTTAATCAAGTTTTCAGAGTGGATGGTGAAGGTCTTTTGTTAATGTCAAGTGACCTGGATGTTTGGTTCAAAGAGGATAAGTCATTGGTTGGTTTGATTTTGTTGTATTATGAAATCTTATATCTCTCACATACTTTAAGAATCCCAAGGTCACTATAGGTCCTTTTGCAAAGTCCAATTAAGTGAAAAATCTAAAATTCTACTTTAGTACCGCTGTGATTCTCAACCCTAAGTGCAAGCTTCATTGCTTGTGGGTTGAAAAGGAAAAAGAATTAGAAAGAGAAAATCAAAAGAAAGAAAGAAAGAAATTCAACTTACAGGGGGATCCAAGCAACTCTACCGGGGCTATGGATGCTTGGCCAACAATAGAGAAATGTTTGGGAGAATCACAACAACAACCTCATGAGGGCTATGGATGCCTGACTAGCAGTGAGACAATATCTCAGATGCTTTTGGGGTTAGAATCAATCACATAGCTTAACTTGATGAAGCTTAGGTTCCTGTAGCAACTGAAGGATGGGAATTAATGCAAGTGCACACACTTGGGTTCTCAGTATAGTGAAGGTTGGGTTGGCTAGTGGTTTTGATCCTTTGGTCAAGCATATGGTTTGTTTGCCCTAGCATGAGGATCAGAACAAGAGATTTTGGGTTCGTGATTCCAGTTTGTCATCAAAATTCTCTAGAGCATTTCCTGAGTAAGTTTCCATTTGTTATGCATGTTTTGCACAACCGCTCCACCGAAGACAAGGACCCCTCTTTTCGTTCCTGGTGGATCATTTTCGCTCCTGACGGGCTATTTTCTCCCCATCTCATTTTGTGCACCCCTACCTCCAAGCCCAAGTTGGCCCTAAGCATGAAAATGATCAACTATCCCATTGGCCAAAATAACCTAGCAGGGTTTCACTAAGTCATTTGTCTTCACGGGATAGCTCCTATAGGCTTCCCTTTGCTTTTCACCTGGCGTTTGTTAACCTTGTTGGACCTGCATTCATGGGTTTCCTATTGTTGTTCGCCGTTTGCCTATAGCTGGGCCCCTGTGTCCACCTGATGTGCAGACCTCACACCTATTTTCACTGCCATGTCCTTCATGCTCTGCGGATCTGCATTTGTAGGTCGCTCTATGTGGGTCTCCATTCCCATTTCACCACTTTTGCAGTGGTTGACTCCTGACTTATGCCCGCATTGCAGGATCACATTTGGGCTTGTCGTCCTTGTCGTTGCCATTACCCAATGCACTTCAAAATTGCCTAAGTCTGAAACATTTTCAGGTCTTTGCACATGGCCTGCCCTCACCTAGTTGTCGATGTTGAACAGTTGTGCTCTCACGATGTCATGTTGGGTGGGGCTCACTTAGACCTTTTCTTTGTCATTGAAACTCAAGTCTGTGTAAGACCTTTTAGGTCCTCACTCACTGGTGGGCCCGCCCTTGTAGGCCATCACCATGATTTCATTTCACAACGACGACCCTTCACTGTCTCCCCACTATGTGGACCCGCAACCCACCACAACCATTATCTTTTCATGGGCTTCCCCATGATGGTTGTCGTTCACCATTCCACCACTATAAGAAGACGTTCTTATAGGGTGCACCCACATCACCCATCCGCCTAATTCTAATCTTCATGGTTGTCTTCATGATAAGGGTGATGAACTCCTAAATGACGAGTTTAGTAGCACGAGTCCTTCTCAGCTCTGCATGACACAAATTTTCATGCCTCAAGTGATGACATTCAAATTGGTGCCGAAAACCACCATCCCTATGAAACCCGCATTGTGGGTCCCCGCCTGGCTCAGGTCATTTCCCTGGTGGTATTTCTCAAACATCTTCGTTACGTTCACTCCCGCTTTTCCTCGAGTAGAGGCTCCACTAGTAGAGTTCGCTTCCCACATGGCCGTTCAAATGTTGTTTTGTAATTAGGCTCTGCCACCTCATTTTCCTACAGGAATTAGGGACCCAGTAATGTTCATTTAAACAACGACGTAAGTGAGGATAGTGTGCTAATTCTGATGAATGATTTGAAATACTCATGGCTGCGACATGGGCCTCTTAATTTGGGCCTTTCTCTCATGGGCATTCTTTTATTGTTATGGCAGATGAATCATTGAGTAATGCAGAAATGAGTGGTACGTATTTAAGAAGCGATGATGCGAGAATTCAATGCCTCTAAAAGATGGGATTCAACACAAGATGGTAATATTACCACCTTGGGGAAGGATATTGATCAAAAGGGAGCTTGTCATTATAGTGGTTGGATTTTTCCCATACGGACCCTGCTCCTACGAGCTTCATGCTTCTCCAATGGCCTTCTCCCCACATCTTCTCGCAGCCTCCACCCCATAGCTCCTTGACAACAACCTTCCATGCGGGGTCCACCTTCATCTTCTCCTTCACACCTATGCTGACATCGTTCGTGCCTTGGCACTTGTGCTTTTACTTCCACAATTATCTTTTGGTGTTCGATATTCCCTCACCATGGGAATTAATAACAGGGCGAACAATTAGCCTCTCCAAGATCAAAACAAGAATTGTATATTCTTGCAAATGGTAGAACCAAGATATCATTCGAAGAATGCTATTACTATATTGTTCAAAGGAATGCTTTAAGTGGGCTGAATCTTGAATGGTGGGATATAAAAGACGTGGGGATTAAAGGGATAACTAGTGACTCATACGAAGGAAAGATGAATTTAAAGAGAGGTCGTGACCTAGCTGAAGTGGGATTTAATTGATGGATTAGCTTCATAAGTGTCGTATACGATGGCGCACCCCCGTGCTTTCACAAGCTCTTCCTCTTTGTAGGCCATTAGTTTCCAAAGGCCATTAGCCTTTTTGCTGGTATGGCAAGACCGATGTCATTGTTAAAAATATGAAGCACAGGATGATAGACTCTAATAAGCCAATGGAGGGCTCGAAAGAGCTGAATAAAAGTATGTGTGTAACTGATAAGGAGGCGTTGTTTAAAACATGGCCGAAGATTATCATTAGTCCTTCACCACTTAGCATAGACGACTCTAAAAAGAGGTCCAATTGATCACGAGTAAGGTAATGTGGGAATTTGTTGCAAAATCCATATGATGGAGGTGATAGGGTAGCATTTTGGGCTTGCCTTCATATGATAGCGATCTTAACAAAATCAGCCCTAGCGATGAGATTGGAGGTAAACATTTGAGCATGCTGCAACATGAGCCCATGGAAAGACCAAGAGAGTATGTGTGTGTTTGTGGGTCTTAAAAAATTTCTTCACTATAAATCATTCTCCTCAAAGCTGATTGGTCTACAGTATTAAGAAGGTGAATCCGTGCGAGTACAAGGGGCAAAATTCTGGGTGTTCTTTGTTGTTTGATAATGGCAGGGTGACTATAGCTCCTCGTAGGCTTTCTCCCATGCAACCAACCTTGCGAAAACTCTTGTGGTGGGTTATGCTACTTGTTTCGCTGATTGGAAACAACTCCATTATGCTCCACTAATAGCACGAGAAGAACTAAGAGGTGTTTTGCATAATAATTGGGAGAGACGAAATGTTTGGTAAAACTTGGTCACCATGTCTATTCTTTGATGTTAGCGGGCTTCTACAATGCAGGTGTCACGAGCTCCCTATCATCTATCTAGAGCAGTTTTTAATCCTCAACCACCTACCACCTATTCCCTGTGTTCATGCCTAGTGCGCAACCCACATTCTCATTCGTCAGCAGACAACTTCATGCGGATATCTACCAAGGTGATGCCATTTCTTAATGGCTTCCACCAAGAGCATCCCCACCACCTTCTCCCGCATCGACCAACCAATATGGGCCACCCACATCAATGAATTCAGATGTATCCTTCGAAGAAAGAAAGCTACAAATTGGAGATTTGGATGATACGAAATGTCTAAAGGACTAAAATGAGATGGTCAAGGAACTGCCAAAGGGAAAGTGTTGAATGTGAATGATCGCGGGTTGTATGAGGGAGAAAAAGGGAAGCCGTGAGAATATTTATTGCAAATCATACTCTTCAAAGCTACGAGGTTTGCGACAGTATGAAGGCGAGTCCAGTATGAGTGCTAAGGAATAGGATTACAAACACCCTCAAATGTCTCTGATTTCCCTCTCAGGTATATTCCTAAAAAAATTTCACCTGAGATAATTATTGAGGGATACATAAGCGCTTTTATGAACTTCATATTGAAGATATATGTATGATCAGATGACATGCGGGGATGCTCGACACATATGAGTTTTATGGGACTTCAATATATGCAGGCCACTACCTCTTAGGGGTCGCTCCTATGGCTGCTTCCCCATAGCTCCCCGAAATGCCTGCTTTGTACTACTTTTCCAAAACTTTCTAAGTGTAAATTCTACCATCACCAAAATATTTCCCACAAGAGGGTCTGTATCACGAAATCTTTGAAGGAAATAAAACCAACATGATTTAGAATGAGTGATCGTGCATGCGGGTCCCACATCTTCGAAGGACGTCTGACTCTTCCATGATCACAATGACATTCCTATGTCATCTTCCCACCTCCTTCTACTTGCACCTTCATCCCGTAGATGACGCTCATGATCGATGTTCCCACGAGCAGCATTAGAGCATTTGGAAAAGAATGATATCACTCGATGAGGAAAGTTGGTCATGGAAGCTATTTAAAAATGGTTTGGAATTTAAAATGGGTATTAAGTAATAACGTCACTTTATCTCTATAAATCGACTTTAGGAATTTTTCTAGGGTCCTCGTTTGCGCTTATAAATGATTTAATGATGCTCTGATTAAGACATTGTAAATATTATGTGTTGATATTCTTGTGGGAGGGTGCTTACACATTATAAGATGATCGTTCCATGGAAAAGGCCTGATGTTGAATCTTTTGGAAAGTCTTCTAAGTAGCAATGTCTCAGCATTTATAAATCTATCAGGGATTCATAAATTTTCCCATGATCACAAATATTTTAATAAATCTTTATCACTTTAATTGGCTTCTGAGATATGTTGATTAGCAAGGTTTATGAGATAAAATTCACAAACAAGAATCGTGATCTGATCTCATTTATGAAAACATTTGTTAGTCCGCTTTAATTATTTGTTATTTGGCAAATGAAAGGGAGATTTGAGACTTCAGATGGACCTGCCATAGAGGAATGTCCCTCGACAATGCAAGTAATGGAGTTAAAAGGGGGGGACCATTGTTCCATCGAAATAGAGTCTGAGATTTGGGGAAAGTATTTCATGTTATTAA
The DNA here is from genome assembly GCA_007258455.2 of Sequoia sempervirens. Taxonomy (NCBI): domain Eukaryota; kingdom Viridiplantae; phylum Streptophyta; class Pinopsida; order Cupressales; family Cupressaceae; genus Sequoia; species Sequoia sempervirens. Next base: position 103,787,996 of record VDFB02058242.1, read on the forward strand.
TGTGTGTGCAATGAATCATGAGAACCAAGTGGAATTAAGAGGGAATGATTTTAGACCTAAAATATTGTGATTCATAGTATGGCCCTATTATCCATATGCGACTAAGCCATCTAATTTCCCTTCTCAAGTATTATTATTGCTTCTCATTGGTTTCTTAGAGGATATGCAGTGATAAAGCTATTTAAACTATAATTAAGAAACCATTTAAAATAGGCATTATATGGTCGCACGGGTACCATACAATCATACTCATAGTTTATATCATTATTTGTGTGATCTTAATTTAATCTACTATTTTGTGCAGGGATTCCTTTGTGAATGGAGATCATTAAAAGAGCTTGCTACAAGAGGATATTTCCCATGGGTCTGCTTCTGCATGGTCATCTATGAGAATGTACCAGTGCTGATAAGGATTTCCAATAGAAGAATGTTTACTTGAAAAATGATTAACTCGCCAAATGGACTAATAAGAGAATGAAAATATGCTAAAATTAGACCCGATTTCCATAGAAACAAAGGCCCAGAAAACTCACGTTAAGGAAGTCATCAATACGAAGTTAGAGGGTTGTCCGTTAAAGTCAAAGATAAAAGAGAGATGTATACTACCCACTAAGTTTGCAATGAGAACAATAATCAAAGATTTCTCGTGGGGCCAAACCAAGGGGAAGATCTCATTGGAAAAGTGATGCACTTAAAGGTGGCTAAATTACAATCCATTCATCCAGGATGACTGACAAATAGATAATAGTATGCCAAAGGGAGATAGTGCCAAGAACGTAGATGGTTCTTCATCAAATGGCCATGATCCATAAGTAGCTTTTTTGTTCTTCATCAAATGGCCATGATCCATAAGGAGCTGCCCTGACAAATCAAGGGAAATTAATCTATTCCACAATTATACAAATCTACAAACAAGATACATTTGATCGATTAAAGAATGTTGCAAATCCATCAAGAAGAAGGAAATCTTTAAACAGTTTTAGCTACAGTAAAGGGCAATTAGCTATAGGACAAAAATGCTACAGTGATTGGGTACTAGAAGACAAAATAAGGCAAAGAAAAAATATGTATTTTGAATTCCTTTATAATGGGGGGGGGTAGGTGAAACCCTAGTGTAAAACAAATCTCAGCCACACATTATGAATTAATCCTAGCCATTCATTCAAACTTTGGAAAACTATAATAGGGGCTTGCCTCTCATTTGTAAATGGTTAAAGAGTTGGTGTAAAATAATTATGGAGAAATAGAGAGCTACATTGCATGATTTATGGGTGTTTCTCTTGAGTTTGTTCATTATGAATGCATGGTTCTACTTCCCTATTAGTTTTAGTGTGTAGTTTCCTGAATGGCTATTATAATGGTATTGTTGTTATAGTATTTGATGAGCTTTTAGCCCATAATTTTGGCACTTGTTGATGATAAGTTGTGCAAATTTATCCTGGGCTCCTTTATTTAATGACTGCAACTTTTTCAATTGCATGTTCATGATGTGCATGTGCAATCTGAAAATCAACAGACCTTAGGTGATTGCACTAGTTTTTTGTAACTATAGGTTCCTCTTGACCAAGAAAAACTCAATTTAGGAAAGTTTGTCTACTGTAGCAACCACCATTGTTACTATTCATTTATAGCTTAAGATTAGAACAACTTTCTTAACCCTTCCCCTTTTGCTATTTCTTCTAGTCTTTTGTTAGAGTAGGATCTCAAGCATCACCATGAAGCCAAATCAGATGAACTTGGTGGATTTTAAATTGTTGTTTTGAGTGGGCAACCACTGTTCATTCACTTACAACACTTTGAAACTCCATTTGTAGACCCAATTTCCCATGCTTTGTGAACCATAAATTTTGACCTTGTGTTACCATCAAAACACATCAACCAACTAAAATATTCCAAGCATTGTCATGACCTGACACTCGAGAGACCCTTGGGTAGTAATCTAGAACTAGTTTGTAGATTTCTACCTTTCAAGAGAGGTTGTGCACTTGTGAATTTCCTGTGTTGAGAAGGTGCAAAAAACACCCATCAACAATATCTAACAATGAAAACCTTCAAGAATTGTTGGCCAGTGAATGCTTGAAAACTAGCTTCAATGAGTATTCATTGTTGAATAAACCTAGGGGTTAAAACTGGTTTTTCGACATTCCTAGGTAGTGATAGGGTGAAAATCAGGATACCGATAGTCCATTAACCAAAAAATAAAAATACAACAAAAAAAAGACATAGACACGGCCAAAGCGTAGGGCTATGCGTTCATTGGTTCTTCCTGTCGTTACCTATCCTATGGTGTTACATGAACCTTCAACTTACAGTTCCTGTTACTTTCTCTATTTTCTGCATGTTCTATGGTCTCAACAATAGATCTTGGGGGATCCCCACTTCTTTTCTTGGGTGTCCTTTCAGGCTCCTTGGTGGCCTTCTTCATTATTACTATGTTGTGTGGTTTCATTTTTTTGTCCTTTGACAGTAGTAGTCTTATCACTGTGTGTGACATACACTCTATTTTCTTTGGTTTCTCCTTCCACATGCCAACTACTGCTCCTATTGTTCTCTCCACATCCATGTCACACCACCTCTTTTTTGGTCATTCTTTTTTTCCCTTGTGCCACTTCATTATAACTTTTCATGCTACATCTTTGTGAATCTACTTTGGGATTTCTTTAATTTTCTGTGATGTGATCTTGTGATCTGGTCTGCATGCCTTCACCACTCCAACCATCACATCCACTCCACTTGTCTCATGATTATTGGTATCAGGGAGTATTATTTTCATTTTTTAAAAACTTATTAAGTATTATTTCATTTTTCTTAATAATGACTTGGCATGCATAGGACGGTTCATCCTTAAGCTAGGGGGAGGTACACGAGATTAATTCATGTGATGTTCATTATTACTTTTACTGACCAAAATTAATTTTCATAATTAGATTATAATCCCATAGTATTCGCTATTATTATCTTCCAACTCATCCAGTCACATTACCTGCTACCTTACGTAAACCACATGTTCATAGTCCTTGCTAACTATCTCCATTTTTATCTTTTTCTCCGTCTCTATAACCACTTTGTAAGTTGGGAAGTAAGTTCCTACCGCACTTTGAAACCATGGGAGGAGATCATACGAGAAGGGAACCCATGTCAATGAAGAAGCTCCTAGCCAGTGAGGAGCATATAAAATATTTTCGCAGGCCTCCTAGATAACATATTTCAGAAAAATTGTGTGGTTTTGATGATATGATTGCTTTAGAATTTGTCGTGGGGTTTTGTAAGAACAAAGTCACTTTGAGGGCATTGCAATTTCCTATCACAGTGTAGAAAATCACTATGGTCACTGAACTTCCATAGACTGGTGACTCATTCTTTCCCTTTGATTCCTCTTGTGTCATAGACCTCAAGTTTCAACGGAAGCAATTTCTATAGAAGGGGTAATCTATTGAACTGGTGAAGGGTCAAGGAACTAAACATAAATCTCTTCCATAACCTTGGGATGAAGTTTCCAAGTTCTTGATTCAATATATCACCTACGAGGGTAGGTACATGTACTTCTATGCCCATCACTTTTGACTTATGATACATTCAAATGTGGAATGTTTTTTTGGTTAACATTCCCTACTACTTGCATTTTTCTTTGCAATGGTCATGTAGTCAATTTCATAAGGGACATGACAATTCACTTGCACACCACATATTGATTAAGTTAATTGTACTACATGGGCTCCATTTTGCTAAACCTCCTCTAGAATGGGATGCTTTTGTTAACCATGACAGAGGAAATTATGAAAATCTAGGGCATTCCAAAAAGAGGGTAACAAAGGAAACCCTAGCCGGTGAATCCTCTAAGAAAAAGAGAACAAGGGAAACCAAAGTTGGTGAAACATCCTTTAAAAAGGAGAAAATAGAGGAAACCCTAGATGAATCTCCTAAGAAAAAGAGGTCCAACACTAGAGAAGATGACAAAACACTACAAAAGGATAAGTGAACACCCCCAACTAATCTGAAGAAATAGAAAACTTCCACTTCCACCAAGTTGGATAAACTTGCAGAAGCGGTCGTTTCAATGAACGATGTGGAAATTGGAGCTATGAACCCTGGACAAAGAAAAGGAAAGGTGGATAGAGAACTTTGTAGTAAACGTAAAAAGAAGTAGCGATTTGAGTAGGAACAAAGGAAAAGTCCTACCCTGGAAGAATTGGAAAACCTTGATCAACAAAATGTATGTGATGATGAGGTATTAGGTCAGGAAACAACAATTACAGGGGAGGAAATTGGAGAAAAACAATAAACTAGAAGCAAGGATGTATTTAGAGATGAAACCCTCATGAAAAATGTGGGGGAAGCTTATGAGGAGACTTTCCTTGAACATGAAGAGAAGGAGTATGAAGAAACCATAAGTGAGAGTGTGAGCTATGAAGATCATACTATAGGAGAGGAACATAAAGAAGGAGGTAAGATCCCTCATGAGCAAGAACACATTTAGAAAGTATCCATCCTAACACAAAGGAATTTGTTGGTTCTGAGGAGGCCTCGAAGGCCATTTTTGTCTTTACTACTAAGACTCCAAAAGAAGTATGTGAAGAGCCACTTATTCTCTTTGGACAATTGTGTCAAATAATTACACAACTTCAAGTGGAAGATCAGCAATTGAAGACTCAACTACAGGAGCTCGTTGCATTGAAAAAACCACAAAAGGAAGAAGTTGATAAAATAAAAACAAGGTTGTGTCCAGAGGTAGGGTCTCCTATAGAACTAAGGGTCAACATGATAGAAGAAACCACTAGCATAGCTCAACCACTTTCTACAAGAAAATTTGGTTTGTACTAATTGTTTATATTAGGACATGCAAATTCCTTAAGCAGGGGGGAAATGATGGGTGAAAAACATGTCCAATTCTTATGCCCTTTTTTTCATTTTATTTCCCTTTCCTAGATTTTCATGCCATTAGTTATCATGAGAATGAAGAAATATTTAATATGTTTTGAAGAATGGAAAAATGCCTCTGAAATGCCAAATTGTTGAGATAATGATCTAATCTGGTTGATTTGCAATAGGAACTGATTGTGATGAAGGGACTATCCACATGGATGATAACCCTTGAGGAGCATTAGACATGAGGAGGGGTAGAGGATGGACTAAATGTGTTGTGGAACTATTCACCTCTATTTTTGTATTACATTTTGAATCTGTTTTAATGTTGTTTTGGGTTTATGGCCTATGACCAAACCAAAGACTATTAATATTCGGTTTGTTGGCCATTTTCCATAACAAACCATAACCTCTTTTAATTTTAGTCTGTAGTACTTGGTGTGTTGGCCATAGGCCATAACAGTAAGAAGTTGTATATAAATATGTTATGGTTCAAACTATGGAATATATAGAGATAATAGAGAATAGACATACATATATTTTGGTTCTATGACTGGTTGAATTGGATGATCGTGGTATTGAGTTAGCATAACAAAAAAATTCTCACTTTTCTTGTGAACCAGAGGAAGGGCCCACTCTTGGGACACTTGGTGAGATTGTTTTATGTTTGAACTAGTTAGAATTTGTATGTTGTGTGATTTTTTTTCCATTTCTGCAAGGTGTGAACAATTTATGATTTTGATTCCTTCTTAATTTCATAAAGTTTTGATACTTTGATAATGTGGTTAACTCATTGTTAAATTCCAGTTTTATGATTGGTGTGATCAGTTCACTGTCAAGCGCAGTTGTTACTTAAAGAATACAAGTTTTTCAATAGTTTATTTATCATTCAATTATATGCACTACTTTTACAAGTTATTTTGTTCTATTATGTTCAGTGAAATTTATATCGCACTCATAAATATCTATTGTACTATGAACCTCCTATCACATTGCAAATTTCTTGTCACTCTATAACTTCCTATCGCAATAGAAAATAGAAGCTAGATTAAATATTTTCTAGAGTGTTAGTTGCATCCATCCCCACTCAATTCACTAGTATCAACACTTAGGTCAGGCTGTCACAACACCCTTCACAAGCTTACGATCCCTAGATTGACACTTAGGAATAAAATAAGGAAACCACTATGAAATTCCCGAGGATTGATCCAAATACATTTACCAATTGAATAGAATTACAAGGATAGTTTTACCTTCAATATCAATCCACAATTTAGTCCAAAAAAGGGTAGCTTCTTGGAAAACACAAGTGTATCCCTTATTATTCTAACTATCAAATTACCTGTAATCTCAATTGGATCATTGATCACCTAGGGTTTGTTGGTCTCTGGGAAAATAGACCAAATAGCCAAGGTTGCATGCCTTGGATTGAAACCAAATCCAAAGTAAATTTCCTCGACTTGCTCCTCTAAGCTCAAAACTGGATCCTCTCCTCCCTGTCTTCTAATGGTTTCAAATGATATAGAAGGTGACATATCCTATCTAATAGAAGGAGTAATCTTGCAATTTTTTATGAATTTTCTACCCCTCTTAGGGGTCATGGCTTCCATTTCCTTCTTTACATTATCCCAAAATTTTACAATTATTTATTTCTTCTCTTTCTCTAAGAGGATCCTATTTGATACCCTCTATTGTAGTTCTTCTCCTTTGTGTTTTAGGACAAAATCTTAAAATTACTTGGTTGTGATGAATTGATCATCCTAAATGAATTCATTATAGGCTTGAGCTTTGATGTCATCCATAACATACCCACCTATTTCAAAATTGATGACTAATATATCATCAATGGGTCTTTCAATTATGACACTAGGAGGATGATGCATTACGTGCACAATACTTGCATCATCATAGATCTCATCTGGGCCTAGAGGATAATCTACCAAAGGTCTATATGAGGGGTCATTTTGTTGTGGGAGAGTGACCTATTGAGGACTAGGTGGTATATCCCCTCTAGAAGTGGAAGGACCATGAGTGCTTAATGAGGGAGTTGGCACATTTTTTAGTAGTTGATTTGCATTATCCAACATAGTCATCATCTTGACTATAGGATCTTTGACATGAAAAAATCATCCTTCAAATGATGGATCTATCTACTTCCTCTTATTTTCTTCTATTTTAATCTTCACCCATAAGGCCCTCCTCTATGGAGTAGTTTCTAATCAAATCTTCTGCATTATCAAAATCATGTGGGTAAGGTGTCAGCTTGAAAATGGTTCTTTGATCATGAATGAACCTCTTTGGATCACACCTTCTTATTCTGTCCACCTTCATCCTGCAAGGTAAAAAATTTCCATATAGAAATTCCACACCCTCCCTTGATGTTATTGAAAAGTATGAAAATACCACCATAGAAGGGAGGAGAGCATGTTTCTTATTGTTTCTAAAATGAGTCTTGTTAGCCTCATTTAATTGCCACATTATCTCCAAAAAGGAAATTTAGTCTGTACACTTTTGGGTAGCACATGAGATGCTACTAGGGACCCATAAATCCTACTTATTGTGGCATTTGTGTAGAAAAACCAATCATCCCAATTGTGATTGGTTCCCTTCTTTGGTATTAAATATTTGGGCCTCAAAAATCTACCTTATCTCATTGGACAATCTCTAATCTACTGGTTGACTCAAGTTATCAAGCACTGTCCTAACAAAAATCTCTTCAAAAATTGAGTAGTTGGCCTTCTCATAATCTTTGTCCCAAATATAAGTCCATTCTTGGACTAACAATATTCTCTTCTGCTCATACAAGATTTTGATCTACAAATGGGGGGACCAAAACTTTACTCCACTGTACAAAATTATGTGACATAGCAATGAGTACCACTTAAAGTGGACTATGTTGCTATCCTTCTTGAGTGAACTCAAGGATTTATGCAACTCTTTTGCAACATATAAAACATAATCGTATGGCTTATTTACATCTTTACTTTGAAAATCCACAACCATTACCATTAGATTAACTAGCATCTAAATCTTGCTATCCAACCCTAGGACTTGACATAGTGAGAAATATGTCTTCATAAAATAGTCCTCAAAGATATCATATTATCCAAAAGGTACCAAATCTCCACTAGTAAACCTCATCATCTCTCTTCTTTTCCCTCTAGGATTGAAACATGGAAACCACTTGACTTTGTAACTATTTTGATGCCTCTAGTATTCCTTGGTAAGGGCACCCAAATCTATTGGTAGTATAGAATTAGGGTTTAAATTAAAAACCTTGCATATGTGAGCTCTATTCAAGGGCACGAGAGATTTTCCATCTATAGTGAATAATTCCCTCTTCTCAAGGTTATAATCCCCTGCAACTGTTCGAATCAAGTCAATATTTACAAACACATTCAGTACAACCAACCTTCCTGATCTTAACCACCAAATGTTTCAAATGGGCCTATCTACAAGAGATTTTTTGAGAGAATGCTTGAAAAGAGCATATCCCTAGATTTGAATTATAGGGTCTCTATAATTTTTGTTCTTGTAAAAAAACCTATTAGCTGAAATTCTAGATGTAATGTCACTCATCCTCCTAATTTTTTTTTATGTAATAACAACAAATTTAATATAATAAATATAATTTAAAATATGTAATGCTATAAAATAAATATAAATAATCAATGTAAACAACACACATGTGACAATTTGACAAAGAATACTAAATTAAATAGTTAACATACAAAATGAATACACATCCATATAATTCATATAGATTAATGTTCACCAAAGCGTATAATTTATATTCTCCATATATTTTAGAGTCAATGGTTTTCAATACTTATCTGAATAATAACACTTGCAAGAGACACTCACCCTAGGAAGATGTTGGTGGTATTGGCTCTTGCTATGGAACAATCTTGGAGGAACAAAGTGTACCGTGATGCTCTACACAAGTCTCATTTCCAAAGAACAATGCTCAATACAAGTGAAAATACCCAAGCCCTGGTCAGGATAGTCTCAAGTATACTTTGCACCCTAGGTTGGACACAATCTATGTGCCCCTTTCTCCCATGCCCATATCTCATCAAACTACTTCCTTCTTCTTTCTTGAGAGTTCTCCATCATGTGAATGTTTTTCCATGCTTTTCCAAGACACATAAATTTGTATATAAGCCTTAAGGGGTGGTTTCCAAACCATCACACCCTTTCACAAAGGTTACCTTTTATTCCTCCCCCTTTTAAAAGATTATATATATATATATATATTTTATTAATCTTTTTTTTAACCAAAGGATTATAATATCCTTTATTTTTATATTTGCTTTTAATTTTAAAGGGTTATTTCATAAATTTCTTTTCTTTTGGAGAAAAAAGTTACATAGATTTTTTCCCCTTGTAAATTAGCTATTGTCCTTAGTAACATGAGATGGATCTGCATTACAACTCAAAAAACACATGATCAATAATTGAAGAAATTAATATTGAATATATTTATTCTTCATATGTTTCCATATATATATGAACATCTACATCCTTTTCTTATTTTAATTCATAGATCTCTCTGTCTTTTTATTATTTCAAGATATTTTCTTTTTCCAATCAAAATTATGACAAGAATTGTACATACATACATATAAAAATTTACAATTGAAGAAACTATTGGTATTCTATATTTTAATCACATGTATTTCAAATTTATCAATTTTCTCTCATGTAACTTGTTTTCTTTAATGTAGATGTTTTCATTACTAACATGCAACTTCAACATTAAATTTACAAAATTATTATGTGTTGACATAACATTTACCTAGTGAATGACATGTATATCCCATACTATGTAGTCACTCATTGTTGAATTATATATAATCTATATACTCAAAATATATTCTAAGATGATAATCATGCATTCCATACTACATGAGTATCCTCTTTTCCTATACAATACTTTATAAGAAACATGTACAAATTTATTGGGTTGATCAATTCGAATAACAAAGTACAATAGAATAAAACATGGTAATCTTTCAAGGCATCTTAACATGAATAGAACAATAGTAAATTGTTAACATGCATGGATCACTTCATAGAGAAACATTAGAACTAATTCTTTATTCAATTAACTAGAGTGCACCCACCTAGAATAAAAACTATATTAGCTTAGAATGCACCCGGTACATCTATAGCTAATCCATCCCTGATTATTTCTTAATCTTGTTGACACACCAAGGTCCATGTTCCATAAGATTGAACTCGTTAAAAAAATTCTTTCTTTATATTTTTCTTCATGTAAGGAATTCATCATAGAAAAGTTCTATAGTAGTGATCCCAAGAGACCATATATAAATATTTTGTTGGGCTTCCCATTTTCATCCCAAAAATGTAGTCCAATATTTGTCAATTTGACTATGACACCATTATCTAACAAAATATGATTTGGCTTGAGATATTTATAAATGAATTCTAACTTGTGAAGATAAGTCAAGACCTTCACTATGTCTTTTAATATTGTTGCAACTATAGATTCTTCAAATGGACATCATCAAATGAAAAATTTAATATATTTGATCAATCTAACCCACATATATGACATAACTATACATAACCATTTTCACACTATGAAAGACAATGAGTATTTTTAAAAATTAGAGTTAGTTTCTACCCTTGTAAAAATTTGACATGTCCCCATGTCTAAGACTAAGAAAAACATTTTAGTTCCTTATCTTGTAATATATAGTATTATTTTAATCAATTTTATGATTTAAAATGATCCAATAATCTATGGGTAATGGCCCCAATACTTTTAAAATAGACATATGTAATAAATCAAATTAGTTTTAAATAAAATAACAACATAATGCAATCCAAATGAAAATTTGTATTAAACTAAAAAAAAAATGAGTAAAACAACCATATTTAAATGGAGTTTTTTTTTTCAATCTCCCATCAACATAAGAATATTGTAATGTGGCTATCTCTTGAAAGAATACTACTACCTTGTTCGTAGTTACGAGGATTCATTCATAAATTTGCATAACTATGCCAAGGTCGATTTGTCCAAGAAACTACCAATACTTTCAATACCTTATTGCCAAAGACATCCAAGAAATTGATGAGAATTGAATCTTGAAGTATACATCAGCTGTGAGACAATATATTGAAACATGAGATGAATTGTACTCCGAATAACCTCCTTAGGATGTGTCTATATTTATGTAGACAAACTTGAAGCAAAATTCACTTCAAGGAAAATTCACCACCAGCAATTCACCGCCATGGAAAATTAATCGCAAACTTTTAATGCGATGAATTTTCCGCAGCAGTGAATTGCTGGTGGTGAATTTTCCTTGAGGTGAATTTGTCATGGTGGTGAAATTTCCCACTGTGAATTATTGACAGTAAATTTTCTAATGTTGAATTGATGTCAGTAAATTTTCCTCGAACCCATTCTAGGATCACTTGTGTAATACATCACTCTACAAATGTTCACTCTAGGAGTATTAGGAAATCAAGTGACTAAAAGACAGATTATGCTGAGCTCTTCACATTGCCCAACTCTTCACCAAGTTCTGTACAAAATAAATAAGACACATGTAGGTTGTTCTTCAACTATAGAGTGTTGAATAAAATCATGTTGGAGAAAAGGACTATTACACTAGCTTTGTGGTGGCTCGTTCTTACCAAAACAGATCTTCAGTTACGCCATCATCCATTTTCCATCTAACACTTAGATGGATGGAAGATTAAATTCAAATCATTTAAGAAACTTAAAAGGCTTATTTGAGTTATTTATTTTTCCTTGTGACCTTCCCAATGCGTAAGTGACATTCTTGCGGATGATGAATGGTCTTCAAAACCATTTCATAGAATATTTGATGTCTTGGATTTCTAATTAAGCTATCTATCTATTTGGACTTGGCTTGGGCACCTTCTTCTCCTCTTTTTGAGATATTTTCTTAAGGATTTGACATGGGCAATAGGATTTAGCAGGTAACCAACGGATAACTAAAACCCATAACTAAATTCCTTGATTCCTCGTTATTGCTTGGCCCTTGGTTCACATGGCGTACTGGTTTACATTATGTATTCATCATTTATGCCTTATAGACAGTCGGGGTGATTCATGATCCATAGTTGGGATTTAATTTTACGTAGCGACAATGTGTGAAAATGCATATATCCTAGTGAATTCACTAAGATACGATCTAAATGGTATTGATCCACATAGAGGATGGCAGTGAATTCACACAAATCAATCAATCTCTTACTCCCCAATAATGTGATGCAAAATGACACTTATTTATTGGTTTTATCCAAACTAGGGATCAAGGTGGTAAGAATAAGGTTCACTTTGTGAATTCCAACTAATCAATCAAATTTATGATCTCTCTAGTTTGTCAAGAAAATGCAGACTACACCAGTATCAGACTTTGACTTTGGAGTAGTCGATCTGTAGAAGTTTCTTTTTTCGATCCTATCAAGCGGCTAACATGCTACTAATAGATTTAATGGTATTGTATCAATGTGATAGGCCAAACAGTTTTAAATACAGAGGATATACCTTGGCATATGCAAATTATTAAATATAACATGATTTTTAAGCAGTACCTATGTCCAATAACACCTTCTATTCTTTTTTTAAGTCGCAACTTTTGATGTCTCAAGACATATCTTTTCATATCTTAGGACTATTTCAAAGAGACTTACAATTTTATTATCTCAAGTTGTTGGAAACTTGTGTTGTCATTGATGTATTGATGTCAACCTCTAAGGAAGTAAGTGTGTTGGTTGCATTATGTTGTCATTAGTATTGTCACTGGTGTCAACCTCTAATGTAACAATGATGAATAAGTGTTTGTAGATATCAACCTCTTGTGTGGTTGAGATGCTGAGAAGATGTTGTAGATATTGAGATGGTGTTTGTGGTGCTTGGTTTCCAAGTGCTTTTGAGAAAATTTGAATAAATGAAAGTTTAGTATGACAAAGTGGTATTCAGTGGTTTGCTCTACATTTCTTCATGGTTGAAGCTATGATTATGCGATTTGGAGTTGATGATCAGAGGTGTTACATCCAGAGTTTCAAGTTTTAGATCATTTTACAGTGGAAGATGTGTTTGACAATATATCTATCTAGTGAAACACGGTGTCTAGGAGAAATGAAATTGCTCTGCATTTCTCCATAGTGAAGTTTATGGTGTTGCAGATCTAGGAACGTGCTTATAATGTCTGTATATACCTTCCCTTAAAGTTTAAGGTGTTGAGTTGTTCCACAAAATTGTCTGATGTGTTGGATGTTTGTGCCAGTATGTTTGGTTGCATAGAATGGAAGTGTTCTTGAGTTTCAGGTGGTTGCAGTGGTTGTGCAGAATATTTTGATGGTGTTGGAGTATTCTGAGATGTTGTATGAATGGTGTGGAATGTTGTTGTGTGATCTGCGAGATTTTTTGATATTGAAATGTGTGTTTGGTGTCGCTTGTTAGTGTTAGTGCAGGTTTGACCGACCTAGTGTGCTTGTGCTAATTGCAGAGGATAATTGTTGATTAAGTGTTGAGAAGCATGTTGGTGTATATTTGGGTCCCAATTAAGTAGTGTCATGGTTTGACTTCACTTATTTATGTTGAGGAAGTGTTTGGTATCGACCTATTTGATGTTGCATAGTTGAGGTTTATAAGTTTCATTAAGGCCGACATAATTGAGATTGTTTTAGGTTGCGGAGGGTATAAATGAAAGGAGAATCATTGTGTGGATTAAGTGTGAAGTGTGTGTGATGTGAAAGATGCGAAAGTGATAAAGAGCGTTGATCTGAGTGTGAGCCTTAATGCTCATGACTTCCTAATGCGGCGAGCAAAAGGTGTCTACATTTCAGACCATTTGATGAGTTTTTTGTGCTTCAGAGGAATTATACCTTTGACATATGAGAGATGCATTGCTAGCAGTTCAAATTAGTAGTGAGCCACCCCTTCTTCTTTCTTTCTTAAATGGACAGTGAGTCCTTTGGCAGCAAGCCATCGATAGTGAGCCTTTCTTTAACTTTCTAGGTAGTGAGCCTTATTGTATTCGGTGTTGCAATTCATATATTAGTGAGCTAATCCTCTCTATGGTTTTTTCCTTCTTGGATTTTCCACATAAATCTTGTGTTCTTATGTGTTTGATGTGTTTGCATTACTACTTTACATGTTTACATTTTGTTAATGCATGCTAAGAGTTTAATGGTGGATGAGGGTTTAAGAACTAATGTAGATTTGAATGTTCATGAGGGTTTTTGATGTTTTAAAAGCATACAACTAATTCACCCCCCTCTCAGTTTTCTTGTGCATCTAACAATTGGTATTAGAGTTTTGGTTCCCAGGAAGAAGCTTAATCGCTTGAGGTAGATCTAGATGGTGCACATGAAAGGTGTCAAAGCTCCTTTATTCAATGGAAAAATTATACTTACTAAAAATTTAGGATGGAGTCTTTCTTACTCTCCCTTGGATTTGGTGTTTGGCAGTCTATTGAAAGAGGTTATACTATGCCTGCAAATGGACCATCAACTAATGATGAGATCAAGGCATATGAGAGCAATGAAAAAGAAAGGAATGCAATCTTTGTAAGGAATCTAAGGTAGTGGAACAAATTCCTACACTAATATTGAGAGAAGAATAATGCAAAAAATTTACATATCTTTAATAGTTACAAAAACTTAAACAAAAATAGACATAAATATAATGCATACCACAACACACTAATTTATGTAGGGAAAACCCTTTCGGGAGAAAATCCCCACACTCCAAAAGCCGCTATTATTTAGTAAATAAAAAAGATTACAATATACTTGTAGAGAAAGCTTCTCACAGGAGTATCACCATTTAGAAATCCAAAGATAACACGACTGCTATTAGACTCTCAGAATAAATCATCATCTCTCTCTACTGCAACCATAATACAACACCCTCATAAAATAGGGTTACATTCTAGGGCAAGACAGGCCAACAAAATATCCACCATTAGATCTAAAACCTAATAATTAACAGTCTAGATTTACAATGTATCGTATATCTAATGTATGTTGGTCATTTTAGTAGTTTCCTGAAAAAGTTAACAAAAAAATGTTTACACGCATCCCATTCTCCCCCTTGCTACCATTGTATATTACACCTATCAGTGTAACTAGGAAATATATATTCATATATATATCCTATCACTAATAAACTTTATATAATTGTAAGGTTGAGAAAAAATTTCCCAACAATATTGAATGGTCTCACTGATTCAGAACTTATGAAGGTTATAAGCTACAAGTCTGCTAAAGATGTCTAGAAAAAGTTGGAAATAATCTATGAAGGAGATGACAGGCCAAACAAGCGAAGATGCAGATCTACAAAGCCAAATTTGAAACCCTAAGGATGTCTAAAGATGAATATATTTCTACCTACATGCTCAGAGTTGATGAAGTTATCAATACCATCAATGGTCTTGGTGGAAATCTGGATGAAAGCGAAGTTTTGAAAAGGTATTAAGAACTCTACCTAAAGCTTATAGTCATAAAGTTTTTGCTATTAAGGAAGCTCAAAATTTGGATCATTATTCTAGAGATCAAATGTTTGGTGCTTTAACTTCTTTTGAAATGAGAGAGTTTGGTCAAGATACTACAAGCAAATAAACTTCTTTTAAAGTATGCAAAGTGGAAATGGACGATGGATCAAACCTAGATGATTTTGATGAGGTGGAAGCAAACTTTGTGAGGAGATTGAAAAAGGGTACTAGAAAATATAGAGGTAAGCTACCTTTCAAATGTGTCAATTGTGGAAAGATAGATCATTATGCATCTAAATGCCCAATCAAAGTTACTAATGACAAACAAAAGGATTATAAGGGTAAATTTTTCAAGAAGATTTATTACATTGAAAAGGACATTGGTGCATCTAATGATGAAAAATAAAATTATCAAAATGAGGACAGTGATGAATGCTTGTTCATGGCTTTAAATGTTGGGACTAATTATACTAATCTTGAAAGATGTGTGAAGGAAAGTGCTCTAGAAATTGAAGGAACTAGTTAATTTATTTTCATGCTAGAGAGGAGAAGTATTCATGGATCATTGACAGTGGATGCTCAAATCATATGACAAGTGATAAGAGTAAGTTTTTTAAGCTTGAAAATTAAATTATGGTGGTCTTTTTAAGTTTGGTGATGATATTGTATATGCATAAAATTGGTCATGTCTGATTAATCCTGGCATTTAATTAAATATTTATTATTTAATTAATTTCTCTAAAGTCTTCTACATATGATTAAATTTAATTAATTTAATTATATTGTTCATTCAATTTATTCTTCTATCATGATTAAATAAATCAATTTTTATTTAATTATTTCACATTCATATGTCCACTTGATTAATTAAACAAATACACTTTATTTATTTTAATTAATTATCACTTTTTGAATTTAATTAAGTCTTTTTGATTTAATTAAATTTAAATATTTCTTTTCGAATTCTTCTTCTAATTAATTAAATATTTTATTTAATTAATTTCATTTACAAGTTTAATTAAATATCTTCCATATCTTTTCAAAATCATAATTAAATATTTTATTTAATTATGAAATCTTCCATTATTCTTCAAATCTGGGGTAAATATTCTATTTTAAGAAAAATCTCCATGTCACCTATAAATCAATAATTGAATTTAATAATTCATTATTTATTTTCTTCAAAATCTTTCCATAATCTCACAAAAAGATGTTTTTTTTTACAATTCATCTTTATCATCTCATCTTATCTCTTTTTACAGAAAAGAAAACAAATCTTGCTTTATGTTTTCTTCTGTTTTTCTTCAGTCTTATCCATCTTCAACCGTTCGATCTGCTAGGAATTTTCACAGTCATTAATCATATCAGCCAATTAGAAGCTTTCAAAAACTCTATAAATAGCACTGCAAATCCAAGCAATGGTTACAACACATAACAGATGAATTAGAGATTAATTACATTCTAGAATTCTAGCATCTTAGCATTGTCATTATAGCTATTATATTTCATAGCATTATCATAATATTTTATTTTAGCAATCATGTTTAGCATTAGAATAATCATGTCTTAGCATTACATGCATTCATATTCAATCTCATTCTCTAGGAAGACCATTTGTTGAGCCTAGCCCAAGATCTGAGAGCCAGCTAGAATCGACAGAAACACTGGAGATAGAGGACGATAGGACGACATCGATAACATGATACTGAGTTTGCATCTCTATTATTTTAATATTTTTTTTTTGATATAATGTCTTATTGGTGTGTTTGATTCATTTGTTTTTATATATTTAACACGCATAAAAATTGATCACATTTTTGGCACCCACTGTGGGGCATTTTTCCCTGTTTTTAACATTTATTTGTAGGTTTTCTAACAAATTTTCACATTTTGGAATTCGGTTTTTTGATAAAACTTTCCGTTTTAGCACATTTGAGGATTTTTGAAGCGCATACGTAGGTTTTTACAGCGCATCCGTAGTTATCTTTCAGTACTTTTGTAGGTACTTCGGTGCATCCAAGAACTGTTTTAGCGCATTGGAGGAACATAATGGTGCATTTACAGGACAGAATGGCACATATACCCAGCTCAGTTTATTAAATTTTGTAAAAACAAAAAAAAAATTAGTTGCATTTTGTTTTAGCACATTTAGGAGTTTTTGTAGTGCATTTGATACTTTCTGTAGTGCATATAGGATCTATTTTAGCGCATTTACTTGTTATTGTTGCGCATATAGTTGATCTTTTAGCACATACAGGTTGTAACTAAACAGGTTTATGAGTCTGACGCCTTCCACAGATAGAACCTTTTTTGGATTAAAAGGAACCAATCTAGGATAGTCACAGCTGGCTTTAAAAAGAATCAACCCTAGGATAGACATGGATTTAAAATGAAGCAATCTAGGACAGTCACCACACATTGATTTTACGGTTAAAATGAATCCCATGCTTTTTGTGAAGCAACATTTTCACATAGTTTAGATCATTGTAATTTGGGTTTTAAAAAAGAATAGTGTCTACTGTGTTTGTGGCAATAGGTCTATGCTCTCCCCTTAACTGGGTGACCAAAATACCAGACTTTCCTTTTACATTCATGCAATTTTATTGCTTTATTACATCTTGTAGAGGGCCTGCTCTTGTGGGAAAAAGTACTCACCCAAGAGGAACGACTCAAGTGGGTTCAAGCCAAAGCCAGGCTATTCCGCCCCACTATAAAATTTAAAGCAAATCAGGGGAAACCCTCTTTTTCCGGTAGTGTGCAAGATAACCATCCCCAAAGCCTTTGTTCTAAAGGTTGGGAGGTCTCCTGAGGGAGTTTATTATTGTCGCATCGAACAGAAACCCTTACTACGAACCTAGTGTAGTGGCTAGTCGAAGTTAGTTTTCGAACATCATAATAATCACAGTGCAAGGGGAGGGAAGAATCTTCCCCCAAGATACTCACCATATAATTGCCAAGGACTATTTGCTTAGGGGATTCGGTATCCACTTCCATCACTCTGAGTACGCGCCTAGAAAAGACAAAAAAATGGGTGCCCCTTTGGGGGTGACACGGCTGTGTGAGTCGACGCAGTTCTAAGATGTGGGTTGTTGATTATTATGATGACCTACTTGAGTACTAAGAGTGAGTCTGCTTGAACTATCTGTCATGTGTAGAACCTGTGAAAACACTTTTTGAATTTTTTTTTTGAAACATACACTTGATGTTTAGAATAGGACTTAAA
This sequence comes from Sequoia sempervirens, assembly GCA_007258455.2. Taxonomy (NCBI): domain Eukaryota; kingdom Viridiplantae; phylum Streptophyta; class Pinopsida; order Cupressales; family Cupressaceae; genus Sequoia; species Sequoia sempervirens. The sequence continues at coordinate 103,806,584 of VDFB02058242.1, forward strand.
AACAACTTTTTTCAGAGTGTTTGTTGTGTTTTCAATCACACTAATTTAGATAAAAGATCATCTAAAATGAACATGTCAAATCTTAGCTGAAACTGCTCACAAACTGTTCGAAAAGTTACCTTGGAAAAATTATTTTAGCGCATATAGGGTATATTCTAGCGCATTTACTGGTTAATTCAACACTTTTAGGGTCTGTTTTAGCGCATTGAGTGTTTTGGCGCATTCGCCAGCTATTCTAAAAACAAACTTTTCAGTCACTGTCACAACATTTTTCTTGCAGCGCATATAGGACACAGAGTAGCCCATTTGGGACATATTGTAGTGCATTTGACCATTTCTCTGGCACATATCCCTGTTTCTAAAGTGCATATAGGGGACATAATAACACATCTGTCACTTTTCTCGAATCATTGTTTTTGGATCTGAGTTTATAGCCTTGGTCCAATATCATATCAACATTTCCTTTCATGCTTAGGAAGTGGAAATCTACCAAGTTTGTCAAGAAGTCAATTGCCAATAAAATCAAGAAACCCAAGAAACCTTTAGGATACAAGAAAACCTTACAACGAAGGAAGTTTTTATTCAAGAGTCGAAACGTCTTGCTCCATTATCGCAAATTTCTCCATAGGTACCAAGATTTTTTCAGGGGATTTACTGACGAATACACTTTATACCCACTAGATTCATGAGCCTATTTTCAAAGAAGAGCCCTTTCACAACGACACAATCACAATCAGCCTCTTGATTTCAACTATATACCACAACCTTCTATCAAATATCCGACACATCCTAGTCAAATACTTCAATGAATCGAAATAGGCTATTTGATATACTGATCATTCTTCGAAAACAAGGATTAAATCTTACAAGTGCACCTTTCATCACAAACTTCTAAATTCTTGGTTCAACTTCTCCTAACAGGATTCTGACATCCTTTATCATTGGAAGCCACAATCATGAATTAGGAACATAGTTTTGGTCATATCATAAGATTTTCATCTTATCAGATTAAAACATCATCATTGGTTGTACTCATCAAACTATGATCTAAGTTTAGAAGAACATCTTGAAATCGTATGCCTATTTTTACAAGATCACAATATAATAAGCTGAAGGAATATATTCAACAAGAAGATCATACCCCAAGAACTCAAGAAGAAGGTAAAAATAGTGATCCTCTTTATAGTGTGAGTCGAAATCCCCTTTTTGAAGACAACATGGCCGAAGCAGCAAAGGATCCGTTTACTTCCAACAGAGATCTAAGAAAAACCCTTGAAGATAGTGATGACGAACAAGAAGAAGAGCATCGCCTTAGAGAAGCCGAGCAAGATCCAAAATTTCTCAAAGCAATAGAAAAGCTCCTAGAACACGACAAAGAAAAATATTTCCTATATCTGGCTGATAAAGGAGCTAAGTTGCCTCATGATTTCAACACTGAGAACTTAAAAAGGAATCTTGATGAGACACCCTTAACCGATATTAGTGCCTTGTCTCAACAATTTAAGGCACTTCAAGGGAAAGTTAAAGACCTACAAGGGGGAACCACAATGAAGACATATGCTCTTGATGACATCTATCCATACCCCTTTGATCGATGTCTCAACATGATCCCATTTCCTAAGCATTGTGAAATCCCAAAGTTTGATCGTTATAACGGGAAATCGGACCCAATTGACCATATTAGAGACTTCTGAAACATGACGAGTTTTCTCATGAGGATACATACTTAATGCACTTGTTTCCTAGAAGTCTTGGAGGCCAATCTATGGAATGGTTGTCAAAAATCACACCGCCTATTAAAGCATTTGAGGAATTGATTAACGAGTTCATATCACAATATTCTTACAACATACAACACCAAATAACCATGATTGATCTATGCAAGGCTAGGAAAAAACTAGGTGAACCATTCATCACATTTCTTCAGAGATGGAGAATATTGTTCGCTAGATATCCACGTCATGTTCCTGAAAAGGAAGAGATCACTACCTTCATAAACAGCTTGGATCAAGAGATGAGTTATCGTCTAAATCTTCATTGTCCTCCCTCTTTTCAGAAATTGATTGAAAATTCAATCACAATTGAAAGTGCATTAGTCCAGAGGGGGATAATCAAACTTGATAGAGACAATCCTAGCTCCTCAAACCACCACAATGAAAAATCTAAGTTTTGGACTCACAACAAAAATGTGGTGAATGATGGTGTTGTAGATGCACATCATGTCTCACCTAAGCCAGTTGTTCTTAATATTCCTCGTAACAACAACTCTAACAATTTCAACTCAGTTACGAATCAAGGAAACAATCCTCCTCCTCTGAGGAATAACCAAAATCCAACTTTTGTTCCAAATCAAAGTAATACCAACAATCAAGGGTATCGTGGAAACAACGATGCCTTAGGAAATACATCCAACATGAATCCACAACGATCTTCATTTTTCTCCAACAGAAGAAATTTTACTCCATTGAGGCAATCTTTGGAATCTGCCCTTATAAAGACTTGATGGCAAAGAACGTTATTACCCTACCGCCTCAACGTAACTTCGAACCTAGTGTGAGGCCGCCATCGTGGAATGATGCATACTATTGTGAATATCATAGATGTAAAGGCATCATACGAATAATTGCCAAGCATTGAAGAATGTTATTCAAGACTTAATCGAAAATGGCATCGTCACAATAGAAGGGAACCAACAATCAAACGAAGACCACCAAGCATTTCAAAACCATTTTCCCAACTATCAAAAGGGTGAGTCTTCTGGGAAGAATGTGAATCATATCGATGAGCATATAATCAACCATATCTACACTAATGATGAGCAGGTTAATGTTATAAAAGTCAAAGAGAAAATGAAATATGGAGAAGTTAACGTAACAACAAGGGAACAAGCCAAAGTTGTCCTAAAAGGTGCTCCTTCAAAATCCATTGTGCCCCCACCTCAACATCGATATGATTTAATCAATCAACTTGGAAAAACTCATGCCCAAATCTCTATTTTAGAACTTCTGAAGATTTCTCCAGCACATAAGGAAATTCTAGACAAAGCCCTCATTGAAACAGCTGTATCCAATGATCTGGATGTGGATCAATTTCAAGCCATGGTGGGACACTTGTCCTCACCCACATGCCTCTCATTTTCTGAAAAAGATGATGTTTCCATAACTCATCCCCATAACTCATCACTATACTTAGAAGTCATGATCCACAAGTTTCGTGTTAGACGTGTACTAATAGATGGAGGTGCTGGTTTGAACATATGTACCATGAAATTAATTCAGACTTTAGGATTTTTTGTGGATTCCATTTTATCCCAGAAGAAAGATTACTATTAAAGCCTATGATGATGAGGAAAGAGCATCCAAGGGTTTAATCATGTTACCAATCAGAGTGGGACCAGTTATCAAAAATGCTTTCTATCAAGTGTTAGACCGTGATCTTGCATACAACATCTTGTTGGGTCGTCCTTGGATCGACGAAATGCAAGTTGTACCGTCCACATATCATCAATGTCTTAAGTTTCCTTATGATGGATAGGAGATCACGATATCGGCTCATAATTCTTACCGTCAAACTTGTGCCAACATCAAAGCTAGTCAAGACACTCTGGTTCCCAACAATCGAGAAGTGCCTGCTAGTACTTCTCCAAAAGTTGATACACAAATCAGTCAACTAACCAAAAGCTTTGACAAGAAACTACGGTTCAAGGATAATGGAGTAGGAGAATATTCTCTCTGTCTGGATAATCTTCCTACATCACCTTGGTCACATGGACAACCTTCTATCACGCAACATCAGATATCTATAGCATCAACATCAACACAATCACCGACATAACCAATCACAAAGTTTAATGGACAATTTATCAAGGAGAAATTCCCAATAGAAGATCCCGAGGATAGCGAAATGATAAAATGGCTCTATAGAGATGAAGATGAAGATGAAGCAGTTCTAAATGTCAAGCTACCAACAGATCAATATGGTAAAGGATACTCAATCGTGCAAAAGATGGGCTATGATGGTAATGGTCCTATCGGAAAGAGAAAAGGAGTAGTTGAGCCTATTCACCTACCAGGACTTGCTGCAAAAGATAAAACATGACTAGGCTATGATACTAGCTTGAAAGAAATAAAATCCAAACAATTGAATGATACTATACTCACATTGCAAGAAAGTTATAATCCAAGGGAAGCATGCTTGACAACAATTCAGAATTTCATCGATAATAACTTTGACACAGACTCTAGAGAATATGAATGGGATACCATCCATAATGATGAATTCTGGAGGGACAAATAGGTTGATGTGATACACAAGGATACCCCAACTCTAATCAAAGGAGAAGGCTTAGGGACCTAACCACATGAATTTGAACTACAACGCGACTATGATTCTAGTGATACTGAGTCAGATTTAATCGAACAAGACTATCATGAGGACAATACCATTATTGACCTACCTCATACCTTGGATTCTAGAGACACTTCCATTATGACCATAACCATAGCCGATTTCTCATAGCTTAATGACCTGCTACCACTAATACATCCTGATCTCATTGATTGGGATCTATCTGAACCTCCTGATATACCTATGTTTCCAACCGACGAATCTATCGTGAACTTCCTTTCCACAAAAGACTTAAATGATTGTTCCACTAGCAATTTTTGGCATAAGATCCTTAGTCAGGAGAGTGTCAAGTCTCCTAGCTACAAAAATAAAAAATAAAAAAGAAAGATCTAATGGTGAAAACCAGAGTCTGGCAGTGTTAGATCAAGCAAAAGATAAAACAAAGAGCGTATCAGATGGTGAAAACCTTTTTAAGGCACCAGATTATGGGATGCTTGAAAATTTCCCAGAGCACTATCATGAGCGATCGCCCATCTTGATTGACCCTACAAAAGCAGTCAATCTTGAAACTACAAAAAAACCAAGGATTCTACAGCTAGTTGCATTAATGATAGATAAAGAAGTACCTGAGTTCATGGAATTTCTCAGAACAAATCAAGTCAACTTTGCCTGGTTTTATGCAAACATGCCAGGTCTTGATCATGATCTTATAATGCATCACTTGTCCATTAAACCAGGAGTAAAACCTGTGAAACAAAAACTTAGAAAGATGTATCCTCATGTTGCACTACTTGTTAAGGAAGAACTTAAGAAACTCGTCGATGTGGGATTTATAAGATCAATTGACTATGCAGAATGGATCTCCAACATTGTTCCTATATCCAAGCCTGACAAAAGTGTTAGAGTATGCAAAGATTTCAGAGATCTTAATAAGGCATGTCCTTAGGATGACTTCCCTCTTCCAAGCATTGATACCATAGTGGATCTGACGGCTAGCCATTCCATGTATTCACTAATGGATGGTTTTTCTGGTTATAACCAAATCAAGATTGCACCTGAAGACCAGGACAAAACAGCTTTCATGTGTCCATGGGGGACTTACTGTTGGAACGTCATGCCTTTTGGTTTAAAGAATGTTGGGGCTACATATCAAAGAGCTATGACTACAATTTTTCATGACATGATACACACATTCATGGAAGATTATGTTGATGACATATTGGAAAAATCATACACAAGAGAAGGACATCTCGAGATATTATCCAAAATATTTGCAAGGTTGGAAAATTTCAAAGTTCGTCTCAACCCTAAGAAATGTGTTTTCAGAGTCACATCTGGAAAGATCTTGGGATACATAGTTTCAGCAAAAGGGATTGAAGTAGACCCCGCCAAAGTACAAGCAATCATGGAAATGCCTCCACCAAGGAATTCAGTTAGTTGAGGTCACTATAGGGACAACTCCAATCTATACGAAGGCTCATTGCACAACTAGAGGATAAAAGCCTACCCTTCACACATCTATTGCATAAGAATGTTCCTTTAAAATGGGATGATAAGTGTGAAATGGACTTTCAACAAATCAAGTAGTATCTAATGAACCCACCAGTTCTAGTACCACCAAATCCGGACAAACCACTCATCTTATACATTGCTGCAACAGAGACATCTTTGGGGGCATTGCTAGCACAAGATGACTCTACAAGAAAGGAACATGCAATCTATTATATCAGCTGAACATTAACAGGTCATGAACTTAACTACACTTTCATCAAGAAGGCTTGCTTAGCAGTGGTCTTTGCTTCACAAAAGTTTCAACACTACATGTTAACTCATACAATCAATCTTGTTGCAAAAATTGATCCACTCAAGTATCTATTAAGCAAAGCTACATTGACAGGAAGTATAGCAAAATGGGTTATGATCTTAAGCGAGTTTGATATCCATTATATTGATCACAAAGTAATCAAAGGACAAGTTATTGCTGATCAATTGGCTAAAGCACCCCTACAAGTAGAGCATCCCATGTACATTGAATTTCCAGATGCTGATGTCTTCACGACAGAATCAAAACAACCTTGGTCATTATATTTTGATGGTTCATTTACCCAACATGGATTGGGGGCAAGAATACTCTTTGTCACCCCTCAAGGAAATACCATTCCTTGGTCGTATCGGCTAATGTTTCCATGCACTAATAACATAGCCGAATATGAAGCTTTAATCACTGGACTCAAAATAGCATTGGAATGGAGAATCACAGAATTACAAGTCTATGGTGACTCACAGTTAGTCATTAACCAGATCAATGATGATTATCAGACTAAAGACGAAAAAATGTTGCCATATAAGAAAATGATTGACGATCTCAAGAAATACTTTGTAGACATCAAGTTCATACAAATTCCAAGGCTTGATAAAAAGGCAGCTGACGCTATGGCCACAATCGCTTCATCATTACAACTCCCAGAAAATTAGGCTCGCTATGAATTTCTGTTGGAACAATCATTTACACCTGCCTATGACACACCTGAAAGCCAAATCATTTGCCACTTAGTAGGATTCGATTCACCTTGGTATGAAAAGACTTATGCCTACCTAAAAGACGACATCTTACCACTTGACTTATCTCGTAACCAAAAGAATAATTTTATTTGCCAATCCTCTCACTATACCCTCAACACTGACATCCTCTACCGCCATGGTCTTGATGGTACTTTACTTTGATGTCTTGAACGTGACGAATCTGACAAGGCTTTACATGAAGTTCATGGTGGCATTTGTGATACTCATTCAAGTGGACTAACCTTATCCAAGAAATTGATTAGAATGGGTTACTACTAGCCTACAATGGAGAGGGAATCATTCACTTTTGTAAAGAAGTGCTCTAAATGTCAGATACATGGAAATCTCATTCATGCACCAGCACAGGAACTACAACCATTCATACCAACCTAGCCATTCTCTCAATGGGGGTTGGATCTAGTTGGAAAGATTCATACTTCATCATCAAACAGACACAAGTTCATCATAATAGTGACATAGTATTTTACCAAGTGGATTGAGGCAGTACCTCTCACTAAAGTCATCGAAAAACAAATCTCATCATTCATACTCAACTATCTCATTTGTCGGTATGGCATTCCCAACTCCATCATTATAGATAATGGACGACCATTCAAGAATCAGGATGTTGATGAACTTTGTGAGAGATTCCATATTCAACACAGATATTCAACACCCTACTATCCATAAGGGAATGACCAAGCAGAGGCCTCAAATAAAACAATATTGAAAATCTTGAAGAAGACTGTGAATGATGCAGGGAAAGATTGGCACATTCAACTTAATCCTACATTATGGGCCTACAGAACTAGTATTTGAACACCAACAGGAGCAACACCGTTTGCTCTTGTCTATGGAGCAGAAGCCATCCTACCTTTAGAGGTTGAGATTCCATCGCTCAAAGTATCTCTGAAAGGTCTAATCACAGATTATGAATACAGAGTTTCTCAACTGCAAGGACTGGAACTTCTTGATGAAAAGAGACAACGAGCAGCTAATCATTTGAAAGCATACCAACAAATGATGTCTCACAGCTATAATCATAAAGTTGAACCACGTATCTTTTAGGTTGGTGATTTTGTTCTAAAAGAGAACCCACACAATCAACAAGATAGAGAGAAGAAAGGAAAGTTTGAACCAAATTGGCTGGGTCCTTACGTGGTCATAGCAGTATATGGTTTAGGAGCATACAAGTTGTCAATGCCAGAAGGGGACCTATTTAACAAACCCATCAACAACATGCACTTGAAAAAGTATTATGTTTGAAGCAGTTATCATCATCTGAGAAAGTCCTGAAAAAATACAAAAACAACATAAAATGTCCTGAAGAAATACAAAAATAGCATAAAACATCCTGAAGAAATACAAAAACATCAGAAAAAGTCCTGAAAAAATACAAAAAAATTAGAAAAAGTTCTGAAAAAATGGTTACCCTGGTGAAAACCTGGCAAATGGGCATCTCGGTAGCGACAAAAAAAAAAAAAAACACAAATAGTGAAAATCTAGCAAATAGACACTATTTGTAGCTCTCCATCTATTAGTTCATGTTCTGCACTTAGCTTTTTCAACCTTCATTTTCGCACATCTTTCCATCATCTTAGGTTTGTACCAACATCATGATGACACCATTTTCCTAAAGCAATAACATCTTACCATGGCTTGATCATCATACATATTCATTTTAGCAAGTTGTGTCAATATTGGGGGCAAACATTGACATACTTTGGGGAAATCAACTTTCAGGTCCTACCAAAACAGCTTGACAATGACATAGAATCCAATCATGCACACAAACAATCAAATCCTAGGAACAACTATCCAATCATTGACCCATAACACAATGGTTTTTCAGAAAAATACCATATCATGACTCATATCTGGATGATCTAAAATCTGAATAATGATTGGAATATCAATTTTATATTTTGACCAATGGTTGTTTGATTTTTTGATATCATCTCTTTGGAGCACACTCAATGATGTACTGAACTAGAGTGGCAAGGAAAGAGGATGACTTTTCTTTGTCTGTTGTCTTGAGGTTAACTATCGATTTGGTGCAAATATGTCATGAGACATGATTTCCAAAGCATATCATTGATGACAGTTCCACATTTACATCAGAAAGTGGTTAGTCTTTGTTTGTTTATGCAAGAAATTCTCAGGTCATCTCGGTTCAACTATACCTTGATACTTGTGTTCGCTTGCTATATCAAAAATCATGAAGTTGTACTCAGGTTATCATTGGTGCTAAGTTCCCCTCTGATGCTTGTACATACTTTCAACATTTTATAAGGTTGTATGATGATTCAAGAAAGCTACCCAAAGGATCAACAAATGGTTGGTTTTATTTAGTTGCATTTCATTTAGATCAATGTACATATCTGCATATGGGATTCACATTAGAGTTTTGAAAGGCTGAACAGACACATCAACGGTTGTCATGTCTCTTTGGACTATTTGTGGAGGACACTCGGACATTTTTTTCATCCTCATTTCATTATCATTTCATCGTCATTCATTTTCATTTAATTTAGATCATTTCTCATTTATTTATCCTTTGTGATGCATTATCATTTCATTTATCATATTTCATATCATTTCATTGCATATCATTGATCATTCTCATTTTTATCATCTTTGTTTCATTCTTATATCATTTCGATCCTTTATCATTTCATAACATTCATTAGGAATTTTCATATCACTTTCATTATCATCTTATCCATCATTTTTATATCCATGTCATTTTCATTTTACATAGTTGTATTCCATTTTCATCTTATTATCTCATTTCATTTCATTTCATCACATTTCATCATTACATTTCATTACGTTCCATATCATTAAATTTTATCATATTATTATTTACTCATTTACATCATATCATTTTATCATCATTATCATTTTCATATTCTTATTATTCATACCATTATCATTTATCATCATTTCATCATATCCTATCATTTCATTTCATAATTTATTTTACCACTACATTACATAATTACATTTCATTTCATTTTATCATCTCATCTCATTTCATAATTTATCATATTACATTACATTTTCATTTTATCCTCCCATCTCATTTCAGTTCATTTTATCATCTCATCATTCATTTCTTATTCATTTCGTTACATTTCATATCATTTATTATCATCTTATCATACCATTATCATTTATCATTTACATCTTTTATCATTTCTCATTTTCCATATTATTTCATTTGTCATACAACATTGGATTCATATCACATATCATACTACAAATTCATGTTGCATTTCATAAACACAACATCCATCACATCATCATCATTTATGGCATTTGAAAAATCCAAACACAAAAAAATTTCATACAAAACACTACATTTCCACATCATTAGCAAGACATACATCATTTCAACACATGGAATTTTTTATCATCATCATCCACCTGCATGCAATCATTAGTACACATCATATTTCATCATCATCATCATATCATTATCATATCAAATCATCCTGCAAATCATGATTAGTCAATAAATCATCAAAACTATATATCAAAATCCATATCACATAATAAGGAAATAAATTCATATCCATCTCATATCATAATAGCAAATGCAACACATCATCCAAACTCATCGCCACTACATATCATCGCTCATCAAAAATACATACAAATGTCCAACAGTTCAATGAAACTGAAAAGTCTAGACAGATATATGAGATATGATCAAAGTCAATATACATGCTCCAAGAATCTAATATACATCAAATAATCCTACATCCATCAATCAAGGCTGGCTGGTAGAACCCCCTGACGGAGCTGGTCTCGAGGATGGTGGTCTGCCACTAGTCCCTGCATTTGGATCTTGTCGAGGCCCAGTAACCCCCATGCTCTGTGTAGCCGTCTATGTCCTATTCCTGGTCCTACTATGGGACTGTGGGAAAGGATCTCTGTGCTTAGGAGGACACAACTCCTCATATCGGACTCAATAGTACTTAGCCTCTTTGGCCATCTCAAAGCCCTCTGCAATGGCATCTCGCAATGACACACTCTCCACAGTGCCCATGAGTCTCTACGCAACACCCTCTACCTCTACTGCCCTCCATCTAAATGAATCCCTCTCTGCAATCAACTGGGCTACCTGTAGGTCTAGGGTAGGAGGAGGTGTCTGTGCCTGCACAAGTTGTGCCTATAGTTGTGCTGCCATACTTTGTGCCTGAGCCAACTGGCTCTGCAACTGTTCCTGTTGTCCCTGCAGTGTCTATACCTGGGCCTGTAGAGTATCTATTTGTCCTTGGTGTGATTTGGAGGCAACCCTGATCACTTTCCTTCACCCAATCCCAGTCCTCTACCTCTGCATGATCTAAACACCGCCCAAAAATTCTAGCCTCGGTCTCATTGGCACCCACCCCTCATCTCCACCATCATCCCCATCTAAGCTCTCCTCCTCCTCTCCACTATCTACCTCCTCTCCTCCACCAACTACCTGCTCACCCCCTGCTACATCCTCCAGTCTCCTACCCCCTGGTGGTGCCACCAAAATGGGCGTTGGCTCATTTGGACATGTCAACCGTGGAAATGGATGTGTATGATAATAAACCGAGTACTCATCAAACATACCAGCATCAACAATATCCTGCCTATCATCCATGCCTCGGGCGCTAAAGAAGTATACTCTGCATATGCTATCTGATATGAAATGCAAGGTCCCCATCCCGCCTCATCCTTGCTCCATGCATAGTGAGCAACACCCTGAGGCATCCCCTATGTAAATCCAAACTGTTGCTACACCTGCAATGCCAAAAATATCTCTATGATGAATGGGGTCCTCCCTATCAAAAACTGGGGTATACCTACAAACATCTCTAAATGATATGTATCCCATGGCTCGCAATCTGTGTATGGCCACCATATCACTGCATCCATATCATTGAGGCATTGTCTCCAGTAATCCAATTTTCCTAGCTTAGGCTGGACAAAGAACATAGAATATGCATACATATATGGTCTGCCTGGTGGCCTCACTCTGGGACAAGATGGTCTCGTCACAACAATATTCTCCCATGCCCAGATCTGGAGCAGTGTAACACCACATGATAAACTAGATGAACCTCTGTAAACCACCTGATGTAAGTCATGATATAGGTGAGCCAACATGCAGCTCCCCCAAGCATATCTTCATCGTTATACCAACATCTGCTCAAGGATCCTCCCCCATCCCACTGATAGTCCCTTTGACCGGCAATCCGGACAAAGGAGACCTCCAATAAATGCACCCAAAACTTCAGGTAAGGCCGGATACCCCTTGAAGTCTGCCCATGGCACCCAATACCCTGCTATAGCTACATCACCATATACTCTCCACAGTGCATTTGTACCACCTAGCTCCTTGTGATCATAGAACACAAGGGCGCCTACCACTGGAATACCTAGAATCCTGTAAACATCCTCAGGAGTCACAGTCAACTCACCCATTGGCAAATGAAAGGTGTTATGCTCCAAATGCCACCTCTCTGCTAGTGCGGTCAACAGTCCCCTGTTGACCCGAATCAGAGGCATGGACAACAAAGATCCCAATCCAAATACCACTATCAGATCTATATCATCTGGTGTGAGCTCTAGTATCTGATCCCACCCCGTCGAGTGACGTTCCCTAATCTGGAGGTTTTTGAAAACCTCCTATTTTTGGTTATCACAAGGACAATCAGTCAACATCATATCAATGATTCAATCTCAATCAAGCAAATCAATCTGACTCATGTCTATCTATCAATGACCCATATCAGTGACCCATATCAATGGACCCATATCAAGTGACCCATATCAAGTATTCTATCTAGGTGACTCATATCATGCAATCAATGCACAATCTATCTATCTGAATATCATATCAATCTGCTCTATCATTAATTACTATTTGTTTTCTTTTTCAAGAATACAAATTTATCAACAATCAAAACATCATCCTATTTGTATTTTTGTCACGAATGAAAATATGGTTTCAATCAATCATCTACTATTTGTTTTCTATCGCAGAAAGCAAATTTATTAGAAGATATATCAATCATCTACTCTTTGTTTTTTCGTTCAGGGGAGACAAAGTTATCAGCTATCTACTCTTTGATTTCTATTTTGGGAAACAAAGTTATCCATTCTTTATCAGATTTTCTATCCATATCAACATAATGACAAACCCATTTTTATATCTATTGACCAAAGAAGCAATAAACATCATCATTTTCATCAAACAGACACATTTCCTAAAAGCGCTAATCTGCGGCCTCTATGCGCTAAAACCCTGTATGCGCTGAAGTTTCCCCCAGATGCGCTCAAACTCAAATGCGCCATTTTGTGCCCTAGATGCGCTAAATCATTTCCTCTATGCGTTATTTCCCTAAAAGCACTAAAACTCTAATCAAAAGCGCCACTTTATTCACTAGATGCACGACAACCCTAAAAGCGCTAAATTGTTTCCTAGATGCGCTAAAGTACTACTTTTCCTATGGCATCCTATAAGTGCTACTCTATCTATTGGATGCGCTAGACTAGTTTTTACAGCGAAAACGCAAAAAAAAATTGAATTCTATATGCGCTACAAAAAATATCGAAAGCGCTAAAACACTTCCTAAAACTACTAAAACGACTCGTAAAAATCTAAATCCGTGGGAAAAACATAAAAAATTGATTCAAAAAAAAAAATTTCAAAGCAAAAAGGGGTTGGATCGACTCACCGGTGGTCCATATGTAGCTGGTCTTTGGTATCGGCGAGCCCGCTCGAATCTGTCTATGGTAAGGAATCTCCATCTCGCCAACTCACTATCAGAGCACAAGGTTTCTCAAAGTCAAAAGGTTAAAATGACTTGTCCTTTTCTTCCCTTTTACCTTTTAAAGGTCAAACAAAGGTGGGTTTTTGTGGCAAGTTATTTTGTTTTTATCTTTTTATCTCACTTTGACCTTATTTTCAAACTAGGGCATCCTTATACATCATTTTTTGAGAGCTAAATCACTGAATTCAGATCAAAATCAAAATATCATCATCAAATCAAAATTTTCAAACATTATCAACAACTCATATCATCATCAGTGATTTACCTCCCCAGGGGGCATCATTAACACCAGTAACATCTTCCAATCAGAAACATATCAAAATCAGATCAGGGGCATATCAGTTAAAAAAAAATTCGATCAAGAGGCAAAATCAAACACAACAAATTTTGAAAGCAAGAATATTTTCTTTGAAGCAATGCATTTCACACATCACTTCAAAGAGGGGCAAAATGTATATGCATAAAATTGGTCATGTCTGATTAATCCTGGCATTTAATTAAATATTTATTATTTAATTAATTTCTCTAAAGTCTTCTACATATGATTAAATTTAATTATATTGTTCATTCAATTTATTCTTCTATCATGATTAAATAAGTCGATTTTTATTTAATTATTTCACATTCATATGCCCACTTGATTAATTAAATAAATACACTTTATTTATTTTAATTAATTATCACTTTTTTAATTTAATTAAGTCTTTTTGATTTAATTTTTAAATATTTATTTTTGAATTCTTCTTCTAATTAATTAAATATTTTATTTAATTAATTTCATTTACAAGTTTAATTAAATATCTTCCATATCTTTTCAAAATCATAATTAAATATTTTATTTAATTATGAAATCTTCCATTATTCTTCAAATCTGGGGTAAATATTCTATTTTAAGAAAAATCTCCATGTCACCTATAAATGAATAATTGAAATTAATAATTAATTATTTATCTTCTTCAAAATCTTTCCATAATCTCACAAAAAGATGATTTTTTTTTCAATTCATCTTTATCATCTCATCTTATCTCTTTTTACAGAAAAGAAAACAAATCTTGCTTTATGTTTCCTTTTGTTTTTCTTCAGTCTTATCCATCTTCAACCGTTCGATTTGCCAGGAATTTTCATAGTCGTTGATCATATCATCCAATCAGAAGCTTTCGAAAACTCTATAAATAGCACTGCAAATCCAAGCAATGGTTACAACACACAACAGATGAATTAGAGATTAATTACATTCTAGCATTCTAGCATCTTAGCATTGTCATTATAGCTATTATATTTCATAGCATTATCATAATCTTTTATTTTAGCAATCATGTTTAGCATTAGAATAATCATGTCTTAGCATTACATGCATTCATATTCAATCTCATTCTCTAGGAAGACCGTTTGTTGAGCCTAGCCCAAGATCTGAGAGCTAGCTAGAATTGACAGAAACACTGGAGATAGAGGTCGATAGGACGACATCGATAATAGGATATTGAGTTTGCATCTCTATTATTTTAAAATTTTGTTTTTGATATAATGTCTTATTGGTGTGTTTGATTCATTTGTTTTTATATATTTAACACATAAAAATCGATCACACAGATACATATACTAAGATTTGTGGAAAAGGTTCAATTAGTTTTGATGAAAAGTATAATACAAATGATGTTTTTTATGTCACCGATCTCTGACATAATTTTCTAAGTGTAGGAAAAATGTGTAGCAAAGGATATAATCTTGTATTTCAGAATGGTTGTTGTGAAACTAGAAAAGGAAGCTCTGGTATTCTTATTGTTGTTGGAACAAGGACAAGAGGTAATGTCTATCAACTCAAAGGTAATGGTGTAAAGCGATTTATGTCTCAAACTAATGAAATTTTTCCATGGATTAGAAGAATGTGTCACATCAATTAAATGATAGCCTAGTGAGGATAAGCTCTTCTAATGTTGTGAGAGATTTGCCAAAGGTTACAAAGCCTATCAATACAATCTGCAAAGAATGTCAAGTTGGAAAGCAAACAAAGGCAAGATTCAAGACAAAAGAATATTCTACCACAGGTCCCTTGGAGTTAGTGCATACAAATCTGTGTGGATGTACCAAAATTATAAGCTCATGTGGTGACATGCATTTCATGTTATTAATCGATGATTATTCTAGAATGGCTTGGGTTGCATTTATCAAAGAAAAATCAAATAGAGGTGGTGAATTTACTTCAAATGAGTTTGAATTTTTTTGTGAAGACCATGGAATAAAGAGGCATTTGTCAGCCCCTAGAAATCCTCAATAGAATGGAGTTGTGGAAAGGAAAAATAGAACAGTTTATGAAGCAACTAGGACAATGATGAAGGAAGCTAATCTTTTGAATGTCCATTGGAAAGAATCAATTCATACTGTAGTCTACATTTTTAATAGAGGTCAAGCAAGAGAAAATAGTTCAAAGACTCCCTATGAGTTATGGTATGGTAAACCCCCTATTGTGAAATATTTCAAAGTTTTTGGAAGAAAATGTTATATCAGAAGAGATGAGGAAAACTTGGGAAAGTTTGATGTAAGAGCTGATTAAGGAATCTTCCTTGGATACTCTACAAGAAGCAAGGTCTGCTGATGCTACAATAAAAGGTTGAAGAATATTGTTGAGAGTACAAGTGTCAAAGTGGATGAAGAAACACATCAAATTTTAGTACTTATAAAAGGATACGAATCTGATGAATCCCCTTGCAATGAAGAAGAAAAGGCTGAAGACAAAGGAAAAGAGTTTACAGTTGAAGAGGAAGAAGCTCTAAAAAAGAATCCTAAGACTGTTAAGCATGTGCAGAAGAATCATTTAGAAGATCAAATCATTGGAGATAAGAGAAAATTGTGCTAACAAGAGGAAAAGCTGCTATGATGGAAGAACAAGTAAATTTTTGTTAACTTTATGAGGTGGAACCAAAAAGAGTGGTTGAGGCATACAAAGATGAAAATTGGGTCAAAGAAATGAAAGAAGAGTTAGAACATATAGAGAAGAATCTGACTTGGGAATTGGTCCCAATTCTAGCAAACAAGAATGTGATTGGTACTAAGTGGGTATTCCGGAAAAAGCTGAATGAAGATGGAAAATTTGTCAGGAATTAGACTAGACTTGTGTGTAAGGGTTACTCATGTAAGGAAAACTAGATGCGGAAAACAATTTTCCTAACGTCAATACCTCAAGAAAGAATGCAGAAGTACTTTTAAATTTTCAATTACAGTCTAATTGAGATGCACTATGAGATAGATTACAGAAACAGAGTATTTAGACAAACACACATGAACACCAGATATACGTGGGAAAACCCTTACGGGAGAAAAACCCACCACACCAAGAGAAATCACTTTGTATTACAGTAATCAGAGTTACATACAATTCCAAACTTATCTTTCTGGTGTCATTATATAGCAGCATTCATCATGTACATTCTTCGAACAAAAAACTTTCAGGTTACAGCCTTTACAGATTCCAATCCTTCACTTATACAGTTTGAATTCTTCACACTTCACTGTTGATCGAACTACTATCCAACATCAAAACATCTGTAATTTCCAACTATATCCCTGGCGTTCCCTGACTGTCGAGCTTCCTCTCAGAACCGTCGCAACGAACAGGCTCCCAACGGTTTCAATTTGGCTCTTCTAATTCGTCCACATGATGCCACATCAGAAGTCATACTCGGTCAACAAAATTCGTATTGCATTGGCATCTCGGTGAGACACTAACAGTGTCTTGCCGATGCCACATTGAACTCATACCGATGTCACCAAGTGTCTCTGTAGTTGCTTCGACTTATCGCTTTCTCCAAGAGTTCATATCGATCTTCATATGCTACTCCGAAATGTTCACCTGTCACCAAAACATTTGTCCATCGCCGAGAGAACTTACTGATTTATATATGTTTCACCAAAGATTGACTTTCACCAAGAGTTACCCTGATAGCCATCGGCTATTGGCAAGACAAATGCTTATCGCTCAGACCTCATAACGAATTCTAAGAGTTATATCGATAACTCCCAAGTAGTCCCTTTCGGCATAGTTTTCTTCTATTGCTAAGACCTTCCCCGATAGCTTTGAGTTATACCGAAGATAACACTTAAGTCTTCCCGATGAAACAAAACAAGCAAACACTGTTGACATAACATTTTCTTTTGCGGTGACATCTTACCGAGTGAATATAGGTTATTCCGAAGACCTCAATACATACTCTGTCGGTGAGAGATAAACACTTCGTTGAGACATCTCTCCGAATGTTGAAGCCACTCTGAAACTCCAGTTGCCAAGAGTTACGCCGATAAACGAATGAATGGCCTTTTGGACAAAGCTCTCCTGAGCGCTATGAGGTCACAGCGAACACACCTTGCTATAGTGATAGACTCCACAGTAAACCTTTCGGCAAGACTTCTTCAGGGTCACAGCGACCTGTTTAGAATTGGATAAAATAAACTGCTAGTCAGCCAGACAATCAGAATGTCACACCGACATTGCTCTAAAGGAGGTTTCAGTCTGTAATGTTTGAGGCACTTTTTTCAACAATCTCCCACTTGACGAAGATCATTCAGACACCTCCAGAGCTCACAAAAATTACTTTACTAAAAAACATGGGCACTAAGGCCCATTGAACTGGCACACCACCTGAACTTGTATGTGCTCACTGGCTTCGTCAATGCATCTGCAACATTCTCCAGAGTATCAACTTTTTCCAAACTGACCTTTCCATCCTCAACCATATCTCCTACAAAGTGGTATTGTACATCAATATGTTTCGTCCTGGCATGGAAAGTTGGATTCTTTGCCAGACAAATGGCACTCTGACTATCACATAAAATTGTTATTTCCCCTGCATCAGAACCAATGTTAGAACACAAACGTTTCAACCATACTACTTCTTTACAAGCATGAGTAGCTGCCATGTATTCAGCCTTTGTAGTGGACAAAGTGACTACAGCTTGCCGCTTGCTCATCCAGCTCACTGCACCACCATTTAGCATGAAAACGTATGCACTGGTGGATCTTTTGTTGTCAATGTCCCTTGCCCAATCAGAGTCTACATAACCACGAATGTTGAGTGTCCTTTGTGATTCAACCAAATTCCCATGGTAACACAATGCAAAATCTGAATTTCCCTTTAAATACCTAAACACCCTCTTCATAGCATCCCAATGTATTCTTCCTGGATTAGCCATAAATCGACTAAGTACTCCCACTGCTTGGGCAATGTCTGGTCTTGTACAGACCATTGCATACATGAGACTGCCTATAGCACTAGAATAGGGAACACTGGTCATGTCCTCCATCTCAGTAGGAGATTTTGGACAGTCCTCAACAGATAGTTTCATTCCCTGCATGACTAGAACAACTAACTGTTTGCAATCATTCATACAAAATCTCTCTAGAATAGTCTTTATATACTTACTCTGACTAAGCCAAAGCTTTCTATTCTTCCTATCCCTAGTTATCTCCATCCCCAGAATATACCTTGTTGCACCAAGATCCTTCATTTCGAACTTAGCAGACAACTGAGACTTAAGATCAGAAATCATTAACTTGCTATTTCCTATGAACAACATATCGTCAACATAAAGAGCAATAACAAGCACTTGATCACTTTTAGCTTTATAATATACACAGTGATCAGATTTTGATCTCACAAAGCCTAAAGATAATACATAGGTATCAAATTTCTGGTACCACATTCTAGGTGACTGCTTTAACCCATACAAAGACTTCTTTAATTTGCATACCAGTTTTTCTTTACCTTTCTCAACAAAGTGCTTAGGCTGGGACATATAAATTTCTTCTTCAAGATCACCATGAAGAAATGTTGTCTTCACATCCATCTGTTCAACCTCTAAGTCATAAGCTGCTGCAAGTGACAATAGAAATCTAATGGATGTCAGCTTTGCTACAGGAGAAAAGATTTCCTCATAGTCAATTCCCTCTACCTGGGAATAACCCTTTGCAACCAGTCGTACTTTGTATTTTTCTACACGCCATCCAGACCAATCTTTTTCTTAAATACCATTTACATCCCACATGTTTTCTGCCTTTAGGCAAGGGCACCAGACTCTAGGTTTCATTTTTATCTAATGACGCCATTTCTTCCTTCATGGCTTCCAACCAAGAATCTGAATCAGACATTTTAATTGCCTCCTTTACAGTCCTAGGCTCATCAGTGCTAGAAATCAAGGCATAGGCACAAGTAGAATCAATTAATGAGAACCCATACCTATCTGGTTGTTTCCTTTCTTGGGTTGACCTCCTCACTGGCTGAGGCTGAGGTTCATCTTCTTCAGAGCTTTCAGAACTGCTTGAGCTCTCCTCAGTTTCAGGTACGTTTTGAATCTTCAATTCCTCTTTCTCTGGTGTAGGAGGAATTGCTGCTACATCCTTACTGTTTTCTGACTTTGTCTCTGACTGCAGATCCAGGGTGGAAGGTTTCAACTCACGGAAGATTACACTTTTGTTGTATACAACCTTCTCTGTAACAGGATTCCAAAGCTTGTATCCTTTGATATTAGCACTATAGCCAATAAAAATACACTTAACAGCCTTGTTGTCCAACTTAGATCTTTTTACATCTGGCACATGTGCATATGCCTCACAGCCAAAGACTCTAATATGTCTAAGAGAGGGCTTCTTACTAGACCAAGCTTGCAAAGGTGTCTTATCAATAAGAGCAGAGTTTGGAGACCGATTAATTAAGTAACATGTAGTAGCAGTAGCTTCAGCCCAGAACTTCTCTTCCAAACCAGCACTACTAAGCATACTTTGTGCTCTCTCTATCATTGTCCTATTGAACCTTTCTGCAACTCCATTCTGCTGTAGAGTGTAAGGTGTAGTCTTGTGTCTTTTGATTCCATGGTCTTTACAGTATCTTTCAAATTCATCAGAACAAAATTCACCACCATTATCAGTCCTTAAGCATTTTATTGTTTTACCAGTCTGATTTTCAACAAGATTTTTAAACTCCTTAAATCGACTGAACACTTTTGATTTACTTTTCAAAAAATATATAAATGCTCTTCTTGAGTAATCATCAATGAACGACACATAGTATCTTGATTTAGACAAAGAAGGAACATCTACTGGACCAAACACATCCGAATGAATATAGTCTAACAAACCAGAAGTTTTATGAGGACTGTCATAAAATGAAACACGATGTTGCTTTCCATATATACAGTGTTCACAGAATTCAAATTCTAGATTACAGTCTTCAAGCCCCTCAACCAGGTTTTTGTTCTTCAAGGTTTTTAAACCTTTTTCTCCTATGTGGCCTAACCTATGATGCCAAAGCATGGTCTTTTCTGTAGGAAGTTTTACTTCCGTAGAGTTTACATAATTAGGGATATTTCCCTCTTTACCTCTATGACCAGCTTTCAGTGACTTCGAAGAGACACTGTTACAATGAACAACTTGTGCATCCAGCTTGTACAGGGTACCAATTCGAGCATCTCTAGCCAACACCATTGAACCTCTAGTCATCTTGCAGCCACTTCCCGAGAACAAGACTTGTACTCTGATATCAT
The DNA here is from genome assembly GCA_007258455.2 of Sequoia sempervirens. Lineage (NCBI taxonomy): Eukaryota > Viridiplantae > Streptophyta > Pinopsida > Cupressales > Cupressaceae > Sequoia > Sequoia sempervirens. The sequence continues at coordinate 103,827,838 of VDFB02058242.1, forward strand.
TTAGCTTACTGATAGAAAGTAAATTTTGAGCCAAACCTGGTATGTGCATAACATCATTAATCCCCTTTATTCTGCCATCAGGGAATTGGATTCTGACTCTTCCACGACCAACAATCTACAAGGTTGAATCACTCACCAAGTACACCTTTCCACCATCGTATTCTTCATACTTTGTAAACCATTCTCTGTGAGATGTCATGTGGAATGATGCTCCAGAATCGATCAACCAGACATCATCTGATGCCTAAGTAGCCAAGGCTGCAATGAAGGCGTCACCATCACTATGAGAAGAACCATTATTGGAAGATCCTTTCTTCTTTTTCTCCTCTTTACAATCCTTTTGGACATGACCAGGTTGCCCACAGTTCCAGCACTTCACCTTGGACTTCTTGCCAGGAGACTTTGATCTCCCCTTTGATTTCGATTTGGACTTCTTGTCCTTCTTCTTGCCTTTCTCCTTTGACCTTCCTCTGACAGCAAGAGCCTCCTTCGCCATCTCAGAAGATTTTCTACTCATTTCTTCTAACAACAAAGAACCAACAATATCTTCCATTTTGAAACTGGATGTTGTACTCCCAATAGCCATCACTAGATGATCCCATGAGTCTGGCAAAGAACATAACAGAAGCATACAATGATCTTCTTCAATTTTTACACCAACAGATGTTAATTGTGTGAGCAGCATGTTGAATGCATTCAAATGATCAGCTACAGACCCTCCTTCCTGCATTCTCAAAGAGTAAAGCTTCTTTCTTAGGAACAACTTATTCACCAAAGATTTCCCCTGATAAATAGATGCCAGTCTCTTCCACAAGAGAGAAGCAGAATTCTCTTCATGCACATTGAGAAGAACTGAGTTTTCCAAACAGAGCCTTATCAGCCCCTTCGCTTTCCTATTTGCAAGGTCCCATTCTTCTTGCTTCATTCCTGTAGGTTTAGTTTGAGACACAACAAGCCAAAGGTCTCGATCTACTAAGAGATCCTCCATCTTGAGTTTCCACAATTCAAAGTTACTGCCATTGAATTTCTCTATTTCAATCTTCCCAGATGAACTAGACATCTTAATCTGTAAATAGAAATAACAATCTCTACAAAACTCCCACTGAATAGTATTGACACAAAAAAACCCAATATACCCCCAAGGATAATACAACTGGCCAGGCTCTGATACCACTTGTAAGGAAAACTAGATGCAAAAAACAAATTTCCTAACGTCAATACCTCAGGAAATAATGCATAAGTACTTTTAAATTTTCAATTATAGTCTAATTGAGATGCACTATGAGATAGATTATAGAAACAGAGTATTTAGACAAACACACATGAACACCATATATACGTGGGAAAACCCTTACGGGAGAAAAACCCACCACACCAAGAGAAATCACTTTGTATTATAGTAATCAAAGTTACATACAATTCCAGACTTATCTTTCTAGTGTCATTATACAGCAGCATTCATCATGTACATTCTTCGAACAAAAAACTTTCAGGTTACAGCCTTTACAGATTCCAATCCTTCACTGATACAGTTTGAATTCTTCACACTTCACTATTGATCGAACTACTATCCAACATCAAAACATCTGTAATTTCCAACTATATCCCTGACGTTCCCTGACTGTCGAGCTACCTCTCAAAACTGTCGCAACGAACAGGCTCCCAACGGTTTCAATTCGGCTCTTCTAATTTGTCCACGTGATGCCGCATCAGAAGTCATACTCGGTCAACAGAATTTGTATTGCATTGGAATCTCGGTGAGACACTAATAGTGCCTCGCTGATGCCACATTGAACTCGTACCAATGTCACCAAGTGTCTCTGTAGTCGCTTCGACTTATCGCTTTCGCCAAGAGTTCATACCAATCTTCATATGCTACTCCAAAATGTTCACCTATCGCCAAAACATTTGTCCATCGCCGAGAGAAATTACTGATTTATATATGTTTCACCGAAGACTGAATGTCGCCAAGAGTTACCCCAATAGCCATTGGCTATCAGCAAGACAAATGCTTATCGCTCAGACCTCATAACGAAGTCTAAGAGTTATATCCATAACTCCCGAGTAGTCCCTGTCGGCATAGTTTTCTTCTATCGCTAAGACCTTCCCTGATAGCTTTGAGTTATACCGAAGATAACACTTAAGTCTTCCCAATGAAACAAAACAAGCAAACACCGTCGACATAACATTTGCTTTCACGGTGAAATCTTACCGAGTGAATATAGGTTATTCCGAAGACCTCAATACATACTCTGTCGGTGAGAGATAAACACTTCGCTGAGACATCTCTCCGAATGTTGAAGCCACTCTGAAACTCCAGTCGCCAAGAGTTACGCCGATAAACGAATGAATGGCCTTTCGGCCAAAGCTCTCCCGAGCACTATGAGGTCACAATGAACACACCTTGCTATAGCGATAGACTCCACAATAAACCTTTCGGCAAGACTTCTTCAGGGTCACAACGACCTGTTCAGAATTGGATAAAATAAACTGCTAGTCGGCCAGACAATCAGAATGTCACACCAACATTGCTCTAAAGGAGGTTTCAGTCTATAATTTTTGAGGCACTTTTTTCAACAACTCACAGGTTGAAGGTATATTTTTGAAGAAAATTTTGCTTCGATTGCAAGAATGGAATCTATCAGGATGTTTTTAGTTTTTACAACATTTAAATATTAGTATATCAAATGCATGTGAATTTTGCATTCTTGAATGTTGAATTGGAAGAAGAGGTATATGTTTTGTGGTCTCACAACATGCTCCATTTCACCCTTTGGAAAAATGTGGACCCCCCCTTTTTTTCCTTTACTCTTTTTTCTTTTGCTCGCTTTGATTTTGTTTTGCTGCTTGGTTGGTTTCCAATCTTTCCTATTTCATTTTCACTTGGCCTCTTTGTTGATGATATCCTTTTGCATCTTGGATATAGTGTTTCAGTCTATTCACAATGTTTAGCATGTTACTAGAAACCGGAGTCCTGGAGCCTTGCGTTTGAGCCAAAAGAATTTGTATCTTCATATGATCCTAGCCCTGTCTGATATTTCATTGACCGGAGCTGTCAATCCCAGTAATCTCATTTTTATCGGAGTCCGATATTTTATTGTTTCCTTTTCTTGAAAGTCAGAAACCAGAGAGTCTTCTTTGAAATTCATCAATCTATCTTTTAGACTTGGTTTTTGGTCTTTCCTTTCATTCCAGTTTTCTCTTTCCTTAGAGGGTATTTCCCAGATCCCGGTGTTTGTTTGTTCTTTTCAAAAGCAATACTGGAAAGCTTTAATCCTGGTGATCATCAATCAATCACATATCTTTAATGATATATACCTTACAAAGAATCAGTGTGACATCTGATTTCCATGTATAATCATTGCACCATCTTCTTTCTCAAAAAGTGAGCCACAATAGAAATCTGTGTTTGTGATTTGGACCATAATCTATAATGATTGCACCTTTATTATAAGAATTAATGTGAAATAACAAGTAATTAATGAAGGTGGAGAACTACCTATGTACTTGGCACCACCTCAAGCATGTAATTGATTTTACAACACTCCACTTCATGTCATATTGCAAATTTTCTAAGGACATTCAATTAATGAAATGACATTGGTGCGCAAAGAGAGGTAAATTTTGAAAAACCAAGGTGCAGCTACCAAGCGTTTTGAAGTTGCATTCTGAAAGATCACCATTATTAACTAGAACCAGGTATGTTCCAAATAACTGATACTTTGTTAAGAATTTATCAAGCTGAAAAATCTTGATAATGGTATTTTCCATTCAGAAATTGAAATGTTGATTATTCTTTGATTTGTTGAATTTAATTGAAAATTGAATTGAAAGTTTTATGAAACGTAAGTTTTGGTTAAATTTAACCCTAACTCGTACACAAGACACATATTCTAAAAATTGCAGAGCATGTCATATACAAAATGAGCACTTCTAATGCAAGGGCAGAAGATGAATTCAAGTATTGCAATTCACAAGTCGTACCCATCAACATAGTGGTTATAGACACTCATATAGGATGGTCTTCCAACATTGAAATCTGTTCATGGCTATTAGAAGAAAATGCTTCTCAATGTACCAAGAATGTTGTGGCAAATGGGTTACTTCCTGTAGGAGGTTTTTTGCCAACAATGGAAACTCCTAAATTAGTTATGTAATGTATAAATCATTACAACCCAACCAAGAGGATTGTTGAGAAAGAAGAGAGAATTTACGTAGACCTATCACAAAGAGGAATCATATGCACATTTGGTCTCCCTATTTACACCCATATGTTTAATGTTGACATAAAGGCCAACACCAAGACATATCTGAGCACTGAAGAGTGTAATAGAGAAATTATGAGCACCCAATGGTGCCAACAGCTAATTACACAACAGACCAAGGTAATTCATAGGTCTATGTTTAAACAAGAAATGCAAGATATTATAACTTTGCTGAGTAGAGTAGCTAGTTTAAGAGATGAAATCAAATTCGAACCCTGGATGTTTGTGATAATATCCCACATGACAGAGGGTCCTGTGGAATTGCATTGGGGAAAATTGATAAGTGACAGACTACATGAACAGATTACTACATTTCCCAAAACCAGATGCTTCTACATGTCATCATATGTTATATACTCCTGTGCTATGAGAGCCAATAAACAAGGGTTGAAACAGATTGGTACTCTGGGTACAAAGGTTGGAAATAGTTTGATATATGCACATCTACCCCAGATCACCATCCATAGGTATAAAGATGATTATAGGAAAGTTAATAATTTGTTCTCCATGCAATTGGTGAGAACAATGGAAGGTGATAAAGCTAAAATATTATCCCTAGAAGCACAAAGTGCCATTTGGCCTATGGGAGGCTGGTACATATAGTTCCCAACTTACTCCTACATTAGAGTGGAGGGATTTGATGGAAACCCATTCATGCTGCCCAGGTATCCTATAGATAATTTTTTTTTATTGGAATTTGTGAGACTGTTAAAACCATCTTAGGCTCTTTATAGCCATGCTCACAAAAAGGACTCTTTTAAATTTCCCATTACAATAGGAAATTATAAGTGCAGTGCAGTTAAAGTAATTGACTTGTGTGAAGAAGAACTGAGGACTTACCATTTTGAATAGTTCCCAATCCAGAGAGTGTATTATGATATTGAAGGAAATATTGCTAATAATATAGCTAGTTTTTGTGCTCATGTGCCACATTTAGAAGATTACTGGCTTAACTATGAAGACAAGCACATGGTAAGAAAGAGAAAATATGAAAGAATGACTCTAATATTTTCTTGTATGCTCAAGCTTTATGACATCCCAGATCAGTTGAAAGAAGATGATGGCCAGGTGTTGAACCAATTTTACAATGATGACAGGGTATATGATGAACCCATTCTAGACCCAGGTGTTTATGATGAAGATATGACATCACTTGATGAGTTCACCATACCAGTCTTAAGGTATACTCAACACTTGATGATTTTTTCAAAGATTTGAGAGAAAGAGGAATTGAGCCTATCTTCTTAGAAGATAAAAGGAGGAAACAAAGAGATGAGACAACATTTGAAAGTGGAGAGCCTACCAAGAAGAAAAGAAAGACTAGTAAGGTGGCTCCAGGTATTAGAATTGAAGAAAGAATCCCTAAAACTACAAGACAAGAAGTTCCCATAAAACCATCTAATAAACAGAAAGATGCAGAGATAGCTAAAGATAAATCAAAAATGAAACCTAATGGTACATCTTCCTCTACAACTAAACCAAGAACAAGAGTAATTATTGATGAAGGAATAGGAGCAACAAAAAATGTTGGTGCACAAACTAGTTCTGCATCTCAAAGGGTTGCAACACTATTTACCTCTCCCCCTTTTGTTAATATGGCCAGTATGAAACAAGCATTGGGTGGGACTCCTATAGCTTTAGAAGAAATTTATGAAGACGATGAAGCTAGAATTAAAGAACAGGTGGAATAATGGGAAACTAGGTGGGAGAAAGTGAAAGAAAAGTCTAAAGACAAACCCATGGTACATCTAGTGATAGAAGAAATTCAAGATACAGGTTCCAACCCCATAAATGTTGAAGAAGAAGAGTTTATTCAAGGAACACTCGTCTTAGAGGCAGGAAACCCTAGCGTACTTGAAATGGAACTAGGGGAGACTGTAGAGCAATATCCTATTGATGAAAGAGTTGTTGAAGATACTCTTGATTCCCAGCCTTTGCTTGGGAATGTGCAAATTGTTGATGAACACTTGCAAGTCTTTGAAGAACTAGAGAAAGGCCATGCTGAAACTGAAATTGAAATTGAAATTGTAGAAGAAGCTACATAGTTTGCAAGAGATGGAATTGAAAATAAAGAGAACCCTTATGTAGCAATAAATAAAGAAGATAATGTTTAGAGAGATGAAGTTGAAAATCTAGATAGACAGGAAAATATAAGTCTCCAAATAGAGGAGGCGGTGTCAAACCTTACCAATCCCAAATCAAGGTTAGATATCATTGAAGAAATTCCCATTTTAGAAAATGTGGCAAGTCAAAGAGAAGTTCCTAAAACAAGTGGTAAACAAGAACAAATAAATTTTAAAAAGGTACAACAAGGTGATGATACACCTGATTGGTTAATCAGGGAATTAGCTTCTCCAATGGAAGTGGAAGTACTACCTCTGAATCTTAATAATTTCATACAAGAAGTAGGTACTCCTAAACCTAGGCACAGAGCAAAGACAAAGCATGTCATACAAAGAAATGAAGATGGAAATATAACTATTCAAATAGCCACTCCAACAACTGATAAGGACAAACATGAAATAATGCCTAAGGAGTATAAGATAACAAGTATCAACCTTGGACACTCATTGTGGCAACAAGAGTTAGAGGAAATAAAAGTGAATTTAAAAGATATTGTTGCCAGAGTATAGAAATATAAATAGAAGAAAAGAGAATTGAAAGAAGGAGTTGCTACCTTGGAACATTTCATTAAGTAATTAACTTTATCTGGTCGAGAACAAGTTGAACTACCTCAACATCCAGTGTTGATGTCACAAGAACAAGTAGATGCAATTGCCGTAGTTCATCATAAAATGAACATGTTTGAAGAATGGATTGAATACTGGGTAAAGCAAGGAGAATAATTTATTACAAATGAAATAAGGAATTACAAGGAAGCATATCACTGTTCAGAGAAATTGAAAAGATTTGAAGATGAATGTAGATTTCACCAGGAACAAGTCATCAAAGAAAGGCGAAACATTGAAATTCTCATGCAGTTAGATATCCAAGAGTTAATATAGAGTGATGTAATATTAGGACATGAAATCCCATTGCTAGGAAAATGGAAGAAATAGTTTAAATGAGAAGGTGACATGTTAATACAATGTATTGAAGGATTTGAAAAAGTCACCGTCGAATGTAGAAAATTGGTTAGTGAAAATCAAGAATTTATCAAAGTACTAGCATGTCAAGGTTTTAATCCCCAAACACTAGGACAAGAAGGAAAAGAGATAAATCCTTCAAGGAATGGATAGAAAGAATAAATAGAGATCCTATTCAATTGCTGACAGGGAGGTCATTGATGAGATAATATAGTGTAGAAATATTATAGCCAAGTATGAAGCAAAGTACAAAAGAATGATATCATACTTCGAGTAACTGAAGAATATATTAGGCTCAAGCTCACTTGGAGAGCAATACAAAGGATTTCAAAAGAACGCATGCATCAAGTATTAAGTGCTTTCTGAGAGTATCAGTTGAAGAAAAGTGAAGGAAGAATCCCATAGCCGAGTCATAAGAGAAGCTAAAGAACCGAATATCAGATACCGGAAATGTGATAAAGTTTTTGTTTCAATTTTGAATTTGTAGGTTGATCCCGGTCTTGATAGGTGTTTTTCATTCCAATGTTTTGGAAGAGAGTTGAGGTCCTCGATTAATGCAAAGTGTTCTTTTTGAAGTCAAAGCCTTGATTTATTCTAGAATGTTCTTGATGACAGTTGGCAAATGCCACGTGCCACATTTTAATTTGTTATTTCTGATTCTCTAGATAGACTTTTAAGTTGAACTTTTGGGGCCTTGTTTCTATAAAAGGCCATCTTCTCCCTCATTTTTATTTTAAGTTCAAAATTTGTGGATGTCGGAGGAGCATAATTTTTTTTTTACGTTTTGTTCTTTTTTCCTATTTTCTGAACCATTCCGGCGTAAAACATTGTCTACACGTAGACATTAATTAATATCAGAGCTTATTAGATAGCTACCTATCTTTGTATCTTGTGTAGCTGGTTTTGTTAGTTTGGACGAACAAGACTATATGTTGCACTGTTTAAGGGTGCATACAGAACCTACTCGGTGTCCAGAAATGAAACCCTCTCTTTAAAAGCTTGCACTATTTTATATGTAGTTGTGAAGTAATTTGGTGAAGTATAAACATGTTTGCTCTATTTTAATTAATTCTTCGGGGCATCCATGGAGAATAATCGGGAGAAACTTTTGATTTTCAGTATTTTTTATGCTTTGTTTTAGAATAGATGTTTAAATATTTGAAAATGTTCCAAAATTTAAATGAATGGAAGGAATTTTGTTGAAAATATTTTGTTTTCCATAGTTTGTTGAATGCTTAATGCTAAATCTACTTAAGTGATAGCAAATAATTTTTGATATTCATGAAATGTTATGGTAAATCTTTTGATTTCATGATGTTCTATGAATGAAGTGAATTTTTTGTGTAAATTTCTTATAACTCTTAGCAAAGCTAGAAATAATCGTAGTCCCTTTGAGATTAACAACAATATCACATCATTACCCCAAAGCGACCCTAGTGCAACCATGACCTGGTTATCCAAGACATGGGATTGAACGAAAGCCAATTTTTGTTCTGTAAATGCATAATTCCCCTTTAGGTTGTCTTTGTTCCATATCTTTCAAGAAGGATAGGCTCTTTGCGGTGTTGTCTATGAAGATTTTATTTGATCTATTTTCTACAAGTGAAATCATCATCAACAGGAATTGGTGCTAGAAGGAGGGCCTATTGTTGTCATTTTTTGTTTTGTTAGGGTTTAAAATGGATTTCCATACAACCACTAGATCTTGGTCTAGTGATCCAAAGGTGACTTTAGTCGAACTTAGTGGTCGAACATCATCTAGACCTCAAAATTCTGGAAGTTTAAGTGCAAGTCCAAATATTCCAACTGTTGTTACACCACCACCTCCTATAGTGATGGAATTCTTTAATGTGGAGTCACCAATTCAATTTGTTGTATACAATGATTTACTAAAAAATATTGACAAGTTATGTCCTAAAAATTATTTTCACAAAGATGCAGAAGAACATATCAGTATATTCAAGGATATATGTTTTAGAGAAAGGATTCAACATGAAGATGTCATATGTCGGTTGTTTCCATATACTTTGAGTGATGAAGTTTATCAGTGGTATATCAACCTGCCTTGTAATTCTATTAGATCATGGCAAGACATGGAAACTCAATTTTTAGCTAGGTTTAGAACACCGACTAATCTTGCTTTGTTATATCATCAATTTTCTCAAATCAAGAGGTTTGAAGGTGAACTTATAACCTCTTTTAATCACAAATTTCAAAAGGCTTATTCTAGGTTACAAGCACCTTATGTAGTGGATAATTTGTCTACTATCATAGTTTATTATGCAACAGTAGATCCTTTGACTGCTATGTTTGTGAAGCGAAGAGAAAATCCTCCCACTACTTTACCAAAAGCCTATGCCAAAGCTATAAGTGTAAATTTAGAAATGAAACATCATGGAAATGGATCATTCATGAATGGCGGAAATGAATTGAATATTTACCCTACCCCGAATACAAATGGAGTCCCTATAGGTCATCCTATGGCTCCTAATGTTTATCCTACAGTGGTCCAGAATGGGACATTTCCTCAAAATACTTTCTTTCAACCAAGAAATAGTCAAGCTTTAGTCCCTCACCTTGGTCCAACTATTACAAAACTGCGTCCTAATGGAAATTATTTTTTCTCACAAACTCAAGAAAATAAAAATGTCAAAATTTCTGAGGAAAAGGAAGACATGAAAGAAGTTACAACTCAACTCAAAATAATAATCAAAATTCGCAAAACTCAAAGTATAATGCTCCCAGGCCACCTAGACCTTGGAATGCACACCCTAATAATGGGGGAGTATCAACACCTGTAGATAATATTGATTCAACTGATGAAAAACCTACATCAAAAGTGAACTTAGCTGACCTCGTGATGAATAATTGGTGTAGAATTCATAATACAAATGCTCATGCTAAAGTAGATTGTTCACAATTCAAAATTGCTTCAGACATTTTTCTTGTTGCTACACATTACAATGAACATTGTGATTCTCATCCTCCTAAAGGAAACAAATTAGTTCCAATAGGATATGAATTTGCTTTAGTCCTGGAAAGTTATGAACGTTTCAAATCACCTATTGTTATTACAAGTCGCGCTCATGAATATGAAAGCGATAATTCGACTATGATTTTGGAAACATATACTTTTCCTTATCAGGATGAAAATGAGCCTCGAGAAGAAATAGATGAAATACATGCCTTCCAACAGTATCAAAAGGGACATAATTACAACATGAGGAATAACATTAACAGTGGAGGTAATTTCAACGAGCCTTTAACGACATCCATCCTACCTAATAACTTCAACACTCCACCTGATGACAAATCAAGTAATAACCCTGGGTTACCCAAGGTAACCCCTCACTACAATTCATCAAATGTTTCAAAAGGTGAAAAGATAGTCTCTGTTGATCAAAATAATTTGACTAATTATTTAGCAGAAGAAATCAAGAAGGTAAAGATTAGCCTTTCTCTATTAGAATTGATTAAGACACCTATGATCAAGAAAGCTTTCTTAAACACTTTAGAAGATTTTCCTAAGGAAAGTAAATTCAAGGAAATTCAAGTGAAAGATAGTCAAGCTAAAGCGAAAGATAAGAACATCGTTCCCATAGTAGATGCACAAGTAGCCTTTTACAAAGGAAAATTAGAGTCCCCACCATTTTTTCTCACTTTGAGAATATTTGGTAAGAATATTCATAACTTCTTAGTAGACTCTAGAGAATATACTAACGTGATGTCGTTATCCATATGTCATACATTAGGGTTAACTCCTACAAGTTCTTTAAAGAAAGTCACTGAACTTGATAAGGTAGAGGTAAACGTAGTAGGAGAGTTAACTAATATTCAGATGAAATTGGCCTCTAATCCTAGAATCCAATATTATATTGACATTCAAGTCATGGAGATACCTGATACTTATGGTGTGCTTCTAAGTAGAGACTGGTCTAAAACATTGAACAGATACATGGCTACCAATTTCTCACACATATGGTTACCATGGAAGGGAGTTACTAATCAAATTTGTATCGAAAGAGAACCATGCATGAAATACATGATAAAAAATTACGATAAAAAAATAAAGTTCTATACATCGATGTAGAACTAGGATACAAAATATGAAGTTCAGGAGTTAAAATTGAAGAAGTTTTCACTTGTGATGCTAAGAAATCTAATAAACTAACTCCTAGAACAGATGTTTAAATTGAATCAAATTGTGATTCTTCTGAAGAGGAGAATAATCCTTATGATAAATTTTAGAAGAATATTATTGCAAAAGCTCAAGAGATCAGTAAAAGTAAAATTTCACTAAAAAGTTTGTTGTTGCAGGTTGCATAATACTACACATTCGAAAAACAACTGTATGATGTGTCTAGAGATAATTCATAGAATTGAGAACCGATACTGTTTAGAACATGATAATATCAAAAGAACTGAACTAGAAACATGTAAAGACAATAATAAGACATATAGACTAAAAATATTTACACAATGTTATCAAAAAATGGTAAAATATTAACTATAGATGATCAAGCCTGGATTCTTAAATTTGATGGATCAAAATCTAAACAAGGAATTGGAATCAGAGTCGAACTTATTAACCATCAAGGTAAGCCTTTTCTTGTCACATATCGATTGCAATTTCAATGTACTAACAATGTGGTAGAATATGAAGCTCTTATACATGGCTTGATCCTAGCAATCAAGAAGAAAGTTAGAATCCTTAAAGTGTTCGGTGATTCAAAATTGGTGGCTAAACAAGTCTGAAAGAAATATATTTTCCACTACAATAAATTATCCAATTATCCACAAAGTATGGGATTTAATTGAAGATTTTGACGCATTCAACTCATATCCCTAGAAGATTCAATCAAAGAGCTGTTGCTTTAGCTACTGCTGATAGTAATTTAGAACCTTCAGAGACCTTAGATCTGAAAAGATTCACAAATGAACTAGTACAGTTACCTTCGGTTCATGATAATGTCACTAATTTGGAAGTATTCGAAGATGACCGACACATATTGGAATTCATCACTAATTTCGGTATTTTTGAAGCACAAATAATCAAAGAGATAGATCGCCCCAATGAAGAAATTCAAGATGAAGAATTGACTCAAGCTAGAGATAATAACATCCCTAAAGGAATAATTGAGTTAGAATGATTGTTTGACATTGAACAGATAGTTAGACAGAAAGATTTACCTCAAAATGATGGAGGACTATCTGAGTTATACAATTTGCATACTAAAGAAGACCCTAAGAATGTACTCATAGGGAAGGTTTGTATTGAAGAAGAGGAGAAATATTGCTCAGGCACTTAAAGACTATTGGAAAGTCATAGCATGGACATATGAAGACTTATGAAACTTCCATTATTACTCATACTATACCATTGAAGCCTGATGTGACACCTTTCTGATAGAAACAACGTCCAGTAAATGCACTCTTAGAGCCTTTAATTCAAAAGGAAGTTCAAAAACTGTTATCAGCCAAGATAATTTTTCCTATCAGACATTCTACTTGGGTGGCAAATTTAGTCCTCGTAAGGAAGAAAAATGGAGATATAAGACTATGTGTAGATTTCTGGAATCTCAACAAGGCGTCTGAAAAAGAAAATTATCCACTACCCTCACTTGAAGAAGTGCTACAAATAGTTAACAGTTTGCAAATGATGTCCTTTTTGGACAGATTTTATGGATATAACCAGGTAATGGTAGCGAGGGAAGATTGGATGAAAACAACTTTCACCACAAAGTGGGAAACTTTTGCTTACAGAAGGATGTCGTGTAGATTGATAAATGTTGTAGCTACATTCTAGAGAGCCATGGACTATGCTTTCGAGAATTGATAGGAAAATGCATCATTATTTACATGGATGACCTTACAGTATTTTCTAAAGATAGAAGAGATCATGTTCGAGATCTTAGAGCAATACTACAAAAGTATGAAACCTATGGAGTTTCATTAAATCCTAAAAAATGTATTCTCGGGGTGACTAAAGGAAACTTACTGGGACATATCATTTCTAAACACGGTATTTCAATCAACCCAGACATAGTGAATGTATTACTCAAGTTACAACCCCCGAGAAGCAGAAAATAATTGAAGTCATATTTCGGTAAGATTAATTTTGTTCAAAAATTCATTATAGGATTTTCTGAAATAGTGAAGCCACTCAATGATATGTTAAAGAAATATTCCAAAATAGAGTGGAGGAATGAAGCTAAGATCGCCTTCGAGACTATAAAGATTGCAATCACAAAAGCATCGGTATTGGTAAGCCTAGACTATGTTAAACCTTTTTATATTTACTCTTTTGCTTCTGGTCACACTTGTGCAATAGTATTAACACAAAAAAGTGAAAATAAAGAAGAAAAACTAATTTCTTTTATGAGCACTCCATTCAAGGAAGTGGAATTGAGATACACAGATATCGAGAAACAAGCCTTTTCTTTGGTCAAAGCCATACACAAGTTTAGACATTACATCCTCATAAGTATAGTCAAAGCTATTGTACCAGATTCGGTTGTCAAAATGTTGTTAACACAGAGTGAGCTCGAAGAAAAGAGAGCTAAATGGGTCACCATTTTAAAAGAATATGATTTAGAAATTATACCCATGAGGTTGGTCTAGGGACAAGCTTTGGTTAAATCTATTACAGAAATAGACCCACAAATCTCAAGTCAACAATACACATTGGATGAAAAAGATCAAGAAGATTGGTGGGTCTATTTCCGCAATAGATTGGTGGGTCATTTTGAGAGCGGGTTACTATTGGCTCATGATTTTTAAAGATACTTATGAACACATCAAACATTGTCATACATGTCAAATAGCATCAAATAAAGGAAGATTCAATGCTCAACCATTACAACCGGTGATGGAGATGCGTCCCTTTTCGCAATGGGGATTAGACTTTATTGGAACCATAAATCCTCCATCTTTCGTTGGTCATAGATTTATATTGACTGCTACAAACTATTGTACCAGATGGACAGAGGCATGTCCTAGCAAGCAATGCACTACAGACGTGGTCATCAAATTCTTGGAAGAGAACATTATCACCAGGTTTGGAACACCATATGCATTGGTATGTGATAATGGCCCTGCTTTTGCTTCATTGATATTTTCTAATTGGGTATTTGAATATGGCATAACACTAAAATTTTCATCCAATTATTATCCACAGGGAAACAAATTAGCTAAATCATCAAATAAAAATTTGCTAGATATAATTAGAAAATTGATTGAAAAGAACCCTAGGGAATGAAATTCTTTTTTAAAATTCATCCTTTGGGTAGATTGTACTAGGATGAAAGATGCATTAGGGAATTCTCCTTATCATTTAGTTTATGGGGTAGATCCTATACTACGAATAAACTTAAAAATCCCTACTTGGTAGTTTGCACAAGAATATATTGGATTAGATGACCAAACAAAAGCCTGATTGTTGCAATTGATGCATTTAGATGAGAAACGTACTCGAGCTATAGATCATTTTTCTAAAAATCAATCTATAGTAAAAAGATGGTTTGATAAACAAGCTGGATTAAAGACTTTTAGAATATCCGATTTGGTCCTGTATTGGAACAAAGCTCATGAACGCAAAGGTGAACATGGTAAGTTTGAAAAATTATGGACAAACCCATACCAAATTTCTAAAATCTTGGTGGATAGTACTTATAGATTGAAGTCTTTGACTGGAAAAGATATCCGATTTCCT
Source organism: Sequoia sempervirens (assembly GCA_007258455.2). Classification (NCBI taxonomy): domain Eukaryota; kingdom Viridiplantae; phylum Streptophyta; class Pinopsida; order Cupressales; family Cupressaceae; genus Sequoia; species Sequoia sempervirens. The sequence goes on from VDFB02058242.1 coordinate 103,842,900, forward strand.
GTGAATGGCCAATTCCTAAAGCATTATTTCCAGTTATAAGTAAATAGTTTTTTGTAAATAGTTTTTTTTTTGTTGTAAATAGTCATTTGTTTATTTTGTTTTTTTTCTTTTTGTTTCTTTTGGGTGTTGCATCGTCTGACTTTACACGTAATTGGAAACCTTTGAAGGTCTACAAATCAATAGAGCGTCAACTCCAGAACTTCAATCTATATTTTGACTAGAAATAGTTTTCCATTTATAAGTTTGAGAATTATTCAAATTTTTTTATATACTTTGACTAGCATGAATCATTTAGTTCATGTTGAGCTACAAATGAATACATTTAAATCATTCTACTGAAATTTGGGATAGTATTTTTTTGCATTAATTGAAAAATCAAAAGACTACCTTTGCTACCACTGTAATTCCCAACCTAATAGCGGGCTTCATTGCTTTCAAATTGATAAAAGAGCTATCATTGCAATACCAAAAGTTGAAAAATGAGCTATCATTGCTATATCTAAAAAAAAAAGAGATATCAACTCTTTAGGTCATCCAAATAACTCTACCAGGGCTATGGACACCATATTGGCAGTAGAGCTATGTTTGGGGGAATTATAGAGATAACCTTGTCGGGGCTATAGATGCCTGATTGGTAGCAAGGCTCTATCCCTGGTCGGCTAAAAAGGAAATTATCATATTATGTAGATTAATGCAAATAGTTGCTATTTCTTAGTTTACTATGGTAGAAATAATCAATTGCACACACGTGAGGTCAGTAATACTTAATCTTTCATGCTAACCAAAGTGAAATTTGAATGTGAAATAAGGATCCTATGATTTATAATTAGAATACTAAAGAAAGTTAGAACATTGATGTTAGATCTGGGATTGAGTTTCTATTGTTTTATTTAGTTTTTTTGATTGCTAGTTGTTGTGTGGTCTCACAACATGCCCCATTTTTCCCTTTGGAAAAATGTGGAACCCCCTTTTTTTTCCTTTGCTCTTTTGCTTTTCCTCGCTTTGGTTTTGTTTTGCTACTCGGTTGGTTGTCGATCTTTCCTATTTCATTTTCACTTGACCTAATTGTTGATGATATCCTTTTGCCTCCTAGATTTGGTGTTTCGGTATGTTCACAATGTTTAGTATGTTACAAGAAACCAGAGTCCCAGATCCCTGCATTTGAGCCAAAAGAATTTGTATTTTCATATGATCCTAGCCCCACCCGGTATTTCATTGACTAGAGTTGTCAATCTTGGTAATCTCGTTTTTACTGGAGTCCGATATTTTATTGTTTCCTTTTCTTGAAAGTTGGAAACTGAAGAGTCTGCTTTGAAATTCATCAATCTATCTTTTAGAATAAGTTTATGATCTTTTCTTTCATTCCGGTTTTCTCTTTCCTTAGAGGGTATTTTCCGAATCCTCGTGTTTGTTTGTTCTTTTCAAAAGAAATACCGAAAATATTTAATCCTGGTGATCATCAATTGATCACATATCTTTAATGACATATACCTTACAAATAATCAGAGTGACATCTGATTGCCACGTATAATCACTGTGTCGTCTTCTTTCTCAAAAAGTGAGCCAACATAGAAATCTAGGTGTTCATGATTTGGACCATAATTCGTAATGATTGCACCTTTATTCTAAGAATTAATGTGAAATAATAGGTAATTAATGAAGGTGGAAAACTACCTATGTGCTTGGCACCACCTCAAGCATGCAATTGCTTTTGCAACACTCCACTTCACGTCATATTGCAAATTTTCTAAGGACATTGAATTAATGAAATGACATTGGCGCGTAAAGAGAGGTAAATTTCAAGAAACCAAGATGCAACTACCAAGGGTTTTGAAGTTGCATTATGAAAGATCACCATTATTAACCAGAACCAGGTATGCTCTAAATAACTGATACTTTGTTAAGCGTTTCTCAAGCTGAAAAATCTTGATAATGGTATTTTCCATTTAAAAATTGAAATGTTGATTATTCTATGATTTGTTGAATTTAATTGAAAAATGAATTGAAAGTTTTGGTTAAATTTAACCCTAACTCGCGCACAAGACACATATTCTGAGAATTACAGAGCACATTATATACAAAATGAGAACTTTTGACGCAAGGGCAGAAGATGAATTCAAGTATTGCAATTCACAAGCCATACCCATCAACGTAGTGGTTACAGACGCTCATATGGGATGGTCTTCCTACATTGAAATCCATTCACAACTATTACAAGAAAATGCTTCTCAATGTACCAAGAACACTGTGGAAAATGGGTTACTTCCTACAGGAGGGTTTTCGCCAGCAATGGAAGCTCCTAAATTAGTTATGCCATGTATAAATCATGACAACCCAGCCAAGAGGATTGTTGAGAAAGAAGGGAGAATTTACATAGATCTATCACAGAGAGGAATCATATGCACATTTGGTCTCCCTATTTACACACAGATGTTTAATATTGACATAAAGGATAAGACCAAGACATATCAGAGTGCTGAAGAGCATAAAAGAGAAATTATGAGCACCCAATGGTGCCAACATCCAATTACACAACAGTTCAAGGTAATTTATAGGTCTATGTTTAAACAATTGTTGAGAAGAGTAGCTGGTTTAAGATATGCAAGCAAATTCGAACTCTGGATGTTTGTGATAATATCCCGCATGATAGAGGGTCATGTGTAATTGCATTGGGGAAAATTGATAAGTGACAGACTACATGAATAGATTACTACATTTCCCAAAACCAAATTCTTCTACATGTCATCGTATGTTATATACTCCTATGCTATGAGAGCCAATAAATAAGGGTTGAAACAGATTGGTACTCTAGGTACAAAGGTTGGCAACAGTTTGATATATGCACATCTACCTCAGATCACCGTCCATGGGTATAAAGATGATTATAGGAAAGTTAATGATTTGTTCTCCATGAAATTGGTGAGAACAATGGAATGTGATAAAGCTAAAAGATTATCCTTGGAAGCACAAAGTGCCATTCGACCTATGGGAGGCTGGTACATATAGTTCCCAACTTAAACCTATATTAGAGTGGAGTGATTTTATGGACACCCATTCATGATGCCCAGGTATCCTACAGATAAAATAGTTTTATTTGAATTAGTGAGATAGTTAAAACCATCTCAGGCTCTTTATAGCCATGCTCACAAAAAGGCCTCTTTTAAATTTCCCATTACAATAGGAAATTATAAGTGCAGTGGAATTAAAGTAATTGAATTGTGTGAAGAAGAATTGAGGACTTACCATTTTGAAGAGTTCCCACTCCAGAGAGTGTATTACGATATTGAAAGAAATATTGCTAAAAATATAGTTGGTTTTCGTGCTCATGTGCCACATTTAGAAGATTATTGGCCTAACTATGAAGATAAGCATGTGTTAAGAAGGAAAAAATATGAAAGAATTACTCTAAGATTTGCTCGGATGCTCAAGCCTTATGACATCCTAGATCAGTTGATAGAAAATGATGGCCAGGTGTTGAACCAATTTTACAATGATGATAGGGTATATGATGAACCCATTCCAAACCTAGGTGTTGATGAAGAAGACATGACATCAATTAATGAGTTCACCAAACCAGTATTAAGGTATACTCAACACTGAATTGATGATTTTTGCAAATATTTGAGAGAAAGAGGAATTGAGCCTATCTTCTTAGAAGGTAAAAGGAGGAAACAAAGAGATGAGACAACATTTGAAAGTGGAGAGCCTACCAAGAAGAAAATAAAGACTAGTAAGGTGGCTCTAGGTATTAGAATTGAAGAAAGAACCCCTGAAACTACAAGACAAGAAGTTCCCATAAAACCATCTGATAAACAGAAAGATGCAAAGATAGCTAAAGATAAATCAAAAGTGAAACCTAAAGGTGCATCTTCCTCTATAGCTAAACCAAGAATAAGAGTAATTATTGATGAAGGAACAAGAGAAACAAAAAAATGTTGGTGCACAAGCTAGGTCTGCATCTCAAAGGGATACAACACTATTTACCTCTCCCCTTCTATTAATATGGCCAGTATGAAAGAAGCATTGGGTGGGACTCCTATAGGTTTAGAAGAAATTTCTAAAGAAGATGAAGCTAGAATTAAAGAACAGGTGGACAAATGGGGTGCTATGTGGGAGAAAGTGAAAGAAAAGAAGTCTAAAGACAAACCCATGGTACATCTAGTGATAGAAGAAATTTAGGATACAGGTTCCAACCCATAAATGTTGAAGAAGAAGAGTTTATTCAAGGAATGCTCGCCTCAGAGGAAGGAAGCCCTAGCATACTTGAAATGGAAATAGGGGAGAATGTAGAGCAGGATCCTACTAATGAAAGAGTTGTTGAAGATACTCTTGATTCCCAGCCTTCGCTTGGGAATCTACAAAATGTTGATGAAAACTCGCAGGTCTTTGAAGAACCAGAGAAAGGCCATGCTGAAACTAAAATTGAAACTGAAATTGTAGAAGAAGAAGCTACATAGTTTGCAAGAGATGGAATTGAAAATAAAGAGAACCCTGATGTAGCAGTAAATAAAGAAGATAATTTTCATAGAGATGAGGTTGAAAATCTGGATAGACAAGAAAATATAAGTCTCCAAACAAAGGAGGTAGTGTCAAACCCTACCAATCCTGAATCTAGGCCAGATATCATTGAAGAAATTCCCATTTTAGAAAATGTGGCAAGTCAAAGAGAAGAAGTTGCTAAAACAAGTGGTAAACAAGAAAAAATAAATGTTACAGAGGTATAGCAAGATGATGATACACATGATTGGTTAATTAGGGAATTAGCTTCTCCAATGGAAGTGGAATTACTACCTTTGAATCTTAATAATTTCATACAATAAGTAGGTACTCCTAAACCTAGGTGCAGATCAAAGATAAATCATGTCATACGGAGAAATGTAGATGGCAATAGAACTATTCAGATAGCCACTCCAACAACTGATAAGTAGATACATGAAACAACGCCTAAGGAGTATAAGATAACAAGTATCAACCTTGGACACTCATCATGGTAGCAAGAGTTAGAGGAAATAAAATTGAATTTAAATGCTATTGTTTCCAGAGTACAAAAATATAAATAGAAGAAAAGAGAATTGAAAGAAGGAGTTGCTACCTTGAAACATTTCATTAAGTTATTAACTTTATCTAATCGAGAACATGCTGAACTTCCCCAACATCCAGTGCTGAGTCACAAGAACCAGGAGATTGAATTGCCACAATTCGTCATAAAATGAACATGTTTGAAGAATGGATTGAATACTGGGTAAAGCAAGGAGAAGAATTTATTAAAGATGCAGTAAGGAAGTACAAGGAAGCATACCACCATTCAGAGAAATTGAAAAGATTTGAAGATGAATGTAGATTTCACTAGGAACAGGTCATCGAAGAAAGGAGAAACATTGAAATTCTCATGTAGTCAGATATCCAAGAGTTAATACAATTTGATGTAATATCAGTACATCAACTCCCATTGCCAAAAAAATGGAAGAAACAGTTTAAATGGGAAGGTGACATGTTAATACAATGTATTGGAGGATTTGAAAAAGTCACTGTCGAATGCAGAAAATTGGTTAGTGAAAATCAAGAATTTATTGAAGTACTAGCACGTCAAGGTTTTGATCCCCAAACACTAGGATAGGAAGGAAAAGAAGCTAAAGCCTTCAATAAATGGATAGAAAGAATAAATAGAGATCCTATTCAATTGCTGACATAGGAGGTCATTGATGAGATAATATACTGTAGAAATATTATAGCCAAGTATGAAGCAAAAAAAGTACAAAAGAATGATATCATACTTCAAGTAATTGAAGAATATATTAGGCTCAAGCTCACTTGGAGAGAAATATGAAGGATTTCAAAAGAACATATGCATCAAGTATTAAGTGCTTTCTGAGAGTATTGGTTGAAGAAAAGTGAAGGAAGAATCTCAGAGCCGAGTCATAAGAGAAGCTAAAGAACTGGATACCAGATACCGAAAATGTGATGAAGTTTATTTTGTTTCAATCTTGAATTTGCAGGTTGATCCCGGTCCCAATAGGTGTTTTTCATTCCGGTGTTTTGGAAGAGAGCTGAAATCCTCGATTAATGCAAAGTGTTTGTGTTGAAGTATGAAGGAAAGTGTTGTTGCGGATGAAGTCAAAGCCTTGATTTATTCTTGAATGTTCTTGATGACATTTGGAAAATGCCACGTGCCACATTTTAATTTGTTATTTATGATTCTCTGGATTGACTTTTAAGTTGAAAATTTGAGGCCTTATTTCTATAAAAGGCCATCTCCTCCCTCATTTTTATTTTAAGTTTTGAATTTGTGGATGTCGAAGGAGCATAAACTTTTTTTACGTTTTGTTCTTTTTTCCTATTTTCTGAACCATTTCGGTGTAAAACTTTGTATGCACGTAGACATTAATTAATATAAGAGCATATTAGATAGTTACCTATCTCAATATCTTTTGTAGTTGCTTTTGTTAGTTCGGCCGAACAAGACTGTATGCTACGCCGTTTAAGGGTGCATACAGAACCTACTCGGTGTCTAGAAATGAAACCCTCTCTTTAAAAGCTTGCACCATTTTATATGTAGCTTTGAAGCAATTTGGTGAAGTATAAAATGGTTTTCTCTATTTTAGTTAATTCTTTGGGGCATCCATGGAGAATAACTGAGAGAAACTTTTAATTTTCAGTATTATTTATGCTTTGTTTTAGAATAGATGTTTAAATATTTGAATTTTTTTCAAAATTTAAATGAATGGAAGGAATTTTGTTGAAAATCTTTTGTTTTCCATAGTTTTTTGAATGCTTAATGCTAAATCTACTTAAGTGATAGCAAATAATTTGTGATATTCATGAAATGTTATGGTAAATCTTTTGATTTCATGATGTTGTTCTATGAATTAAGTGAAATTTTTGTGTAAATTTCTTATAACTCTTAGCAAAGCTAGAAATAACTGTAGCCCCTTTGAGATTAACAACAATATCACATCATTACCCGAGAGCGACCCTAGTGCAACCATGACCTGGTTTTCAGAGAATTGGGATTGAACAAAAGCCAATATTTATTCTGTAAATGAAAAATTCCCCTTTAGGTTGTCTTTGTTCCATATCTTTCAAGAAGGATAGGCTCTTTGCATTCTTGTCTGTGAAGATTTTATTTGATCTATTTTTTCTGGGAGTGAAATTGTCATCAACAATATACATTGAACAATGAGAAGGTTTTTCAGTTGTGAAAAGATGGTCATATGGTCTGCAGATTGAAGAAAGCATTTTATGGATTGAAGAAATCTCCTAGAGCTTGGTATGCAAGGTTAGATAAGTACTTTTTTCAACAAGGATTCAAAAAAGATACTACAGATAGCAATTTGTATTTCAAATTTGAAGGAGAACAAATCTTGATTGTGGTGGTATATATTGACGGCATAATCTTTGGAGGAAATGAAGATATGTGCAAGAATTTTACAGAAGAAATACATAAATAATTTGAAATCTCAATGTGTGGGGAGATGAATTTATTCCTTGGTTTGCAGATCAATCAATCAAAGAAAGGTATATTCATATCACAGTCTAAGTATGTTAAGGAATTATTGAAGAAGTTTGGAATGGGTGACTCTAAACCGGTATGTACTCCTATGGTTATTGGTTGCAAGTTGAGAAATAATGATGAATATCCTAAGATAGATTAGAGCAAGTATAGATCAATGATTAGTGGACTATTATATCATACTGCTGCGAGACCAGATATCATGCATTTAGTTTGTATTATGGCTAGATTTCAAGAAGATCCCAAAGAATCTCATGCTATAGTAGTGAAGAAGATATTTAGATATTTGAAGGGCACTCTAGATTATGGTTTGTGGTATCCTAAGGATATCGATTTCTCCTTGAGTACATATACAGATGCAGATTGGGTTGGATGTGTAGATAATAGGAAAATTACAAGTGGTGGTGCTTTCTTTCTTGGAAGCAGGTTGGTTTCATGGCTAAATAAGAAGCAAGATTAAGTGTCATTATCTACTACAGAAGTAGAATATATTGTAGAAGCATCATGTTGCACATAGGTGTTATGGATGAAGTAAACATTGAAATATATCAAAGTTTCATATGATGAACCTATTCCTATCTTGTGTGATAATACAAGTGTAATCAATATTTCAAAGAACTCGGTAATGCATTCAATAAAAAAACTTATCTCAATCTGGTATCACTTCTTGAGAGAGAAAGTTGCAGAGAATGAGGTGAAGTTGGAGTATGTTCCTACTAAGGATCAAGTTGTTGATATTTTCTCAAAGGCTCTTCCAAAAGATACTTTTGAGTATCTCTGATAGAAGTTAGGGGTTATTTCCCCTCCTTTAAAGTAGATGCATAAGTGTGTGCATCTTTCTTGGAAGCATTTCAAGATATATATCTTGGTCCTGGACTGATATTGAAGGCTACCTCTCAGGGGGAGTAGGTAGTAGTGGTTGTTAGTTGATGTAGTCTTTTGGATCATATTGTGTGCCCCTAAGGGGGAGTGTGTAGGAAAGTGAGTATGTGAGAAGAGAGTGCAGTTGTCTCCTATAGGTGTTGCCTTTGGGGGAGAGCAGGTATAGGTAAGTAATGACAAAGGGGAATAAAAGAAAGGAAACTATGGGTTGTTCTTTTCCATTGATGTTAAAGGGGGAGAAAGTTAGCTAAAAAACCATATGAAGAAAAAGGAGAGAACAAATTCTTGTGTAACAGGGAGCAATGTGTACTGGTGAGAAGTATGTAATGTTGTTGGTTGTTGTTGTTATTGATGGTTTTCATATCATGTGTTGTCATTAATGACAAAAGGGGGAGATTGTTGGAAACTTGTGTTTCCATTGATGTCAACTCCCAAGGAAGTAAGTGTTTTGGTTGCATTATGTTGCCATTAGTATTGTCACCAGTGTCAACCTATAATGTAGCAATCATGAGTAACTATTTATGGATATAAACCTCTTATATACTTGAGATGCTGAGAAGGCATTGCAAATGTTGAGATGGTATTTGTGGTGCTTGTTTTTCAAGTGCTTTTGAGAAAATTTGAAAAAAAGAAAGTTCAGTATGATAAAGTGCTATTCAGTGGTTTGCTCCACATTTGTTCATGGTTGAATCTATGATAATGTGATTTAGACTTGATGATAAAAGGTGTTCAAAGATGTTATATATAGAGTTTTAGGTTCTTGATCATTCTACAGTGGAAGATGTGTTTGACATTATATCTTTTTGGTGAAATAGGGTGTCTAGGAGAAATGAGATTTCTCTGCATTTCTCCATAGTGAAGCTTCTAGTGTTGCAGATCTGGGAATGTGTGTTGAACACTTAGAATACTAAGAGGGAGTGAATAAATATTCTTTTAAACCACTTAAACATTTAACCATTCAGTCCTCATAATGTATATTCAACTTGCAATAATGAATGAAAGCATGAAAAAAATCAACATCACATAACATATGAACACCAAGTTTTTATGTGGAAAACCCAAAATGGGAAAAACCACGATGAGGATTAGCTCACAATATATTATAATCAATTAAGTATATTATAGAAGTGTTCATTGTAGGTGGAATCACTACCCACTGAGAAAATAAAATATAGAAGAGAGTAGTGGCACACAATGAAATTTGAACTATTATAAAATACATCTATAATATACTAGATTATAATTCCATTGAAGCTCAATATACTGACTTCATACACTTCATACTAATATGAATTAGTATTATGCTCTGCTTTGCATTTTCCTTAAATTCACACAACTCGCATCAACTGATATTCATCATACACAAACACTTCAAAACATCAAAAGGATTTTACACATATTTGTTTTATCTACAAACACCTACAACATCAATTAGGTTGGCCTAATTGGATGTATTATACCAAAATAACTTGTCAACTCAACATACTTACATACGCTATTCACACCAAGATTCAAAACTCATAACAATTTGAAATAGGTCAGCATGGACCAAAATAACACCTACATAATGGATCAACACTTATTCAATCTCTGCAAAATACAAAACTCATTAGGTTAGCACCGGTAACGACCTACTATCAAAATTTCCCAACTGTACAAATGCATTCGAACATGTAGACCTCCAAACTCTATGCCATTTAGGATACACACTCTATTGAAATATGTTAACAAATCCAAAAAATTGTAAAGCCAAATTTCAATTCACAGAGATGTACAAATTCATCAAAACATATGCACGAAATTGGTAAACACATGTTACCCAAAATCGTAGAGAAAGATCTTCTATAGTTGACCAACACAAACCTAAAAATTAGATGTCTTGTATACCAGAATACCTATATTGATACTTAGTCGATTTCTCTTTCACCTGTCTTCACCGAATCAAACCTTCTTGCAAATATCCTCTATATTACTATCTTCAAACATGCCCAAGCTTTACAAACTGATTTGCACAATGGTATTCATACTGGAATACAATGTTGACATCAATGACAACACTGAACTACATAACTATATAGCTTATACTTATCCCACACTCTCATGTTTCCAACAAATGCATCAATGACAAACTCCTTAAATTCTTCCAACAATCACCTGCTTTGTCATTGATGGAAACATGCCTTAACTATCTCCACAAATATTCTCCCCCTTTGACATCAAGGGTAAAGGGCACATACTATAATATTTTCATATACCAAATCTTCCCCTAACTATTATATACATATATATGTAAAAGCTAAAAACATAACTAACTCCCCCTAGGAGTTCTATCCAACAAAAAATTGAACTAAAATATACTTTATATCATCCACATATGTACATAATAGTCTGAAACAATAATTGAAATGTATAAAAAGGAAAGAAATATTGTCACTCGAAGGAGGAAGTTGACTCTTGCATATTTTCAAGATGGGCTTTCCATTCTTGTTTTCCATCCTCCCAACTCTTATTTGCTATCCCAAGCATTTTTCTCTATGTATCAGATTCAATTATGAGTTCTTCTCCTTCATCCAAAGTGTTGGGTACTGGATTGAACTTTGAAGTCTTATTAGCACTCAACAAGGTACTGGAAATAGGTGTGAACTTTGAGTTCACCAGATCCCTAAGATTATCAAATTGCACAATGATCTTTTCTTTCTACTCTTTTAGTTGGAAGAACTGCTCATGTAAATTTTCAATAGCGGACCTTGTGCTTCCATCCAGATCATGTGTTGGATCATAGGAACTAGAAGCTTTTTCAATTTGGGACTCAATTGGGTCCATCATATCCTTTATTCTTTTTGTTAATCTGAGCCATTTCATGGGAAACTGAAATAAAGTTTTGGATTCTGCCACACAAGCCTATAAATGCTTAAGATTTTCTAGAAATTTATTGTGTGCACTAGCACACTTCTCCATGACATCCATAAATTTCCTATCATTTATCTTCTTATCCACTTCTTTCTCTAACTTTCCTTTCAAACTGATAGCATATTCTATAAAATAATCAATCAAAAACTTCAAATTTTCCATACCAAAGAGGGAGTTTCCAATTACAACATTAGGTATGGCCTTGTGCAAAACTTTCACAACTTCATTAATTATTTCCCCACTCTTCTAATGTGTCTCTATTATTTCCTTCCAGAAAATGCATGGAAAACATCTCCCAATTCAAGCTTGTGAAGAGGCAGAATATTCTCCATATCCACATGCCCCTATTGCATAGGAAATTGTAATAGCTAGGCAGACACTACAAGTTGAAAATTAAGCTACATGCTTAGAAAATTATTCAAAGAATCTCTAGAGGTTCCAAGAAGATTCATCTATAGGCTTCACATCCTCCTTAGCAACCTTCTTCTTCAAATCCTCTTCCTTATCACCAATATCAATCAGTGTCTCCATTTCCTTCTTCTCTTCTGCATCATCACTCTTATTCTTAGCATTCTTTTCTACATCAACTTCACTAGTATATAGATCTATGTTATGCAGAGGAGTGATAGTCTTTGGTTAGCCTTGAGTTTTCTCTATATATTTTTTTAGATACTGAAGGAGGTGTTTGATGATCTGTGGAAATATCCTCCTTTGGAATGTCTTCTCCAATAGCTTCTCCTTCAACATTTTCCTTCATATTGGTGTCCTTAGCAACACCTTCCTTTGCAACATTGACTTCACTGGTAACATTTCAACAATGATTTCTTCCACTTTCGCAAGAACACTATCTTGCACATTCCCTTCTTTGGTTTCATGCTCATGTTGAACATCATCATTCTATGCTTCTTCTTTAGTATTCACATCTAGAGCATGCATATCCACATGCATTTCTTCAGTTCTCTTTGGAGTCGTCCCTGATTACTGTGCTATCTCAGCTACCTTCTCTATAGTCTTTGTTTCTAGAGCCTTTTGTGATCATTCTGATCACTACTCACGAGGGTAGTCACTCTTTGCTTCATTTGAAACTCCTTACATTGCACAATTTGGCCAATGTTCCTTTATTATCCTTGGAGAGATATGCATCAACCTTTTCCAAAGAAAAATATTTTATCTTTGCTTCTTCCTCTATATACTTTTTCCTCCTTGCAAGTAGTACATTCCAAAGATCTTTAGGCAGCTGCTTCTTAATGTTATGCATATTAACTTCAAAAACAACAATGTATTTTATAATGGCTTCTACAATTGTGGCCTTGTCCACCTCATCAGCCTCAGTATATAATGTTGCAGTCTCTTCAAGCATTTCATTCTCTACAATCCCATTGAATAGGGCATCCAACTTCATAGGACTATGTTTCCTTACTAGAGATTTCTTATTTTTCTTTTTCTTCTCTACTAGCATATTTTTCTCGTTTCCAGACTCAACTTTATTTTCTCTCATTTCCACTCTGAATTCTTCCTTTTCCTTTTCTATTTTGGCTTCACTATCTGTATCAACAATAGAAAACTTCATTTTTTCTGCATTGATTTCACCTAGTGAAGCTTTTGATTTCCTCTTCCAAATTAATTTTGGTCCTTCTTCTTCTCCTTCATCCTCAACATTTACACCCAAATACTACTCCCTCATTGCCTTGTTTTTCACTCTCCTTCTCATTGCACCAGTTTTTTGTGTTTCCAAAGCAACCTTTTCTTTTTTAGGCCTCTTTTGTTGCTTTATTGAAGACATTTTTTTCCTTTATTAGAGCACTTGTTTGTTTTGTAGGTACACTTGTCTCCTTCCTCTTTGTTCCACTATTCGAAGGCATAGTTGCAGAGGACTTTGAGGCAATCAGAGGAGTGGTAGTTGTTCTACTAGATCTTTTGACACTTGATGACCCTCCTAGAGATCCAGACATGGCCTTTGCCTTCTCCACTTACTCCTTTGTGAGGACCATTTCCTTAACAAATTGTGCAGTCATTTTATCAACAGTTTTCTTTATTTGAGATTGTCTTTGTTCCATATACACCTTCATTGACTTCTCATAGGTTCCTTATCTCTTCTTAGTGGTGTCTCTAGGGATGCTCAGCAAGATGTTAGCTAAGCTAACCTTATATCCTAGTTCTAGGATCCACACTGTCCTAGGCTCAATGATCTCCATTATGCATTCATCTTTTGTAACAAGAAAAATAATCTCCTTTTGATACGTTCCCACATTTTTCTTTGGTATCATTTTCCTTACATCTTTTCTTGAAATATTTTGAAGAGCCCCCAAAGGGAATTATTTTGAGCATCTTAATCTCCCAACCCAAACAAATAGTCTCTAATCTGGTGGGCTACATGCCTATCCCTTAGCCACACTACATTCTTTGTTCTGAGGACTTCATTCAAGAATTTAAATAATAATAAATGATTAAAGAGCCAAACTTAAAAGCATACTTGGAATCCTTTGTCTTCTATAGGTTTTCCAATAGCTACAGTTTTAAGAGTTCACACAAGTCATAGTCTTCACCCTTCTCAACCATCTCATATGCTATGTTGATGGCGGTAGCAGCTATTGAATTATCTTTGTTGGTGAAGTATAGTTTGTAACCTATCATCATTGAAGCGTACTTGACCATAGGTTTTCTAATGTCTTTGATGGTCAAGGCTCTCCTGTCAAAATTCACACTCATTATCTCCATCATAATCTCATTTTTCACAGACTTAAGTATTGGAACTAGTCTGGTAGAACAAAAAGTAGTCACAAACCTAATTGCTTATTTGTTTCTCAAGTGTGGGATATCTAGCTAGAGGGACTTGTGAGTTTTTCTTAGGGTGTATCTCACCCATTCATCTACATAGTCAAACATGGGGAGATTTCTCTAGACATCAAGATTCTTCTCTACCAAAGCCCCAAACTTTGATTTCAACTTGAAATAATCTTCGGTGAGCTCCTTGTACCATACATCATTCAACTTCATGTGATTAAACTCTTCCATTTTAACATGGATGTGTGCCCTAACATCTTCTATGTGGAAAACACCATACGAGATGTGTAAAAATGCACCATCTGGGTCATCCATCAAAGATTTGTCGAGGTTCCTTTTGAATTTGGGTCGAGGACATTCTAAAACTCCTACAAATTGTGGTGCATACATCTTCACAACAAATTGAAAGTTCTTTCTAAAACTAGGGTAGATAGAAACTGAAAAACATCTTTTGATTCACTTTTTAGTTAGGGTTTTTCTTGCACCAAAACTAAATCACTTTGATCACTCCACTTTGATTCTTCACTACTTTTCTCAAATGCTCATTTCAAATTAATTTGATAAAGTGAAATCACTTATAACCCTTTCGAGATTGACCTAATTTCACATCATATACATCAGTTAATAAAAATGGAAAAACCTAACTATATGCATAGTCAACTTCAAACACTCCACAAATTTACACATCATGATATTTCCTACTAGGATCTTCTCTAATAAATCAATAATATTAATTCATACCTTATATCCACGTGTTGAAGCATCAACACCATTTCTTTGGAAGTGGATGAAATATTTCCATCAAATCTCCCCCTGATCCAAAGCTCTCAACTTAGTTTCTGAAGGAAACATCTGCACTAGATGCTGGTATAGACTCATCCTTAACCTTTGTATCTTCCTTCTTTTTCCAAATCTTGTCCATCTATTTCTTCATCTCTACTAGATCATCCTTTTTCACCAGATCATTCTTCTTTACTGGACTGTTCTTCATGTTTATGCTTCTGCAAAAATTACAAATGTGTCCAGGTCTATTGCAATTGTAGCATATGACATTCTTTTGACCAATATTACTTCCATTCATTATAGATATGCATTGATTAGCTTTATGCCCAAATCCATTTCATGTATAATAGTAGCCATTAAAATATTGAAACCTCATATCATTGTTATAGTCATTCATCATTTGACTTCTGCATTTATTAGCTGTATGACCAAATCTCTTGCATGCAAAGCACTAACTAGGAAAATATGGAACATTCTGATTCATTCTACTTCTACATTCCATAGCCTTATGTCCAAATCTATTGCAAGAATAACGTAAACCCTTAAAAGATGGGTACTTTTGTACATTTGGTTGTCTAACCAGTGGTCTTATGGCTTCATTCCTTTGATTTTGAATCTTCTTGCCATTGTTATTCTTGTCTTCAGTCCTTTTTTCAGGCTGTTTGTAGTTTTATCCATCTTTTGAGGTTTCTCCTATCTCAAACCCTAATCCACCTTTGTCTTTAGATCATTTCTAATTTGTAATCATTTCATCAAGCTTTGTAGAAATCATCTTGATTTTTTCTTCATGAATCCTTTCTTTTTCAAGATTTGATCTTAGATTCACAACTTCTTGTTCAAGCTTTGTGCATTCTTCAGATTTTATTTTTGCTATTGCATTCAAACATTATCTAACTCTTTTTCTTCTTTCGACTTGCACCTTTAGAATGGTGATTGTTTCATTTTCTTGCTTCAACTTCTCACTAACTTATATTTTTCTCTAAATTTCTTGATTTTCTCTCTCAATTTTTTGATGCATTCATTTGCTTCTTTGACATTTTCTTTTAGATCTCTATTTATCACCTTCAATTCTTTCCAGATCTTCAAGAGCAATTTTGAGTTCTCCATTTATGTCAAATATACTATATTCTTCTGTAATTCCAACTATAGGAATCTCTTCCAGAGGAATAGTTATTCTTCTAGCAACCATGTGTTCAACCTCCAAGATCTCCCCAAAGTGGTTAAGCTCCTTCCACGAAACCAAGCTCTAATACCAGTTGTTGAACACTTAGAATACTAAGAGGGGGGTAGATAAATATTCTTTTAAACCATTTAAACATTTAACCATTCAATCCTCATAGTATATTCAACTTGTAGTAATGAATGAAAGAATGAAAACAACCAACAATATCACATAACACATGGACACCAATTTTTTATGGGGAAAACCCAAAATGGGAAAAACCACCGTGAGAATTAGTTCACAATATATTATAACTAGTTATAGTATATTATAGAAGCGCTCACTACAGGTGGACTCACTATCCAAGTGGACTCACTTCCCATTGGGAAAACAAAATATAGAAGAGAGTAGTGGAACACAACCAAATTTGAACTATTACAAAATGCATCTACAATATGTTGGAGTACAGTTCCATTGAAGCTCAATATATTGATTTCACACACTTCATACTAATCTGAATTAGTATTCTACTCTGCTTTGTATTTTACTTATATTCACACAACTTGCATCAACTAATACTCATCATACACACACACACACTTCAAAACATCAAAAATATATTACATATATATCTGCTTTATCCACAAACACCTACAACATCAATTAGGCTAGCCTAATTAGATGTATTATACAAAAATAACTTGTCAGCTCAACATACATGCATACACTCTTTGCACTAAGATTTAAAACTCATAACAATTTGAAATAGGTTGGAATGGACCCAAAATAGCTCCTACATAACATATCAACACTTATTTAATCTCTGCAAAATTTAAAACTCATTAGGTCAACACTGATAATGACCTGATATCAAAATTTTCCAACTGTACAACCACATTCAGACACACGGACCTCCAAACTCTATGCCATTTGGGATTCACACTCTACTAACACCTTTCAAAAAATCCACAAATTTGTAAAGCCAAATTCCAATCCTTGGAGATGTGTGGATTCATTAAAACATATGCACCGAACTGGAAAACACCTATTACCCAAAATCATAGAGAAAGGCCTTCTACAACGGACCAATGCAGACCAAAAAATTGGATGTCTTGTATACTAGAATACCTATATTGACACTTAGTTGATTTCTCTTTCACTTGTCTTCATTGGATCAAACCTTCTTGCAAATATCCTTTGGATTACTATCTTCAGATATGCCCAAACTAAACAAATTGATTTGCACAATGGTCTTCATACTAGAATACAATGTTGACATCAATGACAAAACTACTACATACATGTACAACTTATACTTATCCAACATGATCATGTTGCCAAAAAATGCATTAATGACAAACTCCTTATTCTCCCAATGACGTACTTATAATGTTTGTTTGTACCTTACATTTAAATTCCAGGTACTAAGTTGTTACACAAGATTATCTGATGTGTTGGATATTTGTGCTAGTATGCCTAGTTGTAAATAATGAAACTTTTCTTGAGTTTAAGGTAGCGATTGTGCAAAATATTATGATGGTGTTGGAGTATTTTGAGATGTTGTATGTATAGTGTTGAATTTTTTTGTGTGGTTTGCAAGATGTTTTCAGATCTTGAAAGGTGTGTTTCATGTCACTTATTAGTGTTAGTGCAGGTTTGGCCGACCTGATGTGCTAGTGTTAATTGTAGAAGATAATTGTTGATTATGGAAGTGTTGAGAAGCGTGTTGGTGTAGATTTGGGTCCCAATTAAGTAGTGGCATGGTTTGGCTTCACTTCTTTATGTTGCAGAAGTGTTTGGTGTCGACCTATATGAATTTGCACGGTTGAGGTGTATATGTTACATTAAGACCGACCTAATTGAGATTGTTTTAGGTCGTAGAGGGTATAAATGCAACAAGAATTGTTCTATAGATTTAGTATGAAGTGAGTGTGATGTGAAAGATGTGAAAGTGATCAAGAGTGTTGATCTGAGTGTGATCCTTAATGTCTATGAATTCTTAATGCAGTGAGAAAAAGGTGTCTACATTTTAGTTTGTTTGATGATTTGTTTGTGCTTCAGTGGAACTGTACCTTCAGCATATGAGAGTTGCATTGTTAGTAGTTCAAATTGGTAATGAGCCACCCCATATTATTTCTTTCTTTTGGATAGTGATTCATTTAGTAGCGATCCACTTGTTGGTTCCCAAAATTGCATATTGCAAACCCTAAGAGTATGTCAAGTTCTATGATCAGGTTTAGCAATGTTTTTCCCAATAAATGGAATTAACCAATATGGTTAGACTTCCCTGCTCTTCAGGCCCTACTATGCCTAGGTGGGTATACCTTATTAATCAATGTCCAATTAGATTAAACCTTTTGAAGATCTTGTGTGATCAATTTTTTCAATTAAATCATCCTCAATTTCTTTAATTAAATCATCCTCATGTGACCCCAACTCCTTCAATTAATAAAATTTTCCCAATCTATTTCAATATGGCATGAGGGTTTTGAAATAAATGATTCAAATGTGAAAATAACTTCTACTCCTACTCCTAATGCAAAAAATGAAAATGTATAAATAAGGTTTTGTGAAATATTGTTTTGTGATGAATATGATCAGTTCCTTTTATCTATTAGGAAAATGGATTCAAGATGTGAATGATATGTGTCCTTTCCTTTGGCTAAAATTGAATTTTTATGGCACTTTTAGATGTTTATACCTTGTATAAACATGCAAGATTGTATAGTTATCAGGCTCTTCCTATTGATCCCAATGATACTCCCCAGGTTATTGTGATTACTTAAAAGAATTTAATCCTTACTTGAAGGAACCAGTTAAATTAACCACACAAGAACAAAAAATTTGTTTTGATAAATCAGATATAAACTTGATATATTGATTTAAATAACAAGGAAAGACCACTCTAGAGACAACAAGATAACATTTATTAATTAATCTCAACAAACAATTGAAGAACAAAGTTTCAACCACCATATTATAGCTTCTTTTCCATTAATTTGCTTCAAACTATTTTACAATATATTCCAGAAGTCCTTTATATATTTCTTTAAAATGATATTCTATTAATCCCAATACATTCTCATTGATACAACTGATGATCTTCTTTTGATTTTATCTTTTGTATATATACTGTGTATTTCCAAGGGTTATGACCCTTCGCATATCCATCTGGTGCAACTTTTCATTATCTTTAGTAACTAAAATATTTAATTTTGCTCATTCATCCCCATGAATAATTTCTCCAATAATACATTATTTCCTGGCAATTTCATATTTGTTTTTACCTAATAAAAATATCATTTGGGTAAAAATAATTACCGGCCTCGAGATTTTTTAAACTTAGTTAACTCTAGGTGGAAATGTTTTCACTCTTCAGTGAAAACATTTTTGCACTAAAATTGCATTCCCCAAAATAACATTAATCATGTTGTGGTTGCTTTAATAAATTTTACTTAGCATTGTTTATGCTTCCATGTTTTACTTCTAATGTAATATTGCACTCACGTTGAAGTTTCTGCCTTGGCCTTTTCATGCAAATTGTTTTATTAGAGGGACTAAAAAATACTCACTTTGATATCCAAAAGTCCCTTTGATTTAATTTTAGTTTAATCTTTATTTGCATTTTTGGCAAGGAGGTTCCTTCATTGTGTCAAAGGGACCAATCATTGTGTTCTTCCAATGTTCACTTCTCTCGATAAAATTTCTTAAGTCAATTATATGCCTTTTCTAAATTTGTTGCATACTCCCCTGTAGCACTGCACCAATTCTAGGGTTTCTTGCTTGCCTATGCGGTGATGCAGGTCATGCTTGGAGTCACCTGCTCTTGTTTAGCTTTATCCTCCATAGTGTCCAACAAATTCACTATCTATTAATGAAGTGGATGTTGGGACTTTGTAAGCTACTTCAATGCTCTTGGTATCACTATCATCACAATTTAGGTTGTGGGACATTACATTTTCCTCTAATATTCTTGTTTCATACTATGCCTATGTTATTATTAATCAAGCCATATTTGGTTTGTTTCTAAGGACTGAGTGTTCTTATTTTTGATGATGACAACTCCCACAGACATTCTTTGTGTCATGAAATTTGATGTGGTGGGCATGAGAGGAGCTAGCGAAGTCAGTTCTATTATTCATCATAGACATCAATCTTCGCTACCTGTTGAGTTGTATGCTCATCAGTTTGAAGCTATCATGATAATTTTTTGTTATAGAATATCTCTATTGAGATAATATTTTTCTCTTACATAGAGTTCTTATGGTCTTCTTTTCTCCTGTAATAGGGTTCCAAATTAGAACATGGGAAGGGGCTTCATTATTTCTCACATAAAATCAAAGAAATCCATCTCTATGACCTAACACATCTTGAACCAGAATCTAACTCGTTAATGGAAGTTCTTTAACATATTGAGAATTCATGGTTTCTACTCTCATGGCTTGTGAGAGGGTAGCTTGAAGATTTATAAAGGAAACATCGTTGTATAATGATCACCACCATTTATATACATAGTGTAATCTCATGGATTGAGCGAGTGGTAGTCTTTCCAATAACACATTTTTCACTTGCCTAGGTGGATCATTCCATGAAGTATTTATCGTTCAGAGGAGTGAGGAGTTTCTTGGATAACTGAATATTTATTCACCTCTCTTTTCTTAAACTTGTAAGAAAATGAAAGCTTGGTGCTATATTTGACAACAAACTTTTTGTGCCAATCAAAAACGTCAAGCTTTAGACATCTCCTAATTCCACTTCATTCAAAAGCATCAACCTAACTATATTTTTCTTTTGTGTGCAACAATATTGAGCACTCTTGCTCACTAGATCTACAAAGTAGTTACCTTTTCTAAACATATATCTAGTAATTGGAGCCACTAGTAGGGCTATAATATCATCACTCATTATTTGATTTTCAAATGCTCCACTATTAGTGTGCAATTTCATTGGACCATTTCCACCTGTAACAACATTTTCCAAATGAAGGAGTAAGGTCTAGGTACAATTCATTCATGGAATTTACAGTGATACTGCTACTTCTCAATGCTTATTTTAATTTTTTAGAACTTTTTCTTTACAATTATCACATTTATGTCCCTTCAGCTCCCCCATCAAGGCATTCAAGGTTTCCCTAGCCTCTACAAGTTGAAGTGATGTTCAAGGGCTTCTTTCAAATTTCTAGGATGTAGTGTGTGTCATGTTTGCATTAATAGCATATTGTTTGCTACTGATTTCAAATAACAAACCCTTGGGTTTCTGAGGAGGAATTTTTCTTTTCAAATCAGTGTCATCTAATTCAATCATTATGTCAAGCACTTCTTAACGGTCTCTTCTCCATAATCATTTTGAGCACAATCCCAAATAATTGAATTTCATGACAACTTATCTCTTACAATTATTCCATCAAAAATCTTAGGTTCATCCTAAACTTGAATTGGGTAGTCATCATAACTCACTTTTTAACATCTTGCACTGTGACCAAAATGAGTTAGGTAGCCTCCAAAATCACCTTGGAAAATTGATCAAGCACTCTCTCAGAGCTATGAAAATGCACTAAAATGTTGATTGATGATATGGGAGCAAGGTTGTCAAAAAAAATTGCATGAAACCATCAAGGTTACAAGATATTAATGCTCAAAGTAGCTCACCCATCCTTTTTTGAAAAATTGCACCTGTCAAAAATCAACTGGAACTCACCAAATCACCATTTTGAAAAAATACTAGATCTCTTCTTGGGAAGCTGCCATTGGGGAAATTAATTCATTTGGGCTCCATGAGAATGTGTGCAGAAGGGATTTTGACCAATTCACTTCACATAATATTAAAGATCAAAAGTGACCACTTTGAAACTTTCTAGAAATGCAGATATCCAAAACTGTGAAAACTCTATTTGCTTTTGATTCTAAAAAATATCAAATGAGATGTTGGGCCTTTGAAAATAGACATGAGAAAATATTATGGGGAAAATTTGAAACACCAATTGTTTTGTCATGAAAGTCATCCAGCTCATAAATATTGGCCTCCAAAGTTGACCTCCTTGGCAGATCTAACATTGTGCAGACAACAAACTCTTCCAGAACCCTCTAACTTGGTACTTCAAAACCCCATCAAATCTGATCATGGGAGGCTGAAATCAAACATACAAACTCATATATGGCAGATGAGTGTGCTTACCCAATAATTTTGCATGAAATTGAATAGGTTTCAAGTTATGATCCTCCAAAGTAGGCTATTGGAGTAGACTTCACAGGTGCATTTCCGAGTGTTGTAATCATTTCCTCATCATTGGAACTCCATTTTTTTCCAAAATTTGAAGGTTCCAATAGTGGCCCCATCTAGGGATGTATGCCCCTTGTAGGCATAGCAAGAATTCAGATCTATGGTGGAAGTAGACTGTGTGTCTTACTCATTGGGTAATGGAGTCAAACCTCTCCTCTACCTTGAAATGGTATGGTTTGGAAATCAAACCACAACTAATGACCCAAGGCCATCAGAAAAGAAAAACCCATATTTTCCTCCATCATATGCTTGTTTTTCATCATGTTGTACTAAAGCCAATCTAAATTTTTTATTGAAATATGCTTGACAAAATATGTTGATATCTTTCATCAACCTACTATACTCAATACTGCCAATGTATTCTCCATTATTATGCATCTAGAAATCAAGTATACTATAAAAAAATTTATCATGTGACAAGCTATACCCAATCTCTATGCAATACCTCATTTCTTCACACTTTCTATCATTCACCAAATGATAGCTCTCTACTTGAATTGGAAACCAGAAAAAATCATACTATATTTAACATCCAATATCTTCAATGTTGGCACTATCAAATGATACATCATCAAATCCGAGAATATCAGTACCATCTTCAACATCACATGTAGCTTTCCCACAAGTTATGATTTTGAAGCTTTATCATCAAAATCAATAATTTGCAGATTTAACATATTTGAATCACCAATACCACAAGATTCAATAAAAGTATGCATTTTTGGAGCACTGCTACAATGAAATTCATGACCACTAGATGTCTCTATTTTATCAAAATGTGATCTTGAATATACTCTTTCACACTCATTATGAATTTCATCATCATTTTCACATAAAGTACCTTCACTGAAAAGAAAATGTATGTTGGACATGAAATTTCATAATCATTCTTATGTGTATACCTCTGATATTCAATAGTCAACAAATTTGAAATTTGTTCACTATTGAGTAAACATTCCTATTCATTCACCTTATTTCTGATGTATTATTTAATTTGTTCATCATCACAAAAATACTAAGGATCATCAAGAAATGAAAAATTAGATGCATTAATTTCATTAGCATAGTCATTTTCTTCACAAGTTGATACAACATCCTGATTATCTGAAAATTCTTCATTCTCATCATATAATGAATCTGAAAACACATTGAAATCACCTTTTGACATACCTTGGAAAGATATCATTTGATTTTCTTCTACTATTTCATCATACAAAGGGTTTGAACAAATCTGAAAATCATTTTTAGGTGTGCACACTTCTTCCTCACCAATTATGTCATTATGACACTCAACTGTAAATTGATGTGCCATTTGTTCACTGCTAAGTGGACTTGCTCTTAACTTACCTCATTTTTGATGCACTCCTCATTTAGTGTGTCCTCAACAACGTCTTCAATATTACAATCCTCCTCCAAGGTGAAGATTTCGTCTTTCATAATTTCATCTTTATTCAAATCTGAAACTCCACTTGTACATGTTTCCTCTATTGATTGTATTGTTTGATTAGTTTCTCCATATCCATCAATGATATCACCATTAGATTCAACATTGATAGCATCCTCGTACTTGTTCTTCTCTATGATGCCAACCAATTCACACACTTGGTCTAGAGTCATTGGCTTCAATGACCCAGGACAATAAAGTAAATTAGGCTCATATATTCTCACGAACTGCTAAATGAATACAAATTTATTAGGAATGAAATTAAAAGGTATTTTCATACAAATATCCTCCATTCTATTTAACAGATCACATCCAAATTCTCCTTCATGTCTCCTTAGGCCAAAAAATGCATCCAAGGGGGATATGCAATATTTTGATTTCATGATGGAACCTTGACCTCTTTCTTGAATATGCAAATAATCATCATTTTTCTCCCAAATTCATGCATCAATTTACTTGCAAGTTCATTCCATGAAGTTATACAATGAATAGGTAAGCTAGAAAACCAATATTTAGCAACACTATCTAATGTTCTCACAAAAAAATTCATCATAACATCCTCTTCACTGATTTGACAATTCACCATTAAATTAATGAATTGTTGTAAGTGCATGCTTGTTGATTCTGATTCATATCCATTAAATTTTGACAAGCACCTTTTTACATTCAAAGGAATGGGATGTGGGTAACCCTCAATGTTTCTAAAATCA
The DNA here is from genome assembly GCA_007258455.2 of Sequoia sempervirens. Lineage (NCBI taxonomy): Eukaryota > Viridiplantae > Streptophyta > Pinopsida > Cupressales > Cupressaceae > Sequoia > Sequoia sempervirens. The sequence goes on from VDFB02058242.1 coordinate 103,867,364, forward strand.
AGCGGTTTGTAAACTTCAAGACAAAATAACCACCTCTAAGTGTATAAATGTTATCGATGTACATCTTGACGCAAGTTTTGATTGACACCTCCAAGAGGGTTGACATTGCTTTGCATATTTAGATGTGGGGCTTGATATTGATAATGCCTGAAATACTGATTATATTCATGATCTTGGTAGCTCAATAGTATTTGACTAGGTGATGCAGTGCTAAGGGGTTCACATCAATAACATGAATGCATATTCCTCAACTATGGACTGAATCCATTCTTCTTCTTCAAGTTTACAGGAAATCTTCTCTAGACAATGATCTCTACAAAGGAACTATCTTGAGTTTTCAACATCTCTAACCCAAACAAGGACACAAATTTCATTCTTGTACTTCATGAACTCTACCTCAACCAAAACAAATACTGACCAAAGTTTGCCCCTTCATCTTATTGATCATTTCTTCATTAACTGTCAAACTCCTAGTAGCCATCCTACAAGAAACTGTTAGCCATAACTTTTATTGTAGATCTCAACTCAAAACTGTGAAGATATTTTTGGACACCTTTTAATGGATTCTAAACATATCAAAAATTGGGACAACTTTGTTTTGTAACAACACCACTAAATAATGACTCTCCCCTGCCTTTTAGGCCCATTTAGGCTTCCTTAGAGTGTCAACCTTAACAGTTTGGACATATATCATTAAAGGATCACACTCAAAACTTTCAAAAATGTTTTAAAGGCATGAAATACACTTCAACTAAACACCCCTCAATGATTCCATAGCCATTTAAAAGTGGAAGTGCTAATACTATCTTAACTAGGACTGTCATAAATTTTCCTTGTATAGGATAGTAATTCAAATAAACACAAAAAATATAGTTTCTCCAAAAACCTATCAAGGAGTGGATTACAATATACTTTGGAAACCTTTCAACACCTTTACCCAAGAGTAATACCTTTTCCCACAATCAAAACACTCAAAGCTTCACTATGCTCTGTAATTCTCAGTCTTTTCCACAAAAATACACTCCTAGGGCATCATGATTTCAATAGAAAACCATAACTCCACAACCTGCAAACTTGGGACATGTAAGTATACACATTGAAGAACCATTTCACAAATTCTCAACAATTTCCACTAGCTAAAATCATAGAAACACAATTAAACTTGTCCACTGTTTACCCTGATGCGGGGTTTTAGGCATCTTTCACAAAAACCACAATATCTCTTACATTACTCAATAAAAATGAATGAAACTTGTTGTAAAATAAAGAATAATCAAACCACTAAAACATCCAATCAGTCTCAAGCCATGATCATAGCCACATCTTCTATACAAAGCATTAGAATAGGGATGAAGGCGTGGAAAATAAAGAAAATAAGGGTTTCTCCATTTCAAACTTCAAATTCATCTTCCACAACCCACTTACAATGATGCATTGAGGCTATTTATTACTTTTCCAACTTGTTTCAATTTCCTACAACCAACTCAACAACTTCTACATGACTCTTGACCCTTCATATTCTTATTGTATTTTTTGAAAATTTTCAATTTTACAACTTTTGACACTTTTATCATCTATGGAACTTTTACAAAATGAACCCAATAGACTCAATTTACATCATAAGTGGTCTAATATGACCTTATTCTAATTTAAAAAAACCTAAAACCTATTGTGGACCTCATTTGACCATATTTTCATTTTTTTGTAAATTGGATACAATGACCATACAACCTATCCAAACACCCATCAAATGACTTAAACACATTGTAATGGTCTTGAAAGACCTTATTGAATGACCCCTAAGCACTCCTTAACCACTTATTTACAAATTGGCCTCATGGAGGCTTGAATGCAACATGGTACTCCTGCACCAAACTCCCCATGAAAAAGAAACTCAAGTCCCTTGAGGTAGCAAAGATTAAAGAGCCTACAAAAAGAAAAGTATCTGCACCATCACCTGCAATCACAAAGATTTGTTAGTGGTATAAATTTTTTTCCTTGAAATGAGTATCTTCCTTGGAATGTATCTTCATCTTGACCCTTGGTTTACTCCTCCATGAAATCACGAACACAATAAGAAAAATGTGTCTTCTTTCCATCTTCTCATCATGTACATGCTCAAACTCATCCACAAACTCTGCACCATGGTTTTCCTTCTACTCTACCAACCATAATGTCTCTACATATGCTGCCTCATCATAAGCATAAGCTTCTACTTGGAGAAAACTAAAAAATCCATTAACCTCCTTATGAAACAATAAAGTAAGCATTATATTCTCATACCTTGGTAGCCCACTTTGTATCTGCAAATCCAATCCATCTTTTCCCTTCTCTTTATCAGATTTGATCACCAACTCATCTTCTTCTTCTTTCTTCACCATTGAATATTCCTCTACACTTGTTGTATTTATGTCTTCAAGGCCTTCAACCTTTAAGTGCTCTTCTCTTCCACTTTCTTGAACTCTTCATTATCAACAATATTTTCAACTTGTTTGCTTTGTTCTTCCTTAACAGGGACTTCACCTTCTCCTCTTGTTTTCTTCTCAACATAAGCTTCTCAATAGGCCATGTGACCCTTTTCTTGATTGGTAACTGCCAACTATGTTTTTTTTTCTCATGTAACTGTAGGATCTTTTCTTGTCTCTCCCTTAGTAGCTCCCAAACTTTCTCTAACTCTTTGATCTTTTGTTCAACCTCCAAATGGTTTGCTTTCTCTCTTTTCCTCTTCATCTCTCTTTCTTCTTGTTTCCTATTTTGTTTCTTCTCTGATGAACCCTTTGCCTGCAAATTTCTTCTTAGAAAATCCATCTCTTCTCTAAGCAAGTCCATTTAACCTTGCTTCTCAACTTCTTTGCCTCACCTATGACTTTCCACTTTTCCTCTACCTAGTCTTTTGGCCACCAACCTGCACAAAACCTCAAACACACAACCACAAAACTCTCTACCCAGACCTTTCTGAGCTCTTATACCAACTGATGCAATGGTAAGGGGTTCACATCAATAACATGAATGCATATTCCTCAACTATGGACTCAATTCATTCTTCTTCTTCAAGTTTACAAGAAATCTTCTCTAGACAATGATCTCTACAAAGGCACTATCTTGAGTTTTCAACTTCTTTGACCCAAAAAAGGACACAAATGTCCTTCTTGCACTTCATGAACTCTACCTCAACCAAAACAAATACTGACCAAAGTCTGCCCCTTCATCTTATTGATCATTTCTTCATTAATTGTCAAAATCCTAGTAGCCATCCTACAAGAAACTGTTAGCCATAACTTTTATTGTATACCTCAACTCAGAATTGTGAAGAGCTTTTTGGACACCTTTTAAGGGATTCTAAAACATATCAAAAATTGGGATAACTTTGTTTTGTAACAACACCACTAAATAATGATTCTCCCCTGCCTTTTAGGCCCATTTAGGCTTCCTTAGAGTGTCAACCTTAATAGTTTGGACATATATCATTAAAGGATCACACTCAAAAATTTCAACAATATTTTAAAGGCATGAAAGACACTTCAATTAAACACCCCTCAATGATTCCATAGCCATTTAAAGGTGGAAGTGCTAATACTGTCTTAACTAGGACTATCATAAATCTGCCTTGTATAGGACAGTAATTCAAATGAACACAAAACTTATAGTTTCTCCAAAAACCTATCAAGGAGTGGATCATAGTATACTTTGGAAACCTTTCAACAACTTTACCCAAGAGTAATACCTTTTCCTGCAATCAAAACACTCAAAGCTTCACTATGCTTTGTAATTCTCAGTCTTTTCCACAAAAATACAGTCCTATGACATCATGATTTCAGTAGCAAACCATAACTCCACAACCTGAAAACTTGGGATATGTAATTATACACATTGAAGAACCATTTCACAAATTCTCAACAATTTCCACCAGCTAAAATCATAGAAACATAATTAAACTTGTCCACTATTTACCCTAATGCAGGGTTTCATGCATCTTTCACAAAAACCACAATATCTCTTACATTACTCAATAAAAATGAATGAAACTTGTTGCAAAATAAAGAAGACTCAAACCAGTAACACATCCAATCAGTCTCAAGCCATGATCAGGTCCATATCTTCTATACAAAGCATCAGAACAAGGATGAAGTCATGGAAAATAAAGAAAATAAGGGTTTCTCCATTTCAAAATTCAAATTCATCTTCCAACACCCACTTACAATGATGCATTGAGGCTATTTATGCATTTTCCAACTAGTTTCAACTGCCTGCAACTTACTCAACAACTTCTACATGACTCTTGACCTTTCATATTCTTATTGTTGCAATTTTTGCAATTTTTTAATTTTACAACATTTGACACTTTTATCAGTCTATGCAACTTTTACAAAATGAACCCAATAGACTCAATTTATATCATAAGTGGTCTACTATGACCTTATTCTAATGAAAAAGCACCTAAAACCTATTGTGAACCTCATTTGACCACATTTTCATTTTTTTTTGTAAATTGGATACAATGACCACACAACCTATCCAAACACCCATCAAATGACTTAAACACATTGTAATGGTCTTGAAATACCTTATTGAATGACCCCTAAGCACTCCTTAACCACTTATTTACAAATTGGCCTCATGGAGGCTTGAATGCAACATGGTGCTCCTGCACTAGGGGGCATAGGATAAGCATTTATTTGATTTGAGGCTTGTGGTGTAAAAATTCTTTGTTGTGTATGAAGTGCACTACTTCTATTGCTAAGATTTCCAATTGTATCATGAGGCGCTTGTGAGATCAAAGGACTTCTTTTATTCACGTATCCACCTTGATTAGAGACTGGTATATATTGTGATGTATTTCAAGCAAGTTGGGCTCTCAATTATAGCAACATTTGAGCCAATGCTTCCTTTTTCCTTGTCGACTCAAGCCTTTCAACTTGTTCCAACATTTTTTGAACCTTTTCCCTTAGCTTAGTTAATTCTAGATTGTTGTATCATAATTTGTATAGGGAAAAGAAGAATTATAATATATATTTTAACACTAAACAAAAAAATTGTAGCAGCCTGTAACCCTTATTTTTTACTAGAAATGTTGTTGTTCCATGATCTTTGTGCATTCTTCATCAAGTTCTTAATAGAGTCACCACCTCCTTTAAACAGGAATACGTTTTTTCTTTTGGGTTTGTTCTTCTAGTGGATTCCCTTATACATTTTAATTCTTGAGTTTCCCAATGATGTTTACTTTTGTTCCTAGTGGAGTTCTCAAATTTTTGGTGTAGACTTGGATGGGGAGTGTAAATTATACAACCATGAATCTCTGGTTACAATTAGACTCAAAAAAATTATTGACTCTTTGACTAGATAAGCTAAAACTAGACTTCTTTTAAGTTCTCCCCAGTAGAGTCACCAATTTTTTGGTTGTGTGACTTGGATGGGGAGCACAAATTACACAATTATGGATCTCTAGTTGAAGATCAGCCTTAAAACTTTGTTGAATATTTAATTGGATAAGTTGGAACCAAATTTATTTTTGAGTTTGTCCCCAATAGAGTCACCAATTTGTTGGTTCCCAAAATTGTAGATTGCAAACCCTAAGAGTATGCCAAGTTCTATGATCAGGTTTAGCAATGTTTTGGCCAACGAACAAAATTAACCAATATGGTTAGACTTCCCTACTCTTCAGGCCCTACTATGCCTAGGCGGCTATACCTTAATCATCAATGTCCAAGAAGATTAAACCTTTTGAAGATCTTGTGTGATATATTTTTTCAATTAAATCATCCTCAATTCCTTTAATTAGATCATCCTCATGTGACCACAACTTCTTCAATTAAGTAATTTTTTCCAATCTATTTCAATATGGCATGAGGGTTTTGAAATAGATGATTCAAATGTGAAACTAACTTCTACTCCTACTCCTAATGCAAAAAATGAAAATGTATAAATAAGGTTTTGTGAAATATTGTTTTATGATGAATATGATCAGTGCCTTTTATCTATTAGGAAAATGGAGTGAAGATGTGAATGATATGTGTCCTTCCCTTTGGCTAAACTCGAATTTGTTTGGAACTTTTAGATTTTTATACCTTGTATAAACGTGCAAGATTGTATAGTTACTAGGATCTTATTATTGTTCCCAATGATACTCCCTAGGTTATTGTGATTACTTAAAAGAATATAATCCTTACTTGAAGGATCCAGTTAAATTATCCACACAAGAAAAACAAATGTGTTTTGATAAATCAGATATAAACTTGATATATTGATTTAAATAACAAGGAAAGACCATTCTGGAGACTGCAAGATAACTTTTATTAATTAATCTCAACAAAAAATTGAAGACCAAAGTTTCGGCTACCAAATTATAGGTTCTTTTCCATTAATTTTCTTCAAAATATTTTACAATATATGCTAGATTTCCTTTCTGTATTTTTTTAAAATGATATTATATTAATCCCTATACATTCTCACTAATGCAACTGATGATCTTCTTTTGATTGTATTTATAAGGGTTATGACCCTTCACATATCCATCTCGTGCAAATTTTAATTATCTTTTGTAACTAAAATATTTAATTTTGTTCCTTCATCCCCGTGAATAATTTTGCCAGTAGTACATTATTTGCTGGCAATTTCATATTTGTTTTCACCCAATAAATATATCATTTGGGTAAAAATAATTACCCACCCCAATATTTTTTAAACTTAGTTAACTTTGGGTGGAAATGTTTTCACTCTTTAGTGAAAACATTTTTGCACTAAAATTACATTCGCCAAAATAACATTAATCATGTTGCAGTTGTTTTAATAAATCTTACTTAGCAAATTGTTTATGCTTCCACATTTTACTTCCAACGTAATACCACACTCATGTTAAAGGTTTTTCTCTGGCCTTCACATGCAATTTTTTTTATCAGAGGGACTCAAAAATACTCACTCTGATATCCAAAAGTCCCTTCAATTTAATTTTAATTTAATCTTTACTTGCATTTTTGGAGGGGAGGTGTCTTCGTTGTGTCAAAGGGACCAATCATTGTGTTATGTTGATATTCACTTCTCTCACTAATAAAATTTATTATGTCAATTGTATACCTTTTTTGTTTTTGCTGCATACTCCACCACAAAATTGCATTGATTCTAGGCCTTCTTACTTGCTTATGCGGTGATGCAGGTCACACCTAGAGTCGCCTACTCTTGTTTAGTTCTATCCTCCATAGTGTCCAATAAATTCACTATTTGTTCATGAAGTGGATGTTGGGACTTTGTAAGTTGCTTTAATGCTCTCGGTATCACTATCATCACAATGTAGGTTGTGGGATGTTACATTTTCCTCTGATCTTCTTTATTCAGATTGTTCCTCTATTATTATTAATTGAGCCATATTTGTTTTGTTTCTAAGGATTGAGTGTTCTTGATGTTGATGATAACGACTTCCATGGACATTCTATGCCACTGGGGAAATTAGTTCATTTAGGCTCCATGAGCATGTGCAGAAGGGATTTTCGCCAATTCACTTTCTTCACAAAATATTAAAGGTCAAAAGTGACCATTTTGAAACTTTCTAGAAATGCAAATATCCAAAATTATGAAAAGTCCATTTTCTTTTGATTATGAAAAAATATCAAACAAGATGTTAGGGCTTTGAAAATGGACATGAGAGCATATTAACATCGGGAAAATTTGAAACACCAATTTTTTTGTCATGATAGTCATCCAACTCATAAATATTGGCCTCCAAAGTTGACCTCCTTGGCAAATATAACATTATGCAAATAGCAAACTCTTCTAGAACCCTCTAACTTGGTACTTCAAAACCCTATCAAATCTAATCATGGGAGGCTGAAATTAAACATGCACACTCACATATGGCAGATGAGTATGCTTACTCAGTGATTTGGCATGAAATTAAACATGTTTCAAGTTATGATCCTTCAAAGTAGGCTATTGGAGCAGACTTCATAGGTGCATTTATGAGTGCTATAATCAATTTTCTCATCATTGGAACTCCAAAATTTTCCAAAATTTGAAGGTTCCAACACCGCTGACAGTGAGCCTTTCTTTATCTTTTTGGGCAGTGAGCCTTATTATAATCAATATTGCAATTCATATATTAGTGAGCTAATCCTCACTGTGGTTTTTCCCTTCTTTGGTTTTCTATGTAAATTTGGTGTGCTTATGTGTTTGATCTATTTACATTACTAATTTACATGTTTACATTTTATTAATGCATCTTAAGGGTTTAATGGTGGATGAGGGTTTTATAACTAATGCATATCTGAATGTTGACGAGGGTTTCTGATATTTTAAAAGTAAACAACTGATTCACACCCCCTCTTAGCTGTCATGTGCATCTACATCTAACAGGATATTCATCACTATGGTTTCACATTTATAATATTTTAGCCCGAAGGAGTCTTGATAAGATAAGCTAGATGTTCGACTATCTATAATTGCATAGATTTAATCCACCGTTTAACTTCCCTTACCTCTATGAGTAAAAATTTATAGTTTAATGAAAAAACTAATTTCATTGAGGAAATATGTAGAGGTTTCATGTTTAAACAAAGAAATTGCACCATACAACCATAATCATTCCTTGGAACAATATAGTTTTATTATTTTGTGAGTCCATGAAGCTCAATTTATAACGAGAAGGAATTTCATTATTAAAAGAGACATTGTAGGGATATGTATTTTGAGGAGTTGGAATATTAAGGTACGATGTATTCTAAAATATAGAATAATGTAAGATTATGTAAGATGATAGAAGATGATATGATATATAGTATGGTAGAAGTTAATAGGATACAATAGTATAGATATGAATTAACCTATATGGAAAGTATAAAGTATATGTACAAGAAATAGTTTAGAGTCAAAATAGTATGCAAGTATGTTGTGTGTGAATGTATGTATCCCCTTAAAAAAAAAAAAATTGCTTTTAATATTTACGTAATCTAACTCTTGTACTATATTAGTTCTCGCCCATGATTTGGCTCTAATACCAAATGCAATGTCACTTATTCTTGTAAAGTTTTTTAAGTAATAGAAGTGGATTTGATATAATAAATATAATTTAAAATATGTAATGTTATAAAAATAAAAATAACTAATCAATGTAAACTAAAAACATGTGACAATTTGACAAGAATACTAAATTAAATAATTAACATAGAAAATAAATACACATCCATATAATTCATATAGATTAACACCAAAGAATATAATTAATACTCTCAATATATTTTAAAGTCAATGGTTTTCAATACTTATCTAAATAACAAAACCTAGAAAATCCAGTCTCACCCTAGGAAGATGTTGGTGGTATTGGATCTTGCTATGGAATAATCTATGAGGAACAAAGCATACTGCGACACTTTACACAAGTGCTAGTTCTTGAAGAACAATTCTCAACACAAGTGCAAATACCCAAGCCTTGGACAGGATGGTTCCAAGTGTACTTTGTACACCGAGTTGGACACACTCTAAGTGTCCCCTTCTCCCATTTACATAGCTCACCAAACTGCTCCCTTCTTCTTCCTTGAGTGTTCTCCATCCTTGAATATTTTTCCATGCTTTTCCAAGTCTCATAGAAATTCTTATTTAAGCCTTAAGGGGTGGTTTCCAAATCATCACACCCTTTCACAAAGGTTGTCTTTTAATAATTATATAAATAAATAATTAATCCTCCCCTTTTAAAAATATTTTATATATATATTCTTTAACCAAAGGATCATACTATCTTTTTTTTAATATCTCCCTTTTAATTCTAGAGGGTTTTTCATAAAATTTCTCTTCTTTTAGGGAAAAAATCACATAACACTAGACCCCTAGGCCATCCTCAGCCTCTTGGTTGATCCAGGAAGTTGTGTAATGATATCATCATCCAACCCCCTCTTATAACCCCTTGATGTTCCAACCATGATTTATATATAAGTTAGGGTTCTAGTAATAAAAAAAGTTAGGATTCTGAATTTTACACTTTGGAGAAGATTTCTATGAAATTCCTCAACTTCTACCCTTCCAAAGCCTTAAAATCCCTTCTATACTTGAAACCAGATGGCCACACTCTTTATTCTTTGAACTGTACAAAGATGGTTGAATTTACTTATTTCTCATTGACTGGAAACCCTAATTTTGTTGTGAAAACCCTCGTTTGCTAAAAAAATTTCAACAATTCACTTTGATAATTTTCCTTTGTTCTTCGATTAATAAAAGATGAAGTAATTAAGGCAATCCCCTCAAGAATTAGGGATATACAGATCAAATTCGCCATTAATTTTTTCACATGATTGAAAGCACGACCAGTGGTATTCATTCTCCATTTTTTAATATGAGCTATTGATCTTAGAGAATCGATGATGATCATAGTAATTTGAAATTCCTTCCATGATGAGAAATCCTTTCTTTTCATTTCACACACCCTATAGACATGTGCCAACATTTCAAGGACTCATAGGAGTAGAGAGAAAATCCTTAATGTTTCCTCGATAGTTCATTTCTTTGTGAAACACTAGCAATAAGAAATATTGGACATGTGGCACAATTTTGGGAGTTTAGGAGAATATCAACTTGGTTTAATATCACCCCACAAAGGTTATAGCTATTGTGAAATGGTAAAACATATGTCTTTTATTGGAAATAAAATATTTTTTTCTAACTCATTGGGATTAGTGCTTTTAGAATTAAAGGCCCTTCGATGCAAAGGCTTTGCATGACTTAAAGGTTTTACAAATGCACGTGATTTTTAAAATAACTTAAGGCTACTAGGAAAAATGGGGCCAATAATGAATGATAAATGGGGGGCTTCACTTGGGAACTCAAGTTATATATAGGAAAATGTATCTTATAATTTGATTGGCTAAGGATTCGTTTACATCAATGCTTGTATTAAAGACAAAAGGTATTTTATGAGCTCACATGAAGAATAATAGAATAGGAAAATCTTCAGTGAACCAAAAGAGACTATGTGAAATACTGACACATGTCTAGTGGGACCCAGAAGAATGCAAGGCCTTTTTAGTGATATATTAAAATATACATAAAACAAGATCTCTCGGTATCTTAACACAAGGGGTCGATAAGCACATGAGATAGAAGCCTTAAAGATATAAATTAAAGGATATGCAACCCAAATTATAGTTCAATGATGATATATAAGAAAAGTGCAAGGGTTTTGGGTATACACTAGGGGTTTAGGTGAAAGTTAGGGTTTTAGAAGCCCTAATATATAATTTTCACATCTCCTTGCAAAATTTAACGATTCTTAAGAATTCAAAAGGACAAACTGCCATAGAAGGCTAGAAATTAAACAATTACCACCATATGCAACCCTATATTTCAAATGCGCCATTTTCGCAAACTAGATGCAAACCTACACTAATTCATTTGACTACAAAATACGACGAAACTTTCCAATGAAAGATGTATAATTAGATGAATCGTCGGGTACCTATGTATTTAATGTGAAATTTTATTTTTTTTTTAAAATTTGTGCCTGATGTTTGTCGAAATTGCCACGATCCATGATTTTTGTCGCTATTTCGATGAACGTCGGGCATAAATTTTAATAAATAAAAGTTAGTTCGACAATTTATCTATACTTGTGACAGTGTTTTCATGCTATACTTGCAAATTTGAAATACTTGCAAATTTGCTATATTTGCGAATTTGCTATACTTGTGATAGTTTGTGGAGGTTATAGGCCAATTTTTTTTGGTGCAAAATATTAGAATTATTAGATTTTGTTACCTGTCTATTATTAAAAATTATTGGAGTGTGAGTTTGATATTTTTTGAAGATCTAAATATTCAAGCTTGGTAAAGAAAAATAATGTCAGATAATATTAGTGCAGAACAAAATGAAGAGACACTTGCTAGATTGTGGGCTAGATTGAAAAGAACGGGTGATGCGAAGTGTTATTGTCCTTGCAATAATTGCAAGGGATTAAAGACGAGAACAATTTTAATCACAACAGTTGAGAAACATTGTAGGCAGCATGGTCACATTGAAGGGGGGCATGATTATCGTCCATTGGTAAGTTGTTCATTATATGTCTTTATATTGATTGAATTTGTAAATGTTTATATCATTTTAACATTTGTTATATATATAAAAAATCACTTAATCATGATCATGGTTTATTTGTGTCGATCATTATTATAAAGGTGAGGCATCCCAGGGCACATGATATGGATTATCACGGCCTGGAGAATGTGCTTTTGCAAGCGAAGGAACATGGAGCTATGAATATCGAAGATGAAGTTAATGATCCTATGGAAGAAGATGATCATGCACCAGAAAACACAGTTGAAGATGATGGTACAAATACATTGATCCATGACACATTTAGTGGCGCAGCTGATCATGATGATTGATATGACTTTGATGATGTTCATGATTCACCTGTACTTGAGAAGGCATACGAGCCCCTTTATGAAGGCTCCCAAACAACTCTTCTCTCTGTTGTATTGTTGCTGGAAAACTTGAAGGTTATGAATGGTTTATCCAGCATAGCAATCTCATGGATGTTAAGGTATGTCATATATGTCATCTTTTTTCATCTATTTTTGTTGTTAGTTTATCACTAGTAAATAAAGGATGAAATATGTACCATTAATATTCCTTATATTAACAAATTATTTTTTTGTTGTAGATTGATAGGTGAATTTTTGTTACCACCATCAAATATTTTACCTCGCTCATACCGAGATTTATGTTCCATTATGAAAGATATTGGAATGGAGTATCAAGAAATAGATGCATGTCCCAATGATCATATTATATATCATAAAAAACATGAATTTGCAATAGAATGCCCAGAATGTCATATCAGTAGATATCGAACAGATCAACTAACAAAAAAGGTGCCTCACAAGGTTCTTTGTTATATTCCCATTGTTCCATGTATGCAACGATTATTTAGGTGTGAAAGCTTAGCGCAATTTATGGATTACAATGCACAAAATAGAAGTGGAGATGACATTCTTCGAATGCCTGCGGATGGTTCTGCATTTAGGGACATGGAGAAAAAATGGCCACACTTAAAAGAACCTCGTAATCTTAGGCTTTCATTGGTAGTGGACGATGTCAATCCATTTGGAGAGCTGAGATCTATTTACTCGGTGTGGCCTATTTTTGTTATCAACAATAACATTCCTCCATGGATGTCAATAAAGAGGGAGCACATAATGTTGGCAATGATTGTTCCAGGTATTTGTTTACATCAATTTTATTTAACGTAGTCGCATCTCATTTGTCTTACTTATTGCATAATGACTTATATTTTTTTCATTTAATAGTCATGTACATTAATTTATATATATTGTAGTAAAATGGTTATAATAATTATGTAATTTTTATGTTAATTCAACTAGGTAAGTACCAAGTTAAAGATATGAATGTATATATCGAGCCTCTTATCGATGAGTTACTAAAGCTATGGAATGGCATCACTATGTATGATGTCTCTAGACCACCAATTCATGATTCCCTAGGGCTAACACATTTTTGTGGTATGTTATAACATTCGACTGCACTTTAATGATATTTAATTTTATAAAGTAGATATCATGCATGTTTTTTAAATAATCTATTCATTATATATAATTATAAAAATTGACATATTTAATCCATTGCAATGGTTTCTGGTTTTGATTGTGTGAGAATTTTTGCATCAACGTTTTGGATCACACTTCTTGCTCCTTTAGCTCTGCTCTCATCCTGATGATGGATCAAGGAGTGTGATCCGAAATGTTGATGCAAAAATTTTCACACAATCAAAACCAGAAACCATTGCAAAGAACATTATGGATTGTGGAAACTTGATATCATTAATATTTAATCCAATTATATATGATCTTGCAGGTCTTCAAACAAAGGTAAAATTTGCATGTCCAGTTTGTGGTCCAAAGATGAAATCTCATCGTTCAACAAGTTTAGGAAAGCAGGTTTCTGATGAGTATAGGAACTTCCTCCACATAAATCATAAGTATCGAACTACTGGAATTTTTTTTTCAATGGGAAAGAAGAGACTACATCAAAACCACGAAGAATGACACCTCGCCTATGGAATTTGGAATATAATAGAATTAATCGTCAAGGTTATACATCAGATCAAATTGTTTATCTATCATATATGATATGTTTGGAATTTATATTTTTATATTGTGTTTGTTTACTCATTGTAATTGACAATGATTGTCGTTAATTTGTTTAACTTATATGCTTCATGAAGGTCATCAAGGCATTAATGGTTGGCTTCCATAGGGACTGAAAAGTTATCCCAGACAATTTAGTAGGTTGCCCTACTATGAGTAGCTACAAATTGTGCATTTTTTTGATACAATGCATATCGAAAGAATATAACAAAACGTTATGGAAAATATTGGATGGAGGGCATGACAAAGAAAAAATTGTCAAAATTTGTAGTGACATTCAGGAAGCCAATCATGCAATGAAAAATGTCATTCAATTAAATAGCGATGGAGACCAAATTAATATAAGTGCCCTTCCTTGGTTATTAACAGAGCAACAAAGCAATGCTATAAAAGAAGTCATACGAAAAATTCAATTTCCCACAAGATTTGTTGTGAACATAAACAATATCATAACAAAGAAAGGTGAATTTGGGTTAGGGATGGCATGATTGGCATACCTTCATTAAGGTAATTATTCTGGTATATTATATATATATATGTATACTACATGTATTTTTCAGTGTATTATGTTTACTAGTTTTGGAAAAATAATGAAAAGATCATTTTATAATTGTTGCAGTACATTCTACCTCTATCTCTCCCATAAAACTTCGACAATAATGTCAAGCAAGTTATATATTATCTTGGAAAATACATGAGGTAAGTAGCGATATTTGTTCAATTCGTTGTATAGATCTTATATTTTCCATTTGTTTTACTTTTTTATATGTAATATATTGTATATTTTTGTTAATTCTCGTTAATATATTTGTGCCTTGAATCACTTGTAGATGGTTGTCATCTAAAGAAATCCATAAAGAAGATATAAATTATTGGAGGAGAAAAATTCCTCATCTAATGTGTGAAATGCAAAAGTGTCTACCTTCGACATTTTTAAATGCACAAGAACACTACCTCATACACCAAGTTGAGGAGATTGAATTGTGTGGACCTGTACACACAAGGTCAATGTGGATGGTTGAGAGGCACTTGAAATTTTTGAAGGCTTTGGTTAGACAAAGAGCACATCCTGAGGGTTCTATGGTGGAGAGATATATGGTATACCAGAACATGGTGTACATCATTGAATATCTTCCTAAGTTCACAACAAAGATCCATGTAGATCACATTTGGGATCCCAACTCCATTAACAAATTTGAAGGGGAGTACCTAATGGGGAAAGGTAGATTGAGGAAAGTGAGGTAATTATAAGATGGTCATGGAGATTAATTATAATACATTTTACATTGCCTTTAATTGCTTGAAAAGAAACAACAGAGAACTAGTCCAAATGAAAGAATCTTCCACACACAAATAGAAAAGTACTGGTATTGTATTACTCCAAAAAATAAGTCTTTCACTGCTGAAAAGTATTAAAATCTTAAAAAGTGTTGATGATCAAATATTACAATTTGAATTTCATAAATATATAAAGAAGAACCAACAAAGGTGTCTCTTCGGATTATCTTTTGGAAAATAATTAAACTATTGATCTTAATTAAACTTATAAAACAATTTAATCTTCTCCTAACATTGACTTAGCCGTTGAGAGATGTTTTTTATACTCCTCCAAGGTATGGGTATCTGCATCATGCACTGCATTTTGGGCTTCATATTCGAGTTTTATCATCAATTCCATATATTTGCATGCTCCATCCAGCAATAGCCCTTCTGCTTTGACTCTATCCAATGCTTCCTGAAGTATCCTATTGCATTCATCCATCCAATCATACCGTTCCTTCAGAAACCCATTCTTATTACATAATTTGGGTAATCCCAACTTCACAGTATCATCAAACCCTGCATTTTCTGAGTGATAAGTCTTCATCATATTTTTCATGCTTTCTCATGATTGTGTCAATGGCCGAGATGGAATTGGTGTCAGATCCCTCATGTAGTTGCATATCATGTCTCTTAGTACCCAATCTATTTTTCACTCTCCCATGCTCAAGAATGGCTTCATAGTTCAATGTGCTTCATTTTCTCCCGCAGATTCTTCTTCAAATGAATCATCCATTTCTTGCAACCTTTGATTTTTTTTCTCTAACTCCATGAATTTTTTTATAACCTCTTTTGCTTCTTTGTCTTCTTTGTTCTTAAACACATCTTCCCTTGGTATAGGAACATGGGTGTATCCACTAAGGTTTTTCTTTTTCTTACAAGAGTGTATGTACCCTTCAAGGTCATAATTCATTCTTTGTGCATACTCCTTTAATTTGAATTCATCCAACAACGAAAGATAATAAGATCATTGGTAGTGGGATGTTAGGTTTTCAAGTACATCAACTATAAATTAAGGTCGTATACCGTGGTAATTAACTAATTATATGTCGTTTGTGAATTTCAATTTTTTTTTATACAATTGGTCGAGAGTGGGATGCACTACATTTGTATGTCGCAAACAATCTTGATTGGATGATAGTATGGATTGAACGATGTCAACAATCTGGTTGCGCATTAACATGGGAAGGTATGGCTTCATTGGTTAAAGAAGCTCATCGTAATGGAGATTCCAATGTTACACCAAGGGAAATTGATTTAGCATATGGTTTAAGAGATAAAAAGGTACGTATAAATATATTAATCACCCATATTATTTAATTATTTTCAATTATATTGATGTATATATATGTTGAGTTTTTTTTTCTTTGCATACATTCGACCAAGAATAAATATGTTTACCAACTGATGATGCAATAATTTTTACATGTTTGACATATTGCAGGTGAAACACCACAAGGCTATGTGGTGCAATAGTCATAAATTTTGAATTAAAAAGTTGGATGACACGAAGAAAACTTGTGATTCTAGGATAACTGTAGTCTTTCAGGTGACTAATGTTTCATCTAGAAGCGACATACATCCAGAAGTCTCAGAAAATTGATACTATGAGATTTTGGATGATATACTTGAGTGTGACTTTAAGTCCTTCAAATTAGTTTTGTTCGTCATCCAATGGTACAGGATACGATTAAATAAAAATGATCCCGAGAGAACTGTTATTGAACATGATAATGGATTTACCATGGTTAATACAAGGTCGATCGAGCGAGCTAGAAATGAGCCCTATGTTCTTCCAAGCCAATGTGAGCAAGTATTTTACTTAGAGGTTCCAAGTGAACCGGGTTGGTCATTTTTGTTAGACATGATCCAAGAGGAAGGTGGTAAAGTATAATGTGGTGGAAGAAGAAGATACCAAAGAACTAGAAGATGATGTAGATGATGATCAAGATCAACAATTAGTTGATGATGTGTGAAGATGTCAAAGAAGAGGAACTAGATCATGATGATGTAGGAGTTAATGTTCATGAAGATGATATCCGTGTGGATGATGACATTATCGAAACTAATATCAATGACAATGATGATGATATGACCAATCCTTACAATGTCGAATCTAGATTGGATGATACAGACAAAGAGTTGGATGAAGAAGAAGATCAATGACATTGAAATGTATGAGTTATGCGATTATATTATCTATTTGATATTGATTTCTTGATAGAATTATATTTGACTTATATGGTTACATAATTAATTCATGATGTTTTTAATTTTTATGGCATTAACTAATTAATTCATGATGTTACAACTATTGTAGCTCTCCTAGAAATATTAAAATTAAAAAACTCCCACATCCAAAATAAAGACGGTTTTTCAAGAATATTAAAATTAACTCATAAATGGACCATGAATAATGAAAATGACCTATGTACTAATAATTTAAACATATTTGACTTTTAACTCTATAATGAACCATATCCCAAGATAAAATAATTGATAAAATTCTTGTAAAAACTAACCCATGAAGATAAAATTAAACATATTTCTTATCATCATTTATGACAACAATAATTGGTGCACATATACCACTAAAATTATTGATAAAATTCTTGTAAAAACTAACCCATGAAGATATATAGTTTATAAATTCTTTTGGCCATTCAAAAATAAATTTTATTTTCTTAGGATCCATCTTCATATCATTAGGAAAAATAACAAAACCTATAAAACTAGTTGTTTCTTCATAATACTATATTTCCTCACATTCATCAACATTTTTTTTCTTTCAACCTTTGTAGTACTGATCTAATATACTCTAGATATATTTTACTAAAAATTATAATATCATCTATGCATACTGATGCAGAGCCTAGGTGGATATCAATCACAATAAATGAAACTTCAATTCTAAATCAAGGTACTCTTCTTTACATTGCATTCATACAACTCACGCTCAAGGGTTTCAACTCCTCAATATTGAAAACAACAAAAAAAATTCACCAAGACCCTTACAAAGGTCATCAATATGCATATAATGAAAATTGAATCAATTGAAAAAAATCTCTAAGATAGATTCAATGAAATCTCCAAAACTCACCATTTGACACTAGCTTCCCTTGTAGTAGTGGGAACCCTATTTTTCAAAATTTTGACCATACTTTTCCAAAACACCTAGGAAACCAATCATGGATTAAAATACCCATTTTAGTGGTATACAAAATACTAGAAAACAAAGCACAACTTATTCAGACCAAACATCTCAAATTTAGGTTTTTCACCATTGTAGGCCTCAAATTAGGCCATTTTTCTAAAGGGTCTACCTTTAGATCTCCACCTTGGACCTTCTAACCCAAAAAAATTCTTGGATTAGGTTCCCAAACCAAATATTTTCCAGGTCTCATGACCTCAAATTCTCAAGTAAACCTCCAATGCTAAAACCCTCCTTGTAGCCTAAATAACTAAGGTTTTAGGACACCCTTATTGTATCTTCACCTTCCCAGCCACTCCTAACCAAACCAAATAATTATAAAACTTTAAATAGGTCCTCCCATGATCAAGGAACATTCATTTGGCCATTAAAAATGTGGGTTTAGCATTTCATAGGTTTGACCCACCAATTTCCAAGGGAAAACACACACTTCCATCCCTTCCTTTCATTATTCAAGCCAATAAATCATTCTTCCATGCATCCTACTCCTAAATTATCATTCCCTACATTCTATCACATCATACCACTGAGTTACAATTGAATACAGTAGGTGGGATGGTGGTTATGCCATCAAGACTACCACAAAACCTTAAAATTGTTCAAGAACCCGATAAGGCAAATCTGATGGATTTAGGCCCTAAAAGATTAATACAAACCCTTCCAAGGCACAAAACACCAGTTAGAGCATATATCTATATTTTTCACATAATAAATCAATGCATAATGAACTTGTACGGCCTGTACATAGGCAAAAAACTTAGAAAAATAGAGAAATTATATCAAAACAGAGTATCTTCAATGCTTATTTTATTTCCCTTGGCTTCAACAACCATGAATCGAGCCTCCCAAGGTTTTAAATACATTTTCTCAACCTATTCTAACTGACCAATGCCCTAAGTAACCAACTTTTAAACTTATAACCATTGGGATTACAAATTTGTTGCATAATGCAACTCACAAATTTGGAACATTTGTCCTTTTCCTACCAATTAAACTAATGACTCTATTACATCATTGAGATACAATCTTCCATGTTTCCTTTTTAGGCTTACAAATTCAATTTGGTGACTCCTTTTAATACAAAAGTGCATTGGACCCTTAAACATAAGAATTTGTCACAAGGTGGTTAGGTGCTCCTACACCACATACAAGGAAAAATTTATCAAGATGTAGTTTCAATACTTCATTTATTAGCATCATAAAAGTACTAGGTACATTAGTCAATGTGAAGGAATAATCAACCATTCATATAAACCTTATTTTATTTGAAAATTTTATGTTCCACTCAACTCCTTATCTAATCTTGATTTGTTGACATCCTCTTTTCAAATCTATCTTGTTGTAATATTTTGTGCCACATTAACAATCCATAAGATCATTCATCCTTTGTAATGGAAATTTGTACTTGATAGTATTTTTTTTTATAGCTCTATAAATTTTACACATTCTTTATGCCCCTCCTTTCTTTGGTGCTAGAATTGGTAGTATTGCACATGGAATGAAACTTTATTTTACAATCAATCCTTCAACAATTATGCAACTTGCTAGTTCAATTCTTCATTTTTAGTTGGTGTCAACCTATGTGTCGCTTTATTAGGTAAATTTTCTCCTTAAATTAGATACATATTATGACTTCTCTCTAGTGAAAATATTTCTAAAAAACTATTAAAAATAATATCAATATACTATGTCAACAAGTTAGAAAATGAGGATGTACTCTTGCATTTTCTTCTCCCACTTTTGCGCCATCTTCTTTTATCATAAAATAAAAAATAAATTATTTTATTTATTCACATTCTTAGGAATTTCATGCAATTTACTAACATTACTCTTGCAATATCAATCATTCATTCACCACCCTCTTTCAATGGTAGAAGTACACGTTTCACTTTATCTTTTGTAAATCTATAAGTATTTTCCCTCCCATCATGTATATGTTTCCTATGAAACTTCCATGGTCCACCCAACAAAATATGACAAAAATCTATTGGTATAATGTCACAAAAAACCTCATCTCCATATACTCCAATTTAAATTTCATGATATTGTTCACTAACCAAAATTCTATGATCATTTTGTAACCAAGATACTCTACATGAATTAGGATGCTCTAGCATTTTCAAAATTAATTTCTTCGCCATTTTACTTGAAACTTGATTGTTAAAACAATCACTATTAAATTTACCAAATTTACATAGAGTTCTAACTAAGAAATTATTTGTAATAGTTCTTTTAGATCTTTACAAGACTAGAAAATTTATTTTTAGCAAGAATGATTCTCCTTTTTCTAGCATACTTGTTCAAGTTATTAGAAGAAACTTCTTCATCAAGATGTGATGATCTTGTGGTTCTCTTAGATCTTCTTTAATATTCTCCTTGAGACTAATTACACAAATAATATGTGACCTTTACCTCCACACTTTAAAAAAGTGGTTCCTCTAGATTACCTTCCACCACTTATTCCATATCTACCTCAACCTCTTTTATAGTTATATTTTTTATTGCACTAACTTTATATACTTTATTTTGTTTTAGCATCATCATCGTCATGAGCTCCTCATCCACTTCCATGATTCCTACCTTTGGAAAATTTGTTGCTTCTTCCCCTCTTATTCTCTTTTTTTTTTAATCTAAAATTTATGTTATCTTTATGATTTAGTGAAATTAATATGATTTATCAACATAATAGATAGTTAATATATTCAATTCTTCTTTGATTGAACCCCTACAACTATTTAATATATATCTAGACACCTTCTCTTGGTTACCTTCTTGATGAACAACTCTAATAGATAACTTATAATGACCCTTGGTATAATGTTTCTATCTCACATTTTGTAACCTATTTAGTAGATCTAGTTGATAAAATATAGGAAAAAACTTAGAATTTCATTTATTTACCATCCTTTCCCATTTTTCAATTTTAGGCTTACCTTTCCTATTTCTATCCAATTGAGTTTCCTTACATTAGATTGTAGAATAATATTTCAACTCTATCTTACCAAAATTTACTTTATTAGGATGATAAATATTCTCATATTTAAAATATCCTTCAAGATCATTAATCCAATCAATCATTTCTTCAGGATCTAGACTATTCGAGAAATTATGTTTATCCATTTCACTTTTCTTACCAAATCTTGTAAGTGATTTTTAATATTCTATATTTGTCTCTTTCTTCTTCAACTATGAATGCTTCTTCTAATCCAACATCATCATGTTCATAATCACTATCATCCAATTTAGGGTTAATAATACCTCTTCTATCATGTCCAACCAAATATGGATATTCCTAATCATAGTGAAAATTTTCTCAATTAATTCTAAAACATAATTTTAGCCTCTATCCATCCTTCTAGGTGGCATCTTTAAATTTTTATATGAACTACATCAATATTTGTTAGTCTATCTACTATAATTTAAATTATGAGAATATTCTACACAACATTATCTTCGTAGAAGACTTGTGGTGTCAATTTTTTAATACATCTTGATTTACTAACCTTACTATATTACTCCAATACCAACTAATATCAAACCTTGCTTTACCCTACTCTAATACCAACTAATCTAGTCAAGGTAGCCTGGTCTAGTTAGGCATTATCCAACCATTCATCCAATAAAACTTTCATATATCAACCTTATTTAAACATGGTCAAAATTTATAGAAATCAATATGCAAGGAACAACATGATATCATTTATCGAATTTGCATAAGAGTTAAGTTACATGTTTAGGCATCAACCTTTGGTTACAAAATAGATATTATGATTGATCACTTAATTTCTTGTATGGACATAGTGTCATGTGAATGAGGCCAACATTGAAATTTTTTCAATTTGTGCTTGTATGGAGTGAAACTTGACATGGTTAGCCTAGACGCATGCATTGACGATATGGGAGGGTTTCGAGACTCAAACATGACGTCATGCTATATAAAGGCATCTCATCCTTCCTAATAATAGAAGTTTCCTTATTCTTTGTCTCTTTCATATTTTGTTCCTAATTATCAAATGGTGGTAAGTGATTATTCCCTTATATATCATTGTATAATTAATTTTTTCTATATTAATTTATATATTTTTACTATATTATGTGGAGCTCCAAAAAGTTAGAGAGGAGTTCAAGATAGTAGGTTCAAAATAAAAAATCATCACTTGTCTCTCTATCTACTCAATAATCAAAAGGCCATCAACTCTTCCATCCTAGTTGAGAGGACTGATTATATTATGATTTTTTTATGTTCCTATATAGCTTTCTTGTACATGTATTTTGTATTACCAACATATGACATTGTATGCATATATTTCTTTCTTGTATATATTATAGTTTTACCAACATATACTATTGTATGCTTGCATGGCTTCTTAGTTAATATATATTTTATTATTATTGATCTTTTAGATTTTTTCTATAAGTTATTATTAGATGATACACATTGGATTCCTTTTAATTTTTTATATTTGAAGATACATAACTAATTAGAAGGATAATATAAAGAAGATATATCTATATATGTATCATTTATGAGTTTCTAAAATATTTTACTTCCATGTCAACCACTTTCTTTACTTCAATTGAGAAACATAATACCTCTATAATCTTGCATTTATCAAGTGTCAATAAAATAAAATTCAAGTACTTAGCTATCAATTTTCTATCCTATCTCTCCCATTCTAGTTCTAAAATAAAACATACAAATCAAACTTAAATATTAATTTGAATTTCACATTTTATTTTGATTTTTGGTCTGGCGCGCGTAGGAGCACGACATAGCTTAGTGCACAGAGACCCTAATTGGAAAAACAGGGTAGGAGGAAAGACAAAGCAATGAGGTTGAGCGCACCCAGAAAGGGAAAATCGATGACCAAGGGACAATGAGTATTGTAAGTGATTTATATCTTTTATATTGGCACCCCCATTCTCTTTAACCTAAAATTTTCTTACCAATCGACGACCAAGGGACAATGACTACCAAGGGTAGGTCATTTCTTGATAAAATATCTCCATTCCTTCCTTCCATAACTGACTTACAAACCAAGGTAGTGCCTACACTATTTTTTCTTTCAAGCATAGTGCCTTCATCATTTTGTCACTTTCCCTTGCACCAACAGACACAGTAGTAGGCTTTCAAGATGACATCCATACCTGTAGGCTTGACATGGGATCTTTGCTTTGCAAGACAATCCACAACAACAATGAATTGTCTAAATTTCTCATACATTAGGATAATTTAGTATTCAAAGCATGAAGACATCTTAGCCATCAAGAAATCAATGATAGTTTCAAGAGGATAGTATTACACATAGCTAGAAAGATTCATTCTTCAAAGGGATTCAAGGTATAAAATAATGAGTGCACATGTTACTTTCATTTTCAATAGACAAGAAATAAATTGTAGAGTCCTTTAACCTTGAATAATTGGATAATATTTCAAACACTTATATCTCAAACAAATAAGCATAGTCAAAACCATGTAAGTGTAGTCTATGAAGGTATGTAAGCTCGCATACCAATAGGTGACAAATGGAATGGTTTTGAAGTTGGTTAAAAAAGGTGTTGGTAAGGGGATCTTGACAGTGAAATATGACAAACAGAGAAATGGTATTAGTTAACTCTTAATAGTAGAAACTATCAAGCAATCAATTGGAAAATAGTTTCAAAGTGTTAGAGGTAGTGTGTAATGGTAAACCTTTGTGGTATTCCCTAAGATTAACCTTATGGTTATGAAAGACAATGATTTCTATCACACACATATACTCTCAAAGGGAATACTGAATGATAATATAGGTTTAAGGAAGCAACAAAGGACAGGTCTATAGAAGGTATGACAAAAGTGAGTAAGGTATGCTTAGTTCATGTGTGTGCAGCAAGGGGGTTGTGGTTGCCATATCTATGTACTTACATGTTGTATGGAGAATTGCATACCTTAGTAGTGGTTGAAGATCACTTTAGAAACTATCACTAAAAAGATTTCAAGTCAGTGATGAAACTATGGTGGATTAGTTGTTGGTTCTAGGAATAACTTATCAGTATTACAAAATATTCAAACAAGCTCTAGAGGTTGGGTCCTTTCTCAAGTAGGGATTCTTCACTACCATAGAATTTTAGCAACTATTGGACAAGTTGTGGCAAGTACACCTAGATTTAGTGCTAATATTTTTAATGCATTGAAAAAGGCCAATATTAACATTCAAGCTATGACCCAGGATAGCTTCGAGTAAAATATCATAGTGGTTGTAAAGAGAGTGGATCTTGGCATGTTTTGAAAGTGCATAGTGACAATAAACAATCATGTGATGTTATTATGAAAAGCCTTGTTAAGAGGGAAATACTACAAGGATAGTTATAAGACTTGGCATACCATCCATGCACAATGAAAAGATAGTGAAGATCTTTGAAACAAGGTTTAAATGAGTCCATCATTGGCTCACAAAGTGACAATGAAGAACCCCTATCAAATGTCAAAAACCTTATAAAATTATGTGCACTTCAATAGAATTTTTTTTATTAAAAACTCATATTTTTTCATGTTGCATTCATTAACTTTAGTTATGCGGGACTGAAGCAGTGAGTGTTTCACAGTGGTGAATAGTTAAAAGGCTATTTCTTTAGATTGAATGCAAACACTTGCAAGCATAGTCATAGGGAAATAAGGAGTAAGTTCACTAAATTTAAGAAGACAAACATCAACAAAATGGAATGGATAGTCAACACACAAATAGAGAGGGAATTCTTTACATAAAAGAGGAAATTAACCATGAGGTACAGGGATAGTCTTTTAAAGTTGAGAGCAATGACATGAATGATTTGGAGCAATAAAGAAGGACAAATCATGATACCTAGAGGAGAAAAATCATGTCATACCAATTCCAATCCAAAGTGGTAGTCATAAGCGTAGATCATGATATACCTTTGACAAGATTAATGCATACCACAAGATCTATGGACTATGTGACTGAAATCAAAGCAATCACTATACAAAAATGTATGAAGGAGCATAAATAGTCTAAGGTTAAGGGGCAGTCCAGTGAGTAATATATGATGGAGAGGATGCAATTTAGTATGAACGTTAGCTTAGAAAAAAGATGATTGTCCTTCAATGAAATATGCCAAATGAAATGTTAAAGGACACAGATAAAAGGCCTTGAGATAGGCTAGTCAAGAATCTACAAGGCTTGCAATTCCTTTATTGCTATTAGTTGGAGTTGTTCATCAACACTTGATACAAATGGACCGTGCATGCTAACTTTTGTAGTTGTTGATTGGGCTAAATGCTTTAACACCCATCGTTTTGCATGTCTAATTGGATATGGTGCCTGTATTATTTGTCCTTATTTGGCCCTAAAGAGATTTCAACAATGGAATTTGAGCACTTCAAGCTATAGTAAATATGATGAGGAATAGGATGATGCTAACAATTACTATTGAGAAAGAACAAAAGAATTTTTGCAAGGTAGTGTAGTCAGCACTTTTGAAGATACTTTAAAGATGGGCATCTTTTTTATTTCAAACATTATCAACCTTGTAGATCCATTAAAATACTTATGAACAATGGGAAGGTTTATGACAGTAAAGAGGACAACCTATAGAGTAGTGAACATATTCCTATATCACATGGAGACGTCTTCCATTGATTGTAAAACATATTATTGACCCCCATTCACAAAAAAATAATATGGTTGCTTGGGCACAAAAGTGGAGCAACTCAAAGATAGGGTCTTAGCAACATTTAAAATTTAAAATTCCATTCTTCCTTTCTTATCATGCAAACTTGTGACTCAACAAAAACAAGTATACAATGCCAACAACTTCAAAGCTAAGAATGGCAGATTGCTAAATGTTTAACCTTTTTGCTTTGCAATGGTATGGGAATACAATATGATAGAGTGGGATAAGAAATGAATCATTTGAAGCATCAAACCAATCTGCAAAGATGAAATAAAGTGTTAACCCCTTAAACTGAAATTTTTTCTTTTAACATTAATTTTGTGGGGTAGCCAATTCTTCTAAGTTATCAAATCCTACCATCATACATAATCAAAATGTTGTTGTTTCAAATGACTATGAGCACTAACTTTCACTATTTGAAGATGTTGAAACCTTGTCATAGAGAACTAGAAAATTGATGCAACCACTCATCCTACCTTAAAACATACCAAAAGTCTCTTGGAAATTAGACATAGGAAGATTTAAGATGACTTAATCAATTTTTTTTTCTAGAGTATAAACTTATGATGACTTAATAATTTTGTACCATCTGTAGGTATGTAAAAATTTCTCTACTTGCATTCATTCAAGAGGCTAGATCGCTTATCTTTTGTCATATGGTTGGATTAATGTGGCATACAATGTCAATGTGGGCTATAGTTTTTTTAATATGTTCAAGTTATGCATAGTTTACAATGAATAGAGGGTGAAAATGGGCATGTAAGTTAAAACAACCATCATTAACAATCATTCTTTATACTATGTTATATTTATTCATTATTCCTAAAATTCTTGAACATACAGACTAGGAAGAGAACTCTATTCAATACATGAGTATGTACTACATATATTGTTGTATCCAAGCCTTGTGATCTTGGATATATCTAGGAAGGCCCAAGAAAGGAGTTGCATGTATATAAGTAGTTGATTGGATGTCTGAGAAGTTTTGGAAGAATAACAATAAGTTTTGTTTGGTGCTTGCATTTTTCCCTGGGTTTATGGTTTAGTGCTCAATATGATCATAAATGTCATTTTTCCATGTTGATTTTTATCCCGAATTCTTTTTTAGCTATTCTAACTTCTTGTATACTTTGGTTATTCATCGATTTTAATATAATTTCTCCATCTCTTTGTGTCTTTTGATTCAATAAATACTTGTCTCTTTCTTATCTATGTTTTCTCTTGTTGGCCTGAGTGAGATGTAGAATGCTTGAATTGAACATTTTTTGTCACAAACACCCACTTATATGCTTCATGCCATACTGACTCCGTGGGGACACATCTGCTTGAGCATTTGTTATTTTGTATGCATGTCAAGGTGAAACTGAAGGTTTAGAAGGTTCAGGGAACTGGGTTATGATGATCTCTTTCTTATTCTTTGCCTTTGTTCATATGTTTTGTACTGATTTTTAGGAGCTTGAAGAAGAGGGGAAGCGCCCACCTGACCTCCCAAACCTTAAGAGGAGAATAAAAGAGGGTAATGTTTTAATTTTGATTGTTGCTGCATTGTTTTCAAGATTACAAGGCATCACTTGTTTCATCTATTTGGACTATGTTTGATAGTGTTCATTAATGATATATATCAATCCTTTCTCTATTAGTTGTTAGAATTCTATCCAATTTCAAAGCTTTAAGGAAAAAAGGGTCTAGTTGGAAGGACTATACTGAGCAGCTTGTTGCAGATTTTTCTGTATATTATGGCTACAATGACTATTTAATCCAGACCTTCCTCGAACTTGAAGCCTGAATTTTTGGAATTTTGTTGTTATTATCTATTCCATTGCTTTGTTTGATTGTCATTTTAGCACTTTATTTGTAGCTTAGTGAATTTTATAATAAAGTTAAATGAGGTGATATTGTGTTGAATGACTGTAAATAGTGGTCTCCAAACTTCAAATGCTCCCTGTTGCTGAAGTAGTAGAACTTATTTATGAAAATGAAGATCCTCTGCCTACATGCCTCCAAACCAACACTTTAAAGGTCAGTAGCTGGAATATCCAATTTACAGTTGAATAAAATAATTATTGCTCACCCAAGTAACCGAGCATCTATTTTTGGATGTTATTTTCCTACATTGATTTTCCTAAAACAAACATAGGAAGCATGCATGAAAAATATACCAATTTTCCTAAAAAAAATGTAGGGACTATGCACAAAAGATATCCTAATGTGCATAAAACAAACCCAGGAAGTACCCACGAGAGATGTGTTGATAAATGCAAAAAACAAACCATGACCCTGAGCACCTATAGGTACTACTACAACAAAGTGGAACACAAAATCTTACTTCATACCAACCTCACTACTCTATGAGTAAACTTACCAATAAACTTCAAGGAAGGATATCCAATTTTCTCCTCGCATTTTACAACTTACTGTTTTCTAGAGTTCCCTCAAAGATCGAAGCAAATCCAACTTTCTTCTCACACTTTAAATATTTCTGCATTCTCAAGTTTCTTTAAAGATTGAAGTAAAGATTGTGCCCTCTGCATTTTCAAGATTAGGAGATTTTTTACTTAAGATCATTTACACTTGCTATGTAGTCTTGTTACTTTTAGCTTTGCATTTCCTATGTTCCATTGCGACATGTCCCCACCCTTTGTTCCCTGGTCATTCTCATTGTGTTCGCACTTCCATTCTTGTTATCCTATTCTAATTTTATTCCTAGGATCTAGGGGTACTTTTAGGCGTTTCCTCATTGTGTATCTGAACAGCCTCAAATGGTTGTTATCTATTTAGGATTTGTAATCTATACCAAATATATAGACAAAAGATAAGCGATCTAGCCTCTTAAATGAATTGATGGGGGTTTATGTATTTAGGACTTGCAACTAATACCAATTTTATAGATATTAGTGGGGTGGAAGAAGCTTCCCAGATTGGAATTGTGGTGCATGGTTTGACTGATAGTTGGAAAACTAGGACTCAAAAAAAACTCGAGAGATCTAAACTTTTTGACTAAATTGCAAAAAAATCGACAACTTAAAAAATTTCTTAAATTTATTTAGAAAGACATTTTTTTGCAAATTTCAATTACAAGATGTATCCAATGAGTACAAAAGTTTTTTCTAATAAATTTGATTGATTTGAATGCAAATTGAGTACAAAATCACATCCTCATGTAGAATCCTAATGGTTGATAGCTTGATACAATAGATAGCTGACAAAATGAAAATAGTAAATTGTAAAACTAAAAGTAAACACCATTCGACACTTTAGTAGTCTACTTATTTTCTCAAGTTGTTGATCTTCAAGGTGAATCAAAGGGTATATATTCAAGTGCAAAAACATAAGTTTACACGACATGTCTTGGTTGGCTTTTGAAGTCAAATATGTTCAAGTAATTTTGGGTTGAAGAGAAGATCTCCCTTGACCATTAATATTGATGTAAAATTGATCTAGACCATTAATTGAGTGGGGTTAGAGTGCATTATAAGGGATGATCAAATAGATTTTGCAGAACCATGTGGTGTCATCTGGTAGATTTGGTAGATTGGTCCACCTTCCACCTTGGTAGTTCATCTATCCATTGATATCATTGATCATCAAAGCCAAAGCATCTCAATTGTTAATCTTGTCTTGTGTTTAGGAAATTAAGGTGGTGGATCCAAGTAATGAATAGGAAAAATTTGAAGGATACTTGGCATAGTAATATTAACTCTTATTGTTCAAGGAGTTTTCTTGTAAGGGTATAGTTTCAGAGGCAGACCATGATTTGGATGCCAAGTTGCTGCTTGGGAAGATGGTAGCTGAGAGTTGATTTTTTCCCATAGTGTTCATGGAAACTGAGGAGATTGACTCCCTAAGTTATGGGTTGTATTCCAGCCATTTAATTGGCATTAGAAATCAACAAATTTAGGTCTCTCAAGGAATTATACGTTTGCATTTGAGGAATATTTTTCCTTGTTCTACAAAAAAATTGATCCAAAGGAATGTCCTATAGTGCATGAAGTGTGGGCATCATGATATTGAGCCCTCCAAGTATTGAACTTCTCCTTTGAGATGAAGTGTGGAAATCATAACGTACTTGAAGGTTCTTAACAACTCTAATAGTTGTACCAGGGGCCATGTTTAACAAAACAAATGCAATTGCTAACTTTTCGTTGTAGTAGAACTAGCATTAATACAAATAATTTTTGAATGCATAATTTTTTTTAAAATTTTTTGCAGGATTTCATCAAAATTTCGACGAACATAGCCTGATGAACCAAAACAATTTTCAATGAGGTTGTTGTAAAAATGATGAAGTTTTCATCGTAATTGGCAACTCAACATTGTCGGAAAAATGATGAATGTTTGGAGTTTTATCGATGCTTTCAAATGGGCGATCTGCAACGTTTTTGTGTTTCCTGTCTTCGATAGATGGATGAAGATACGTCGATTTTGCAATGGAAACCACCAACATTCTCCTTGGTGCTGACCGACGATGCTGGGTCGTGGTTTCGATGAAAAAAATTGGTCGTTAAAGCGACGAAATTTAAAACAATGTTGTGTCGGTAATTCAACAATATTTTGTCGATATGTCACCAAACATTCATCGAAATTTGTAGTCAAATATAGTAGTGCTATTTTTATATGCATAATTTTTGCATCAGATGCACCATTTAAAATTCAAACTAGCCCTAATAAAATACAAATCACTTTTCAAG
The DNA here is from genome assembly GCA_007258455.2 of Sequoia sempervirens. Taxonomy (NCBI): domain Eukaryota; kingdom Viridiplantae; phylum Streptophyta; class Pinopsida; order Cupressales; family Cupressaceae; genus Sequoia; species Sequoia sempervirens. The sequence goes on from VDFB02058242.1 coordinate 103,898,392, forward strand.
TGTGACTCACTACTATCAAATGTGACATTCCACCTTCAAATGCACCATTCACATTGTAAAAGTGCCATATCAGGTTTTAGTAGCAATATTTTAACTTTTGCACATCTTAAAACCTAACTTGACCTAGTAATATATGTACCACTTGAGGTGATTTGGTTGGCCTCTAGTATTGAAGAACTCACTTTGCTCGATGTAATGCTCTTAGAGTATTGACCATCTCTGCAATAGCTTTGCACTCTAAACTCTCTAAAAGCTCTCAAACTGTCAAAGTTCCATAATGAAAATGAATTGAAAATGACCCCCTAGGGCCTATATATAGGAAACCCAACCTTATATTCCCCCCATCCCATCTAGCCTCATTCCATTTTCATCATACCCTATCCTGCATGACCCATTACTTGGCCAACCTAAACCCAATTTTTGTCCTCATCTTCACTAAACCTATCCCATCTACTTGTCGTGAGCTCAACCCAAAATTCATTTTTTGGGGCTAATCTCTCGAGGTGGTAACCTATCATAAAACCATCATACCTTCATTTGTTGGGGCACACTAGAGCACATTATCACCATTTTTTCGATCAACATGTCTTTGAAATAATGAAATGGGGAACATTATCTTAAAGAGGGGAAAAATGTAGACACCTAAAAATGTCTAACACATTCTTCTAAATTCATCATTTCTTGGCATCATCACTAATCATCCCTTCATCATTATTAATTAAATATTTCCTAATTATTTGATTAAGCTAACACTTTTCCCTCCATTAATTAAATAATTTTTAATTATTTAAAAATTTCACCATTTTCATTCATAAAATTTAATTAAATAATTTTTAATTATTTAATTAATTAATCATTTACCTCCAACCACTTTAATTAAATAAATTTTAATTATTTGATTTATTTCTAATTATTCCTCTATCACCATAATTAAATATTTTTGTAATTATTTAATTAAAATCATGCATCCTCCTCATCCACATAATTAAATATTTTTTATTTATTTAATTAGCTAATTATTCCTCCAACATTAAATAAATTATTTAATTTATTTGGTTTGTACATTCCTCTAAAAATAGATAAAATCATTATTTTATTTATTTTCTAATTATATCAATTATATCTTTATCCTTCCAATCCTAAATTTAGTGACCAACCCTAAATTTAGAGACCATTACTAAATTTAGTGAGTTGACTGAACTTTAACCTTAGTTCACTCTCACTCACTAAACTTCATATATCCATTCACATTCATGCACATTCATCATGATATCTCAATAATTTTTATCCATTGATCTCATCTCACATCCTACACTTTTGATCTAATATCTTTGAAAGCTACGAAATACTCATCATTTAGTCATTCAATCCCTCTCGAATTTGTAGCTACACTATACTCATTTTTTTACAATGCTTTTGCTAAAAAGGTTATAATAAGTATTTGAGAAATCCACATACTATCCAAATAGCATAATTTTACATCTTACAATGGAGTAAGGTTAGGAATTTTTGGTGGAGCTAACGTAAATTTATATTGGTTTACATTATATGATTTCATATTGATGTGCACATGCTTCATTGAGATTAGGTCTTTTTGATCATTTGGATTGGTTATTGATTATTGCTATCATTTTTGTTTATTTGAATTCATTTGATCATCGATTTATTACCTATTCATAATACTAAATATATACAAGGGAAGAGAAGGAAAAAAAAAAGGACCCAAAAACAAAGGAAAGAACCTAATACCTTGCTTCCTTTACACTTACATTTGATCTATAAGAGGTTGAGTGCTCAAGTACCTCTTGTTGTAAAAAATTTCATAGTTGTGCTTAAGATAAATGATGGAATGGTAAAAGGAATATAGTTTCTCTCAAACTAGCAGCATGACATTAACATTCAATGGATTCTTCTTGAAATGGCCTCCAAGAAGCTTTATTTATAAATTTTTAGGGTTTAGGATCAAGGGTTGAGATTTTATCTCAATATCAATGGTTACAAATTTATGATAACTTGGATCAAGAAGAATCATTAAAGTCATAATTTATGATTGTTGCACTTGTTGTGGGTAAATATTGATAGGATTTGGAGGGGTTGTATTTTCTTATTTTAATTAAATTGGTATGATTGAATATTCGCATACGTGTGAGAAGGATAATGTGGAAGAGTGATATGATAAGTATCCTCTCACACATGTATGAGGATTGCATAAGGAAGAGGGATTATGACAGATGTCCTCTCAGATATGTCTAAGAGATCACATGGGAAGAGAGATGGGTGAGTCCTTTCACACATGTAAGATATCACATGAAGAAGTGTGAATGGTGTAGGTTTTCTAGGATAAAATGGAGGGTTAAAATTTTATAGATGTGACTAGTGATTAATTAAACTAATCACATTTTGGATTTGTGCAAATGATTAATTAAACTTGTAGACACATAAAAATGACCTAGGCCTGCAAGCTCTATTTTTACCACTTTCGTCCTAGCATAATTATGATATTTAATTATGTCTTTGGTCCACATTCGACTATTGATTAAATAATTCATAATTATTTAATTAATTCATGTCATTTTATTCTTCATGATTATTAAATAAATAAATTTTATTTATTTATTAAATACGTCATTAATTGTCTAAGTCTTCCCTTAATTAAATAAATTTCTTAATTTATTTAATCACCCTTCTTCAGTCATTCCTTCCTGATTATTAAATAAATAAGTTTTATTTATTTATTTAATAGGTCACTAATTGTCATAATTAAATGAATTGATTAATTTATTTAATTATTAATCTTATCTTCTAAATTAAATAATTATCTTTAATTATTTAACTGTCAAAATTAATATTCCTCTCATTTTAAATAAATAAAATTATTCAAAATGTCATCACATTCTTAACTGACAGTCCATTTTGGTAAATAATCTAAAAATCGATTATTTATTATTTCACAAAATCCATATTCTGAATTAATTTAATTCAAAATGGTAACTAATCTTCTAAAAATCAAGTAATCGGGTAGATTCTTGATTTTCCAAATCTGATCTTCAGTTCAACTCTTATCTTATTTATTTTCGAAAATCTTTATTTTCTAATTAATTATCTCATTTATTCTCCACCTCCAATTCGATTCTCTCATATGACATCTCAACCGCTCACTTGAGGATTTTTCCCTAACCCTGATTAGGGATTATCAAATTTAATCTAGGCCTTTGGTTTTAGGTCTCTGTCAAAATTCAATCTCGTCTGTCCATTCAAAATGACATTTTCTATAAAATGCTATTTTGTTCTCATTTTTAGATTACGCACTAACATACTTAGATATTTCATAGAGATTGTTGCATTTATTATCTTATTCCACTTAGTCTTGGCATATTTAGGCATAGGAATTTTGATCATATTGTCATAGGAATAGGCATTTTAGAAGAAAATCCTTCAAAGCTTGTGTAGGACTTCGTCAAGGATTTCTCGCACATTCAATCTGAGGGCAACACAAATCAACAAGTTAGAAGGTGTAATGGAGATCAGCCATGGAGAATGAAAACATTGGGTGAGATTGTTCTATTTTATGTGTTTTCGTTTATTGTTCCTTTGCACTTCATTATTTCTTTGGGTTTATGCTTTCAATTCATTTGATAAACTAAACTTAAAATTAACCCTTAGATACATTGGTGAACCCGACTTTGTTCTTCTTTTTTCCATACGGTTTTGTGCGTTTTCTGTCATTTTTGTAGGTACAGGTATGTAGCGACGCAGTTGTTTTTTTTTTAAATCATGATGCATCTAATGCGTCACAATGCATTTAAAGAATCAAACACCGCAATCACTCTGTCGTGCCACAATCATAGTCTAGAAAGCTGCAATTGAATTCCCGAGCCACATTTGACATATAGGGCGACGCATTTGCTCTGTCGTGACGCATTTAAATGGTAACGTTTTCTGTTTATTTGCATTCAGTTTTTTGTTGTTTTTTGTATTCTTTTTATTCTGGTTCTTCTGCATTCTTCTTAGTTAGGTTTTTTTGGTACTAATTTTCATTTGCAGCATTTGGCGGTTACTTTTAGTGGGTCAAAGGAAAAAATTCAAACTTCTAACTTGTGGTCTTGTAGGTTCGAATGTCAAAGAATAAACACTAAAACATTGTGTCTATATTTTTCTTAGATTAGTACACATTTACTTTCGGTGTAATTAAAAAGAACAATGTCTTCTAATTTGCATGACTGTGTTTTCAAAATGGTAGGTGAGTATGCTCTCACCTTGTGAAAACTCGGTGATCAGAAAACTAGACCCATTTTTATATATTATTACCCTCACGACTTAGTAATCAAAGTATCCTCTCCCCTTGTGTGTTCGGGTGATCCTGGGTGTAAGAGAAATAGTTATTAACTCTAGAACTTGGGCCTGTTCTGGTGGGAAAAAGTACTCACCCCAGGATGACTCAGACCGGTAGCACCCTGACACTGAGGGACTTCCAGCCGGTATATAAAAGTGGATTCTTTGGGAAAGCCCAAGAATCACGCATGTGGTTCCGATGAGATGGATCTGAAAGGGGACTCTCGCTGCATGGATCATGCCCTACGAACAGAATTCCCGTATTAAAAACCTTTTGTCTTAGTGTCCAACCATTCTTTGGCCATTGCTTGATATAGTGCAGGGTACAGTATCATGCCTGAAGACACTCACTATTGATCCCCTTGAGTAGACATAGCAATTCTTGGGAAGTCATTACCCAAAGAATCCGAATTTGGTGTGCTCGAATGACGTTAATGAGCCATGGAGGGGAGCCAATGCCACCAAAATTCTAAGCTATCTGCTCTCGAGAAGGAAAGGTGTTTATCACCAATCTGGGGTATAAAGGTGGGCTGTATCAAGTATACAAACCCTTGGCCTATTGGCCTTTTAGGATTGTACTTGTCTTATGTGTGCTTGTCAAGTGCTTTCTGGATTCACCACATTTACATTTCTGAATAAAACATTAACCATTAGACAGATCAAATTTTCCATCAAAACGAGAAGAGACTCAATTTTCACAAACTGTGTTGCATCTATTGAACCGCATTCAAGTTTCTGAGATGCAATGGCTCTGATAAACTGCATTTGACATTTTAAACACCGCATCTGTCTACGTTGCGATGCATCTGAAACTTACAGAGCCGCATCTGCCAAACTGAGTCACATTTGTTAGTCCCCGAGCTGCATTCACTCAAACTGAAACGCATTCGCAAAACTACGACGCATTCAAGGCCTCAAATGACGCATTTTCCTATCATGAGTAAAGACTTCATACAAAGTCAAATCAGAGTCTACACCTTATCAATCATTTGTTAAACACTGTTTCCAAGGAGATTCTGTCAGAAACCAATTTTGAAATTGCTCAAAATTTTGACCATTATTTTGCATTCTTCACCATAGGTTTCATCCTTCATTTTTTTTAGTTGCATACATTAGACATTAGTTTGTCCTTGGGTTTCAAATCTTGCATACTTTGAATTAGGCAAATCTTAGCACAATTTGCGATGTCATTGCTTTCGAAACGAGGTTCTCTTGGACTAAATTATCAATCCCCTTTTCAGTCATTGTCCCTTTTGTGAGATTTTCCAACTCAACAATCTAGTTAGGAAAACTCACTAGTCATTTTGACCTTGTCATCTTGTCCTTTTCAACAAAGTCCTTTAGTAACTGAAATCGAAAACAAATATTGAGCTTAGAAGTGCTTAGGTACCCTTGTCTTAAATTGCATTATAATTTTAGACATTGCACATTTTATTCCCAAAAATCCAAAAATATTATTCACCCTAGTCGTCATTTTGAACTTAGACCTTGCATAGTGTCGTCCTTGCATTTAGTTGTTATCCCCATTCTGAGCAATATCATTTTATGGTGGAAACTAGACTCCAAAAACAACAACGACAAATGGCAAACTTTCGACAAGACCCCACTTCCATCATCAACAATTCCACGTATGACCCAAATTGGACTTTTGACGATCCATTTGGAAATACAAACAAGCAACCTCTCACGAAAATACCATCCTCATCAAACAGTCCATTTGAACCATTCTTACATAAGGATGAATACGGTCAAATACTTGAGGAAAACCTAGAGGTAGCGACACAAGATCCAGAGGCCTCTCAATTTGTCAAAAAAATGGTCCTATACGACAGAGACAGATACTTAGCCATACTCTTAAGTCAAGGAGCGAAGTTACCACACAGATTCGACATCAACACGTTGAGATCAACATATCCTGACCCTAATGACAACAACACGCATAACATGTCACATAGTGGTTAGCCTCCAAACACTACGAGCAATACCTTCTTTGACGCTACAACGACTGTGCATGCTACCTCCAACATCCCACACACCTCCAATACAATAAATGCTACATCCATTGGAGGATCACAATTTGCCACAGTGCCCACAATATCCACAACACTATCACAATCGGCTGGAACCACCTTTGGCTCCGCGATAATGTGGGAAAGTCACTCCAATCCTCTTTTTACCAATACGGTAAATGCGACAAGGGCATCATCAAGTCACAACAATCACCCCTTGACAGCTACATCTATTACCATGAGCACACCTTCGACATATCTGCTCATTGGTATATCACAAAATCCTTTGGGAGGAGGAAAAAGACGTAACTTTATCCAAGGACAACAACAAAATGTTAACACGCCAACACAGTCAAATTTCATTGCCTCCCAAGGACCAAATACAAACATTCCCCTTGCACAAAGCCAAAAATTTGCACAAGGTGGACAAATAACCCAACCCATGGCATCATTAGTACATCACAATGTTCATAGTCACCATATTCCCCAAATAACGACACAAATGGCTGGGGGACACATCCCAACTTACTCATCCCATATTCATACTCACCAACATACCCCCAACCCTAACTTTCAGTACCAACAACATGCCAATCCAAACACATCATACATGTCACAACAATCCATACCTCCAAAATACACCAATATTCACACACAACAAATGGGGACCTATGGTATAATGTATGCGACCACAAACGACCCTGTAATAGAGGCCTTACAAGCAAAAATGATGGGTCTAGATAAAACTATCCAAAACATACACATATTAGGCAAGAAATCGGAAATATTATATGATCTAAACATATACCCATTCGACATGAGCTTATACATGCCACCATTTCCTCTGGGATATGTGTCACCCAATTTTACAAAATATAGAGGCAAGACAAATCCTATTGAACATGTTCGCGAATTTGCAACCAATTGTATGGACATCACCTATGAACAAACATACTTGATGATACTTTTTTCTAAAAGTCTGGCGGGTTGTGCCCTTGAATGGTTTTCCACTCAAAAGGATATCCAAACATGGGATGAGCTTAAGCAAAAATTCATAAAAAATTACGCGTACAACATTGACATGAACACCTCTGTCACTAGCTTGTGCAATCTCATGCAAGAGAATAATGGTGAGACATTCATCCCATTCTTTTAAAAATGGAGAAGTCTAGCTAGTCAGTGTCACATTGACATACCCAAAAGGGAAAAGGTGGACATGTTTGTTCAAACACTTATGGGTCCCCTAAAATATGCATTACAAGTGCATTGCTGCACAACCTTCATAGAATTAGTTGAAAAAGGGGTCCAGATTGAGAAAGCCCTTATCGTAAAGGGAGAGCTAAGGTACGGTCCCAAAAATGCAAATGCAAATCCTCCCACCGACAAGAATAAGTACTCGGTCAAAAATAAACACGTTACAAATGACGGTGTTGTTGACGCCAAGACTGCAAACATTGTGGGTCCTATACTGGCCCTAAAAGGGGTTCAACAACAAAAAAGCCCAACAATGGCATTGACACCCCCTACCAATGTCCCTTCAAACAACCAGAGCAGCCAAAATAATCAGGGACAATACCGTCAGATGAGACAATTTCCTAGGGGTCGCACATACACTTCTTTGGGTGAACCCATTGAAGAAGTCCTAAAGAAATTCCTCTAGAATGGGGTCATCACACTTCAAGAACCAAAACCATATGACCCCAGACAATTCAAACCAGCATGGTGGAACGATAATGCATTTTGCAAGTACCATCGGGAAAAAGGACATAAAACCTCTAACTGTCGACAACTAAAAAACCTAGTACAAGATCTTATTGAAAGTCATATCATTGAGGTAGGTGGATCACAATTTGCCTGCAATTCAGACCATACTATTCATAAGAACCCACTGCAGGACCATGGTTCTAATAATGCCTCCACGTCAGGTCCACAGATGAATAATAATCAAGCTAACTTCGCCCAAGCCAAGTATGACTATTCTGGTGGACCTATTATAAATAATGTCTGAACTGACAACGAATACATCAATACCATTACGGTCAAGAGAGCACCTCAATGCAATCCTACTACTCAAAGTGGCAAGGCCACCATAGCTGGTCCACCTCCCGCTAGACAACCCAAAATCACCATACCTGACCCATCTACTAAACAGCCAAAACCCACCCCAACCACAAAGCAGTGGCAACCCAAAAGTCAATTCAACCTTATCGACCAGCTAGGAAAGACTCTTGCGCAAATCTCTATACTTGAGCTGCTTCGTATCTCTCTCGCGCACAAGGATATACTAGATAAAACCCTGCAAGAGTCATCAGTCCCCAAGGACATTGATGTCAATCAGTTTGAGACCATGGTGGGATACCTCACTACGCCTCACCATGTCACCTTCTTGGATCAAGACTACTCATCACCTAAGACCAACCACAACGATGCATTGCACATAGAAACTTTTGTCCACAAGCACAAAGTTAGATGAGTTTTAGTAGATGGCGGAGCAGGATTGAACATATGCTCCCTCAAATTGGTTAAGGATTTAGGATTCTCTGATGCATGCATGGACCCAACAAAGAGTATAGTGATCAAAGCATATGATGACGAAGAACGCTCTTCACATGGCGTTATCTCTCTCCCTATCAGAGTGGGACCAGTCATTGTGGACACAACCTGCCAGGTCCTAGATTTGGAATTACCATATAACATCTTGCTCAGCCATCCATGGATTCATGCCTTAAAAGTCGTTCCGTCCACATATCACCAATGCCTAAAGTTTCCATTTGACGGCACGAAAATAACCATATATGGAGACCCCGACCCTTTCCAATATTGTACCAAACTAAGGGGTATTTCTGAAAACTAAGTGCCTATTAACCGAGAAGCACCTGGCTCCTCATCATCCAAATACATTGACCCATCCACACTCACATCATCTTCCACATCCGCTCCATCCACGTCTTCCGCCACACCACCACCTTTCGCAAACCCTAAGGTTGAATCCACTGTTAAGATCCAGGACCTCGTCTGTGGGGAATTCAAACTGCACACATCATATAGCATCACAATGATACCCAAGGCTCTGAAGGTCTATGATCGGCCATGTTTTAGAATGGAACCCAAAGAAATTTTCAAAGTTCCACCAAAAACGGTTTTCATCAAATGGGGAGACATGAGTAACGAGGACCTTGCTGATATTACAGGATGGATTTATAAGGAAATGACCGACCTACCCCCATTACTAGTTAAGATATATGGAAAGGGATATGACATGATGAAAGCTAAGGGATATGATGGTATTCATGGCCTAGGCAGAAATAAAATTGGACGAAGAGAGCCCATAGAACCTTTCAAAATACCAAAGTATCTTGGATTAGGGTTTGGATCGCCCGCTAATGATGATCGACGTACCATTGGACTTTTGAGTGAGCGAGTACATGCTTCAGAAAGTGTCAAGACCACTAAGGAAACCCTCACCGAAATTGACTCCCAAGAGTGGGAATTTGGCTCAGAACGATCCTTAAGTGACTGTTGCCTCGATGATTTGTTTTTCGAAACAGGGGAACTAACCTCTGAACAAAGATTTTGGCAAACATTTAAAATTGATCAGGCTCCAAATAGTCAAAGTCCCATTACCACTCCCCATGACATACAAGACCCACCATCTGAATCCCTTCAGTCCAATCCATCTGAAGTACCAGACGACACAGACAACCAGGACTCTAAGTCCTTCACCTCTTATTTTGACAATGAATATGAGACTAGTGAAGGGGAATATTGGATAGAGTCTGATGTGGAGTTGGATGATGATAATATCATCTACAATATCACTGAATCCATCTGCATGCTTTTTGTATCCTCCCCTCAATTCACCAACACTGACGATGGCATTTCCTTAGTTTATCCTCAGCTAGTCGATTGGGACCAACAAGGCCTACCAGTCCTGGATACATTTCAGAATGATGAGGAAATTGCAGAGTTTATGGGATTACGTGAGGGAATACCCAGTGGTGATCACAAGTCAGGATTCACCATCGACATAGATTGCACGACATACTTTGGTGAGACTGTTCAGTCCTCCAGTCACAAAATTAAAAAGAAAAATAAAATAAAAAATGAAACGTCTTTAGGTGAAAACCGAAAGGCACCTTTTGAAGACAAAAAAGTAAAAAAAAAGGATGTATCTGCGGGTGAAAACCTCTCTGAGGCGCCCAAAGATGGAGGACTGAACTTTCTTCCTGTACAACAAGAGAAATCGGCTATGCTTATAGAAGACACCATAGAGGATAACATATCAACTATAGAAGATCCCAAAATGGTCCTCTTTGCTGCATCATTGACTAAAGAAGAGAGGCCAAAATTTCATAAATTCTTCGCAGAACGAAAAATCAACTTCGAATGGTCCTATGCTAACATGCCAAGATTAGACCCAGAACTGGTTCTACACCATCTGCCACTATTGCATAATGTGAAACCAGTTAAACATAAGTTACGCAAAATGCATCCTCAAGTTGCTCTATTGGTCAAGGCTGAGTTAAAGAAACTTCTAGACGCTGGATTCATACGGTCTATTGATTATGCTGAATGGATTTCTAGCCTGGTGCCAGTAACGAAGCCAAATGGGTTTATCCGCGTCTGTACAGATTTTAGAGACCTAAATAAAGCATGCCCAAAAGATGACTTTCCTTTACCAAATATTGATATCATAGTTGACCTCACAACAGGATATGAGATGATTTCCCTCATGGATGGTTTCTCTGGCTATAATCAGATTCGCATTGCCCCTGAAGACGAACACAAAACGGCATTTACTTTCCCATGGGGTACATATTGTTGGAATTTCATGCCATTCGGTCTCAAAAATGTAGGCACCACATATCAAAGGGATATGACCACAATATTCCATGACATGATGCATAAAATAATGGAAGATTATGTAGATGACCTATTGGCTAAATTACTAACAAGGAAGGATCATTTGAAGGTGTTAGACACAATTTTCAAGAGACTGGAAGAATACAAAGTCCAGCTAAATCCTAAGAAATGTGTCTTCGGTGTCACATCAGGTAAACTCTTGGGATACATAGTTTCTCGAAGAGGCATTGAGGTCGATCCAGCAAAATTCAAAGCCATCATAGACATGCCTCTGCCCAGAGGAATCAGTGAACTCAGAACTCTAAAAGGTAGGGTACAATCTATTCGGCGCTTCATAGCCCAATTGGCTGACAAGTGTCACCCATTCCAATATCTGTTGCGCAAGGGTATCCTCTTTGTGTGGATAGATAAATGTCAAGAATCCTTTCAAAAAATCAAAGATTACCTACTGTCAACGCTAGTCCTCATGCCTCCCATTCACGAAAAGCCATTGATCCTATACATCTCGACAATTAATTCAGCACTAGGGGCATTACTAGCACAAAATGACCAAGAAGAAAAAGAAAGAGCTATATATTACATCAGTCGGACATTGGTCGGGTATGAAATGAACTACACACCAATTGAATGAGCTTTTCTAGCGATGGTATTTGCAGCTCAGAAGCTAAGACATTATATGTTAAGCCATCAGACACAACTAGTAGCAAATATCGACCCCCTCAAATATTTGTTAAGTCCAGCAGCATTAACAGGACGACTAGAAAAATGGGTTATGATTCTAAGCGAATATGACATTCAATATGTAGAAAGAAAGGAAATAAAAGGACAAGTCATTGCAGACCAGCTGGCGGACACACCTTTGCAAAGTGATCACCCGTTAGTGGTATATTTTCCAGATGAGTCGATATTCCATATAGAACCTAAGGCACCTTGGCGACTCTACTTCGACGAATCACACACAAATCATGGCTCGGGGGCAGGAATCTTGTTCATCACCCCTCAAGGAGACTCCATTCCTAAGTCTTTCTGCATTTCCTTCCCATGCACAAACAATGTGGCAGAATACGAGGCACTAGTTATAGGACTAAGAATGGCAATAAAATGGAAATCATAGCACTACATGTCTATGGGGATTCTCAGCTCATCATCAAACAGGTTAATGATGACTATGACACAAAAGATGAGAAGTTGATGCCCTACAAATGGATGGTTGATAGTTTCCAAATGTACTTTCATATGGTAACTTTTGAACAAGTTCCAAGAGCACAGAACAAAGGGGCAGATGCAATGGCTACAATAGGCTTTCTCCTTGACATACCAAGCAATCTGCCTTAGCTGGAATTCCTAATAGAGCAATTGATGGTCCCTTCCTATGACATTCCAGAGTCAGAAATGGTCTGTGAATTGGTTTGTCCCGACTCTCCTTGGTACCAAGATATTTATGACTACCTTAAGTCTCAAACCCTTCCACCTAACCTATCCAATAACTAGAGGAAGTCCTTCATCCAAAAATCCACAAGGTATGCCATCGTCAGCGACACCCTTTACCACTGTAGCTTTGATGACACCTTCCTTAGATGTCTCGACACCAACGAAGCACGTACAACCTTACGCAAAGTACATGACGGTATACTATAGGTCTCATTCAAGTGGTCTACTCTATCCAAGAAAGTAGCGAGACTTGGGTACTATTGGTCGACCATTGAAAAGGATGCAATAGAATATGTCAGGACTTGTTGCAAATGCCAAATTCACAGTGATTTGATCCATGCTCCAACACAGGAACTTTGGCCGATCACTTCTCCTTGGCCTTTTGCTCAATGGGGAGTTGAACTCATGGATAAGATCCATCCAACCTCATCTAATGGCCACAAATTCATCATCACCGCCACTGAGTATTTTATGAAGTGGATCAAATCCATCCCTCTGACATACATAACTGGCAAGCAAATATCCAAGTTCATTCTTAACTACATCATTTTCTGGTATGGCCTTCCGCAATCCATCATCACTGACAACGGATGTCCATTCAAAAACCAAGATGTTCATGAGTTATGTGAGTGATTCCATATCCAACACCATTTTTCATCTCTGTATTACCCACAAGGAAACGGTCAAGCTGAGGCGTCAAATAAAACCATTGTTAAAATCCTCAAAAAGACTGTCAATGACGCTGGCCGTGACTGGCATATACAACTCAACCCTGCTTTGTGGGCTTACCGCACAATTCATACGCCTATAGGAGCCACTCCATTTTCCCCGGTCTTTGGAGTTGAGGCCATCTTTCCCATTGAGGTTGAAAGTCCTTCGTTATGAGTCTCCCTGAAAGGTTTAACTGATGACGAGGAGTATAGACAATTGCGCCTACATGAGATGGAGATGCTAGAGGAAAGAAGGAAAAATTCCCTAAACCATCTACAAGCATATCAAAACCGTCTTTGTCGTAGTTACAACAAGAAGGTCATCGTCAGGAAATTTGACATTGGCGACTTAGTCCTCATGTAGAACCCTAAGAACCAGGCTGACAGAGAAAAGTCGGGAAAGTTTGAACCAAACTGGTTGGGTCCTTACATCATCATATCTTCTTTTGGTTCTAGAGCCTATCAGCTGGAAACTCCAGATGGGGAACAACTGACAGAGCCTATCAATAGTTTACATCTCTGAAGGTTCTACACATAACATCAGGAGATCGAGTTGAAAACCGTAAAATACAAAAAAATTGAAAAATGATAAAAAAAAATCATTGCCTTGATGAAAACCTGGAAAACAGGCATCCTGGAAACACCAAAAAAATAAGAAAAATGACAAAAATAGTAAATAAAAATGATTCGTCCAACAGTGAAAACCTGACAAATAGGCGCTTTGGATAAGTACCATGGTGAAAACCTGGCAAACAGGCGCCATGCGTAATCAATCATTGTTCAACCATCTACTGTTACTTTCTCTGCCATGGCTTAGGATGAGATACCTTTTCCGTCACCTTATACCCTTCCTTTCATGGTTGATAACGGTTGACATCAAGTCCTGACGATTGTCTGTCTGGTACACCAGCAGCATCCCTATCATGTCCCTTAAAATTGGCTAAGTCTTGGACCTGACTAGGGGCAAAATTTTTATCATGTAACTACAGTGGATGTCACACATGGTTTTAGAAATTGGCAAAAATTCCTGAGAAAAGATAACAAAAGATGGCAAAAAAGTCCTGAAAAAAGACAAAAAACACAGCAAAAAGTCCTAAAAAAGACAAAAAAAAAACATGGAAAAAGTCTTCGAAAAAGACAAAACATCACAAAAAGTCCTAAAAAAAAGACCAAAAACATCACAAAATGTCCTGAAGAAAGACCTAAAAAACCAAAAAATGTCCTGAAGAAAACCACAACAAAACATTAGACTGCTCGAAGAGCACAAACACAAAGTCATCTCTTGTCAAAGTCTGTCATGTCAAATCAATCAGTCTTTATCATCTGTTCGAAGTACGTTGTCTCTGCGCATTTCCTACATAGGCAAGACTCATACTTGAGTCCTCGAGACATTAGGTTAGTCCTTTTAGGTTTGTCAAAATAAAATCATAATTCAATCTGTGGTCAACACAACAAAGTCATTGGTCGTGTCAAACTACGAGGTCTCTGAGTGCATGACGTAGGCAAGGCCATCTGTCGATGAGCCCCTGAGGCCGCACTAAGTCAGTCCATTAGGGTTCATGGCACTACACTGAAACACATGTCAAAATGTCTTCAAGACTAAGTGAATCATTCCCAAATGGGTAAACTCCTGCAACCAAATTATGGCGACCATTTAATAAACATGACAATCACATCATCATGACAATATCGACATATAGTCAACACAGGTCAAACTCGGTCAAAAAAAGTCAAATCATCATAACCTATCAAACTGTCAACTCTTGGTTAGCCTTCAGATGTGTCCTTCTAAAAGATAACCTTTGTCATTCAGGCCTTAGGATGTGTCCTTCCTAGGCATCGTCACTGTCATTCGACATTTTGAGTGATCCTTTTTGACATCTAAGGATCACTCCTCTTGACATCAGTATTCTTCAGATGTGTCCTTCTGAAGAACAAACTCTGTCATTTATGCCTTAGGATGTGTCCTTCCTAGGCATCGTCACTGTCATTCGACATTTTGAGTGATCCTTTTTGACATCTAAGGATCACTCCTCTTGACATCAGTATTCTTCAGATGTGTCCTTCTGAAGAACAAACTCTGTCATTTATGCCTTAGGATGTGTCCTTCCTAGGCATCGTCATCATTTCGAGGGACCCCTTTTGACTATTAGGGATCAAATCCTCTCAACATCAACATTATTCAGGATGTGTCCTTCCTGAATTCGGCAATTTTCAACATTTGTCATTTGGGTATCATCAAAACTTTGACACTCTGGCATCTCATCATCATCAAACCTGACATCTTGACATCAGAACAATGGATATCCAGACGCACTTGGAAAACATTTGACACTTGTCTTTTGGCTTTTTATCATGTCATTAGTTTTTCAGTGAGATCCCAATAATAGGATTTAGAGAAGCAACAACGTATCATGACGATTGACACGCATGAGTACTAGTTTCTCAGCGAGGTCCTGATTCTAGGATTTAGAAAAACAACAGCGTATCATGATAAGGGCTCTATTTTTGTATTATGGAAATCATGCTGCTAGTTTCTCAAGGATGTCCTAGGAACAGGATTTAGAGAAACAACGACGTTTCATGAATTTTTCCTTGTATTTTTCTGCTTGTGGTTAATTATGACAAAAAGACTGGGGCAATCACGCTCTTAGTTTGAGTCATGATCATCCTTATCTGTGACTGCTTGTCTTATGTGATGGTATGACCTTGCACACCTTGATCTATGTCATATCATGGTGTTTGTTGGCCATTACAATAGTCTACCCAATGATGATTAAAAGCTATAAATATTAAAGTTCTATGGTAAAGTTTTGAAGGATTTGGTCTAGGAACTAACATGCATCTCCTTTGGTCTGGTCATCTTCTCTCACCCATCTCACAATGATATCTTGTGACATACAAAAACATAACCTCATACATGATCATATAAACATTGCATTAGGTCCATACATACATCATCCATAGCATTAAGTCATATACATGTCATTGCATATTGCATTAAAATAATCATAAACATTGCATTAACATAATCATTAACATGACATCCATTCAACTAAATACATTATGGATATCATTATCATCATCATCACATATAGATAAGCATTGCATCATCATGGCATCATAATCATAAGTAAGCATCACAGGACATACATGATACATCATAAATCAACAATATACATAAAGCATCACATCACATATATCATAATGCATAAATCAGAGAACATCACATAACACACATGTAGGTCACATCAAAACTACATCATCATATAATATCATCTAAAAAATGTACAATGTCACAAGATAAAGTCAAGGGATATCCCAAAATGGAGCTCGCAGGCTCAATAGTCTATACATAATGTGTCATAATAAGAAATAGGCCCCTAGGGTAGACTCTCATCATCCCCTCGTGGCGAAGAGTGTGGTGGTTGGAGCTCTGTAATTGGCACTGAAATGATAGGTGGACTGGTAGCAGCCTCTGCCTGTGCAACCAATGGAACTGACATTGATGACATCATCTCCACGGTCATAGACACCTGTGATATCACTGCGGCCTGACTCTGAGAGGTAGAAGGATCGGCCATTGGAGACTGCCTCTGTACTAATCTCTGCACTGAACCAGTAGACCCATGACTATGGCTCGAATGGTGACTCGAGGCGTACCTGCATGAGTGGTGGGACCTGTGCCCTGATGTGTGCCCTGAGGAGGTAGATCCTCCTACACTGGTGTGACTCCAGCTGCCACTGACACTCCCTGATCTATGTCCACTTCCTATCCTTGTCTGTGAGCGTGATAGTGTCAGATATCGTCACTCATGAGGCACCTCCTACTCGTATAAATTCCTGTACTTCCCCAACCTCATGCTCACCCTGGCCAGCTCACGAGCAATATCCCTAGAAGGCCCTATGGATAAGGCTACAAACTCAACACACCACTAAGCTGAGTCATGCTAATAGATCACTGTATGATCCCACTCTACCCAAGCTACCTCTAGCTCTGACTGCAGTGCTCAGACCTATGCAACACTCTCATCCAATCTCCTCTGAAGGTCTGCCACCCTCTGGTCTGTCGTGGCATCATGGGGCAGCACCGAGGTGGATGGTATCTCCTCCTCTCCCTCCACCATCATGTATCACAATAGTCTCTCGGCCTTGTCTATGGAATCATCATCATCATCATCATCCTCTGTTGCATCCTCTCCACTGACTCCCTCATCTAGAGGCACATCCATGTCAACATCCTCCTCCTATTTTCCCTCCTCCTCCTCCTGTCTCTCCACGTCTGCCTCGACCGCATGCTCATCCTGTCTCTCCTCCTCCACCTCCGCCTCGACCACATGCTCGTCCTATCTCTCCTCCTCTCCCTCCTGCCTCGGCCGCTCCTCCTCTCTATCTCCCTCCTCGGCCACCTCTAGGATAGCATCTAGTGCTACCCTCACCACATGCAGGTGCACCCTTCGACCCTATCTCTGGCCATCTCTCCTTTGTCTACGACCGTCTCCTCCATCATCTCTGTCATCTTCACCCCGGCCTCCGTCTCTGCCCCCATCACTGCCTCTATCCCTGCCTCTGTCCCTACCTCCATCCCTCCCCCGACATCTGCCCCTATCACCATCCTTGCCTCCTCGCCTGGCTCTCGGCACATGAGGTATCACTGACCGTCTGTCCACAAGTGTTGGCCCATCGAGATTTGTCAATGGAACTGGTCTATGTGCTTGCCACCATAGCTCGTAGTCTGCTGTGGTCCCAGGATCTGCAATCCCACCTCTCCATCCCCACGGCTGGGCTCCTAGCCCATTAATCTGCTACTCAGCAAAGGCTACTAGAATGGCTGGCCCCAAGCATACTCTTTGGAAGACCGCGCGTACTCAGCTATCCCTGCAGGTACACCCTACTACTCTCCAAACTACCTAAGGACACACTGTAGAAAATACATCTCAATGATCAGCTGACTCTACACGGTCTTGCCAATCAAATACCGATACTGTCGGTATAGGCTCAGATGGTCCACCTCATCATCCCATTGCTCGTAGTCTCTATATGGTCGCTAGATAAAGGACACCATCATGTCAATCTGATGCTGCCACCAACTTGTCTTGCCCATTCAGGTCTGCTGTAAAGCACCGACATAATAATAGGAATAGGGCATCCCCTCGGCCAACTATGGTCTCTGAATCGGTGGATGAAATATGGCTATGTGCTCCCAGGCCCAAATCATCATCAGGGTGGTGCCACAAGATATACTCTCTGCTCTCCGGTAGACGACCTCATGCAGCTGGTGGTAGAATGTGCCTAATAAACATGGGCCCCAGGCATAAACTGTTCTGTCACGTCTCATCCCAACTAAGACGTCTCCCCAGCCAAATCCATGTCCCCAACGGTCAGGAATCAAAATACCGCCAATAAGAGTCATTAGGAACGCATCAAAACGAGCATAGTGCTTCGCCATGAACTCCAATCGGATATCGTATCCCTGGATGCCGAGTCCTCTACCCTCATCTCGATAGTATGCCCAGAAAGTCTGCTTGCCATGGTGAGGGTCGTAAACGATCTGCTCTCCTCAGATCGGCACTCGTAAAATGCGGTAGAAATCCTCCAGAGTAACGGTCACCTCACCTGTCGGCAGGTGGAAGGAGCAGGTCTTCGAATGCCAATGCTCGCATAGCACAGTCAGCAGTCCCTTATTTTCCCGAATGGCGGGCATATAGGCGACATAGTACAAACCCAAGGCCATCAATCATCACCGCTCTCTTGGGCTCAGCTAATCAGCAAACCTGAAGGTCATTGGTCTACTCTCTCATGTGTATATTAGGGCAAGCTGCCTCTGTACAAAGCCAAACAACACGTCAGTACCTTCTACACAATTGTCAGTATCATCAAAAGAATTTAAGGTTTCACAAACATCAAAATCAGCCCTAGTCAAAACAAAGGTCAAATGCATCATGTTGACTGCAATTGCGTCGCAAAAAACTCAAATGCGTCGCAACATGGCAATTGCATCGCTAGGTTGTTCAAATGTGTTGCATCAGAACAATTGCGTCACGAAAATTGACCCTTGCGTCGTTCCACGTGAATGCGTCGCTTAAATGGACAATTGCATCTCAAAATGGCGAATGTGGCATTCCAGCCTTCAAATGCGACACAAAAAGGTGAATGAGTCACAAATTTTGGCAAATGTGGCGCAAAACCTCAGCCTCCCCTAATTTACCATTGCACTTGCATCGTGACGCATCAAATGCGTCAAACGCAAAAGCAAATGCGGCTTACGCGAACGCATATGCGTCGTGGCACATTCGTTGTTCCCCCTAGAAACCTACTTTTGGCACACAAATTTTTTTTTTGCAAAGGACGATAGGGGTACATACCACTAGCTCTGAGCCCTCTGGCCACCTAAAGGTCCGCACGATCTCGCTGTGATGCTCTGTCATTGGAATCACCATCCTTGCTGCACTCCTTTTCACTCTGAGCTCTCAAAATTTGCAATGTAAATAGTAAGAATGAATTGACTTTTACCCCTTTGTCAACCTATTTATAAAGTCAAAATGCCATTTGTCAACTAGGTTATTATAGGAGGCTCATTTGACCAACTTTGACCACCCCGTTGGCTGCCTTAAACATGTCAGAATCCAAAATTGTCTGTGCCATTGTTTTTCTAGTCATCAAATTGATTTATCGGGACCCTTTCCAAATTTTTCTGCCACCGACCCAAAATTTGAAATTTTTTCCGAGGGGGCATTGGTACTCCGTACCTTCACTGGGGCATGTCTTTGACTTGTTTTCTTTGTCACGATGCAACATGCTACATTATGACAAAGAGGGGAAAAATGTAGACACATAAAAATGACCTAGGCCTGCAAGCTCTATTTTTACCACTTTCATCCTAACATAATTATGACATTTAATTATGTCTTTGGTCCACATTCGACTATTGATTAAATAATTCATAATTATTTAATTAATTCATGTCCTTTTATTCTTCGTGATTATTAAATAAATAAAATTTATTTATTTATTAAATACGTCATTAATTGTCTAAGTCTTCCCTTAATTAAATAAATTTCTTAATTTATTTAATCACCCTTCTTCAGTCATTCCTTCCTGATTATTAAATAAATAAGGTTTATTTATTTATTTAATAGGTCACTAATTGTCATAATTAAATAAATAAATAAATTTATTTAATTATTAATCTTATCTTCTAAATTAAATAATTATCTTCAATTATTTAACTGTCAAAATTAATATTCCTCTCATTTTAAATAAATAAAATTATTCAAAATGTCATCACATTCTTAACTGACAGTCCATTTTGGTAAATAATCTAAAAATCGATTATTTATTATTTCACAAAATCGATATTCTGAATTAATTTAATTCAAAATGGTAACTAATCTTCTAAAAATCAAGTAATCGAGCAGATTCTTGATTTTCCAAATCTGATCTTCAGTTCAACTCTTATCTTATTATTTTCGAAAATCTTTATTTTCTAATTAATTATCTCATTTATTCTCCACCTCCAATTCGATTCTCTCAGATGACATCTCAACTGCTCACTTAAGGATTTTTCCCTAACCCTGATTAGGGATTATCAAATTTAATCTAGGCCTCTAATTTTAGGTCTCTGTCAAAAGTCAATCTCGTCCGTCCATTCAAAATGGCATTTTCTGTAAAATGCTATTTTGTTCTCATTTTTAGATTACGCATTGACATACTTAGATATTTCATAGAGATTGTTGCATTTATTATCTTATTCCACTTAGTCTTGGCATATTTAGGCATAGGCATTTCAATCATATTGTCATAGGCATAGGCATTTTAGAAGAAAATCCTTCAAAGCTTGTGTAGGACTTCGTCAAGGATTGCTCGTACGTTCAATCTGAGGGCAACAAAAATCAGCAAGTTAGAAGGTGTAATGGAGATCAGCCATGGAGAATGAAAACATTGGGTGAGATTGTTCTATTTTATGTGTTTTCATTTGTTGTTCCTTTGCACTTCATTATTTCTTTGGGTTTACGCTTTCAATTCATTTGATAAACTAAACTTAAAATTAACCCTTAGATACATAACTAATTAATTGAGTTTAAGAATGTGAGAAAATGTGGAATTAAATAAATAATATTATTTATTTGATTTTTGATGTTGTGTATGGTGAACTTAAATAAATATTTTTTTGACTTATCTACTTAATACCTAACCTTAGAAAAATATTAATTAATTGAATAAAAGATCATGATTCACCCAATTATTGCATGACATACCCAAATGCAATCAGGCTTTTGGAGGGAAATTAATATGGAAAATGTACTCTAAGCCAGAATCCAATTGGTGTTCCTTGATGAGAGAAAAATACTTGGATATTCAAGATCCTAAGAGAATATTCACAGTCTCTAATCCACTTGAAGGCTCGAATATGTGGAACTTCATGCTCTCATGTAGAAAATTAGTAACATCATATATTTCTTGGGAGGTTAATAAATGTGAAGAGGTTAACTTTTGGAGTGACTCCTGGAACGGCCATCCCCCATTGAGTAATAATCAAGAATTACAATCAACCATTCCAATCATATCTGAGACTTGGGGAACAAGATTAGTAGATTATGTCAGCTCTATTGAACCCTCATCAAGGAAGGCATCATGGAAATATTTTTCCTCTTTGCCGATATCACAAGAGAAAAAAGAGTTATTGTTAAATATTCTTCAAACTAGAATAGTGTTCATAATAGGGAAACCTGACCGAGTTATATGGGCTCGATCTAAAAATGGAACTTATTCAGTTAAGCAGGGTTACAGAGCAATTCTCAGTAGGGGTGAATCTATTCAGTCTTAGAGAGCATTCTCCTTTTGTTGGAATAGTTATGTTCTTCCAAAAGTGGGTAGTTTCACATGGTTAGTGATGAGAAAGAGAGCACTAACAAGTGATCGGCTAGTTAAACTGGGTATTGTAGAGCCTTTCAAGTCTGTGTTGTGTGATCAAACTTTTGAAAATCATAATCACTTGTTTCTGCAATGTTTCTTTGTGCAGTCTTGTTGGTTGTTTGTCTTGGGAAAAATGAATTATAGCATGCCTCTTCTAGACATAATCTAGGATCTTTTTCTGCCTGGCTTGTGCTTTACAAAACTTCTTTCTTTGCATGTATTTGGCAGACTATCCTAGCATTGGTTGTATGGGCCATTTGGTGGGAAAGAAATAAACATATATTTAGAAAAAAATGCCACCTCTATGCATTATGTTCATGCTTTGATTGAAAAATATATCTCAGAGCTAGTCAATTCTTGGGTTCAAAACCATAAAAACGTTGGATCAATGTTTGCAGCTTGGGATAATATTATTTTGCAGAATTGGAAGCATATAACTCTTCCCTTCAAAGGAAGATAGGAATTCAATTAAATGGTTACCTCCATCTCAAGGTTTCTTAAAACTGAATTTTGATGGGGCACCCAGAGGCAATCCTGGAGTATTGGGAGTAGGCTTTTGCATTAGGGATGAAAAAGGATTTCTCAAGGTAGCTAGATCAATATCCTTACCACCTAGGACAAATAATATGGAAGAATCACTCTCTCTTCTTAATGGGTTGCTTCTCACAAAGCAATTGAAAATCAAAGCAATACACATTGAAGGTGATTCATTAATAATAGTTTTAAGTGTGGAATAAGTATGAGTAAAATAACAAACAACACTTCTTAATAAGACATTATATCAAGAGAATCAACAATTAAACTAGTTAAAAACATGAAATTTTTTTGAAAGCGTCTCATTGTTCCCTATCTCCAAAGATTTATTAAATCACAAAGGGCTCTCAGATTTGGTAAGCATTGTGACTATTAAAATTCCAATCTAGAGAATGGGATGATTATGATTATGATGCTAATGTTGTATGCTGATATCTAAATGATAAAATGAAGCTATTGTAATATAAACTGACATGAAACTTGATAAAGGAAGCTACAATCAACTATGATGAATCTAAATGGAATGCCATGATATTGATTCTAAAATGTTATGATTACTATTGCTAAATGATATTGCTATTGCTAAGATGCTTGAAAGCTTGATTGCTATTTCTACAAAGTAAGTTTGCACAAAGTTGGGATTTGGATCCATTTCCTATAGAAGAAGGATGTATTTATAGATTCACGGCAGCACATATGTGATGGGGCAGCACAACAAAGGCATGGATTTAATCTGGAGGATTGAATGGTTAGAGATGAAGAACCTTGAGCTGATCATGGGAATGCTTTCTCCCCATGAAAACATCAGGCCATATGATAGGAAGAATTAGAGGAAGGAGATGAAGTTTGATTTCCAATTTGTCTCCACAGCTTTCCAGTGAATGTGAGTTGAATTAATTAGATATAAAATATCTAATTTTATTGGTGAGTGAATAGAGGAAATTGCCTTTATTTGAATATTTTGATTTATTCAAATTAGCAAAAGAGAATAATTAATTTAATAAAAACCAAGTATAGAATTTGTTTATTAAATAAATATAGAAGAGATATGATAATTAAACAAAAAAGTATTTAAAGTTGTTTATTTAATTTAGATAAAATGATGTGATGATTAAATAACACAAACTATTGAAGTTGTTTATTTAACTAAAATTGAAGAATTAGAAAAATGAACTATAAATAAATATTTCTATTTATTTAATAGTAGATGAATTTAAGGTTAATTATTCAAATAAGTCGTATTTAATTAATTAGATTATCCATACCATTTTTAGGTGTATACATTTTTCCCCTCTTTGAAGTGATGTGTTTACGCATTGCTTCAAAGAAAATTTTGTTGCTACTGTCAGTATCGACGAAAATTTTTAGTATGCCCCAAACATTGATTTTCAGGTGATGATGAATATATGCCCCCTCAAGAGATAAATTGATGAATTTTATTTTTTTGAATTTTTTGGATTTTTCAAA
This sequence comes from Sequoia sempervirens, assembly GCA_007258455.2. Lineage (NCBI taxonomy): Eukaryota > Viridiplantae > Streptophyta > Pinopsida > Cupressales > Cupressaceae > Sequoia > Sequoia sempervirens. Next base: position 103,922,654 of record VDFB02058242.1, read on the forward strand.
TTTTTATGATTTTTCAATGATTTATGATGATTTGATGAAGATTCAATGTTGAAATAATTTATCTCTTGATAAAGAATGTAGAAATTGCCCCTACGATGAATTTGAATTAATCTCCCTTGAAAAAATTTATTAATCCCACAAAATCCCATCTTAAATAACCTAATAAAAGGTCAAAAGGGTGATTTTAAAACTCATTTGTGCAATTGAGTTTTGAAAAATTTGTGAGAGAGAGAAAATTGAGCAAAATGCTAATCCCTTACCACATTCATTGGTTCAAGCACGTGCGATGACACAACTTCCCAGCCACCTACGGACCTCCGGTACGTACCCGTTAACCTCCTCATTATTCGTGCATTTTTTCAGTTTTTAAATTTTGCACTTCTTTTAGCGCTTTTGAAGGCCGATGTAGCTCTTATAACCTCTATTTTAGTGCTTAGGTTGAATTTTGTAGCACTTACGTAGATTTATTTAGCGCTTTCAACGTTTTAGCGCCTAGGATAGGAATTTTAACGCTTTCACTATTTTAGCACATTTGCCCCGTAGATTAGCGCTTTCACCTCCTAAAATAGCACATTCACTGAAATGGTGCTTTGACCGCCTAATTTAGCACATTTGTCTCCTGAAATAGTGCTTTTGATGATTTAGCACTTTGAGCGCCTGTTTTAGCACTTTTAAGTGTTTTAATGGTGCTTCTGATATTATGGCGCATAGAAACACTATTTTAACGCATCCAAGTCAGATTGATGTAGTTTGTCAAAATTTTCCTTGATTTTGTCGATTTCAATTGTGTCAGTTGTTGGTTTGTTATGATTGATGATCTTGATCAAGTAGATGATGTTCAACCTCATGATAGGCAGGGAATAATTATAGTTTGATTGATGAACCTCATGATAAGTGAAGTTGATTTGATTAATTGACCTCATGATAGGCGAGGTTAAATGATGTTTGATGATTGAACTCATGATAGGTGAGGTTAAATGATGTTTTCTCATGAGATTTGATCAAAATTCTTACCAAGAGCTGATTAGATTTTGATAGGATAATTGATGTTGATTTGACAAAAAGTACTGACTTTGAATATTTCATGATGATAGGAGGATTTGACGAACCTACAGATTAGAGAGTGGTTTCCTCAGACTTTTGATATGATACCACAGCTAGCACAACCTCAGATGGGAGTTATTAAACATTGTGGATTGTCATCCTTATTAGATGTGCACGGGATGAGATATGCTTGGGGCATGTGTATTCTTTCCCATTTGTATCATGTTTTGCATTCAGCTATTTACACTGGAGGTTAGAGTTTATCAGCTAGAGTTACTCTACTACAGGTGTGGGCATGGGAGCATATTGTTTTCACGCATCTAGTGATGGTGAGGCAGCGACCCACCAGGTAGCCTTATGTTCATATATACGCAGGTAGACTTACTCAGCCTAGACTGGGTAAGTTGGATCATTGGCGCAGAGTATTGGATGATATGGAGAATGTGACATGGCGTCCATATTTAGATTGTGAGCACTAAGATGATGATGACGTTCAATTGTCATTTTTTTGTCAGTCGTTTATTCTAATTGGTCAAACTCATTGGATTTTAGAGAGATTTCTGCTTAGATGAGTGCTCCATCAGTATGGTATTGTTCAGGGCATTCCCTAGGGTGTTTCCCATTATGTTCGTCGACAGTTAGATTCTACAGATTGGGGGCCCAGGTTGTCATATGATGTTGTTGTGTAGGAGTTCCAGACTCTAAAACCTCTTGTTTGGGAGATCCGTCTAGATATTATTGAGCCATTGGTTATAGCCAATTATGCCGAGTATCTGGTGCTACATCCATTTCCACGTATTACCATTCCCGATGAGCCAACACCATTACCCATTGAGGAGGAGGTTGTAGTTGTACATCATCGCCAATGGAAGAGAGAGGATATTGGTAAGGAGGAGGTGGTGGTGGAGGAGGTCAGGAGCAGCGGTGATGAGGAGGGTAGTGGGGATGAGGAGGGTAGCATTGATGAGAGTAGTGGAGAGGAGGAGGGGTATGACAATGGTAGAGATGGATTAGGTGGATCAGGTGCAGGTGGTTCAGGTCCATCTTTAGAGGAGTACATGATGCCTCATAAGAGGAAAATAGTGGTAGCCCCTTCAAAGCAATGTGTGTAGCAGCAACAAACCCAAATAGTGAGTCTACAGGTACAGGTACAAACTTTACAAGGTCAACTGACTCAGGCCCAAGGTTTATTGACACAGACACAGGTACAGATGCAGGCACAGGTTCAGGCTCACATACAGGCCCTAGCATAGGTACAGGCTTAGTTGGTTGTGGCTGAAACACAAATTATAGCATTGACAGTAGAGAGGGATGCCGCTAGATTTACTACAGAGGGGGCTTAGGCTGCAGCTGAGATATTGCAAAGATTGGTGGATGGTACCACTGTAGTAGATTATATGTGATAGGTTGTTTGTGTTGGTTGGGAGGTAGAGTACTATAGAGGTAAATTCTATGATGTCATTCCTTCAGAGCAGAGAGTGAGCTATGCACAGTCCCGATCTGGCAGGTCCCATTTGAGGACTGTGAATAGAGGTGTGACACAACCTCTCCTGAGAGACCCGAGAGATCCTGGTACATCTGGTGGTGGAGGGACTGGTCCTGAGATGCCTACATTTTCTGGAGCCAACAACACATGGTTTCATGATTGTACCTTCTGTTGTATTTTGAGATGTGATGTATACTTCGATTATAACCATTTTTTATGATATATCTCTTTTCATTTCAGACATCATTGTATACTTGACATTATGATTTTGAGGTGTATATGATATGTAGTGGGTTTTATCGATCTATTATGTGTTGTATATGATCCTATCATGGATGCATTTATTTCCTATGTTCTATATGTCATGTGATGATCCTTATATTATGATGTTATGGATGCAGTTTTATAATCATGATGATATGCTATGATTTATGATGTTCTATTTATGATGTGCATAATGATGATGTATGGATGTATGATGTATGTATGGATGATGTGTGATGTATTGAATGCATGATGTAAGTAGTATTTACATGGATAAAAATGGATGTATGATGATGTGTAATTCTAAATTATATTGATAATGTTCCTATATGCAATGATTTATGGATATGATGTTTTAAATGATATATGATGTGCGATGTAAATGGGATATGTGCACTTTTATTCTTGTGATAAATGAAAATATATGATGTAATAAGTGAATGAAAAATGATGAATATAATGGTATTTTGAATACATGATATATGATATGATTAATGGATGAATGAAATGCAACTATAGAGATTTATTTTTGATAATTTCTTATACAATTTTATGATGTGTGATATGAAAAATATGATATGATCAATGCAAATTATTTGATTTAAATGTATGAATGATGAAATGATAAAATAAATGCTTTCTATATGTATGCAATGAAAATGATGATCCAACTACATGATAATTATGATGTTTTTGTTAATGTCAAGTATACTCAATCCATTATGAGAAAAATATATCTTTGTTTGGAATTGGTTACCCTTCTATGTAATAAATATTATGTAGATGTAAAACTATTATGAATGCAATCTATTTTTACCATGCAAATCTATATGCAAACATTGGCATCTTAACAGTACTTTTATTGTGCTTTGTATCATCATAGAGCTTTAAAAATGTTGAAAGTGAGTACAAGCATCGATGGTATAATTTAGACCATGATGACCTGAGTACTCAATAAATTAATAGGTCACATCATCTAAAATTCAATTAACAGTGAGTCAGGTTTTCAGACCCAGGATATAGGTTTGCAATTACAAGGAAAATCAAGTTTGAGGGGTTTTCTATCATGAGGTTATAAAATTTCAGAGACTTGCATGTTTACAATTACATGAATGCAGGCAAAGTTTGGAATCCTATAAGCAATTGAAGTAGGCTTTTTAAGGTTTTAGGGTAGGTTTGGAGTTACTAGATTGCATGTGGGGTCCGAAAGGCCAAAGGCTAATTATAGGCAGACTTTCAAGTTCCAGCTATAGATTTGGCTAAATATTTTAGCATAATAACTTTGCAATGTTTGTGGATGATGAAATGAGGATATGAGCTCTTTATTTATAGAATTCCAAGATGGATGAATGTCCAAATTTGAGCAATGTGGGACTAACATTCATCCAATGATATGATGCCACTTGTCAAGCTATGAATGGATGAAGGATGTGTAAGATTTGGGGTTTGTGCCAATAAATGCCAATATTTGAAATTCAAATTTGTTGAAATGACATGCAAGAGGGAAGGGAAAATGCAATAAATGCCACTTGGCTCAAGGAAAAGGACATGTAAGATGAATTTATTGCCTTGTTGGATGTACATGTTGACTTGGAATTTTTGAATTCAAATTGATAGAATATTCCAAAATATGCCTTGTGAGGAAAATAGAGATTTAATAAATGAATTAAATCTATTTTCATGTGCAACTTGCATTATCTAGAGGATGTGACATTAGATGAGATTAAATTAATTTAATGAGAGAGGTTAGATGATGTGACCTATTTGACTCAAATTTATGGATATGATATATTGAACTAGAGAAGCTAGGAAGGAGAATGGTATTTTTCTTTGTCTAATCTAACTAATGGTTGAAATACATTAAGCAAAGGTTGGATATGTTGTACATTGAACTTTGTTATCATTTCTTTGGAGCAACTCGATGATATGTTGAACTAGAGAAGCTAGGAAGGAGAATGGTATTTTTCTTTGTCTACTGTCTGTGGATTAATCATAATTACTGTGTGAATTGTCGCAGGAAGTGCTCTACAAAGTATCATGAATGACATTCCAATTCATATAGGAATGATGCACCTATCAATATCCCTACATTCCATGATGATGAGGATATTGTAAATTTCCTTTTTTCATCTAATCAAGAAAACAATTGTTCCATCAAAGAATCTCATACTCAAGATTTTGATAGGGAGGGTGTCAAGTATCTTAGCTGCAAAATAAATGAAATAAAAGATGGATCTATCAGTGAAAACCAAAAAATGGCAGTGGTTGATCACAACAAGAGAAAAATAAAGAGCGAATCCGATGGTGAAAACCTTTTTGAGGCACTGAAGGATGAGAAACTTGACACTCTTCCCAAACATTATCAAGAAAGATCTTTTGTTTTGATTGAGCCCATAGAATCAATCAACATAAGTACAACAGAGCAGCCAAAAATCTTGCAACTTGCAGCATCATTAATAGTGGAAGAAGTACTAAAATTCATAGAGTTCTTGAAGGAGAATCAAATCAATTTCGCTTGGCCATATGCCGATATGCCAGGGTAAGATCCTAATTTGATAATGCATCATTTATCTATAAACATAGGGGAAAAACTTGTGAAGCAAAAACTCAGAAAAATGCATCCACATCTTGCATTATTGGTTAAAGAAGAGTTAAAGAAGCTTTTAGATGTTGGATTCATTTGGTCTATTGATGGATAGATTGATAAGAAATAATGATGAGAAGTGATGACTCAAATGAAATGTATTAGTCATTTTTAGGTGTACATTTTTCACCTCTTTGAGCCAATGTGTCTATTGTGTTGCTTCAAAGACATGTTGATGTATAAAAATGTTTGGGTGATATTGTACCCTAGTGGACCAAGGAATGGAGGTTGGTTGCCCCCTTGAGAGATTGGAAAAAAGAAATAATTTTCAATTGAACTTAATATAGGAAAGATTTAATGGGTTAGTTGATTAGTGATGAAAAATAAATGATTTGGATGATGGAAAAATGGGGGAAAATGGGTAATGGGATGAAGATAATTCAAAATATTTAAGGTATACGGGGGATTAGGGTTTTGTGATGGAGATGAGTTAGTGTGGAAGAAGAGATGAAGTAGAATATATGATAATAAAAATGAATGATTTTTTTTGATTAAATATCAAATACTAAAAGCTACAAGTAGGTAATGAGATGGATATGGAATATGGTGAATAAAAGAGCAGAACAGGTAAGAGGAAAAAAAAGACTTTGCATAAATTACAAGCCTCTTAATGAAATAATTCTTCCTTTCAATTACCCCATCCCTTTCAGTACTGAATTGATCAGAAGAGCTGCAAATAAAAAGATATTTTCCAAATTCGATTGCAAATCAGGATTTTGGCAAATTAAGGTAAAAGAATCTGATAGATACAAAACAACATTCTCAGTCCCTCAAGGTCTTTTTGAATGGAATGTCATGCCATTTGGTCTATGTACAGCCCCTGCTTACTTCCAGAGAAGAATGGACCAAGCATTACGACATCTGACAGATTTTTGTGCTGTTTACATAGATGATATTCTTATATTTTCAGATTCAATTACTGATCATTTCCAGCATCTTGATCAGCTATATGCAGCCATAATAAAGCATGGAATATGCTTTACAGCAAAGAAAATGGTGATAGGCCAAAATCAGATTGATTTCCTAGGCTTACATCTAAAGGATGGAAAGGTATATCTTCAACCACATATCTTACAGAGAATTCAAGAATTTCCTGATATTCTTCGTGATAAAAAGCAAATTCAAAGATTCTTAGGATGCTTGAATTATATCTCACCTTTCTATAAAGGGTTGGCTGAAGATAGAAGAGCTATTCAGGCTCATCTTAAGGAAGAAACAGAGGGTTGGTCTTCAACAGCAACAGAAGCTGTTCAACGCATTAAGGCCAAATGCCAATACTTACCTGCTCTACAAACTCCTCTTCCAGATTTACCATTATTTTTATATACTGATGCTTTGATACAACATGGTCAGCAGTTTTGATACAAGAAGAAGAAAATGGTAAGAAGAATGTATGTGGTTACAGGTCAGGAACCTTTTCTGATACACAATGCAGGTACCACATCTATGAGAAAGAGATACTGGCAGTCAAAAAAGGTTTAGACAAGTTTAAAATATTTCTTAAGCCAGTACACTTCATTGTCCGAACAGACAGTCAAGCCATGAGAAGTCTGTTAAAGAAAAAGCCCAATAAGGATATTGGCCAAGGCAGAATAGCAAGGTGGTATTTTGAATTTCTCAGTTTTGATTTCGAAATTGAATGGATTAAAGGAGAAAACAACCCACTTGCTGATTCCTTAACAAGAGAACTTGCAGGATCAATTTATACAGATCTCGAGTTCCTCAGTTGTGAGTATTACAGACCAGATGGTGCATCAATTTACATGGTTAATTTTGGGCCTGGTAATACTCTAATTCTCCCTTCTCTTCCCCGGGAAATTGTTATCACTTTACTAGAAACTTATTTTCTAAATAAGTGGTTTAGAAATATGCAGAACTTAATCCACTACCATCATCATGAAGCTCTGGTTGATTCAGATGAAGAAGAAGAATTCAAAGAAAAGATTGGAATGTCTAATGCTCCAATAAAGTTTTGGTGTGGCCGTCAAGCCATACATATAAGAATCAAAGGTCTCTTTGGAATGAACTGGTCTAAACAAAGCAAAATGAATTTATTAAAGGCCATAAAATTTGGGTTTATAACTCGAATTACTTTTGATCAAGACACCTTTGAGGACTATGCTGATTTAATAGGAGCAAGATCTAATCCAGATATAGAAGAATTTTTAAATTTTCTATATCCTGGTCTTTGTCATAAAATCTGTGATAGCCTAACATTTTATCTCATGTGTTATCCAAGAACTGGATACAGGTATCCCAGATTGGAATTCTATCCTCTTACTGCCAAGTGCAAAGCTGAAGTTAGAATCCAGAACATGGAGATTACTCTCAGACCAGCGCTCATCGCTACTAGAACAGAGCTCGACATAGCATATTCAAACGATTATATGGTCCAGATCGATCATGTTTTCAATCAAAGAGATGAAGATTGGGAAAGAGCAAGTGAAGAACTTCCAGACGAACTAATGGATCCGATTCCCTTTTAAGGGCTAGCACATGGGCTTGTCTGTGCCGTGAAGTCACCCACGTTAAGAAGTGACAATAGGATGCAACCCTATTCACAAAAAGCAAGAACCCCATAGTGACTTTTGGGTGTAAAGTCGACATGTACGTGACATGTGTCTTAATCACGGTTGTTCAACTTTTCCTGTTCACGCCTTTTTATAATGGCTACAGAAAAGTTTTTCGGTTGGTTCTTATCCATGCTCATGCATTTACTTTTGAGTCATGCTACGGATAAGATTCTCTTTTCGTGTCATCTTCTTATTGACGGACTTCAAAATTTTGTAAAGAAGGTAATAAGCTTTGCTTCGATGGAATCAGTCTCTTCCTATAAGAGGACCTCGAAGACGCCTTCTAAGACAGATCTCAACAAAGTGGAATAGAGTTACACCAAGTTTTAGAAAAGTCTAGTCTCTTAGGAAGTATTAAGTTTTCAGACTTATGCTCTCTCCTGCGCTTTAAGCGATCTGGATGATCAGAATCTGAATATACTATTGTAATGAATTTTGGAATGAGTTTTGAATGCAAGATAGCATTGTTTATTTTCATCTTGATCTGTGTCATTAGCGTTATTGGATTTGGTATTTATCATTTCACCAGCTAGATTGGTTCCGCATAAAATTGGTATTAGAGCTAGAAAATTTATCATGCCTGAGTCATTTGATATTGAATCTCAAATTCAGGATCAATTAAGAGAAACATATTGTCCATCTAGATTTAGTGTCGGTATCAAGATTCTTGTTATAGTCATTTTCTTAGTTTTGGAAGCAATTTGGTTTCTGAAGAAAGTATTGCCACATTAAAAGTACTGCAAAGTTGTGTGAGGAAGTCTTCAAGTTCGAAGCTTGACATCAGCTGTGACAGACTGTGGACCCGTAGTAAGACTGTAAATCCCGCTTAAGCCGAAGGACAGGCGCAAGGGTATGCTGTAAATCGGAAATTGTAGCAGTAAAGGTCTCTAGCAAAATCAAGTAAGTTCTATTTCTTCCAAGATGACAACACAGAGCTCTTTAAATGCAAGTGGTTCTTTTTCTCATGTTATCCATAATTATTTCCAAGACAAGGATGAACTTGTTGATGAATCTGGTAATTTCAAGTTTCCAGATATTAGAATATCAGATCTCTATCCTGAGAAAGGAATTAAGGCAAAAATGATGAATTATGTTAGACAGTCCGAAATAAATCTCAAAGTAGCTGGTGTGGGAATATGTCCAGTCTATTTTCCCTTCTTATTACCTGATGATATAAAAAGGTGGAAAAGTAAAGGTTTCTTTCATGTCCATTTTTCATTAGTAGATATTATTCTTCATCCCCATTTCAATTTTGATATAGGTGCTGAATACTTTGCTACCTTAATAGATACTCGATGTAGAATATGGGATCAAGCTGTTATAGCTCAATTCAAGGGTCGTCTAGTCAAGAAAACTGACGAACATAAAGGTGGTGATGCTAGAATGTCTGTTAGACCAAATTTTACCATCAACCTTGATGACAAATTTGTCCAAACTGCATTTTGTTTATTATTACAAGTTAAAGGAGTAGTTTTACAACCTGAGTCTGTATATGCTACTGTAGGTGGCCGATGTGTGTATAGGTTGCTTAACACTATTTTTCCTCCTTCCATTTTTCTGGCGGGGGTAAGTTATACAGAAGCCAATGCTAATGTTGACGATTATGGTCGACATATAGATTCAACTGGGTTCGAAATAGGATTTCCTATTATTGAACAATTGATCAACCAAACTCAACCCCATTTTCAGAATCTCCCTACCTCTTCTCATAGGTTATTCTCAGATAAGCCTAGAGAACAAAGTAGACGAATTGCCAGCATTGACTTACAAGCCTTACCTGAAACTACAATGTTCACCCAACCTGAGGCTTCAACGAGTTACAGAACCCACTCCCTGCCAAGATCTTATTCCATGTCACAGAACTTTCCCAGCACGTCCAATAAACCATTTATTGACTATAATCCCGAAGAGTCAATTGGTTTAAATAATTTCCCTAGATACAAACAACCATCTGTTCAAATCCCAAGAACTAGCTCAGCCACATTTTCTGACTTTGATAAAGATCCAATACTATTGGACAAATTGGCCAGATCTGTTAGCCAGAGATTATCTCTGACTCCTAAGACAGAGCAAGAAACAAGTCAGAAAGGAAAAGGCATCAAGCTCACTAAGATGCCAGAAAAAGGGTGTATGATGAAGGAACGCCTTCCCAAACACAAACTTCCTAGAGCTAATTCTGAGAAAAAACATAAATACAAGATGGAATTAAACAATCAGGAACAAGAGATAGTAAGCCACGAACCAGGTAGATGGCCTACTTCAGAAAGCTTTACAATGATAAATCCTGATAAGAAATCATGGGGAAAATATGAAGCAAGACTTCATACAGATTTGGGAAAGAAGCAAAAGAATTCAGAGGCACAAAGAAATTGGATGACCCAATGGATGACCTCTGCTCAAGAGAACATTGACGACATGGCTATAGATATTAGATACTCTGTTGATCAATCTCTTGATTGTGTAAATAAGTTAGATATAGTTTCTGAAGACCAACAAAAGCACTTCTCTGTTTTTAAGAACATAGAGCACTACTGTGGTACCTTATCAAATGATATTACCAGTGTAAATTATGATGTGACTCAAGTACATTCTAGTGTAAAGAAAATTTCTTCTACACAAGAACATCAAGATAATTATCTGACCCACATTTATGGAGATCAGCAAATTAATGAATCATCAAGGAAGGTTGCTGATGTAGAAAATAAAGCTTTCTTAGAATCCATAGCTAAGAAACTAGAAAAGGTCAGAATATATGTGAAAAAGACAAGGGTTTCACAAACTGGTAAAGACAGTTCTGAAGAAGAACAGAAAGAAAGAAAAGGTAAAACAGTAGAACCTCCTATTAAACAAAAGGTTTTCATTCAAAGAAGAAAACCCCTGCGTTCAGAAGAAGACAAAGTAGCCTCTACTTCGTCTAAACATTCTTCTAGAAAAACAGCATTGCATGTTCAAATGCCTAAGATCAAAGAACATTCATTAGCAGGAAAAGAAGAGCCTCTCAAAGATTGGCTAGAAGAAATAGGAGTAGAAAAAGAGCAAGAAGAACCAGTTTTCATGGATGAACCTGGTTATGCAAACAAAGAAACAGAAGATGAGTCTCCAGATGCACATAGTATAACTATTTTTGATAGTGATAGCTCAGCTGACACTAACTCCTCAGTAAATACTGATGACGAGGACATTGGTTTAAATTTGTCCAATTACAGACAAATAGGTGAACAAGAACCATGGGAAAATTCTAGAGCAGTAACCATGGATATAGAAGTCCAAGAACCAGTCTCAGAAAATCTGAAACCATAACAGTTGCGTCCCTATGCAACCAGTGGCTATATAATAAACATTGAAAAATTGGTCAATCCATATGAAGCTATTTGCACTTGGACAGATACATTGGAAAATCTCTTTGAAAGAGGTGGAACCTGGTCAGAACCCGCAAAGGTTCTCTATGCAGTCAGATTAATGGCTGGTAAGTTGAGAAATTGGTGGAATAATCTACCAGACACAGGACCTATGCCCAAGCATATCCCTGCACAGCCTACAGATCCAGTCTTAGTTGATTTAAAGAATCTAGGAAAGGATGATATATTCCAAGCTGGTTTTGATGAGCTCAAATGGCTACTCACAGATCTTTTTTGTGATGATATATCAAACCAAGCCCTTGAAGCAAATAAAATGTTGCAGTCTATGAAGCTGAAAAACTTAGCCAAGTTTGATGCTTACAATTGCATGTTTGAATCTTACATGGTTGCAGCAAATAAGATGCATGACCTTACCACTAAACAATATTTCTTAAATTCATTACCCTATGGTTTAGGTGCATGGGCTCAGGATTATATCATTAGAAAAGAAAATAAACATCTAGATGATGTAAGCTTTCCTACTGTAAAAAGATTGATCAGATACAAGCTGGAAAAACAATGCTTATTAGGAGCATTACAAACAAATAAGGAAGAGTATAATTATACTTGCAATCTTAAAGAATTTTGCAATCTTCCTCCGATAAATCAGTTGAAAGATTTCCAGCAATTAAAGCAATTCAAAAAGAAAGGTTGTGGCAGTAATTGCAAATGCAAACATTGCAAAAAGAAGAGCTACCATGAAGGAGAATACACTTTCAAAAGAAGTAAGCATGGTAGACCCAAAAGAAATTATAAGGCAATCCCTTATAAAAGAAGGAGATCTCAAAGAACTCCTCCATATTTCTTAAAGAAACGGTCTAATATACCTCCCACAGGTATTAAATGTTTTATTTGTAAAGGACCGCATTATGCTACTAACTGTCCCAAGAAACTAAATCCTGGAACAAGAATTTATGCTGCTTTTGAAAAAGAAAATCCAGGATGGGAAGTTATCAGTTACACTCCAGAGACAGATCTCAAAGATCTGTATGAATTAATAGAAGTTGTTCCTGAATCTCTTTTCATGTTCAGATCAAAAGATCGACATAGAAAACAAAAGAATTTGTCCAGTTCGAGCACATCTAAAAGTTCAGACCCTGATGAAGATTTCTTATCTTCATTATTAAAGAATACACTGGCAGATCTAAAGATCCAAATCCAGATTGAAAAATCTAAGGATCCCTATAAAATTGCAGGAACAAGAGAGGAAAGAAAGTGTGTTGTCCACCAACACTTAGCTAAACTCAAAAGTTTAGAATCTGACAAAGCTGAAGTTGAGAAACAGCTTAAGCTTCAAAGAAAGCCTTCCAAAGAAGAAAAAGAAAACCCTGATCATGGATACAAAGTTCCTCCATGGTAGAAAAAGTCAGATATCCCTTCTTCCTCCAGACATAAATCTTCTTCTTCAAAGCATTCTTCAGCAGATCCTGATGTTATTGCAATTTTTAAGAAATTTGATCTTTTGTTAGATGATGTTTCAGATATAAAGAGACTCCTTAAAACTCAACAAAAGGAAATCAGGAATCTTTCTGCAGAGGTGGGAGAAATTAAGGATGTTTTATTCAAAGCAAACTCTGAACAAAGGTCAGAAGCAGAAAAAGAAGAAGCACATTCAGAAGCTAGCAGTAGTAGCAAATCCCTCATCAGTGATAGAAATTGCTCCTTACTACTTGCTAACAATGGTAATTATATCCGGATAAATTTCTGTTTTCCTGGATATAAAAAGATTCCCTTAGATGCTTTTGTAGATACAGGTTCATCTCGATCCTTAGCAAAAACAAATGCTATACCTCCATCATTCTGGAAAGAGAAACCAGATCTTCCCCATAGCTATGCTATAAATGGAGAAAGGATCAAAATGGGAAGATATGCACAAGATGTTCATATTGAAATCATGGGTAAAATCTTTATTACAGATTTTATAGAATATAATGATTTAGAGGATGATGTTCTACTTGGTTTTTTATTTTTTACAAAGTATGAACCACTTCAGTTCTGGAAACACAAGATATCTCTCAGACATGAAGATGGTCAGATCGAAGTTCCTACACTCAAGATTGTGAATCACAAATTTGAGTCAAAGAAACCCAAGAAGAACGAATCAATAAAAGAAGCAGCAGAAAAAACTCCAGAAGTTTTTCAAGAAATCAAACTTAAGTTTGAAAAAGACTGTTGCAGCATGAATCCTCTGCAATTTTGGTCACAAGATCATGAAGATTGTGAGATAATACTCAGACCAGAATGTATGACAGTCATACCCCATGAACCAACATATCTCTTAAGCCCAACAAAAACAAAACAGATGGACGGGCAGCTCCAAGAACTTATTGATGGCCAGTTTATTCGCCCCAGTAAGAGTCCATTTTCGTGCCCGGCATTTTTGGTGAATAAAAGAGTAGAACAGGTAAGAGGAAAAAAAAGACTTTGCATAAATTACAAGCCTCTTAATGACATAATTCTTCCTTTCAATTACCCCATCCCTTTCAGTACTGAATTGATCAGAAGAGCTGCAAATAAAAAGATATTTTCCAAATTCGATTGCAAATCAGGATTTTGGCAAATTAAGGTAAAAGAATCTGATAGATACAAAATAGCATTCTCAGTCCCTCAAGGTCTTTTTGAATGGAATGTCATGCCATTTGGTCTATGTACAGCCCCTGCTTACTTCCAGAGAAGAATGGACCAAGCATTACGACATCTGACAGATTTTTGTGATGTTTACATAGATGATATTCTTATATTTTCAGATTCAATTACTGATCATTTCTAGCATCTTGATCAGCTATATGCAGCCATAATAAAGCATGGAATATGCTTTACAGCAAAGAAAATGGTGATAGGCCAAAATCAGATTGATTTCCTAGGCTTACATCTAAAGGATGGAAAGGTATATCTTCAACCACATATCTTACAGAGAATTCAGGAATTTCCTGATATTCTTCGTGATAAAAAGAAAATTCAAAGATTCTTAGGATGCTTGAATTATATCTCACCTTTCTATAAAGGGTTGGCTGAAGATAGAAGAGCTATTCAGGCTCATCTTAAGGAAGAAACAGAGGGTTGGTCTTCAACAGCAACAGAAGCTGTTCAACGCATTAAGGCCAAATGCCAATACTTACCTGCTCTACAAACTCCTCTTCCAGATTTACCATTATTTTTATATACTGATGCTTCCGATACAACATGGTCAACAATTTTGATACAAGAAGAAGAAAATGGTAAGAAGAATGTATGTGGTTACAGGTCAGGAACCTTTTCTGATACACAATGCAGGTACCACATCTATGAGAAAGAGATACTGGCAGTCAAAAAAGGTTTAGACAAGTTTAAAATATTTCTTAAGCCAGTACACTTCATTGTCCGAACAGACAGTCAAGCCATGAGAAGTCTGTTAAAGAAAAAGCCCAATAAGGATATTGGCCAAGGCAGAATAGCAAGGTGGTATTTTGAATTTCTCAGTTTTGATTTCGAAATTGAATGGATTAAAGGAGAAAACAACCCACTTGCTGATTCCTTAACAAGAGAACTTGCAGGATCAATTTATACAGATCTCGAGTTCCTCAGTTGTGAGTATTACAGACCAGATGGTGCATCAATTTACATGGTTAATTTTGGGCCTGGTAATACTCTAATGCTCCCTTCTCTTCCCCGGGAAATTGTTATCACTTTACTAGAAACTTATTTTCTAAATAAGTGGTTCAGAAATATGCAGAACTTAATCCACTACCATCATCATGAAGCTCTGGTTGATTCAGATGAAGAAGAAGAATTCAAAGAAAAGATTGGAATGTCTAATGCTCCAATAAAGTTTTGGTGTGGCCGTCAAGCCATACATATAAGAATCAAAGGTCTCTTTGGAATGAACTGGTCTAAACAAAGCAAAATGAATTTATTAAAGGCCATAAAATTTGGGTTTATAACTCGAATTACTTTTGATCAAGACACCTTTGAGGACTATGCTGATTTAATAGGAGCAAGATCTAATCCAGATATGGAAGAATTTTTAAATTTTCTATATCCTGGTCTTTGTCATAAAATCTGTGATAGCCTAACATTTTATCTCATGTGTTATCCAAGAACTGGATACAGGTATCCCAGATTGGAATTCTATCCTCGTACTGCCAAGTGGAAAGCTGAAGTTAGAATCCAGAACATGGAGATTACTCTCAGACCAGCGCTCATCGCTACTAGAACAGAGCTCGACATAGCATATTCAAACGATTATATGGTCCAGATCGATCATGTTTTCAATCAAAGAGATGAAGATTGGGAAAGAGCAAGTGAAGAACTTCCAGACGAACTAATGGATCCGATTCCCTTTTAAGGGCTAGCACATGGGCTTGTCTGTGCCGTGAAGTCACCCACATTAAGAAGTGACAATAGGATGCAACCCTATTCACAAAAAGCAAGAACCCCCTAGTGACTTTTGGGTGTAAAGTCGGCATGTACGTGACATGTGTCTTAATCACGGTTGTTCAACTTTTCTTGTTCACGCCTTTTTATAATGGCTACAGAAAAGTTTGTCGGTTGGTTCTTATCCATGCTCATGCATTTACTTTTGAGTCATGCTACGGATAAGATTCTCTTTTCGTGTCATCTTCTTATTGACGGACTTCAAAATTTTGTAAAGAAGGTAATAAGCTTTGCTTCGATGGAATCAGTCTCTTCCTATAAGAGGACCTCGAAGACGCCTTCTAAGACAGATCTCAACAGAGTGGAATAGAGTTACACCAAGTTTTAGAGAAGTCTAGTCTCTTAGGAAGTATTAAGTTTTCAGACTTATGCTCTCTCCTGCGCTTTAAGCGATCTGGATGATCAGAATCTGAATATACTATTGTAATGAATTCTGGAATGAGTTTTGAATGCAAGATAGCATTGTTTATTTTCATCTTGATCTGTGTCATTAGCGTTATTAGATTTGGTATTTATCATTTCACCAACTAGATTGGTTCCGCACAAAAATCTATCAGATGCCATAATGCTTGGTCCATTCTTCTCTGGAAGTAAGCAGGGGCTGTACATAGACCAAATGGCATGACATTCCATTCAAAAAGACCTTGAGGGACTGAGAATGTTGTTTTGTATCTATTAGATTCTTTTACCTTAATTTGCCAAAATCCTGATTTGCAATCGAATTTGGAAAATATCTTTTTATTTGCAGCTCTTCTGATCAATTTAGTACTGAAAGGGATGGGGTAATTGAAAGGAAGAATTATGTCATTAAGAGGCTTGTAATTTATGCAAAGTCTTTTTTTTCCTCTTACCTGTTCTGCTCTTTTATTCACCAAAAATGCCGGGCACGAAAATGGACTCTTACTGGGGCGAATAAACTAGCCATCAATAAGTTCTTGGAGCTGCCCGTCCATCTCTTTTGTTTCTGTTGGGCTTAAGAGATATGCTGGTTCATGGGGTATGACTGTCATACATTCTGGTCTGAGTATTATCTCACAATCTTCATGATCTTGTGACCAAAATTGTAGAGGATTCATGCTGCAACAGTCTTTTTCAAACTTAAGTTTGATTTCTTGAAAAACTTCTGGAGTTTTTTCTGCTGCTTCTTTTATTGATTCGTTCTTCTTGGGTTTCTTTGACTCAAATTTGTGATTCAAAATCTTGAGTGTAGGAACTTCGATCTGACCATCTTCATGTCTGAGAGATATCTTGTGTTTCTAGAACTGAAGTGGTTCATACTTTGTAAAAAATAAAAAACCAAGTAGAACATCATCCTCTAAATCATTATATTCTATAAAATCTGTAATAAAGATTTTACCCATGATTTCAATATGAACATCTTGTGCATATCTTCCCATTTTGATCCTTTCTCCATTTATAGCATAGCTATGGGGAAGATCTGGTTTCTCTTTCCAGAATGATGGAGGTATAGCATTTGGTTTTGCTAAGGATCGAGATGAACCTGTATCTACAAAAGCATCTAAGGGAATCTTTTTATATCCAAGAAAACAGAAATTTATCCGGATATAATTACCATTGTTAGCAAGTAGTAAGGAGCAATTTCTATCACTGATGAGGGATTTGCTACTACTGCTAGCTTCTGAATGTGCTTCTTCTTTTTCTGCTTCTGACCTTTGTTCAGAGTTTGCTTTGAATAAAACATCCTTAATTTCTCCCACCTCTGCAGAAAGATTCCTGATTTCCTTTTGTTGAGTTTTAAGGAGTCTCTTTATATCTGAAACATCATCTAACAAAAGATCAAATTTCTTAAAAATTGCAATAACATCAGGATCTGCTGAAGAATGCTTTGAAGAAGAAGATTTATGTCTGGAGGAAGAAGGGATATCTGACTTTTTCTGCCATGGAGGAACTTTGTATCCATGATCAGGGTTTTCTTTTTCTTCTTTGGAAGGCTTTCTTTGAAGCTTAAGCTGTTTCTCAACTTCAGCTTTGTCAGATTCTAAACTTTTGAGTTTAGCTAAGTGTTGGTGGACAACACGCTTTCTTTCCTCTCTTGTTCCTGCAATTTTATAGGGATCCTTAGATTTTTCAATCTGGATTTGGATCTTTAGATCTGCCAGTGTATTCTTTAATAATGAAGATAAGAAATCTTCATCAGGGTCTGAACTTTCAGATGTGCTCGAACTGGACAAATTCTTTTGTTTTCTATGTCGATCTTTTGATCTGAACATGAAAAGAGATTCAGGAACAACTTCTATTAATTCATACAGATCTTTGAGATCTGTCTCTGGAGTGTAACTGATAACTTCCCATCCTGGATTTTCTTTTTCAAAAGCAGCATAAATTCTTGTTCCAGGATTTAGTTTCTTGGGACAGTTAGTAGCATAATGCGGTCCTTTACAAATAAAACATTTAATACCTGTGGGAGGTATATTAGACCGTTTCTTTAAGAAATATGGAGGAGTTCTTTGAGATCTCCTTCTTTTATAAGGGATTTCCTTATAATTTCTTTTGGGTCTACCATGCTTACTTCTTTTGAAAGTGTACTCTCCTTCATGGTAGCTCTTCTTTTTGCAATGTTTGCATTTGCAATTACTGCCACAACCTTTCTTTTTGAATTGCTTTAATTGCTGGAAATCTTTCAACTGATTTATCGGAGGAAGATTGCAAAATTCTTTAAGATTGCAAGTATAATTATACTCTTCCTTATTTGTTTGTAATGCTCCTAATAAGCATTGTTTTTCCAGCTTGTATCTGATCAATCTTTTTACAGTAGGAAAGCTTACATCATCTAGATGTTTATTTTCTTTTCTAATGATATAATCCTGAGCCCATGCACCTAAACCATAGGGTAATGAATTTAAGAAATATTGTTTAGTGGTAAGGTCATGCATCTTATTTGCTGCAACCATGTAAGATTCAAACATGCAATTGTAAGCATCAAACTTGGCTAAGTTTTTCAGCTTCATAGACTGCAACATTTTATTTGCTTCAAGGGCTTGGTTTGATATATCATCACAAAAAAGATCTGTGAGTAGCCATTTGAGCTCATCAAAACCAGCTTGGAATATATCATCCTTTCCTAGATTCTTTAAATCAACTAAGACTGGATCTGTAGGCTGTGCAGGGATATGCTTGGGCATAGGTCCTGTGTCTGGTAGATTATTCCACCAATTTCTCAACTTACCAGCCATTAATCTGACTGCATAGAGAACCTTTGCGGGTTCTGACCAGGTTCCACCTCTTTCAAAGAGATTTTCCAATGTATCTGTCCAAGTGCAAATAGCTTCATATGGATTGACCAATTTTTCAATGTTTATTATATAGCCACTGGTTGCATAGGGACGCAACTGTTATGGTTTCAGATTTTCTGAGACTGGTTCTTGGACTTCTATATCCATGGTTACTGCTCTAGAATTTTCCCATGGTTCTTGTTCACCTATTTGTCTGTAATTGGACAAATTTAAACCAATGTCCTCGTCATCAGTATTTACTGAGGAGTTAGTGTCAGCTGAGCTATCACTATCAAAAATAGTTATACTATGTGCATCTGGAGACTCATCTTCTGTTTCTTTGTTTGCATAACCAGGTTCATCCATGAAAACTGGTTCTTCTTGCTCTTTTTCTACTCCTATTTCTTCTAGCCAATCTTTGAGAGGCTCTTCTTTTCCTGCTAATGAATGTTCTTTGATCTTAGGCATTTGAACATGCAATGCTGTTTTTCTAGAAGAATGTTTAGACGAAGTAGAGGCTACTTTGTCTTCTTCTGAACGCAGGGGTTTTCTTCTTTGAATGAAAACCTTTTGTTTAATAGGAGGTTCTACTGTTTTACCTTTTCTTTCTTTCTGTTCTTCTTCAGAACTGTCTTTACCAGTTTGTGAAACCCTTGTCTTTTTCACATATATTCTGACCTTTTCTAGTTTCTTAGCTATGGATTCTAAGAAAGCTTTATTTTCTACATCAACAACCTTCCTTGATGATTCATTAATTTGCTGATCTCCATAAATGTGGGTCAGATAATTATCTTGATGTTCTTGTGTAGAAGAAATTTTCTTTACACTAGAATGTACTTGAGTCACATCATAATTTACACTGGTAATATCATTTGATAAGGTACCACAGTAGTGCTCTATGTTCTTAAAAATAGAGAAGTGCTTTTGTTGGTCTTCAGAAACTATATCTAACTTATTTACACAATCAAGAGATTGATCGACAGAGTATCTAATATCTATAGCCATGTCGTCAATGTTCTCTTGAGCAGAGGTCATCCATTGGGTCATCCAATTTCTTTGTGCCTTTGAATTCTTTTGCTTCTTTCCCAAATCTGTATGAAGTCTTGCTTCATATTTTCCCCATGATTTCTTATCAGGATTTATCATTGTAAAGCTTTCTGAAGTAGGCCATCTACCTGGTTCGTGGCTTACTATCTCTTGTTCCTGATTGTTTAATTCCATCTTGTATTTATGTTTTTTCTCAGAATTAGCTCTAGGAAGTTTGTGTTTGGGAAGGCGTTCCTTCATCATACACCCTTTTTCTGGCATCTTAGTGAGCTTGATGCCTTTTCCTTTCTGACTTGTTTCTTGCTCTGTCTTAGGAGTCAGAGATAATCTCTGGCTAACAGATCTGGCCAATTTGTCCAATAGTATTGGATCTTTATCAAAGTCAGAAAATGTGGCTGAGCTAGTTCTTGGGATTTGAACAGATGGTTGTTTGTATCTAGGGAAATTATTTAAACCAATTGACTCTTCGGGATTATAGTCAATAAATGGTTTATTGGACGTGCTGGGAAAGTTCTGTGACATGGAATAAGATCTTGGCAGGGAGTGGGTTCTGTAACTCGTTGAAGCCTCAGGTTGGGTGAACATTGTAGTTTCAGGTAAGGCTTGTAAGTCAATGCTGGCAATTCGTCTACTTTGTTCTCTAGGCTTATCTGAGAATAACCTATGAGAAGAGGTAGGGAGATTCTGAAACTGGGGTTGAGTTTGGTTGATCAATTGTTCAATAATAGGAAATCCTATTTCGAACCCAGTTGAATCTATATGTCGACCATAATCGTCAACATTAGCATTGGCTTCTGTATAACTTACCCCCGCCAGAAAAATGGAAGGAGGAAAAATAGTGTTAAGCAACCTATACACACATCGGCCACCTACAGTAGCATATACAGACTCGGGTTGTAAAACTACTCCTTTAACTTGTAATAATAAACAAAATGCAGTTTGGACAAATTTGTCATCAAGGTTGATGGTAAAATTTGGTCTAACAGACATTCTAGCATCACCACCTTTATGTTCGTCAGTTTTCTTGACTAGACGACCCTTGAATTGAGCTATAACAGCTTGATCCCATATTCTACATCGAGTATCTATTAAGGTAGCAAAGTATTCAGCACCTATATCAAAATTGAAATGGGGATGAAGAATAATATCTACTAATGAAAAATGGACATGAAAGAAACCTTTACTTTTCCACCTTTTTATATCATCAGGTAATAAGAAGGGCAAATAGACTGGACATATTCCCACACCAGCTACTTTGAGATTTATTTCGGACTGTCTAACATAATTCATCATTTTTGCCTTAATTCCTTTCTCAGGATAGAGATCTGATATTCTAATATCTGGAAACTTGAAATTACCAGATTCATCAACAAGTTCATCCTTGTCTTGGAAATAATTATGGATAACATGAGAAAAAGCACCACTTGCATTTAAAGAGCTCTGTGTTGTCATCTTGGAAGAAATAGAACTTACTTGATTTTGCTAGAGACCTTTACTGCTACAATTTCTAATTTACAGCATACCCTTGCGCCTGTCCTTCGGCTTAAGCGGGATTTACAGTCTTACTACGGGTCCACAGTCTGTCACAGCTGATGTCAAGCTTCGAACTTGAAGACTTCCTCACACAACTTTGCAGTACTTTTAATGCGGCAATACTTTCTTCAGAAACCAAATTGCTGCCAAAACTAAGAAAATGACTATAACAAGAATCTTGATACCGACACTAAATCTAGATGGACAATATGTTTCTCTTAATTGATCCTAAATTTGAGATTCAATATCAAATGACTCAGGCATGATAAATTTTCTAGCTCTGATACAAATTTTATGCGGAACCAATCTAGCTGGTGAAATGATAAATACCAAATCCAATAACGCTAATGACACAGATCAAGATGAAAATAAACAATGCTATCTTGCATTCAAAACTCATTCCAAAATTCATTACAATAGTATATTCAGATTCTGATCATCCAGATCGCTTAAAGTGCAGGAGAGAGCATAATTCTGAAAACTTAATACTTCCTAAGAGACTAGACTTCTCTAAAACTTGGTGTAACTCTATTCCACTTTGTTGAGATCTGTCTTAGAAGGCGTCTTCGAGGTCCTCTTATAGGAAGAGACTGATTCCATCGAAGCAAAGCTTATTACCTTCTTTACAAAATTTTGAAGTCCGTCAATAAGAAGATGACACGAAAAGAGAATCTTATCCGTAGCATGACTCAAAAGTAAATGCATGAGCATGGATAAGAACCAACCGACAAAATTTTCTGTAGCCATTATAAAAATGCGTGAACAGGAAAAGTTGAACAACCGTGATTAAGACACATGTCACGTACATGTCGACTTTACACCCAAAAGTCACTATGAGGTTCTTGCTTTTTGTGAATAGGGTTGCATCCTATTGTCACTTCTTAACGTGGGTGACTTCACGGCACAGACAAGCCCATGTGCTAGCCCTTAAAAGGGAATCGGATCCATTAGTTCGTCTGGAAGGTCTTCACTTGCTCTTTCCCAATCTTCATCTCTTTGATTGAAAACATGATCGATCTGGACCATATAATCGTTTGAATATGCTATGTCGAGCTCTGTTCTAGTAGCGATGAGCGCTGGTCTGAGAGTAATCTCCATGTTCTGGATTCTAACTTCAGCTTTCCACTTGGCAGTACGAGGATAGAATTCCAATCTGGGATACCTGTATCCAGTTCTTGGATAACACATGAGATAAAATGTTAGGCTATCACAGATTTTATGACAAAGACCAGGATATAGAAAATTTAAAAATTCTTCCATATCTGGATTAGATCTTGCTCCTATTAAATCAGCATAGTCCTCAAAGGTGTCTTGATCAAAAGTAATTCGAGTTATAAACCCAAATTTTATGGCCTTTAATAAATTCATTTTGCTTTGTTTAGACCAGTTCATTCCAAAGAGACCTTTGATTCTTATATGTATGGCTTGACGGCCACACCAAAACTTTATTGGAGCATTAGACATTCCAATCTTTTCTTTGAATTCTTCTTCTTCATCTGAATCAACCAGAGCTTCATGATGATGGTAGTGGATTAAGTTCTGCATATTTCTAAACCACTTATTTAGAAAATAAGTTTCTAGTAAAGTGATAACAATTTCCCGGGGAAGAGAAGGGAGAATTAGAGTATTACCAGGCCCAAAATTAACCATGTAAATTGATGCACCATTTGGTCTGTAATACTCACAACTGAGGAACTCGAGATCTGTATAAATTGATCCTGCAAGTTCTCTTGTTAAGGAATCAGCAAGTGGGTTGTTTTATCCTTTAATCCATTCAATTTCGAAATCAAAACTGAGAAATTCAAAATACCACCTTGCTATTCTGCCTTGGCCAATATCCTTATTGGGCTTTTTCTTTAACAGACTTCTCATGGCTTGACTGTCTGTTCGGACAATGAAGTGTACTGGCTTAAGAAATATTTTAAACTTGTCTAAACCTTTTTTGACTGCCAGTATCTCTTTCTCATAGATGTGGTACCTGCATTGTGTATCAGAAAAGGTTCCTGACCTGTAACCACATACATTCTTCTTACCATTTTCTTCTTCTTGTATCAAAACTGCTGACCATGTTGTATCAAAAGCATCAGTATATAAAAATAATGGTAAATCTGGAAGAGGAGTTTGTAGAGCAGGTAAGTATTGGCATTTGGCCTTAATGCGTTGAACAGCTTCTGTTGCTGTTGAAGACCAACCCTCTGTTTCTTCCTTAAGATGAGCCTGAATAGCTCTTCTATCTTCAGCCAACCCTTTATAGAAAGGTGAGATATAATTCAAGCATCCTAAGAATCTTTGAATTTGCTTTTTATCACGAAGAATATCAGGAAATTCTTGAATTCTCTGTAAGATATGTGGTTGAAGATATACCTTTCCATCCTTTAGATGTAAGCCTAGGAAATCAATCTGATTTTGGCCTATCACCATTTTCTTTGCTGTAAAGCATATTCCATGCTTTATTATGGCTGCATATAGCTGATCAAGATGCTGGAAATGATCAGTAATTGAATCTGAAAATATAAGAATATCATCTATGTAAACAGCACAAAAATCTGTCAGATGCCGTAATGCTTGGTCCATTCTTCTCTGGAAGTAAGCAGGGGCTGTACATAGACCAAATGGCATGACATTCCATTCAAAAAGACCTTGAGGGACTGAGAATGATGTTTTGTATCTATCAGATTCTTTTACCTTAATTTGCCAAAATCCTGATTTGCTATCGAATTTGGAAAATATCTTTTTATTTGCAGCTCTTCTGATCAATTCAGTACTGAAAGGGATGGGGTAATTGAAAGGAAGAATTATGTCATTAAGAGGCTTGTAATTTATGCAAAGTCTTTTTTTTCCTCTTACCTGTTCTGCTCTTTTATTCACCATATTCCATATCCATCTCATTACCTACTTGTAGCTTTTAGTATTTGATATTTGATAAAAAAAAATCATTCATTTTTATTATCATATATTCTACTTCATCTCTTCTTCCACACTAACTCATCTCCATCACAAAACCCTAATCCCCCGTGTACCTTAAATATTTTGAATTATCTTCATCCCATTACCCATTTTCCCCCATTTTTCCATCATCCAAATCATTTATTTTTCATCACTAATCAACTAACCCATTAAATCTTTCCTATATTAAGTTCAATTGAAAATTATTTCTTTTTTCCAATCTCTCAAGGGGGCAACCAACCTCCATTCCTTGGTCCACTAGGGTACAATATCACCCAAACATTTTTATACATCAACATGTCTTTGAAGCAACACAATAGACACATTGGCTCAAAGAGGTGAAAAATGTACACCTAAAAATGACTAATACATTTCATTTGAGTCATCACTTCTCATCATTATTTCTTATCAATCTATCCATCAATAGACCAAATGAATCCAACATCTAAAAGCTTCTTTAACTCTTCTTTAACCAATAATGCAAGATGTGGATGCATTTTTCTGAGTTTTTGCTTCACAAGTTTTTCCCCTATGTTTATAGATAAATGATGCATTATCAAATTAGGATCTTACCCTGGCATATCGGCATATGGCCAAGCGAAATTGATTTGATTCTCCTTCAAGAACTCTATGAATTTTAGTACTTCTTCCACTATTAATGATGCTGCAAGTTGCAAGATTTTTGGCTGCTCTGTTGTACTTATGTTGATTGATTCTATGGGCTCAATCAAAACAAAAGATCTTTCTTGATAATGTTTGGGAAGAGTGTCAAGTTTCTCATCCTTCAGTGCCTCAAAAAGGTTTTCACCATCGGATTCGCTCTTTATTTTTCTCTTGTTGTGATCAACCACTGCCATTTTTTGGTTTTCACTGATAGATCCATCTTTTATTTCATTTATTTTGCAGCTAAGATACTTGACACCCTCCCTATCAAAATCTTGAGTATGAGATTCTTTGATGGAACAATTGTTTTCTTGATTAGATGAAAAAAGGAAATTTACAATATCCTCATCATCATGGAATGTAGGGATATTGATAGGTGCATCATTCCTATATGAATTGGAATGTCATTCATGATACTTTGCAGAGCACTTCCTGCGACAATTCACACAGTAATTATGATTAATCCACAGACAGTAGACAAAGAAAAATACCATTCTCCTTCCTAGCTTCTCTAGTTCAACATATCATCGAGTTGCTCCAAAGAAATGATAACAAAGTTCAATGTACAACATATCCAACCTTTGCTTAATGTATTTCAACCATTAGTTAGATTAGACAAAGAAAAATACCATTCTCCTTCCTAGCTTCTCTAGTTCAATATATCATATCCATAAATTTGAGTCAAATAGGTCACATCATCTAACCTCTCTCATTAAATTAATTTAATCTCATCTAATGTCACATCCTCTAGATAATGCAAGTTGCACATGAAAATAGATTTAATTCATTTATTAAATCTCTATTTTCCTCACAAGGCATATTTTGGAATATTCTATCAATTTGAATTCAAAAATTCCAAGTCAACATGTACATCCAACAAGGCAATAAATTCATCTTACATGTCCTTTTCCTTGAGCCAAGTGGCATTTATTGCATTTTCCCTTCCCTCTTGCATGTCATTTCAACAAATTTGAATTTCAAATATTGGCATTTATTGGCACAAACCCCAAATCTTACACATCCTTCATCCATTCATAGCTTGACAAGTGGCATCATATCATTGGATGAATGTTAGTCCCACATTGCTCAAATTTGGACATTCATCCATCTTGGAATTCTATAAATAAAGAGCTCATATCCTCATTTCATCATCCACAAACATTGCAAAGTTATTATGCTAAAATATTTAGCCAAATCTGTAGCTGGAACTTGAAAGTCTGCCTATAATTAGCCTTTGGCCTTTCGGACCCCACATGCAATCTAGTAACTCCAAACCTACCCTAAAACCTTAAAAAGCCTACTTCAATTGCTTATAGGATTCCAAACTTTGCCTGCATTCATGTAATTGTAAACATGCAAGTCTCTGAAATTTTATAACCTCATGATAGAAAACCCCTCAAACTTGATTTTCCTTGTAATTGCAAACCTATATCCTGGGTCTGAAAACCTGACTCACTGTTAATTGAATTTTAGATGATGTGACCTATTAATTTATTGAGTACTCAGGTCATCATGGTCTAAATTATACCATCGATGCTTGTACTCACTTTCAACATTTTTAAAGCTCTATGATGATACAAAGCACAATAAAAGTACTGTTAAGATGCCAATGTTTGCATATAGATTTGCATGGTAAAAATAGATTGCATTCATAATAGTTTTACATCTACATAATATTTATTACATAGAAGGGTAACCAATTCCAAACAAAGATATATTTTTCTCATAATGGATTGAGTATACTTGACATTAACAAAAACATCATAATTATCATGTAGTTGGATCATCATTTTCATTGCATACATATAGAAAGCATTTATTTTATCATTTCATCATTCATACATTTAAATCAAATAATTTGCATTGATCATATCATATTTTTCATATCACACATCATAAAATTGTATAAGAAATTATCAAAAATAAATCTCTATAGTTGCATTTCATTCATCCATTAATCATATCATATATCATGTATTCAAAATACCATTATATTCATCATTTTTCATTCACTTATTACATCATATATTTTCATTTATCACAAGAATAAAAGTGCACATATCCCATTTACATCGCACATCATATATCATTTAAAACATCATATCCATAAATCATTGCATATAGGAACATTATCAATATAATTTAGAATTACACATCATCATACATCCATTTTTATCCATGTAAATACTACTTACATCATGCATTCAATACATCACACATCATCCATACATACATCATACATCCATACATCATCATTATGCACATCATAAATAGAACATCATAAATCATAGCATATCATCATGATTATAAAACTGCATCCATAACATCATAATATAAGGATCATCACATGACATATAGAACATAGGAAATAAATGCATCCATGATAGGATCATATACAACACATAATAGATCGATAAAACCCACTACATATCATATACACCTCAAAATCATAATGTCAAGTATACAATGATGTCTGAAATGAAAAGAGATATATCATAAAAAATGGTTATAATCGAAGTATACATCACATCTCAAAATACAACAGAAGGTACAATCATGAAACCATGTGTTGTTGGCTCCAGAAAATGTAGGCATCTCAGGACCAGTCCCTCCACCACCAGATGTACCAGGATCTCTCGGGTCTCTCAGGAGAGGTTGTGTCACACCTCTATTCACAGTCCTCAAATGGGACCTGCCAGATCGGGACTGTGCATAGCTCACTCTCTGCTCTGAAGGAATGACATCATAGAATTTACCTCTATAGTACTCTACCTCCCAACCAACACAAACAACCTATCACATATAATCTACTACAGTGGTACCATCCACCAATCTTTGCAATATCTCAGCTGCAGCCTAAGCCCCCTCTGTAGTAAATCTAGCGGCATCCCTCTCTACTGTCAATGCTATAATTTGTGTTTCAGCCACAACCAACTAAGCCTGTACCTATGCTAGGGCCTGTATGTGAGCCTGAACCTGTGCCTGCATCTGTACCTGTGTCTGTGTCAATAAACCTTGGGCCTGAGTCAGTTGACCCTGTAAAGTTTGTACCTGTACCTGTAGACTCACTATTTGGGTTTGTTGCTGCTACACACATTGCTTTGAAGGGGCTACCACTATTTTCCTCTTACGAGGCATCATGTACTCCTCTAAAGATGGACCTGAACCACCTGCACTTGATCCACCTAATCCATCTCTACCATTGTCATACCCCTCCTCCTCTCCACTACTCTCATCAATGCTACCCTCCTCATCCCCACTACCCTCCTCATCACCGCTGCTCCCGACCTCCTCCACCACCACCTCCTCCTTACCAATATCCTCTCTCTTCCATTGGCGATGATGTACAACTACAACCTCCTCCTCAATGGGTAATGGTGTTGGCTCATCGGGAATGGTAATACGTGGAAATGGATGTAGCACCAGATACTCGGCATAATTGGCTATAACCAATGGCTCAATAATATCCAGACGGATCTCCCAAACAAGAGGTTTTAGAGTCTGGAACTCCTACACAACAACATCATATGACAACCTGGGCCCCCAATCTGTAGAATCTAACTGTCGACGAACATAATGGGAAACACCCTAGGGAATGCCCTGAACAATACCATACTGATGGAGCACTCATCTAAGCAGAAATCTCTCTAAAATCCAATGAGTTTGACCAATTAGAATAAACGACTGACAAAAAAATGACAATTGAACGTCATCATCATCTTAGTGCTCACAATCTAAATATGGACGCCATGTCACATTCTCCATATCATCCAATACTCTGCGCCAATGATCCAACTTACCCAGTCTAGGCTGAGTAAGTCTACCTGCGTATATATGAACATAAGGCTACCTGGTGGGTCGCTGCCTCACCATCACTAGATGCGTGAAAACAATATGCTCCCATGCCCACACCTGTAGTAGAGTAACTCTAGCTGATAAACTCTAACCTCCAGTGTAAATAGCTGAATGCAAAACATGATACAAATGGGAAAGAATACACATGCCCCAAGCATATCTCATCCCGTGCACATCTAATAAGGATGACAATCCACAATGTTTAATAACTCCCATCTGAGGTTGTGCTAGCTGTGGTATCATATCAAAAGTCTGAGGAAACCACTCTCTAATCTGTAGGTTCGTCAAATCCTCCTATCATCATGAAATATTCAAAGTCAGTACTTTTTGTCAAATCAACATCAATTATCCTATCAAAATCTAATCAGCTCTTGGTAAGAATTTTGATCAAATCTCATGAGAAAACATCATTTAACCTCACCTATCATGAGTTCAATCATCAAACATCATTTAACCTCGCCTATCATGAGGTCAATTAATCAAATCAACTTCGCTTATCATGAGGTTCATCAATCAAACTATAATTATTCCCTGCCTATCATGAGGTTGAACATCATCTACTTGATCAAGATCATCAATCATAACAAACCAACAACTGACACAATTGAAATCAACAAAATCAAGGAAAATTTTGACAAACTACATCAATCTGACTTGGATGCGTTAAAATAGTGTTTCTATGCGCCATAATATCAGAAGCACCATTAAAACACTTAAAAGTGCTAAAACAGGTGCTCAAAGTGCTAAATCATCAAAAGCACTATTTCAGGAGACAAATGTGCTAAATTAGGCGGTCAAAGCACCATTTCAGTGAATGTGCTATTTTAGGAGGTGAAAGCACTAATCTACGGGCAAATGTGCTAAAATAGTGAAAGCGTTAAAATTCCTATCCTAGGCGCTAAAACGTTGAAAGCGCTAAATAAATCTACGTAAGTGCTACAAAATTCAACCTAAGCACTAAAATAGAGGTTATAAGTGCTACATCGGCCTTCAAAAGCGCTAAAAGAAGTGCAAAATTTAAAAACTGAAAAAATGCACGAATAATGAGGAGGTTAATGGGTACGTACCGGAGGTCCGTAGGTGGCTGGGAAGTTGTGTCATCGCACGTGCTTGAACCAATGAATGTGGTAAGGGATTAGCATTTTTCTCAATTTTCTCTCTCTCACAAATTTTTCAAAACTCAATTGCACAAATGAGTTTTAAAATCACCCTTTTGACCTTTTATTAGGTTATTTAAGATGGGATTTTGTGGGATTAATAATTTTTTTCAAGGGAGATTAATTCAAATTCATCGTAGGGGAAATTTCTACATTCTTTATCAAGAGATAAATTATTTCAACATTGAATCTTCATCGAATCATCATAAATCATTGAAAAATCATAAAAATTTGAAAAATCCAAAAAATTCAAAAAAATAAAATTCATCAATTTATCTCTTGAGGGGGCATATATTCATCATCACCTGAAAATCAATGTTTGGGGCATACTAAAAATTTTCGTCGATACTGACAGTAGCAACAAAATTTTCTTTGAAGCAATGCGTAAACACATCACTTCAAAGAGGGGAAAAATGTATACACCTAAAAATGGTCTGGATAATCTAATTAATTAAATACGACTTATTTGAATAATTAACCTTAAATTCATCTACTATTAAATAAATAGAAATATTTATTTATAGTTCATTTTTCTAATTCTTCAATTTTAGTTAAATAAACAACTTCAATAGTTTGTGTTATTTAATCATCACATCATTTTATCTAAATTAAATAAACAACTTTAAATACTTTTTTGTTTAATTATCATATCTCTTCTATATTTATTTAATAAACAAATTCTATACTTGGTTTTTATTAAATTAATTATTCTCTTTTGCTAATTTGAATAAATCAAAATATTCAAATAAAGGCAATTTCCTCTATTCACTCACCAATAAAATTAGATATTTTATATCTAATTAATTCAACTCACATTCACTGGAAAGCTGTGGAGACAAATTGGAAATCAAACTTCATCTCCTTCCTCTAATTCTTCCTATCATCTGGCCTGATGTTTTCATGGGGAGAAAGCATTCCCATGATCAGCTCAAGGTTCTTCATCTCTAACCATTCAATCCTCCAGATTAAATCCATGCCTTTGTTGTGCTGCCCCATCACATATGTGCTGCCGTGAATCTATAAATACATCCTTCTTCTATAGGAAATGGATCCAAATCCCAACTTTGTGCAAACTTACTCTGTAGAAATAGCAATCAAGCATTCAAGCATCTTAGCAATAGCAATATCATTTAGCAATAGTAATCATAACATTTTAGAATCAATATCATGGCATTCCATTTAGATTCATCATAGTTGACTGTAGCTTCCTTTATCAAGTTTCATGTCAGTTTATATTACAATAGCTTCATTTTATCATTTAGATATCAGCATAGAACATTAGCATCATAATCATAATTATCCCATTCTCTAGATTGGAATTTTAATAGTCACAATGCTTACCAAATCTGAGAGCCCTTTGTGATTTAATAAATCTTTGGAGATAGGGAACAATGAGACGCTTTCAAAAAAATTTCATGTTTTTAACTAGTTTAATTGTTGATTCTCTTGATATAATGTCTTATTAAGAAGTGTTGTTTGTTATTTTACTCATACTTATTCCACACTTAAAACTATTATTAATGAATCACCTTCAATGTGTATTGCTTTGATTTTCAATTGCTTTGTGAGAAGCAACCCATTAAGAAGAGAGAGTGATTCTTCCATATTATTTGTCCTAGGTGGTAAGGATATTGATCTAGCTACCTTGAGAAATCCTTTTTCATCCCTAATGCAAAAGCCTACTCCCAATACTCCAGGATTGCCTCTGGGTGCCCCATCAAAATTCAGTTTTAAGAAACCTTGAGATGGAGGTAACCATTTAATTGAATTCCTATCTTCCTTTGAAGGGAAGAGTTATATGCTTCCAATTCTGCAAAATAATATTATCCCAAGCTGCAAACATTGATCCAACGTTTTTATGGTTTTGAACCCAAGAATTGACTAGCTCTGAGATATATTTTTCAATCAAAGCATGAACATAATGCATAGAGGTGGCATTTTTTTCTAAATATATGTTTATTTCTTTCCCACCAAATGGCCCATACAACCAATGCTAGGATAGTCTGCCAAATACATGCAAAGAAAGAAGTTTTGTAAAGCACAAGGTAGGATGGCCTCTGATCCATATACCAAGTCATATGGTGTAGCTCTTGGAGGTGTTCTGATGCTAGTTCTATATGCACAAAGAGAAGGATTTAATTGAACATGCCAATCACATCCAACATTGTTAACTGGTTTCTATAGAATTTTTAAAATTGTTTTATTTGAGGCCTATGCTTGGCCATTTCCTTGAGGATAGTACGATGTTGAGAAATGATGTTGGATATGAAATATTTCACATAATTCCTGGACATCATAGTTCTTAAAAGGTCTACCATTTTCTGTGACAATGGACTAAGGAATTCCATATCTACATATGAGGTAGTTCAGTATGAAAGATGAGATCTGTTTTCTAGTGATTGTTGTTAAAGGAACCGCTTCTATCCACTTTGTAAAGTATTCGGTTGTTGTGATTATGAATTTGTGTCCATTGGATGAAGACATATTTATCTTTCCTACCAATTCCAGTCCCCACTGACAAAAGGGCCATGTTGATGTAAATGGTTGCAATTCTTCTGCTCACGCACGGATTAAGTTACCATGGATCTGGAATTTCTGACACTTCTTAACAAATTGATAAGACTCCTCTATATTTGGCCAATAATACCCCAAACGGACGAGTTTCTTTGCTAGGGTTAGTCCACTTGAATGAGTTCCACAAATACCTTCATGAACCTTACGTAAGGTTGTTTCAGATTTGTTATGTTCTAGACATTGAAGAAGAGTACCATCTAGACCTCGATGGTAAAGTATGTCAGAAATCAATGTATGTCATGCAGATTGGCGGATGAAGTTACATTTCTAGGTTCTAGAATGAAGTTACATTTCTAGGTTCTAGAATGAAGTTACATTTCTAGGTTCTAGAAAGATCAGGAGGAAGGATATCATCCTTGAGGTAAGCATAGATCTCTCCATAGAGTGAGGTTTGAATGTTGACTATTTGGTAAATGGTTTGTGATTCAGGATTGTCATAGGCAGGATTAGACACTTGTTCTACCATAAACTCATAATGACCTCGTCTTTCTGGAATCTGTAATAGAGAAGCAATTGTCACCATAGCATCAACAACTTTGTTTTCTCTCCTCAGAATCTATTCAAACTTGATATCTATAAAGTAATTTTTGAGATCATCAACCATGTTCTTATATGGCATCATTTTTTCATCTTTTGTTTGATATTCATCATTTACTTGATAAATGACTAATTGTGAATCTTCATATACTTGTAACTGTGTGATTTTCCACTCAATTGCCACTTTTATGCCAAGGATTAATGCCTCATATTCTGCTACATTATTTGTGCATGGAAACATGAGTCTATATGACTTTGGGATGGTATATCCTTGTGGTGTAATAAAAAAAATTCCCACTCCTGATCCCCGTTGTGTAAATGATCCATCAAAATAAAGCCTCCATTGTTTTGTGGTAATAGCCAAAATGTCTGCATCAGGAAATTCAATGCTCATTGGATGATTATCTGGTAACGAAGCTTCAACTAATTGATCATCTATCACCTGCCCCTTGATGGATCTTTGGTCTATATACTGGATGTCAAGCTCACTTAAGATCATGACCCACTTTGCTAGTCTCCCTGTTAGAGCAACTTTGTTGAGTAGATATTTTAATAGATCAATCTTTGCTATGAGTCTGACTGTATGGGTCAACATGTAATGTCGTAACTACTGGGTTGCAAAGACCACTTCCAAAAAATATTTCTCTATAAGGGTGTAATTTATTTCATAACCGTTCAGAGTCCCGCTGATATAGTAAATAGCTTGTTCCTTTCCCTCAAAATCTTCTTCTACTAATAGAGCTCCTAAAGAAATGTATGTTGTTGTAAAGTATAGTAACAATGGTCTCTCTTCAGTAGGTGGCATGAGTATAGGATGTGACATCAAATATTGCTTTATTTGGTTAAAAGTTGTTTCACATCCTTGAACCCACTTGAAAGAGACATTCTTATGTAGTAGGTGATTGAATGGATGAATTTTGTTTGCTAATTGGGAGATAAATCTCCTAATTGATTGTAGCCTGCCCTGTAAAGACCATAGTTGACTGATATTCTTTAGTAGCAGCATCTCCATTATGATTTGACCTTAGCCGGGTCCACTTCAATACCTTTTTCTTAAACTATGTATCTAAGGAGCTTTGTTGATGTAACACCAAACACACATTTCTTAGGGTTTAATTTGACATTGAACTTCTCCAGTCTAGTAAATATTTTTCTGAGGATCTCCAGATGTCCTTTGGTGTACGACATTTCTAATATGTCATCCACGTAATCTTCCATAAAAGTATGCATCATGTCATGGAAAATAGTGGTCATTGTTGTAAGGAAATTTGGGAGCGCAACTAGTGAAAACTCCATACAGTAGTGCCTTCGGTAACTTTCATTTCAATTAGGTTACCTCAAAGACACGGACAACTATGTCCAAATGCAGAACAAACACAGTTTATTTCCTACATTGATCCATCTGAGAGAAACATATGTAGATTCAATAGCAAAAATTAACAGATTCTACTATACGAACCAACAAACATGAAAGATGAAACAAAAAACCAGAACACAAAGATTTACGTGGGGAAAATACTTTCAGATAAAAAACCCCACACTCCAAAGATCGATCCATTGTATTATTCAACAACATAATGGTTACAATACAATTTTAGGCTCTTAGCCTTTTCAGAGATTACATCTTGTTCATCTGGATACAACTGGTAACATACTATCCCTAAGAGATCAAACATGGCATTCATGATTAGGAGAGATTCCAGTAGCATAACTCTTCCTCTCTCACTCTCTGCCTTGGCCTCATGGCTTCGGCGTGTTAGACAGCCACTTGGCCTTTCTCTATCAATCTCTCTCTGGCTCTCGGCTCTTCACCATCACCTGTTACGACCTCATGGCTTTGGCCTTCTAGCCAGCCACTCGGCCTTCACATCTGTTCGCTCTTTGGCTCTCAGCTCTTCAGCTCCTTGGCCTATCAGCTTGTCTACCTTCTACAAAATTTCCAACGCATAAATATATTCATTCGTTCACAAGAGGCTCTATGAAGTCATTCTTTTCTAACTGTCAGATCAGATCAACCGAATCATCCAGCCTAGCATCCTTTGATGTTTCCATTTCCTCGTGCTTTTGTTTACCAACTTCCACACAAAAATGGTTCAGCAAACAATTCACATCCTGCTTTCCCTGATTGGTCCAAATCGCACCACGTAGGATAGTCTTCACTTGGTCAAGGGTGTTCAACCTATGTCGCATGTGGGTGAGACACTAACCATGTATCCTCGATGCCACAGAGCCCATATCGTCTTTGTCACCAAGAGTCTTCACTATCGGAAAGACATTACACCGAGTCCAGAAAGCTATCGCTTAGACTTCGTCATGTCGCCAAGACATCACTCTGATAATCGCAAGTTTCATCGACATTAGTATTCTCATCGGCAAGACAATCACCACAATGAGACATCATACCGATGTCAAAAGTCATAGCGATGTCAGCAATAGTCGGCAAGACAACCATCTTTCGCTGAGACATCTCTTCGAGCCTTCATGTTATACCGAACACCGAGCAGTCACCAAGAGTCATCACTTTCACTAAGAGGTCATACCGACATCAGAATTCCCATCTGCAAGACAAAAACACTTCGCCAAGACATCTCACTGATGCCTTCAAGTTACACCGTTGTGCTCGATAGTAGGCAAGACATTCATCTTTCACCAAGACCTTACACCGAGCACACCAAGTCTTACCAAGTCAGCAAGACTTTTTATCTTCGCCAAGAGCTTTCACTGATGCGCTCATGTCTTACCGAGTCGGCAAGACATTTGACCTTCACCAAGAGATTACATCGAGCTTCATTAAGTTACCCCGAAAACTTCTGTCGGCCAGACATTTGACTTTCATTGAGACTTCATACCGAAGTGCTTGTGTTTCTCTAATGACTCCATTCGCTAGGAGTCTCACCAAAAACATCCGATCACATGTTGCTTTGTCGGCCAAACATACCGCTGTCACCAAGAGGTCATAGCAGACCCCTTTCATTACCCCGATGACTCAGCTATCAGCAAGACATTTCCCTATTGCCAAGACTTCACGCCGAAGTCTTCAGGTTACCTCGAGCTCACCTTTCGCTAGGAGTCATGCCAAACACATCCCACACCGTCAGTGAGACAAACACCCATTGCCAAGACTTCATAGCGAAGCCTTCAAGTCATACCGATGACTCCATTCGCCAAGACATCTGCCGGTCGCCAAGACTACATGCCGATAGGAGCAAGTCATGCTGATTTCCACATCGGCCAGATAGACCAAAGGTCATGCCGATATCGGCAAGACTTCCTATCATCGCCGAGACATCATTCCGACACATATGAGTTACCCCGATGATCCAGTCACCATGAGTCTCCCCGACATCCGCTAGGCACCCGATAACAAACCCTTATGTCGCCAAGACATTTCCACTCGGCAAAGAGTTACAATGAATGCACCAAGTCACAGTGATAGATCTATTCGGAAAGACTTAAACAAAGTCATAGCGACATGAGAAAAACACAAGATTACTGAACTGTTAGTCGGCCAGACAACATAAATGTCACAATGACCATGCTTTCTCAGAGGTTTTAGCCTATGAGATCGAGGCACATTTTCCAACAATCTCCCACTTGACGAATATCACGCAGACACCTTCAAAGAAACCAGGAACTAAGATCACACTAGCTCCACCAATTCAAACCCCGCAATACTCAAGACACCCAATCAACATGATTCAACAGATAACAGTCCACAAGACAATCTACAACAAAGACCAGGTATCCAACTGTAACTCACTGACCAACAAAGCAACCGATCACAGCCATCCAGGAAACCACATAGATCTCAACATGCTCTCAGCTCCATCAAGAAATTAGCTCCAACATCCAAGATGTCCACCATCCAGGAAAAAATCACGTCATCTTCCAACATGGCACATGTGGAAGAAAGATACAAGCCAAAGTGAATAAGCACCATTCCAATGAACACAAGCAAGAGATCCCAACGATCTCACCAACAAGATACTGCTACCACTTCACTGTGTTCAAAACGCTATATAGAAGCAATATCAACTTCAAAGCTTCAAACAGAACACAATAGTGAAGTCATTATCCAGAAACAAGATACAAAACATCAGTTAGAACAACAATCAGACTGATTGCTCCCATCCAACTGATAAACCCACGCGATTGAAAAATAGCACCCATAGCTCGTGCTATACCATCCAATCTCACATACCTCATAGGTATCAACATTAGTAAACTTTTTCCAATCCATTAAGAACAAATACAAGTTCCAGTGTCAACCAGTCAAAGAAGACAAGACACATACAAGAACTCCCATTGCCAAAGTAATTCAGATCTTAAAGATCAAATGCACAACAAGTCTACCAATTTCAGCACATAGAAAATGTAACCATGTAGTACCAAGGAAATATCCACAATGATGTGCACAACCTGCAACAAACTGCTACAAGGAACATTTCTCTCACCACAAACCTTCACGGCCATAGAGAGAACCTCTGCACATCATCTTCATGTAGAACATCCTCCTACATACACTTCTAACAGCTAGCTGTGTCAAGGATGATCTTCTTCATGTCCATAAAAAAGCCTTAACAACATCCATCCATTCAATCACCAAGATCAAACTATCTTTAAAACCAACATGGATGTAATCATCTCAAAGAAGATAAAGCTTGTTCATTTCCCATTTCAGGAAATCAGCCCATACAACATCTCCTATCAATTCTCATTAGTAACAAGGAGATAAAAGAAACTATACAACTTCCACTATGAATCTTCCAGAATCATTAAACAGTAATTCAAGATCCATATCATGAAAGTAAACTTAATAAAACACATCTCAAAAATATAATGGGCCAAATACCTTTCAGATAAGCTACCGAGTAGACCAAGAGTGGGAACGAGAATACTCCTTTCAGGATATGCAAGTCATCATGAATAATCCAAGAGCAATCTCCTCATAGGTCTCTTATTGAACTCACGTTCAACCAAGGTGAAGGCTTCTCGGACTTTCTGCTGAACAAATTTAACAAAAGTAACAAGCAGCATCACATCTCTCATAAGAGAACAAACAGCCTCACCTTATTCTTCATATATTCATGAGTACTAGCAACCGATCATCTCATGCTAAACTTCAACTATATTACTGCACTAACACGAAGTATCAAGCAAGTAATCAAAGCACTCAATATACAAAAAATTACCAGACCACTGCCAAAGCTCCAATCATTTGAATCAGGAACTTATCATGACATCATGATCTACACATCCCCATAGGAGATACCATGCTTTAAGTGACCTCACCATTGTCTAATGCACAATGCCAAAACTCCAGTGTACAAGCAAGAGTATACCATGACATAAATAGACTAAAAAACAACATCACCTGTCAAGCACCACCAACACCTTAGCCAAAGACTTCAAGCGTCCTCCATGGTTCCAAGATGTTGCACATCTTCAAGTAATGTTCATGCAAATGCAAAAGAAAAACCATTCTATAGCAATAGGATCCCAAGAAACATCTATAACATTTAAGAAGACTCTTCACCACCATGTGATGAACCCACAATCACTGCTAGAGCTCCCACTGAAACATGACATCTGAGCTCTCCAAGCATCATGACCACCTGCTACAGGTTCCCATAACCAACTATTTAGGTATCCACCCTCTCATCTCAAAGCAATCACACCAATGCACAAGTGACCACCGACAAGGCCAGCTAACAAGTTTGTACCAACAATGAATCAACCTCATGGATATAGATAGCCCACATCCGAGTTGTCTCATAGCAAACATGTAGGTAAAGACAACCCACAACATTTCACAACCCGTAGATCCATTCAACAGAAACACACAAACCCATCATTGCATTGGAAACTACATCACTGAGATATCAAAGAGAATAACCACGTAGACAACATGACTCAAACACCAAATCATGCCAGATCTGATTTTCCAATCATGTCCACAATGAGCACCATAATCAAGGAACCCTCCACAAGAATGCTGAGTGACAAATCACTTACCAACACTCCCCTGCAGAGAAGAAAAAATACCTCCTCAAACCATGCACCAAGCATGCATGCAGACCTACAACTATCTCATCCAGGAACACCCCAAAAGGCCAATACCTAGAAAATAGCTTAACAACAACTCCACATGATCACAAGTTTTTGCTTAACCGTGTAAAACCTACAAAACCACAGAGCCATGCAAGTACAAAACATCCTTAGAAAGGAAACAATAGTTCAAGAGAATCCAAACCTCTTTCAGGCCAACTCTAAACCACCAACATGTACATGCATCCGATAAAGAGAGAAAGGCTATTTCAGAAGCTTGCAAATCATCTAAAGATTAACTTCATAGCCTTCAAGCATTCGAGGTTAACAGAAAATAGTGCCTTCCAACACTAGGAACCACCACCTAGCATAAGCACTCTTTAAAATCCACCTCATACTTCAAGGTTAAACCTCTACCAGCCAGGAGACACAGATCACAACATGATCAACTCCTTTTTCCATCTTGACCATCCTTCAAGCTACATGCTATCTCAGAATACCACAAGGCTTCCACTCATCAAAGGATCAATCCATCAGTCCATTCCTCCAGATTTCTTCTAGCCCATCAAGCTAAGAGATCTTCACAGGAGAAATATCAAGAACCAACAACCAAAAGAAGGCTCTGATACCACTTGTAAGGAAATTTGGGAGTGCAACTAGTGAAAACTCCATACAGTAGTGCCTTCGGTAACTTTCATTTCGATTAGGTTACCTCAAAGACACGGAAAACTATGTCCAAATGCGGAACAGACACAGTTTATTTCCTACATTGATCCATCTGAGAGAAACATATGCAGATTCAACAGCAAACATTAACAGATTCTACTACACGAACCAACAGACATGAAAGACGAAACAAAAAACCAAAACACAAAGATTTACATGGGGAAAATCCTTTCAGATAAAAAACCCCACACTCCAAAGATCGAGCCATTGCATTATTCAGCAACAGAATAGTTACAATACAATTTCAGGCTCTTAGCCTTTTCAGAGATTACATCTTGTTCATCTGGATACAACTGGTAACATACTATTCCTGAGAGATCAAACATGGCATTCATGATCAGGAGAGATTCTAGCAGCATAACTCTTCCTCTCTCACTCTCTGCCTCGGCCTCATGGCTTCGGCCTATCAGCCAGCCACTCGGCCTTTCTCTATCGATCTCTCTCTGGCTCTTGGCTCTTCAGCATCACCTGTTATTGCCTCATGGCTTCGGCCTTCCAGCCAGCCACTCGACCTTCACATCTGTTCGCTCTTTGGCTCTCGGCTCTTCAGCTCCTTGGCCTATCACCCTGTCTACCTTCTACAGAATGTCCAATGCATACATATATTCATTCATTCACAAGAGGCTCTATGAAGTCATTCTTTTCTAACTGTCGAATCAGATCAACCGAATCATCCAACCCAGCATCCTTTGATGTTTCCATTTCCTCGTGCTTTTGTTTTCCAACTTCCACACATAAATGGTTCAGCAAACGGTTCACATCCTGCTTTCCCT
The DNA here is from genome assembly GCA_007258455.2 of Sequoia sempervirens. Lineage (NCBI taxonomy): Eukaryota > Viridiplantae > Streptophyta > Pinopsida > Cupressales > Cupressaceae > Sequoia > Sequoia sempervirens. The sequence goes on from VDFB02058242.1 coordinate 103,963,568, forward strand.
GATTGGTCCAAATCGCACCACGTAGGATAGTCTTCACTCAGTCAAGGGCGTTCAACCTATGTCGCATGTCGGTGAGACACTAACCGTGTCTCCCCGATGCCACGGAGCCCATATCATCTTTGTCGCCAAGAGTCTTCACTATCGGCAAGATGTTACACCGAGTCCAGAAAGCTATCACTCATACTTCGTCATGTCACCAAGACATCACTCCGATAATCGCAAGTTTCATCGACATTGGTATTCTCATCGGCGAGACAATCGCCACGATGAGACATCATATCGATGTTCAAAAGTCATAGCGATGTGAGCAATAGTCGGAAAGACAACCATCTTTTGCTGAGACATCTCTTCGAGCCTTCATGTTATACCGAACACCGAGCAGTCGCTAAGAGTCATCTCTTTCACTGAGAGGTCATACAGACATCAGAATTCCCATCGGCAAGACAAACACACTTCGCCAAGACATCTCACCGATGCCTTCAAGTTACACCGCTGTGCTTGACAGTTGGCAAGGCATTCGTCTTTCGCCGAGACCTTACACCGAGCACACCAAGTCTTACCGAGTCGGCAAGACTTTTTGTCTTTGCCAAGAGCTTTCACTGATGCACTCATGTCTTACTGAGTCGGCAAGACATTTGACCTTCGCCAAGAGATTACATTGATCTTCATTAAGTTACCCCAAAAACTTCTATCGGCCAGACATTTGACTTTCGTTGAGACTTCATACCGAAGTCTTTGTGTTTCTCCGATGACTCCATTCGCTAGGAGTCTCATCAAAAACACCCGATCACATGTTGCTTTGTCCGCCAAACATACCACTATCACCAAGAGGTCATAGCGGACCCCTTTCATTACCCCGATGACTCAGCTGTCGGCGAGACATTTCCCTGTCACCAAGACTTCACACCGAAGTCTTTAGGTTACCCCGAGCTCACCTTTCGCCAGGAGTCATGCCGAACACATCCCACACCGTCGGTGAGACAAACGCCCATCGCCAAGACTTCATAGCGAAGCCTTCAAGTCATACTAATGACTCTATTCGCCAAGACATCTCCTGGTCGCCAAGACTACATGCCGATAGGAGCAAGTCATGCTGATATCAGCAAGAATTCCTATCATCGCCGAGACATCATTCTGACACATATGAGTTACCCCGATGATCCAGTCGCCATGAGTCTCCTCGACATCTGCTAGGCACCCGATAACATACCCTTCTATCACCGAGACATTCCCACTCGGAAAAGAGTTACAATGAATGCACCAAGTCATAGCGATAGGTCTATTCAGCAAGACTTAAACAAAGTCACAGTGACATGAGCAAAACACAAGATTACTGAACTATCAGTCGGCCAGACAACATAAATGTCACAGCGACCATGCTTTCTCAGAGGTTTGAGCCTATGAGATTGAGGCACATTTTCCAACAATTGCCCTCTGATATGTTGCACATGCATTTTTCAACCCAAAGGGCATGACATTCCAACAGAATGTACCCTAAGGACAAGTGAATGTTTTCTTTTCCTGATCTTCAGGTGCTATCTTGATTTGGTTGTACCCTGAGAAGCCATCCATTAATGAAAACATGGCATGCCCCGCTGTTAAATCTACAATAATGTCAATGCTTGGTAAAGGGAAATCATCCTTTGGGCATGCCTTATTTAGATCTCTGAAATATGTGCATATTTTGATACTATTATCCAGTTTAGATATAGGTACAATATTTGAAATCCACTTAGCATAATTGATAGACCTGATGAATCATGCATCTAACAACTTTTTCAGCTCATCCTTTACCATCAAGGAAATGTGGGGATGCATTTTCCTTAGTTTTTGCTTTACTGGTTTGATTCCTGATGGTAGAGATAGATGATGCATCAAAAGATCTAGATCTAACCCTAGCATATCAGAGTAAGACCAAGCAAAATTGATATGTCGCTCTTCAAATAATTTGGTGAATTCGAGCTTCTCTTGTTTTGTCATAGATGCTACCAAATGTAGATTTTTTGTCTTTTCTATGGTGCCAAGATTTATGGACTGTGTAGGCTCCACCAGTACTGATGATCTTTCATGATAATGCTCTAGAAGAGTGTCAAATCTCCCATCTTTCAATCCCTCAAAGAGGTTTTCACTATTAGATGCATTCTTTATTTTTACTTTTTCAAGATCTAATGCTGCCATTGAATGGTTTTCACCATTAGATCTAGTATTCCTATTTTCAATTTTTCAACTGGAAGATTTGGAACCCTCCTAATATGAAGTGTCATTATGAGCTTTATGGATAGAAATTTTTTCAAGTATGTCACTACAAAGAAAATTTACAATGGCATCATCATTCGTAAAGACTATTATATTAATAGGTTCAGTTGATTCCCAATCAATAAGTTTAGGATGCATTAAGGGTAAAAAGTCATCAGGTTGGGTAAGATCAACGACAGTGAGGGTTCCAATAGCCATGTTGTCAAAGTTGGAAGTGTTGAGGTCAAGGTCTATGATATTACTCCCCTCTAACTCGCCTATTTCACTTGATTCCTATTCATCCTCACTTGAGTCATCGATATTTGTTGATCTCAATACAAGTGGTCTAGTTCTTGAACTTTGTCCCTCTTCATGTGTGGGTGTATACTCTTTTATAACATCAATTTGTATGTCAGTGTATGATGCTACAGATAAATGATCCCATTCATACTCATTGGAATCTATTTCAGAACCATTCCTCATTTGAAGAATCCTTTCTACCACTTTCTGAGTTACTTCTTCTTTTGATTCCCCTGTATAGCCTAATCCTGTTTTGTCTTTAGGCTAAAGTGTGAGAGGTTGAATGGGTTCTATAATGCCATATTTTCTTTTTCCAATATGTCCCTATCCTTCATAGCCCATTTTCTCTAATATGGCTTTTCCCTTTCCATATTGCTTTGTCTTTATGCTAATATTTATTGATGTTGATGCATCTTCATCTTTGTAGAGCCAATTGAGAATGGCCTTGTCTTCTGATTCATCTTCTAGAGTACTTGCTTTTACAAACATTTCATCCAGAACTATGGTAGGTTGTGATGATTTTCATGTTATTGTTGATGGTAGTCCATATGATTTTGGAGATGATAGTAACTATGTAAGACCCAGAGATTTCCCAATGAAATATTCTCCTATGCCCTTTTCTATTACCTGGACATTTTCTTTGAATTGTTGAGATAGTGAATTCATTTGACCTTCGTTGTTTGATGGAGTGATGTTAGAAATACCTGTATCCTTTGACTGGTCCTTTTTCTCAACCCACTTGGATACAATATTTGATTGTTTTTCACTGTTGGATGAACTTGATGTACTTGCTTCCCTACTATGGGGCAAAAAAGTGTCTTGTGCCATTTTAAGCATGTTACAATATTGGGGATTCTTGTAATCAACTGAAATAGTAACTTCTTGTCCATTAACAAGAAAATTTAAACATTGATGATAAGTTGAGGGTACTGCTTGCATTTCATGAATCCATGGACGTCCCAAGAGTATGTTATATGTTAGCTCTTTCTCTAACACTTGGAAAACTATGTTCTTGATAATCGGTCCCACTGGAATTGGTAACACAATCAACCCCTTGGAAGACCTTTCTTCTTCATCATATGATTTTATCGTGATCTTTCTTCTGGCATCAATGGTGTTGTCAGAATAACCTAGTGCACGAATTAGTTTTAAAGTACAAATATTTAATCCAACTCCACCATCTATTAAGACACATTTGACATGGTGTTTATGGATTAAAACTTCTATATGAAGGGCTGCATTGTGTGGATGATTTAGGGACACATCATCTTGTTCATAGAATGACAAACAATGAGGCGTGGTTAGATGTCCCACCATAGCTTGAAATTGACAGACATCTAGATTATTGGGTACCGTAGTGGCCACTAGAGCCTATTCCAGAACCTCCTTATGTGATGGTGAAATTTTAAGAAGTTCTAATATGAATATCTGTGTTGGTATCTTCTGTAGTTGATCCACTATACTGTATTGATTTGAAGGGGGAGTAGTGGTTTTAGATGAAACTCCTTTTAGTATCACTTTGGATTGCCCCCTTGTTGTTACATTGACCGGTTGATAGTTTTATGTTTCCCTGATTTTTATGACATTTATTTGGTTGTTAGATGTGTTTGGGATCACATTCAGGGATATGATGTCATTGATGCTAATGTTATCTGTTTGATTATCAATGACATTATTTTTCTCAACCTCAAAAATGCAATGAATGGTGTTGTCATAAATATAGTTTATACTATTTCCTTTATTGTTTGAAGAAGATTCTCCATTTTCATAGTTGGTTAAAGGATTTGTAAATACAGTGTGATCATTGTTTGTTTGATGTCCTTCGACAAACACCTTCTTGTTGTCAATAAAGTCTTGTATCAGATGTTTTAATTGCATACAGTCATTTGTTTTATGTCCTTTATTTTTATGAAAGTTGCAATAGCCAACATCATTCCACCAAGATGGTTTTACTTTCAGCTCCCAATTTGTTGCTTCTGGTAGGGTAATAAGTATATTTGCAATAAGCTCTCTCATTGTTGATTCCAATGATTGTCCCAATGGTGTAAATCTCCATCCATTGGATTATCTTTCATATGATGGTGGTCTAGATTCTCCATTGTTTGGGTTGTTGTTTTGATTGGTACCATGATTGTTGTTCTGATTATCATTTTGATTCATCTTTACAGTAGTTGTCGTCAAATTGAATACTAGTTTTGTATTTTGTGTGCCAGTTGTAGCATCATTGTTTCCAGTATTTCTATTTTTCTGCCAAAATTTAGGTTTATCATTGTTTCCATAGTGATTTGAGGAATTTACATTGTTTGATGTATCATTGTAATGTTTAATCACTCCTCTTTTAACCAAGGCTTCTTCGATTTTAAGCCCATTCTAAATCACTTTTTCAAATTTTGGGGGACATTGCAGTTCCAATCTATAACTCACATCATTAGTTAAGTTGTCGATAAATAATTCCATCTTTTCCTCTTCAGGTATAGATCAAGGATATCTAGTGAACAACATTCGCCAAAATTGTAGAAATGATAGGAATGTCTCACCCTTCTTTTGTTTCATGTTGTACAGATCTTTTATGGTCACTTCATGTTGAATATTGAAGGAGAATTGTGAGATAAACCTGTTGACTAGTTCTTCAAAGGATCAAATCCTTGGTTGTAATTTGGAGAACCATTCCATATAGTGACCTCCTAAGCTCCTTGGAAATAACCTCATTAGGTAAGTATCCTCTTGTGCAAACTCTAAACTCATGGTTTTGAATCCTCTCACATGGTCAATTGGATCTATTTTTCCATTGTACTTGTCATATTTGGGGAATTCACAATGTCTAGGGAAGGGTATCATTTCTACACTTGGATGAAAAGGATAAGGACAAATGTCTTGTACTGAATACCTCTTTGTGGTTTCCTTTTTCATATCCTAAATTTGTTGTAAATTTTTTATTTGACATGTTAGGGAAACCACTTGATCTGTGTCTTGTGTGTTGTGTGGTTTAGTTTCAGTTGTTCTAGGTGTTTCCTTTAATCGATTAATGTCAATTTTTTTTGAAAGTTTTGTACCTAATTCTGCTAGCATCAAGAGGTATTTTTCCATATCTTATTCCAAGACTTTTTCAATGAATTTGTGAAAATTTGGATCTTGTTGTGCAGTTTAGACATCCTCTTGGGTTATTTCATTGGGATCATTTTGGTGGAATCTGTGAAAGGGATTTTCTTCAGCGATGACGTTTGGTGTTTCAATTTCCTTTTCTCTAAGTTTTTTTCTTTGTAACCTTGTCAAAATTAGCATACAAGTGTTTGTTTTTCTCACTTAAAATTTAATCTTTTGTGTTTGGATGAGTGTCAATTAGATTTTAACAAAGTCAAATAGAATGATATATTCTATTGATGAGACAAAGTTAAAAATCTGATTATTGTGTTTTCTTTTGTGATTGTAGGATGATAAAATACTGATGATGGAACTTAACTCAATAACCAAGATGTATTGTTTGATAATTTGACACTTTATAGTTTGCAAGATCTGGGTTTAACTTTGAAAAGAATTTTGACTTGTAGTATCCTATTTGTTTTAGGTTTAAGACACTGTCTATCCTGTGAAAATGTTTATGTCCGGTAAAAACCCAAGTTTCTAATGTCAACAATCTAGAAAATGTTTCTACAAGCTCTCTATTTTTTTGTTTTGTGGATGCACTATTATAGAGGGAAGAAGCACTAAAAAATACTACCGTTGCGCTAAAAGATATGGTAAAAGCGTTGTGAAATAGGGTAGATGCACTAAAACAGATCTTGGATGCGCTATTATACTGGTAAATTTCCTGATACTGGCAAGTTTTGGTTATAGTTTGCAGAAGCGCTATAATATTTGTCAGATACACTAAAACAAACTACAGATGCACTCTTTGAACTGTGGATGCGCTAAAAAAACTTTGTAAGCATTGAAATATTGGTAATTTCTTACACTGGTAATTTTTGGTGACAGTCAGCAAATGCGCTAGAGAATTGGTTAGATGCGTCGAAACAGACTGTGGATGTGCTAATTGACCAGAAGATGCGCTAAAAGATAGGGTATATGCGCTACAATAGACTATAGATGCGCTATTTTGAGACTTCACAATGTTTTCCAGTTTTCTTCTCAGTAATGGGGCTGATTTTTGGGGTACTTTGACAAGGTATTTTTGCTGGTAAATCTCTGATTTTGATGACAAGCCTAATGTTTACAAATGTTTCTTCTATTGTATGAATTGATTTGGCCTACTGGAATACTCTATTGCTAGTTGTGGGATGGATAATTGACAAATAGGTTGACTATGATTATGCTTTTGTGAAAGAGCTCTTCTTTGGAAATAAGCTTGTGAATATAAAGGTTCTAAGGAAAAAATATCAGTATATCCCCTAGCAAAGTCATGAAACCTATGGATGAAAGTTCTATGTTGAAGCAATACTTTCCTACTTTGATATAAAAATCATCTTCTTTCCAAAAGTTTCTTGTAACTAAGTTGTTTCTTTGGTTTCTTGACTCTTTTTGCAAGGGATTTCTTGACAAAGTTTGTGGATTTCCAATCCTTAATCATGAATTTTCACAAGTTGACTTGTCAAGCTTTTTGTGTTCTTTTTGGATGATCTTTATCTGGATTAATGATTTGAAAACACAACAAGCAATTGTAGAATAGTTGTTTGTAAGTCCTAGAATCTACACAATAAGTGTATGTTTAAGAATCAAACATGATCCTTCTTAATTTCCACTGGTTTTTAACAAAGAATACACTTCAGGTAGACTCACTCTTAAGGTTAAAAAGGTCATCATTATACTCAACAACCCACATCTTAAAATTGTGTCGACTCACACAACCGTGTCACCCCCTAGAGGGCACCCGTGTTTTTGTCTTTTCCAGGCGTGTACTCAAAGTTAGATTTCTCGATCCCTTGAGAAAACGGTCCTTGGAAATTATATGGTGAGTGTCTTGGGGGTAGATTCTTCCCTCCCCTTGCACTGTGAGTATTACAATGTTTGGTTACTGACTCAGCTAGATTCTACACTATGGTTCATAGATAGGGTTTCCTTTCGGAGTGGAAAATGATAAACTCCCTCAAGAGACCTCCCAATCTTTAGAACAAATATTTTGGGGATGGTTATCTTGCACACTTCTAGTAAATGTGGGTTTCCCCAGATTCACTTTTATTTTATAGTGGGTTGGAAAACCTAGCTTTGGTTGTTCCCACTCAGGTCGTTCCCGTAGGGTGAGTACTTTTTCCCACTACGGAAGGCCTTCTAAAGGATTTAACAAAGCATAAATTGCATGAAATTAAAAGATGAGTCTGGCATTTTGATCACCTAGTTAAGGGGGGAGAATAGGCCCATCACCACACAATCATAGTAATCAAATGTTTAGTTTTAAATCCCAAATGAGAGTTTGCTATTCTACATGAAGATATTGCTTCACAAAAATCATGATATCAATTTTAACTAAAATAGAAAATGTATGATGACTACCCTAGGACTGATATATTTTAATCCAAATGACTACCCTAGGATTGGTTCATTTTAGTCCAAATGTAAAAATGAAATTATTGGTCACGGTCGCGTCAGATCCATACAACAAGTTATAGATGCGCTATAATAGAGGTCATAAGTGCCACTTAATTGATTAGATGCACTGCATAAATTATTGGAAGCACTGTAGAATTTGTCAGAAGAGCTGCAAAATTTTTTGGAAGCGTTGAAATAGGATTGATCATGGGACAGTCAACCACATTGGGTACTTCTAGTCGATGCGCTAAAACAAACTTTAGAAGTGCTATAGTTTTTTTTGGATGCGCTAAAACAATCAGAATCGCTAAATTTTTTGTCAGATGCGCTGAAACAGTCAGAAGCACTAAATTTTTTGTCGGATGCGCTGTAAAATCCCTCATTCGTGCTAAAAGAAAACACACCAGAATCCTGTATGAACACTTTTTAGTAATATTGTTAAAACATGGGGTATATGCCCCATGGTGGGCGCTAAAATGTAAGTGTGGAATAAGTATGAGTAAAATAACAAACAACACTTCTTAATAAGACATTATATCAAGAGAATCAACAATTAAACTAGTTAAAAATAGGAAAACTTCTTGAAAGCGTATCATTGTTCCCTATCTCCAAAGATTTATAAAATCACAAAGGGCTCTCAGATTTGATAAGCACTGTGACTGTTAAAATTCCAATCTAGAGAATGGGATGATTATGATTATGATGCTAATGTTGTATGCTGATATCTAAATGATAAAATGAAGCTATTGTAATCTACACTGACATTAAACTTGATAAAGGAAGCTACAGTAGACTATGATGAATCTAAATGGAATGCCACGATATTGATTCTAAAATGCTATGATTACTATTGCTAAATGATATTGCTATTGCTAAGATGCTTGAATGCTTAATTGCTATTTATGCAGAGTAAGTTTGCACAAAGTTGGGATTCAGATCCATTTCCTGTAGAAGAAGGTTGTATTTATAGATTCACGACAACACATTTGTGATGGGATAGCACAACAAAGGCCTGGATTTAATCTGGAGGATTGAATGGTGAGAGATGAAGAACCTTAAGTTGATCATGGGAATGGTTTCTCCCCATGAAAACATCAGGCCAGATGATAAGAAGAATCAGAGGAAGGAGATGAAGAAGTTTGATTTCCAATTTGTCTCCAATTTGTCTCCACGACTTTCCCATGAATGCCAGTTGAATTAATTAGATATAAAATGTCTAATTTTATTGGTGAGTGAATAGAGGAAATTTCCTTTATTTGAATATTTTGATTTATTCAAATTAGCAAAAGAGAATAATTAATTTAATAAAAACAAAGTATAGAATTTGTTTATTAAATAAATATAGAAGAGATATGATAATTAAACAACAAAGTATTTAAAATTGTTTATTTAATTAAGATAAAATGATGTGATGATTAAATAACACAAACTATTGAAGTTGTTTATTTAATTAAAATTGAAGAATTAGAAAAATGAACTATAAATAAATATTTCTATTTACTTAATAGTAGATGAATTTAAGGTTAATTAATAAAATAAATCATATTTAATTAATTAGATTATCCAGACCATTTTTAGGTGTATATAATAGTAAATGCTTGTAAAGAAAAATCATGTTTTAATTGGCCCTTGAGATATGTTCTACAAGTTGTTTGGAAACTTCTAGATGAATTTGAAGACTTCTAGATTTGTCATACTTACAGAGAAGGTAACGTTTTAGTAGATCGCCTCGCTAATCTAGAATGTGATTAAAAGGAGATCTTTTATATACAAGATAGTAACAACAATTATGATTTCTCTAGTATTCATGAGCTGGCAGAATTAAGAAATGTAATAGAAGCTGATTACATTTCTTTATGATAAGCTAATTATTCATAATAACATGCAATCTTCTCATTTAAATCAAATTATTGTTAACATCAACACATCCACCGTGGATAATTCATAGTGAATTTGAATTAAAGCACATGTTAGAGAGAATATGCAGTAATGATGGCTCATTAACTTACATGGGCATTCACACTAGTCTTAAAGGATAGTTTCATACCACCTGATGATGTTGGCAGCTGACCACATATTCCACCTTGGTCACATCTCTTCATTCCTGTTATTCTCCTTAAGTTTTTTGCATCATACAGGTACATTTTAATTATGTTTTGATATGCAAACATCGCCTCTAAATATTTTGGATTTTATTCTACACGAATGAGAATTTAAGGGTGCACAGTGTTTTAATTACCTAGTCCTTCACACCTTTATTCATAATGATAACCCATCACTCTATAGCCAGAAGTCGGTTTTAAAAAAGGCCATTATCAGATTACTCTTTGCAAAAGAGTTGTGCAGGTAGTAGGTGGTTGGTAGCATAGTCATCTGCATTAAACTAGAAATCATAATTCTCTGTTGAAACAATAGTGAAATGGTGCTCCACCCTTGGAACTACAAAGTATATTTTCCAGTCAAGCTGTGGGAAAAGCCCATTGAAGAATATATCATACTAGATGCTCTGAAAACAATGTTTAGGATGGATTATGCAAGGGTGGAGGAATGCATTTGAATTATCCTGGGTATTGAAGTTACCATTCCATGAGCTCGTTGCCTCCTCTTTCCATCTTAGGTGATATCTATATTCCTTTCCAATGCATTGGACTTGATTTAGTCCTTGAGTGAAATTAAGGACCTTGCTAGGAAATACATTAGGTTTCAATTCCGGCTAGATAACACCATCCTCCGAGCAGCTCAACAGTACAACTTTTATAGTGGAGATGGGTTTATTGGTGGACTATTTCCTAGATAGTGCAAAGGTGTCAAGGTTTTGAGGAGATCTTCGATGCCATTAGACTTGCACTCTAGTACAAGAATGAGAATATTTTGCTGCGAGCCCTAAGAAAGAACTAGAGGAATGTGTGTTCACTAATGGAATTAGAGATTAAGGATAAATTCTATGCTTTGGATTTTCTTCAAGCATATACCTTGAACCCTGCTAGTCAAAGCTTACACTTGGATTTGCAATTGAGGGTAAATTCACCAGTTCGAATCTCAAACCATGGTCAAAATGCTCAGGAACAATCTATGAATCGTCCTCAAGTGTCTTCAACCGCTACTAATGCAAGAGTTCCTTCTTGTATGGAGTTTCATGGAGTAAAAAATGATGGATGAAGAGTCTTTGAAAGAGATTTATAGCTAACATAGGGTATGGATGAAAATTATGTAAATGGGGTGTCTAGAAAAGAATAATGTTATTATCCTTGTGGGTTTTTTGTGTTTTGTAAAGGGGTTAAATGCATTAATTTATGGTCTTTGTAAGGGTATTGAAAATGAACATTTTGGGGTAGAATTATATTTAGTACTAATCATAGAAGAGGTTGGTCGGGGTTAATTAATTTCTCTAGAAGATTTTGTATGGGATTAGCTAGGAAAAATGTTGAATTTTGAATTATCAGCATATTTTGTACAAATGATAAAATTGGATTTTTCAAGTATGCCATCTTTATACGTTCGGAGCTATAACCAAAGGTTTTCTTACTATTTATTTCCTACCAATATGCTCCCCAGAACTAGATTTTGTATCATCTTATTTAAATATATATAATATATAATAGTGGCTTGCCACTTTCGCCAAAAAAAAAATATTAGAAGAATGATTAGATGAACAAATTAAATAATTCAAATAATTTAATTAATGTTAGAAGAATAATTAAGATAATTAATTAAGTAAATTTATTTAAGTAATTTGGAAATGATGATTAGAATTAGAATAATTGAGCAATGGATAGTTCTAGGTGTTTATATTTTCCCCTCTTTGAGATGGCATTGTGAGATAACAAGAGAAAATATCATTTCAAAGAAAAAAAATATATAAATTTTAGTATAATGATGAGAATGACATTCTCTACTTGGTTTGATGAAATGATGATAATGAGGTAGTAGGATTACTCCCCCTTGAGAGATCAACTAGGAAAAACCACATTGGTCAGCTCTTAAAATAAGAAATAGTTCAAGAAACTAAATGAAGGGAAAATGAGGAGGATTGGAAGAAAAATAGAGGAAAATAAATGAAGAATGAAGAAATAGGGTCAAAAAGAGTGAAGAGGGGTTAATTTCTTGAATTGGAGACCAAAATTAGGGTTTAGGAGTTTGTATATAGGCCTAAGAGGGTACAAGTAGTTAATTTTGCATTCCTATCCCTTGGAATTCAAAAGCATAGAGAAAAAAAAGGAGATACAAGAAGATAAATTATGTGCCTCAAGATCATTGTTTAGTAGGGTAGGTCCAATATCATTGGTGACCAAATGGAGTAACAACATCTATACATATTAATAAATTGACCTATATGCTAGCGTAGGTGTTATAAATAGGGATCAAATTTGAGCATGGACAAGTGTCGATTAATGAAAAGAGTATTATTCATCACCTACAAGGATTATAATATCACATATGTAGATTAACCCATTACCAACAAAGTGGTTGAACACCTCCATGAAGGCAATACAAGGTGTTTTGGTACACGTGCACTTTTATGAATTACCTATGTGATCATAAAGTGATGCATGGGTTGGGGATACATTTCTTGTGTGGGAATAGATGTAAAAAATGGGAGTAAAGGTGACATGATTTTATATAGCACATGTGCTCTATGATGAAATTTGTGTGAAGTGATTCTTGTATTGTGGCACAATGTATGCACCTTAGTGCAACACCTGTGTGGTGATATAAATTTAGGTTTAGTTTGAGAATAATTGACATGGGTTTTTAGTAAGATGCAAGAGAAAATAGTGTCATTAGTGACATAAGAGAGATGACCATATATTTTACACTTGATGAAGGATTTTGATAAGGTAGACTAAGTTGTATTAGATAGTTAAAAGTTATGGAACCTGGCATAAATGTCGATATCCAAGGACATATGTTCATCCTGATGGCACTAGTGGAGAATTACAACACATTCCATCTCTTGACCAGGGAGATGAATACCACTCTAGAAGATGTGTGGAGGATATTAATATCTTGATCTATGGGTGCAAGGTATTCTATAGTGTGTAGGTTGATGTGGGTTCACTAGATAGACTGTTTGGGAGCAATAACCTCCCTTGGACTCAATTGAAATTAGATATGGAGGTGTGTGTTAGAATGATTGAGGATTTCACCCTAGTTATTACAACCCTTTTCAATGACATATTACTCTCTAACAAGACAAGGAAATTCTTCCATATTGATCTAGTGAATGTATACATATAAATGCAAGATATTGGCATAAAGTTTGTTTTGGAGTTATGTTTATTGGATAAATTATATAGGGATATGCATCTAGTAGTGTACATAGAGGGGAAAATCCTAGGAGTTGGTATAAAATTTCTATAAATATGGGCTTGGGAGTATATTTTCATGTTGAGGCCTATTGTTGAGAGAAAAAGAGCTCACCTAAGGATCCATTTATGTTTTCTTATGGTGGATGACTAAAATATAGAGTTCAAGTACTTGGAATATTGGTGCTAATTCATTGATGACATTAATGAGGTAGAATAAAGGCCATGGAGAGTTTATAAGTAGTGGGTAGATGATAGGGTGTATCTATAGTATGTATAAACATCTTGCTACATTATTGTGAACCATGAACATATCAGTGAGTGATACTTGCCTAATAAAGTATGATGATAGTTTAGATTGAGAAAAATGGTGAAAATTGAGGGGAAGCACATATTTTTTAAGTCACATGGGAGTAAGGGGAGTATGATAATAAAAAAAGACCAAGGTGGCATGGGTGATCCCATAATAGTAGTTTACACTTTGTGAGAGATCCTGATTTTTTGAAATCACATATTTTTAGAAAATATAATGATTTAAGACTTGAAAATTTCTATTTAAAGGATTCCAATTGAAGAGGGTTTGATCAAACCACCTTATATCAAACCCCCTTATATAGAACCTTGCTAGTTTTAAACCATACCTATAATAGAGTCTCCTTTACACCTATCAAAATGTTGATAAAAAACCACTTTTGATTTACCTTTTGGGGGATCAAATGAATTCATTTAAAATTTATTTTTTGTAAGTATATAGTCATTATTATAAGCTTCCCAAAAAGTATAATTTTAAATAAATTTAATTTGATTATTATATTTATTTTTTATTTCTTGTGAATGTAGGTTTTTCACCTAAAATCAAGCTCTCTATTCTTCACTTGTGGAAAAATAGCAGATTATTAAAAAAAATTGAAAAATATCTATGCACTAGATGTTGATGTCCTTAATCCAACAAAAAAAAAAATTGAATTTCGATAGATACAAAAAGTTATGTTTTATCTAGTAAATCATGTCTAAATTATAACTGGTTTGACTTTGAAACTTAATTAAGAAAAAAATATTCAATGAAATGCTATGAAACCAATTCCATGCACTAGATATTGTAGTTACAAATCTAAATTCAAAAAAAAAAAATTATCCTTCATAGAAAAAAAGTTGTGTTAGCCAGTAACGTCACTCTTTAAAAATGGTGTTTATTGTTAAAAACTAGTTTTCGAAGGAGATGGAAAAAGAAGTGCAATCTGATTCTAAATTTTTTGAAAAAAATAATTTAGAATCTACAGACAAAATTTCATAAATTACTAGTTTGCATCATCTTCAAATTCCTCACGGTTTAGCTGCTATAGGTGCCCGAAAGTGAATATTTAGTTAAAAAAATTTAGTTCAATGTCTAGTTTGGCCAAAAATTGTAAACCAGTATTATGGGATTACCCACATATATTTTATGGAGTGACATGCATTGAGTTTCATGGGTCTTTTGATTGGATGTAAAGTATGGAGAAGTTACAATAGCTTATAAGACTTGGTGGAAAAATCATATGCTAGTGTGTTTGACACCTCCATAATGGAAACAAGAACATGAGTGAATGGATGCAACATTTAATGAGGTGTAAAGGAGGGTAGAGGGAGAGTAGGGAGGATAGGGTGCTAGGAAGGATGGACAATAGGAGGGAAAATATGGAGAATAACCACAGACAAAGGACTAGGTGTAGATTGGTGTCTATGGATACTAACACTCAAGAGGGGTTGGGAGGTAGAGAGGGTGAGGATACCCATCTGCGATTGGCCACCTTGATGAAAAATTAGAATATTAAGCAGGAAAAGTGAGATAAGGGTAGAGTAGGACCAAGCCTATGGGGGGAGAGAGAGCCTAAGGGTAGACTGAGATAGGATATAGATAGATTTGGATAGAATGAGGGTTGATTGAGATATAGATTAGCTACATAAGATCCAACATGATGGATTATACGTATAGCGATAGAGGGAACACTAGGAGTCCTAAAGGCTTAGGACATAGAGAGTTCAAGTGAAATAATTTCTCTCACATTAGGGGCATAGATAGTGATGGATTTGGCACTTATAGGAGTAGATATTAAAAAATTTGGAGATTATATAGAGCAAGAATTATGGGAGGCATAACACTATTGGTCATTGTATGAGTAGGTGGTGCTTACAGGGTAGAGGGTGTCATTCTATGTAGAGAAGAAAACTATAGGAGTCAATAGATCAAGGAGGTCTACTTCAATAGCACAACTACCACCACTACCATCACTTAAGGGACTAGACCAAGTGTCATAGGATGACAAGGTCAACCACAATTAATAGGGCTTGGGATCCATTTTGTGGGTGTATTATTATAGATGTATATCATTTATATATGATACTTTTGATGTATATAATACTCCCACCTATATGGAGCTTTCTATACTCTATTTTGATGTTGTAGATATAAAACTTTGATGATGTGCATATGATGAGACACATTGTGCCATTATTTTTAAATGTATACATATGGACATCATTAGCCATATGCAAATGTTGACTATGAGGATTATGTTGATGTGTGTTTATGATTATGTTTACCAATATTGATTATAATTATATAAAACTTGTATTTATTATATATTATGATGTGTATGACTATATTTATGGTTTATGAGATACATAGTTTATTATGATTATGATGTGATGTTTATCATTATATTTGTATGGTTATTGGTTATGTATTAGATAATTATGAATTAATTATGGTTATGATCATGTGTTTATGAATGTTAATAGATTACATGTTATAGATAATTTTTATATCATGGATGAGTATGATCCCATGATTATGGACATCATGTATATGAAATTGATTGATTTATTAGGATAATATATGATGTATGATATGGATGCAACAATTATTATTATTTTTATGGTATAATATGAGAAGAAAAATGTTGTGAATATAATAGAATGAATTAAAGTAACCAAATTAATTATTTTTACAATATGGATTAGGATTATGGATATGGTATAGATTTGATTAATGAGTGATTGATTTATTTTTTAATGTAGGTGTTATGCTACTATGTGGAGAGAAACCTAATTTGATATAGTAATGTATATTATGAATTAGGGTATAAAGACCAAGGTGATGATGTATCAAATGTATAAAAAAGTATAATCAAATAGAAAGCAAGAGGATTCCTTAGCACTCACAAGATAATTAAAAACCTTGCACAATATAGTGATGGGATAAATAATAGACATAAGCACACCCCTACACATCACAAGGTCTTTGATGATATTAGTGAGTCTTATGAGGGGAAAACCAATACAAATAACACAAGAAATAATAAACCATACCCTAATGTATACCAATCAAAATAAACCATGATATAATGATTGTGGTGACCTTGAGTAGGCATAGTATGGGAAATGTAAAGGCTGAAAATCTAACTACCTCAAAGGGGATTCCTTTGATAGCTAAATTTACTCTCTTTACATTGTGATAAAATAGCAACTTAGATTCTCCTAATTATTCCTTAATTATCCTTTTTATATTGAGTTTTTATAAATAGAAAATTAAAAATTACAATTCCAAATGTCCAATTATAGAAAATTGGTGAAAATATATTTTCACAGATAAACTATTATAACTTTTCATAAATAAAAAAATAAATTAATAATCATAGGGAACCTAGAGACTTTTTCTCGAAGCCTCTACCATGAACACTAATGTGTCACATATATTTACTCATGTCACATTATCCTCCAATCTAGATGCAAGATGAAATATATTGTTAGACATGGGAAAATCCCTTGTACACATAAAATGAAATATACAAAATATTAAAGTACATATAGTGATGAAAAATAATAGTGAAATAAAATACTTAGATATTAAAAAAGAAAAAAATTAAAATACTGGAAGAAGAGTTAGAAAATATATCACCAAATAATTTTGCTTCTTCCCCAACCAAAAAATTTGCAAACAAGAAAAGAAAAATATTTTTGGTGGCTATTATGGGGCTTTCCTAAGTTAAACTCCATTTTGGTATTTATACCTCTAAATCAACCTAGATTTTTATAACATTCAAAATAAAAATATGATAAATTTTGAATTAAAAAATGAAGATAACTAAAATAGAGATAAAATCCTAGACACTTTGCTAGCACTTAGGATTTTATAAATAAAAGCAAGAAATATAAATAGAGAGAAAGGAAATAATATTGCAAGAAAAAAATCACCTAGAAGCTTGTAAAAAATTCTAAGAGTGTTTTTTTCTTGTTTCTATTGCTTTTCACAATCTCACAAAGATAATACTTGAAAATATTAAGGAAAGTAAGATGCAAAGAGCTGGTATGACTATATAGCTTGTTGGTTTTTCTTGAGAATAACATATTTTCTTAAAAAATTAAAAAAAGTGAGAATAGAGAAGTGAAAAATCCCACATGCAAGAATAATAGGGTAAGTTGAAACATGGAATATAGGTAAAAATTGCATGTAGAGGCATTAATTTCTCAAGTTGTTAGTGACTAGCAGAAAGTAACACTCAAATTTCCACTAGAATCGCAATTTTTTATGAGACACTAGCATCTTATGTGGATGTCCATGTGTTGCACTCCCATTCGAGAAAATTCAAACTTAGAAAACCTAAATAATCATAAAAATGCTAGAAATTTACACAATCCATGTGAACACATTTTATAATTGAGATACTCTATATCAAAGAGCTAAAATGAGGACACAATATAGTGTGGAATTGTAAGGGTGTGCAATTTTTGACACTACATTGCCGCCCACTTTAGTAGGAATATGAGCTACACTAAATATGTATACTAAATTACATGTAGAAATTATAAAATTTACCTAAGGATATTGTAGAGGATGCAAAATCTTAAAGTGAGGTAGATATGCCAGCAGAACGAATTTTTTACAAAATAATCTAAATATCCTACACAAGACATAAAGGTTATATAGAAATTTCACAATACAAACACATTACCAAAAATAAAACTAACTAATAAAATACTATGCACAAAGAAAAGCAATATGTGGCTAGAATAAATACCAATTATAGCTAGCAAGTTGTAATATGCTAGGGTTGTTACAATACTTTTAATCAATCATGAACACTACAAGTTGCATTGTAGGATGACTATGTAAAGAGACAGGACATATGAAGACCCATATGCTAACAAGTTATGCTATATGAGGTGGTTCATATTGTACAATCACTATAGAGAGTAAAAAATATTAGAAATGATTTCTAGATTACAAAAGTGAGGTGTGTGTAATGAGAGCCCCCCTTAAAATAATTGCATTATGCAAAGAATGTAAGTTATTTTAAGGAAAGATGCAAAAGAGAAAAAGTTTATTAACTCATAAAACACCTAGAAGGATGTCATTTTTGGTGTGAATGGGGTTACTTCCTAACTCATTATTAGTGAGGACCTATTCACATGATAAGTTTACTTAGGAGTTAAGTTATCCTAGGTATCATTTCTAGTAGTTATAATGGGGCCACGCCTCATTATTTACTTTTATTCATTTAGGCATTTAATAGTTATCTCATGCATTTAATTTTTTACATTGATCATTTAATATTTGTATCAAGGGTAGTTGTCATCCCTTATCACACCTTGCCTATATATTCAAGGTGCTTGTACATTGTATTATCATCAATTGATCAATATATCCAATCAATATATGAGATCATTTATCTCACTGATCAATATCATTATCAATCTTCATGCAAACTCATGTTGCAACACTTTCTTGTAGATGGTATATTTCTTGGTTGATCCATTGAATATTTCAGCTTCATTTCAGTTCATTAATATTTCCAATAGTTGTAGCATGAAACTCTTAATATTGTTCTCATGGGATGGAATCACTCAGTTTAGGGATGTTACATAAGAACATGCAACATCACTTAATACATACACATACAAATATCCATAGACTTGGGTTCATATAAATGTAAAATAGATAATCATATGCATCCAAATAGGAAGGAATTGAGAATTTATAATTCCCTAAGGCTTGTGGAGCTATGACTACAAAGGAGTAAGGTTCATAAAAAATAAATAATTTTTTGGGGTCAAGTTGGAAGAGGCATAAATTCCTTAATGCTTTTTATTGTCCACAAAAGTTAAAAAACAATAACATAAAAAGGAATAATCTAGATACAATTAGAGGAATTTCATAGTATTTTCATCTACCCTATATCCATATACCTACAAGAGTATCATGGGTCCTCTAGGAGAGATTAAAAACCATTAAAAACATGTATTAGGATCACAAAATAAACAAACAAACATCTAATATTTAAAGATATGAAGGTACTTTTCTAATTATCTTCATAAAACAATATATCGCTCTCCCAATATTGATGATAAGAGGATGGAGGATGAGATTGTAGAGGAAGAAATATTAGGGAAGTAATAGGAATCTCACTTGCATCAAGAGCTAAGGAATTAGCTACAAATATAATGTCTTTATGAACTTCTTGCAAGACAAGTGTCAACAATCTTTGAAGATTGAGGACAACATTATAATATCCATGAAGGAATCAAACATGCACTCCTTAGGAGAGGAGGAATATGAATCACTATCAAGACAAGTAACAAGAGGAATATCTTTTCTTACATCCTAGATAAAAGTAGTGATGAAAGTAGAAGAAGTCAGAACATAAACTATGAAAAGAATAGAAGTAGAGTGATTAGGAGGTGATAAATAAGGTGGGTTGATGTAGGAGCATCCCTAGTTGTAAAGCAATTTTGCATCAACCAAAGACATTTCTTCTTTTTGAAGTTTAGTTTGTAGTTGTCTCAACAGTTTCTTCCACACATTACCGCTTTGTTATTTCTCAACTCACAAATCAAGATATAGCATCTATATTAGGTCATATCTAACATATCCAAATTTTAGGTGATTTGCATTCATTTATAGAAAGTTATCATTCTCATAATTTCATTGTCAATTCCCAAACAAAGCATTCAGGGCCTATCGGGCTTAGATTGGTTGTGTGGAAATATTTTTTTGAAACATGTGGAGCTTAATGGAAAATAATTCAAGGAGTTTTAGGTCCAACAGAACTTTCTTGGAGATCCACAACACATTTCCTTCCCGAAGGATTATATTTTCATGTTCTTGGTTGACCTACACATTTGATCTTGCATTGAGTGTTTTAAGCCCTTAAGGCTGATACAGATCATAATTGAATCTAGAGATTCATATTTAAGATCATTTTTAATCCATTGGAAAGTAGTTAATCAATAAAGTAAGTTAGGAGTTAGATAATTAGATTTAGCCTTTAGGGTTGTGGATTGTAATAAGGCCTTGTGCCAATTGTAATATCTTGCAATGCCCTTGAAGCAAACCTATGAGCCCTATTCATCCTGCATATAAGGCATATGATGTATGTGAGTCTGAGAGTTATTGAATTAATGATATTTTATGTTTTCTCAGAATTTCTTGTGTTATTTTTTCTTTGTTTAACTCTAGGTTGCATGGTTGGGCAGTCCTTTCTAGACCCTCCATCTGTGACTGCACCAAGTGGTATCAGAGAAATTTTGTGAATCCTTTGGGAGAGAAGGAATTCCTTGTGTTGAGTAGATTCTTGGCTTGAGGTAGACTACAAGTGTTTTCAACCGAGCATCGATTGTGAGGCAATTGAGACCTTGTATCCAAAAGGTCAAATTGAGGTAGTTGCATCGAATCCAAGGAGAGCGCTTCTAATGGTAAATTCTATGAGAAGAATGGATGAAATGTTGGAAATTATGAGAGAAATGAGATTCTAGTTGGATGTTGTAGAAGATAGAAGGAGAGGTCTAAAACCTAGACATGTAGACGAAAGTGATGATGAATTATATGATGCTACAAATAAAAATTAAGAAAACCTAGAAGAAGAAGACTCAGATCAAGTAAAGATGATAAAATTTATTTCCAAGATTGATAAGAGACCTAGAATTGAAACTCAAAATTACATGAGAAATTTAAACCCTAAAGAGTTGATTGATTGGATCAATATAGAAGAATACTTTGAGTATGAAGAAATTGAAGATCTGAAAAGAGTGAGGTTTGCAAAAACTAAGTTGAAGGGACATGCTGCTATATGGTGGAAATGAGTCCAATTGGATAGGAATAGAAGGGGAAAGGAGAAAATAACAAAGTGGGATAGGATGGTGACAAAGTTAAAGAATCAATTATACATGTCGATTATGAGCTTGAATTGTTGAAAATATTGTAGAACCTAATGCAAAAAGAGAAATATATGGAGTACACTAAAGAATTTTTCAAGATGATTATCAGGGCTGGAAATAGTGAAGTAAGCAAGGAGAAGGTTGTATGGTACATAAATGGAATAAGAACAAACATCCAAGAAGAAAAGAGCCTGGTAAAGATGGCAATAGTTGAAGAAGCATACCAATTTACACTGAAGGTAGAGGAAAAGTTGAACAAGAAGTTTGAACAAACACAGATAAGTGCAAGAGGAAGATTCTAGAGAAGTGGATCAAAATCCAAAGAAAGAAGACCATATATGGAGAAAACCAAGGATGGAAAACCCTACTGTAGTGAAGAGAAGGACAATAATTCATACCACAAAGGAAGAGAGGAAAAAAATTTCTACCACAATGATAGAGGAGGTCATAATTCCTACCATAATGATCTATATAAGAGAGATGAAGGAAGATATGAGAAGAGACCATTCAGAGGAACTTGTTTCAAGTGTGGAGGTAGACATAGAGCATTTAAATGTCATCAGGGAAGTATCAGTAAGAGGATTGAGAATACTAGAAGAACAACTTATGTGGATGAAGAACCTATTGTATCCCCTAATTCAAATGTGAAAACAAATAAATGCGAGTAATTAGTAATGAGGAGAGTGTTGATACATGAAGAAGTGACTGAGGAACCACCATAAAGGAAGAATTTGTTCAAGACAAGATGTAAATCCAAAGGAAAGGTATGTAAAGTTACAATTGATAATGGTAGTAATGATAATTTAGTTTTAGAAGAGATGGTAACCAAGTTTAATTTGAAGAGGTTGAAACATCCAAAGCCCTACAAGATAGCATGGAGTCAGGATGAACATAAGATCTTGGTAAATGAGCAGTGTTTGGTAAAATTTCATATAGGATCCTTCAATGATGAAGTGTTGTGTGATATTATGCCTTTGGGTGCATGCCATTTATTATTAGGAAGACCATGGAAATATTATAGGAAAGAAATTCATGCTGGGAGGAAGAATACATAAACTATGAATTTAAATGGAAAGAGAACTATATTGATACCTTTAGGAGAAGAGGACAAAAGGAAGTTTGTGGCACTTCTAGACTATGTTTGGTAGATGGAAGGAATTTTCCAGAAAGATTGAGGCATGAGAACATGTGTTTTGTATTGATTCCAAAGAAGTGCAATAATCAAGGTACAAAGAATTCTACCGCAAAGAATGAAGATCCACCATAGACTGAAGTGGTAGAATTGTTAACAAAGTATCAGGAAATCATATCAAAGAATGTACCAGATGGACTACCATTGATATAGAGCATCAACCATCATATAGATCTAATACCTGGGGCAAGTTTTCCTAGCAAAGTGACACATAGGATGACACCTACAAAAAATGTGGAGTTGAACAAGAAAATACAAGAATTATTGAAGGGATTGATTAGAGAAAACTTAAGCCCATGTTCAATACCTATTGTATTGGCACCAAAGAAATATGGAGAGTGGAGAATGTGTATAGACTCAAGAGAAATCAATAGGATCATAGTTAATTATAGATTCCCATTTCCAAGGATGGATGAGATTATGGATTGTTTGAGTGGAAAAAATTATTTCACAAAGATTGATCTAAAGAGTGGATATCATCAAATCAGAATCAAAGAAGGAGATGAGTGGAAGTCCACATTCAATACTAATGAGGGATTGTATGAGTGGTTAGTGATTCCTTTTGGATTGACCAATGCACCTATCACTTTCATGAGGTTGATGAATGAAGCACTGAAGCAATTCTTGGGTAATTTTGTTATTTTTTATTTGGATAATATTCTAATTTTCAGTAAGACAAGAGAAAAAAAATTGCGGCACATCAAAAAAGTATTAAAAATATTGATGGAGGAGAAACTATTGATAAACATCAAGAAGTGTAGATTTATGAGAACATAGTTGGTGTACTTGGGTTTTTTCATTTCTACTGAAGGATTGAAGATATACCCTAAGAAGGTAGAGAAATTGTTGAATGGCCTACACTAGTTGGAGAGGTAAGATCATTCCATGGATTGGAAATTTTCTACCAAAAAATCATAAGGATTTTTAGTAGCATTTGCACACCCATGATAGAAATAATTAGAGGTCATAGGAAGGATTTTAAGTGCACATTTAGAGTACACAAAATTTTTGAATTGCTGAAGAAAAAGGTGACAGAGCAACTAGTGTTGGCATTACTTGATTTTGGTAAAGTATTTCAAGTTGATTGTGATGCTAGTGGAAATCCAATAGGAGTAGTGTTTAGTCAAGAAGGAATACTAATAGCTTATTTTAGTGAGAAGTTGAATGATTCCAAGAGGAGATATTTAGTTTATGATCAAGAGTTCTATGCCATAATTCAAGCCTTGAAGAAGTGGAGACATTATTTATTTCCTAAGTAGTTTGTGTTGTACATTCATCATCAAGCCTTTTAGTATTTGAACGGTCAGGGTAAGTTGAACCAAAGACATATGAGATGCATTGATTTCCTAAAGAGTTATAGATTTTTGTTGAAGTATAGGAGTGGTAAGTCAAATATAGTTATAGATGCATCGAGTAGGAGAAGGAATTTTTTGACAACAATGAAGATAGAAGTATTGGGTTTTGAAGAATTGAAATATATGTATGAGGATGATCCAAATTTTTTTGAAGCATGGAAAGAATGTAAGGAACTAGTAGTAATGGATAGGATTCAATGGTTAGATTATTTCATTTAGAAAGATATTTTGTTCAAGGGAAATCAATTGTGTATTCCAAGGAGTTCAATGAGGGAGAATTTGATTAAGAAAAATCATAGTGGAGGACTAGCAAGACATTTTGGAGTAGACAAGATAGTAGATTTGGTGAATGAACACTATTTTGGCCACAAATATATAGGGATATCAAGAAGTATGCTCAAAGTTGTAGAATTTGTCAAGTAGCGAAAGGGAGTAGTCAAAATACTAGATTGTATAAGCCTTTTGACAATACTAGAGAGACCTTGGAAAGATATAAGCATGGATTTCATATTGGGATTACCAAGAACACAAAGAAGATATGATTCTATAATGGTAGTAGTGGATAGATTTTATAAGATGGCATATTTCATTCCTTCAAGGAAGACTAATGATGTTGTGCATGTTGCTGACCTATTTTTTAAGGAGATTGTAAGATTGCATGGATTACCAAAGAGTATAGTTTCAGACAAAGACACCAAGTTCATTGGATAAGTTTTTGGAGGACATTGTGGAAGAAGATGAAGATAGATCTAAAGTTAAGTTCAACATATCACCCACAAATAGATGGATAAACAGAGGCAATGAATAGGATTTTGGGTAACTTATTGAGATGTTTGGTTGGAGATAAGGTAGGAAAGTAGGGCATAGTTCTACCACAAGCAGAGTCTGTATATGATAATTTAGTAAACCAAAGTACAAGGA
The DNA here is from genome assembly GCA_007258455.2 of Sequoia sempervirens. Classification (NCBI taxonomy): domain Eukaryota; kingdom Viridiplantae; phylum Streptophyta; class Pinopsida; order Cupressales; family Cupressaceae; genus Sequoia; species Sequoia sempervirens. The sequence continues at coordinate 103,988,590 of VDFB02058242.1, forward strand.
AGACACCATTTGAGATTGTGACACCATTTGAGATTGTGATAGGGATACATCCCAGAGGAGTTGTGGATCTTAGAGACATCATTATGGAGGATAAGAGGAGTGTAGAAGTAGAATAATTTGTAGGATTCATGGAAACTTTGCATAGTCAAGTTCAAAAACACTTAGAGGAAATGAACAATAAGTACAAGGAGAAAGAAGATGAGAAAAGGATACATAAGGAATTATTTGTTGGAGATGAAGTTAGGTATATCTCAGGAAGGAAAGGTTTCCAGTAGAAAAATACAATAAGATGAAGATGAGGAAGATTGGACCAAGTAAGATTCTTAGGAAGTTTGATTCAGGAAATGCATATGAAGTGGAGTTACTAGAGGCACTTGGTATACCACCTATTTTCAATATTGTAGACATATATGAGTATCATGAAGAACAATCAAGTGGTAGTAACAAAGAATTTGGCTGGGAGGATTAGTTACCACATCAACCACCAGAGAAGTTTGAGTAGATATTGGACATCTAAACTAGGAGGACTAGGAACAAGCAATACAAGGAGTACCTAGTAAAGTGGAAAGATATACCAGTGGAGGATTCATCATGGATTTATCAGGCTGAGGTGGACCACTTTGGCTTCCCTCTAGCCCCTAGAAAGTGAGGGACTCACTTTTTTTCCAACCCTGGGTTTTTGATGTAGGATCATCCTTGGTTGTAAAGCAATCCTACATCAACAAAAAAAATTCTTCTTTTGCAATTTAGTTTGTAGATTTCTCAACAATTTATTTTTTATATTATTTCTTTATCATTTCTTAGCTCATGGAGTAGGATATAACATCTAAATGAGGTAATATTCAACATATCTAGATTTTAGGGGATTTGCATTCATTTACAAAAACTTATCATTCTTAGAATTTCACTGTTAATTCCCAAATAGAGCATTTAGGGCCTATTTGGCTTAGATTGGTTGTGTGGACCTTTTTCAAAACATGTGAAGCTTAATGGAACAACGTTAAATGAATTTTAGGTTTCTTGTGTTATTTCCACTATCTTGAACTCTAGGCTACATGGTTGGATAGTCCTTTTTGGACGCTCCATTTGTGATTGCACCATGGGTGGGGATATCAATCTTATAGTATAAAGACAAAGAATATCAAGAAACACCTAATGGTGGGTGTGTTGAAATAGAACAAGGGAAGAAAACATGATACTAGAAACAACACTTGTGTTTGGAATATCTATAAGAACAAAGAAAGGAGGAATATCTGGAAGATTAGGAATCAAAGGTGGATCCATTGAAGGAGCCAAGAAAATATGCACCCTTTTGGGGTGAATTCATTAGGGTCTTGACAAGGGATATATGAGGCTAGAAGATCAAAATGAAGAGGTAAAAAGGAGGAGACATAGGAATGAAAAGATAAGGAGGTGGTGAAATTGGAGGATGATACTCGATAGTAGGAATTTCTATAAAAAATTTCTCTTGAGCCACTCCATGTTGATTACACTTATATTCATGTGTAATCTAGTTCTATCAGTGACAAGATTCATATAAATTTGTTGGAGGAAGGATAGGATCTCTCTATTATAATTATAGGACTATCCTCACTTATGGAATGGGAGGAGGAATAGTCATAATAAGTGGAGGTTGAGGTACTTGGGGTGCATGTGGTGGAACCTACACCATGTGTGTCTTTTCTCTCTTTTCTCTTTCTATCAAAGGGATATGTGCAACAATAAGATGCACCACTAAAGGGAGATGTGAAATTAGTGCATAAAAGGATTCCCATCCTATGATTTTATTTCCCTTTGTTATCAAAGTTGTAGGTCTAAGAGTAGTAGGAATCATAGGAGGACAAAAAATATGGGGAGAAGATTTGTATAGTATGTGTGTCATTCCTCATTTTTTTTTAGTGATAGGTGGATGAGAAAAAGTCACCACTAAAGGATATGAGATCTTAGGGTGAATGTGAGGTCAACCCAATGGAGCATGCTTGTACTTAGCCACCATAGGGGTAGGTGCAAGGACAATAACATATTATAATGGTTGGATGATCAAAGGGGAAATTATTATAGGGGAAGAAGAAGGTGGTGTTAAAGAAGATGAATTTGAATGAATTGTTTTGAATCTTGATTAGGTCATTGTGAATTTACAAGGGTCCTAGAGATAAAGAACAAAAATTATCAAGTCAAAAGCCTCCATGAGATATGAGTGGTTTGTATCTACTGTGTTGGATAGTATGCACTGCATTTTCATGTGAAAATTTGAGGCATTTATGATCCATAGAGGTGATTTATTCCATATAAGTTAGCCATGGAATTCCCAAATTCACTTGGAATAAGTTTGAGGTAGGAATGGCATGAAACATGGTTTCCGCACACTTGGGTTCAACTTTGATTGAAAATGTAATAGAACCTGTAATTGAGGGTAAATTCTAAGGTTTTAGATCAGATCAATCAAATGAATGTAAATCATAAATGACAATAAACCCAAAGTTCTATAGAGCACAAAGGAAATTAAACAATAGAACAATTATACCTGTAAATCACAATTCCCATGATTACCTTCATAGTACCTTCTTACTTGTTGGATGATGTTGCCCTCAGATTCGTTATGCAAGCAATCTGAAAATGTCTAAGTCCTACAACAAGCTTTGAAGGATTTGTATAAAAATGTCTAAATGCCTATGACTATGACAATGTCTAAGATTTGATCACATGAAAATAATAACTCTAATGAGAAGCCTAAGAGTGCAAGTGCAAGAGTATAATGCCTATAATATGTGTGTGCGTAAATATAAAATGTCAACGTGTAATCGAAAAGTGAGAGGAAAATGACATTTTATAGAAAATGTCATTTTGAGTGGACGGACGAGATTAATTGATGATGAGAACCTAAAATAAGAGGTCCAGATTAAATCTAAGAATCCCTAATCAAGGTTAGGGAAAAATCCTTAATCGAATGGTCAGAATAATATCTTAGATAATCGGATTGATGGTGGAGAATAAATGAGACAAATTAATTAAAGAAATGAAGATTTTCAAAAAATCAAGAAGATAAGATTGCCTGATTCATGAGATTTGAAAAATCAAGAAGATAAGATTTGGACTGAAGATTCGATTTGGAAAATCAAGAATCTGCCCGATTACTTGATTTTTGGAAGATTAGTTACTATTTTGAATTAAATTAATTCAAAATAATGATTTCGTGAGATAATAAATAATCTTTTCAGATTATTTATCAAAATGACTGATTAAGATTGTGATGATATTTTAAATAATTTAATTTATTTAAAATGAGAGGAATATCAAATTGGCAATTAAATAATTAAATTAAATTATTTAATTTAGAGATAAGACTAATTAATTAAATAAATTAATCAATTTATTTAATTAAGACAATTAGTGACATATTAAATAAATAAATGTAATTCATTTATTTAATAATCGAGGAAAATTAAATCGAGAAAGGAAATTAAATAAATTAAGAAATTTATTTAATTAAGGAAGACTTAGACAATTAATGACGTATTTAATAAATAAATAAAATTTATTTATTTAATAATCATGAAGAATAAATGACATGAATTAATTAAATAATTATGAATTATTTAATCAATAGTCGAACGTGGACCAAGGACATAATTAAATGTCATAATTATGCTAGGATGAAAGTGGTAAAAATGAAGCTTGCAGGCCTAGGTCATTTTTAGGTGTCTACATTTTGCCCCTCTTTGTCATAATGTCGCTTGTCACATTGTGACAAAGAAAATAAGTCAAATTCATGCCCCAGTAAAGGTACAGAGTATCATTGCCCCCTCGGGAAATTTTCAAATTTTGGGTCGGCGACAGAAAAATTTGCAAAGGGTCCCGATAAATCAACTTGGTGCCTAGAAAAACAATGGCACAGTCGGTTTCGGATTCAGACATCTTTAAAGCAACTAACGAGGAAGTCAAAGGTGGTCAAATGAGCCTCCAGTATTGACCTTGTTTGAAAAATGTCATTTTGACCTTATAAATAGGTTGACAAAGGTGTAAAAGTCAATTCACTTTTACTATTTACCTTGCGAATTTGAGAGCTTAGAGCGAAAAGCGCAGCAGTGAGGATGGTGATTCCAGTGTCAGAGCATCGCGGAGAGATCGTGCGGACGTTCAGGTGGCCAGAGGGCTCAGAGCCAGCGATATGTACCCTTGTCCCACTTTGTACTTTTCTCGTTTTGCGTGTCATTTTTAGCTTTCTAGGACCAACAATATTTGCGCCGTGATGCAACTACGTTCGTGTAAGCCGCAATCGTCTACGTGTTTGACGCATTTGATGCGTCGCGACGCAAGTGCATAGAAAAATTAAGGTGGACTGGTGGTTTGCGCCGCATTTGACAAATACTGCGATGCATTTGACTTGCCGAGTCGCAATTGAATGTTTGAATGCCGCATTTGCCAAATCACAACGTAGTCGCTATTTTGATCGACGCAATAGTGTTTATGCGACACAATTGCCTTAATGCGACGCATTCATCAAATTTCATGATGCAAGCGTGAAAATGCGACACATTTGATATTTTGGCCCGCATTTGATGTACGGTACGACACAATTGACTTTTTGAGATGCAATTGCCTGAATGCGACGCATTTGTAATTTACCTTGACCACAGCTAATTTTGATATTTGTGTAACCTTAGATGCTTTTAATGATGCTGAAAGTTGTCCAAAAAGTACTGATGTATTGTTCATCTTTTTATAGAGGCAGCTTGCCCCTATCTATAAGAGAGAGAGCAGACCGACCACCTTTCAGTTTGTCGATCAGTTGGGCCCGCGAGAGTAGGGACGATTGATGCGTCTGGGACTATTCTATGCTACGTATATGCCCACCATTCAGGCAAACAGGGGATTATTGACTGCGCTGTGCGAGTGGTGGCATTCGGAGACTTGTTCGTTCCACCTGCCGACAGGTGAGGCCACGATCTCCTTGGAGGATGTCTATCGGATACTGCGAGTGCTGATCTGAGGGGAGCAGATTGTCTACGACCATCATCATGGTGAGCAGACCTTCCAAGCTTACTACCAAGATCAGGGTGCAGGACTAGGCATCCAGGGTTACGAGATCAGGTGGGAGTTTATGGCCGAGCACTATGGTCGCTTTGATGCATTCCTTGCAACTTTGATTGGAGGGATCCTGATTCCTGACTGCCGGGGACATGGATTTCCTATTAGTTGGGGCGACGTCCTGGTTGGCATGAGACGGGATAGGATGGTTTATGCTTAGGGTCCTTATTTGCTAGGGACACTTTACCATCAGCTACATGATGTTGCTTATAGGAGAGGAGAGAGTATCTCCTATGGGACTACACTGATGATGATCTAGGCGTGGGAGCATATTGCCATATTTCATCCTCCCATTGAGAGACCATAGTTGGCTAAGGGTATGCCCTACGCCTATTACTACGCAGGTGTACTACAACAGACACGGATGGGTGAGACCGGCTGGTGGCGACATAGGATTGACACGATGGTGTCATTTATTTGGAGGCTGTACAGAGACTGTGAGGCATGGGACGATGAGGACGAGCACCTCAGTTTCTGTAGACAGTACAGGTATGCTTGGGGACCAGCCATCCCAGTGGCATTTTCTGAGTAGTAGATTGATGGGCTAGGAGCCCAGGCATGGGGATGGAGAGGAGGAGTAGCCGATCTGGGGACCACAGCGGATTATGATCTCTGGTGGCAGGCACACAGACCAGTGCCATTGACAGATCCTAACGGGCCAGCACCAGTGGATAGGCGGTCAGTGATTCCTCGTGTACCGCGGGCCAGGCAAGGTGGCAGGGGTAGAGATGGAGGCAGGGGGAGAGGCAAAGGTAGAGATGGAGGCAGAGGTGGAGACAGAGGCAGAGATGAAGGCAAGGGTGGAGACGGAGGCAAAGACAGAGGTAGGGGTGGAGACAGAGGTAGAGGTGGGGATGATGGCAGAGGTGGAGGCAGAGGTGGGGATGATGGCGGAGATGGTCGGAGGCAACGACAGGATGGGCAGAGACAGGTCCGGAGGGTGCGCCCATGAGTGGCGAGGGTGGCATTAGATGCTATCCCCGAGGCTGGCGAGGAGGGGGAGAGAGAGGAGCAGCCCAGATATGAGGGAGAGGGTGAGGAGAGACGGGAGGAGGGGGTGGCGGTGGGGGACAGGAGGAGGAGGTGGAGGTGGGTGTGGGAGGACAGGAGGAGGAGGTGGATGTGGGGGTGGGAGGACAGGAGGAGGACGTGGCAGGATAGGAGGAGGAGGCGGATGTGGCAGAGGATGTGGCCGATGATGACGATGAGGAGGATGATGCCATGGATGATGCCGAGAGACTCCTCAGATGGCAGATGGTGGAGGGAGAGGAGGAGATACCATCCACTTCAGGGTTGCCTCAGGATGCCACGACAAATCAGAGGGTAGCCAACCTACAGCAGAGACTGGACGAGAGTATGGCCCAAGTCAGATCTTTGCAGTCAGTGTTGGAGGTAGCCCGGGTAGAGCAGGATCAGGCTATGATCCGCCAGCAGGACGCAACTTAGTGGTGTACAGAGTTCGTAGAATTATGCATAGGGCCCATAGGGGACATGGCTCGCGAGCTAGCCAGGGTGAGCACAAGGCTGGGACAATATCGGACATTATATGAGTAGTCAGTGCCACCAGAGCGATGGGATCCTACCTTGTCTCAGTCACAGTCGAGGACAGGTAGTGGACACAAATCAGGCAGTGGCAGTGGCAGCAAGAGTCACACCAGTGTCGGAGGATCTACCTTGATAGGGCACACATCAGTGCACAGGTCACATCACTCACGTCGGCACACCCCGGGTCACAGCCATGGGTCGACTAGTTCAGTGCAGAGGTCCGTACAGGGTCAGCCGCCAGTGATAGATCCATCTACCTCTCAGAGTCCGGCAACGGTGACCTCACAGATGTTTGTTACCATTGAGATGAGACCTTCATTTGCGGTTCCACCGGTAGCACAAACAGTGGCTGCTACAGATCCACCTATCACTTCAGTGCCAGGTTAAGAGTTGCCATCGTCACATTCCTCACCACAAGGGGATGATGAGAGTCTACCTTAGGGGCATACTTGTATTTGTGACACATTATGTATATTATTGAGCCTGCGAGCTCCATTTTTGGGATATCTCTTGACTTTATCTTGTGACATTGTACATTTTTATGATGATAGTATATGATGATGCAGTTTTGATGCGGCCTACCTGTGTTATGTGATGCTTTTTGCTTTATGTATTATGATATGTATGATGTATGATTTATGATGTATCATGTATGTCCTATGATGCCTATTTGTGATTTTGATGTCATGATGATGCAATGCTTAGTTATATGAGATGATGATTATGTGCATAATGTTTTTAGTTAAAGATGTAATGTTGATGATTATGTTAATGCAATGTTTGTGATTATGTATATGATTTAATGCTATGGATGATGTATGTATGGACCTAATGCAATGTTTATATGATCATGTATGCACTTATGTTTTTGGATGTCACAGGATATCATCGTAAGATGGACGAGAGAAGACGACGAGAGTGATGAGAGAAAATGACCAGACCACAGAGGAGAAGATGACGAGACTGACGGAGATGCATGTTAATTCCTAGACCAAATCCTTCAATGCTTTACTGTAGGACTTTAAGATTCATTGCTCTTTAATCATCATTGGGCAGACTGTTGTAATGGCCAACAAACACCAGGATATGACATAGATCAAGGTGTGCAAGGTCGTACCATTACGTAAGACAAACAGTCATAGACAAGGATGATCATGACTCATGCTAAGAGCGTGATTGCCCCAGTCTTTTTGTCATAATCAACCACAAGCAAAAAAAGACAAGGACAAATCATGAGATGTCGTTGCTTCTCTAAATCCTGTTTCTAGGACATCCTTGAGAAACTAGCGGCATGATTGTTGAAATACAAAACAAATAAAGCCCTTACCATGATATGTCATTGTTTTTCTAAATCCCAGAATCAGGACCTCGCTGAGAAACTAGTAGTCATGCATGTCAATCCTCATGATATGTCACTGCTTCTCTAAATCCTGCTTAGTGGGATCTCGCTGAAAAACTAATAACATGATAAACCAAAAGACAATTGTCAAGTGTTTCCCAAGTGCGTCTGGATATCCATTGTTCTGATGCCAAGATGCCATGTTTGATAATGTCAAGATGTCGAAATGTTTAAAGTTTTGATGATCTTGAAAAATGTTGAGAATTGGTGAATTCAGGAAGGACACATCCTGAATAATGCCAATGTCGAGAGGATTTGATCCCTAATAATCGTAAGGGATCCCTTGAAATGATGATGATGCCTAGGAAGGACACATCCTAAGGCATAGATGATAGAGTTGGTTCTTCAGAAGGACACATCTGAAGAATACTAATGTCACGAAGAGTGATCTTTAAATGTCAAGAGGATCACTCAAAATGTCGAATGACAATGACGATGCCTAGGAAAGACCCATCCTAAGACATAGATGACAGAGGTTATCGTTCAGAAGGACACATCTGAAGATTAACAAAGGGTTGATAGTGTTGACAGGTTACAGTGATTTGACTTGTTTTGACCGAGTTTGACTTGTGTTGACTAGATGTCGCTATTGTCATAATAATATGTGCCGATGAGTTTTGTCATGTTGCGATAAATGATTGCTAGAATTTGCTTGATGAGTGTCGTTCGTTTGGGAAAGATTTGTGTTGTCTTGAATACTTTTTGACATGTGTGCAAGTGTGATGCCATGAACCCTAATGGACTGACCTAGTGCGGCCTCGGGGGCTCATCGATAGATGGCCTTGCCTACATCATACACTCAGAGACCTCATAGTTCGACACGACCAATGACTTTGTCTTGATGACCAAAGATTGCATCATGATTTTATTTTGACAAACCTAAAAGGACTTACCTAATGTCTCGGGGACTCAAATGTGAGTCTTGCCTATGTAGCAAGTGCGCAGAGACAACGTAGTTCAGACAAATGACAAAGACTGATTGACCTGACTGACTTTGACAAGAGATGACAGTGTGTTTGCGTTCTTCGAGTAGTCTGATGTTTTGTTTGTGGTTTTCTTTAGGACGTTTTATGATTTTTAGGTCTTTTTTCAGGACATTTTGTGATGTTTTTGTCTTTTTCAAGACTTTTTGCCAATGTTTTTGTCTTTTTTCAGGACTTTTTGCCAATGTTTTTATCTTTTTTCAAGACTTTTTGCCAATGTTTTTGTGATCATATGTGACATCCACTGCAGTTGCATGATAAGCATTTTTCCCCCAGTCAGGTCCAAGACTTAGCCATTTGTAAGGAATGTGGACGGGATGCTACTGGTTTACTAGGTGGACAGTCGTCAGGACTTGATGTCAATCGTTTATCCACTATGACAGGTAGGGTAGGATGTGGTGGCAATTTGCGTAGTAATGGCGGAAATACCTTTCATCCTAGGCCAAGTTAGACAAAATGATAGTAGATGGAAGAGCAATGATTGATTACGCATGGCGCCTGTTTGCCAGGTTTTCGCCATGGTACTTGTCCAAAGTGCCTGTTTGCTAGGTTTTCACTATTGAATGAATCATTTTTCTCTTTACTATTTTCTTGATTTTTTTGATTTTTTTTTTTTGGTGTCACCAAGATGCCTGTTTGCCAGGTTTTCATCAAGGTGACAATTTTTTGCCATTTTTCATTTTTTTTTGTATCTTATGGTTTTCAACTCAATCCTTTGATGCTATGCGCAGAACCTTTGGAGATGTAAACTGTTGATGGGCTCTGTCAATTGTTCTCCATCTGGTGTAGCCAGTTGATAAGCTCTAGAACCAAAAGAAGATATGATAATGTAGGGACCCAACCAGTTTGGTTCAAATTTTCCTCGCTTTTCTTTGTCTGCTTGGTTCTTGGGGTTCTGCATGAGAACTAGGTTGCCAATGTCAAACTTTCTAACCATAACATTTTTATTGTAGCTGCGACAAAGAGAGTTCTGATATGCTTGGAGATGGTCCAGTGAATTTTGCCTTCTTTCTTCCAGCATTTTCAGCTCGTGCAAGCGTGATTGTCGGTACTCCTCTTCATTAGTTAGACCCTTCAGGGAGACTCGTAGCGAAGGAATTTTGACCTCAATGGGTAAGATGGCTTCAATACCGAAGACTAGGGCAAATGGAGTGGCCCCTGTAGGTGTACGAATGCTAGTTCGGTAAGCCCACAGAGCAGGGTTGAGTTGTATGTGCCAGTCACGGCCAGCGTCATTGATAGTCTTTTTTAGGATCTTGACAATGGTTTTATTGGATGCCTCAGCTTGACCGTTTCCTTGTGGGTAGTATGGAGATGAAAAGTGGTGTTTGATATGGAATCGCTCACATAACTCATAGACATCTTGGTTTTTAAACAGACGTCCGTTGTCAGTGATGATGGATTGCAGAAGGCCATACCGACAAATGATGTAGTTAAGGATGAACTTCGATATTTGTTTCCCGGTAATATATGTCAATGGGATGGCTTCAATCCACTTTGTGAAATACTCAGTGGCGGTAATAATGAATTTGTGGCCGTTGGATGAGGTTGGATGAATCTTACCCACGAGGTCGAGTCCCCATTGAGCGAAGGGCCAAGGAGAAGTGATCGGCCGAAATTCCTGTGCTAGAGCATGGACCAAATCACTATGAATCTGACATTTTCGACAAGTCCTGACATATTCAATTGCATCCTTTTCCATGGTTGGCCAATAATACCCAAGTCTTGTTACTTTCTTAGCTAGAGTAGGACCACTCGAATGAGATCCACATATACCGTCGTGCACTTCTCGTAAGGTCGTACATGCTTCATCGGTGTCGAGACATCTAAGGAGGGTATTGTCAAAACTACGGCGGTAAAGGGTGTCACTGACAATGGCATACCTTGCAGATTTTCTTAATGAAGGACTTCCTTTGGTTATTGGATAGGTTCGGTGGAAGGGTTTGAGATTTTAGGTAGTCATAAAAGTCCTGATACTAGGGAGAGTTGGGACCAACAAGTTCACAAACCATTTTTGATTCTGGGATATCATATGCCAGTATCAAAAGTTGTTCTACAAAGAACTCAAACTATGACACATTTTTAGGGATGTCCAAGAGAGAACTAATAGTAGCCATTGCATCAGCTGCCTTATTCTATGCCCTTGGGATTTGTTCAAAAGAAATTGATTGGAAGTATGTCAGGAAACTGTCCACCATCCTCTTGTAGGGAAGCAACTTCTCATCTTTTGTTTCATAGGCATCATTAACTTGGTTGATCACGAGCTAGGAATCCCCGAATACAAGCAACGTCTAAATTTTCCATTTAATTTCCAACTTGAGACCTGTGACTAGTGCTTCATATTCAGCAATGTTATTTGTACAAGGGAAGGTGATCTAGAATGACTTAGAAATTGAATCCCCCTGTGGTGTGATAAACAAGATTCCAACGCTAGAGCCATGACCAGTATGAGACCCATCAAAATATAGCTTCCATGGTGCTGTCGGTTCCGCATGAAAAATGGACTCATCAGGAAAATCAGTTACTAGTGGATGAGTGACTTGAATTGGTGCATCCGCTAGTTGATATGCTATTACCTGTCCTTTTATTGCCTTACGCTTGACATATTGTATGTCGTATTCGCTTAGTATCTTGACCTATTTTTCCAACCAACCTGTTAATGCCGCCCGACTTAAGAGATATTTCAGTGGATCAATCTTGGCGACCAGCTGTGTCTGGTGACTGAGCATATAGTGTCTTAGTTTTTGGGATGCAAAGACAACAGTGAGGCATGCATGTTCAATGTATGTGTAGTTCAACTCATACCCTATCAATGTGTGGCTGATGTAATAGATTGCTCTTTCTTTTCCTTCATGATCATTTTGTGCCAGCAATGCCCCCATTGCTGAACTAGTAGTCGAGATGTATAGAATTAATGGCTTTCCATGAATAGGAGGCATGAGGACTGGTGTGACAGTAGGTAATCTTTGATTTGCTCGAAGGACTCTTGACATTTATCCGTCCATACAAAGGGGATACCCTTGCGCAACAGATACTGGAACGGGTGACACTTATCTGCCAATTGAGCTATGAAATGCCGAATAGATTGTACTCTGCCTTGCAGAGTTATGAGTTCACTGATTCCTCTAGGCAGAGGCATGTCTATGATTGCTTTGACCTTTTCCGGATCGACCTCTATGCCTCTTTGGGAAACTATGTATCCCAAGAGTTTACCTGATGTGACCCCAAAAACACACTTCTTAGGGTTTAGCTGAACTTTGTACTCTTCAAGTCTCTTGAAAATTATGTCGAGTACCTTCAAATGATCTTTCCTTGTTGCTGATTTGGCCAATAGGTCATCTACATAATCCTCCATTATTTTTTGCATCATGTCATGGAAGATCATGGTCATAGCCCTTTGATATGTGGCACCTGCATTTTTGAGACCAAATGGCATGGCGTTCCAACAATATGTACCCCATGGGCAGGTAAATGTCGTTTTGTGCTGATCTTCAGGAGCAATGCGGATTTGATTATAACCGGAGAAACCATCCATCAAGGATAGCATCTCATATCCTGTTGTAAGGTCCACTATGATGTCAATGTTTGGCAAAGGAAAGTCATCCTTTGGACATGCTTTATTTAGGTCTCAGAAATCTATACATACACAGATCAACCCATTTGGCTTTGTGACTGGGACTAGATTAGAAATCCATTCAGCGTAGTCAATAGACCGTATGAATCTGGCGTCTAGTAATTTCTTTAACTCGGCCTTGACCAATAGGGCAACTTGTGGGTGCATTTTGTGCAACTTCTGCTTGACTGGTTTAGCATTAGGTAATAGTGGCAGATGGTGCAAAACCAGTTCTGGGTCCAATCCTAACATGTCAGCATAGGACCATGTGAAATTGATTTTCGTTCTGCAAAGAATTTATGAAATTTTGGTTTGTCTTCGTCAGTCAATGACGCAACAAAGAGGACCATCTTGGGGTCTTCTGTAGTTGAAATGTTATCCTCTATTGTGTCCTCAATAAGCATAGCCGATTTCTCTGTTGCATGGGGAGAAAGTCCAGTCCTCCATCTTTGGGCGCCTCAGAGAGGTTTTTACCCGCAGATACGTCCTTTATTTTTACTATTTTATCGTCAAGAGGTGCCTTTCGGTTTTCACCTAGAGACATTTCATTTTTTACTTTATTTTTACTTTTACTTTTGCAACTAGAGGACGGAGTAGTCTCGCTGAAGTATGTCGTGCAGTCTAAATCAATGGTGAATCCTTATTTGTGGTCCCCACTGGGTATGCCTTCTCATAATCCCATGAATTCGGCAATTGCCTCATCATTCTGAAATGTGTCCAGAACTGGTGGTCCTTGTTGGTCCCAATCGACTAGCTCAGGGTAAACTAAGAAGATGCCATCGTCAATGTTGGTAAATTGTGGTGAGGATGCAGAAAGCATGTAGACAGATTCAGTGATGTTATATATGAGATTATCATCATCCAAATCTACATTGGACTCTATCCAATATTCTCCTTCACTAGTGTCATATTCGTTGTCAAAATAAGGAGTGAAGGTTTTAGAGCCCTGGTTGTTAATGTTGTCTGATACCATGGATGGATTGGACTGATGGGGTTCAGATGATGGGTGTTGTACGGCATGGGAAGTGGTAGTGGGACTTTGACTATTTGGTGCCTGTTCAATTTTGAATGTTTTCCAAAATCATTGTTCAAAGGTCAGTTCTCCTAGTTTGACAAACAAATCATCAAGACAACAGTCACTTAGGGATCGTTCTGAGCCAAATTCCCACTCATGGGAGTCTGTTTCGATGAGGGTTTCCCTAGTAGTCTCGACACTATCCGAAGCATGTACTAGCTCATTTGAAAGTCCAGAGGTACATCGATCCTCATTTTTGGGTGATCCAAACCCTAATCCAAGATACTTCAGAATTTGAAAAGTTTCTATGGGTTCCCTTCGGCCAGTTTTATTTTTTCCTAGGCCACTAGTACCATCGTAGCCTTAAGCCTTCATGATGTCATAACCTTTGCCATATCTTTGAACTGGGAACGGGGGTAGTGTGACAGTATCCTTATAGATCCATCCTATAATGTCAGCAAGGTTTTCATCACTCATGTCTCCCCACTTAATAAAAACTGTGTTCGGTGGAACTTTGAAAGTTTCTTGAGGTTCCATTCTGAAACATGGCCGACCATATGTCTTTGGAGACGTGGGTATTGTTGTTATGTTGTATGTTGTATTTAGTTTGAACTCTCCGCAGCCGAGGTCCTAGATTTTGACAGTCGATTCAGTCTTAGGGCTAGTGGAAGGTGGTGGTATGGCGGAAGACGTGGATGGAGCGGATGTGGAAGATGACGTGAGTGTAGATGGGTCAATGTATTTTGAGCCAGGTGTTTCTCGGTTAATAGGTACTTGATTTTCGGAGATTCCCCTTAAGTTTGTACAATATTGGAAAGGGTCGGGATCTCCATATATGTTTATTTCTGTTCCGTCAAATGGAAATTTTAGGCATTGGTGATATGTGGACAGAACGGCTTTTAAGGCGTGAATCCATGGACGGCCAAGCAAGATGTTATATGGTAGTTCCAAATCCAGGACCTGGCAGGTTGTGTCCAGAATGACTGGTCCCACTCTGATAGGGAGAGAGATAACACCACATGAAGAGCGTTCCTCATCATCGTATGCTTTGATCACTATACTCTTCGTTGGGTCTACGCATGCATCAGAGAACCTTAGAGCCTTAACCAATTTGAGGGAGCATATGTTCAATCCTGCTCCACCATCTACTAAAACCCGTCTAACTTTGTGCTTGTGGACAAAATTTTCTATGCGCAATGCATCATTGTGGTTGATTTTAGGTGATGAATAGTCTTGATCTGAAAAGGTGACATGGTGAGGCGTAGTGAGATATCCCACCATGGTTTCAAATTGATTGGCATCGATGTCCTTAGGGACCGATGACTCTAGCAGGGTTTTATTTAGGATCTCTTTGTGTGTGGGAGAGATACGAAGCAGCTCGAGTATAGAGATTTGCGTGGGAGTCTTTCCTAACTGGTCTATGAGGTTGAACTGACTTTTGGGTTTCCATTGCTATATGGTCGGGACAGGTTTTGGCTGTTTAGCAGATGGGCCCGGTATGGTGATTTTGACTTGTCTAGCGGGAGGTGGACCAGCTATAGTGACCTTGCCACTGCGAATAGTAGCATTACATTGGGGTGCTCTCTTGACCGTAATGGTATTGATGTATTCATCGTCAGTTCAGACATTATTTATAATTGGTCCACTAGAATAATAGTACTTGGCTCGGGCGAAGTTAGCTTGATTTTGTGGGCCTGAAGTGGAGGCGTTATGAGAACCATGGTCCTGCAGTGGATTCTTATGGATAGTATGATCTGAATTGGAGGCGCATTGCGATCCACCTACTTCGATGGTGTGACTTTCGATAAGATCTTGTATTAGGTTTTTCAATTGTCGACAGTTAGAGGTTGTATGCCCTTTTTCTCAATGGTATTCGCAAAATGCATTGTCATTCCACCATGCTGGTTTGAATTGTCCTGGGTCATATGGTTTTGGTTCTTGAAGTATGATGACCCCATGCTGGAGGCATTTCCTAAGGACTTCTTCAATGGGTTCACCCAAATGAGTGTATGTGCGACCCTTAGGAAACTGTCTCATCTGACGGTATTGTCCCTGATTATTTTGACCATGCTGATTGTTTGAAGAAGTATTGGGAGGAGGTGTCAATGTCATTGTTGGTCTGTTTTGTTGTTGAACCCCTTTCAGGGCCAATACGGGACCCACCATGTTTGCAGTCTTGGCGTTAACAACACCGTCATTTGTAACGTGCTTATTTTTAACCCAATATTTTTTTTTGTCGGCGGGTGGATTGACATTTGTGTTTTTGGAACCATATCTTAGTTCTCCCTTTGCGATAAGGGCTTTCTCAATCTGGACCCCTTTTTCAACTAATTCTATAAAGTTTGTGCAACAATGCACTTGCAGTGCATATTTTAGGGGCCCCAGAAGTGTTTGGACAAACATGTCAACTTTTTCTCTTTCGGGGATGTCAATGTGACATCGACTAGCGAGGCTTCTCCATTTTTGAAAGAATGGGATAAATGTCTCACCAGCATCCTCTTGCGTGAGATTGCACAAGCTAGTGATAGAGGTATCCATGTCGATGTTGTATGCATAATTTCTTATGAATTTTTGTTTATGCTCATCCCATGTCTGGATATCCTTTTGGGTGGAAAACCATTCAAGGGTAGGACCTGCCAGACTTTTAGAAAAAATTCTCATCAAATATGTTTTTTCATAGGTGATGTCCATACAATTGGTTGCAAATTCGCGAACATGTTCAATGGGGTTTGTCTTGCCTCGATATTTTGTGAAATTGGGTGACACATATCCTGGTGGAAATGGAGGCATGTATAAGCTCGTTTCGAATGGGTATACATTTAGATCATATGATATTTCTGATTTCTTGCCTGAAATGTACATGTTTTGGATAGTTTTCTCTACATCCCTCAATCTTGTTTGGAGAGCGTCCACAGCAGGGTCATTTATGTTTCCGTACGTTGGATTTCCTGGTACACCATGTGTTCCTGTTTGTTGTGCATGAATATTGGTGTATTGTGGTGGTATGGATTGTTGTGGTATGTATGACGTGTGTGGATTGGCGTGTTGTTGGTATTGGAAGTTATGATTGGGTGCATGTTGATATTGAAAGTTATGATTGGGTGCATGTTGATGAGTATGAACGTTAGATGAGTAGGTTGGGATGTGTCCCCCAGCCATGTGTGTCGTTATTTGGGGGATGTTATGACCATGAATGTTATGATGTGTTAATGATGTCATGGGTTGTGTTACTTGGCCCCCTTGCGTGAATTGTTGAGTTTGCTTAAGAGGAATGTTTGTGTTTGTACCTTGGGAGGCAATGACATTTGACTGTGTTGTCGAGTTAACGTTTTGTTGTTGTCCTTGGATGAATACACGTCTTGTGGCTCCTCCCAAAGGATTTTGTGAAATACCACTGAGTAGATATGTTGAAGTTGTGCTCATGGTAGGAGATGGAGTTGTCAAGGGGGGATTGTTGTGACTTGATGATGCCCCCGTGGTATTTACTATCGTGGCATTTACTGTCGTGATATTTGTGGTATTAGGAATGTTGGGGGTGTTTGGGACATTGGGAGTGGCATGCACTGTCGTTGTGGTCCCAAAGGAAGTATTGCTCATAGTATTTGGAAGTTGACCACTATGTGACATGTTATGTGCGTTGTTGGTATTAGGGTCAGGAGGTGTCAAATTTAGTGTGTTAACGTCAAATCCTTGTGGTAACTTAGCTCCTTCACTCAAGAGCATAGCTAAGAATCTGTCTCTATCATGACAGACCATTGTTTCAACGAGCTGACAGGCCTCTGGGTCTTGTGCCAGTGCCTCTAAGTTTTCCTCAAGTAGTTGACCATTTTCATCTTTTTGCAAGAATGGTTCAAATGGACTGTTTGATGAGGATTGCATTGTCATTGGAGGTTGATTGTCTAAAGGTGAAAATGGATCGTAAAAGGTCCAGTTTGGGTCATTTGTGGGGTCTTGTCGAAATTTTTCCATTTGTCTCTTTTGTTTTTGGAGTCTAGTTTCCACCATAAATGAGATTTCTCAAATGGGAATGACAACTAATAATGATGATACTATGCAACGTCTAAGTTCAAAATGATGACTAGAATGACTAATGTTTTTGGATTTTTCGTGAATAGGATATGCAATGTGTAGACTTATAATGCAATTTAGGACAAGGGTACCTAAGCACTTCTAAGCTCAAACTTTGTTTTTGATTTTGACTGCCAAAGGACTTTTTTTTAAATGACAAGGTCTAAATGACTAGTGAGTTTTCCTAACTAGACTTTTGAGTTGGAAAAAATCTCACAAAAAGGACAATGACTGAAAAGGGGTTTGACAACTTAGTCCAAGAGAGCCTAGTCTCGAAAGCAATGACTTTGCAAAGTGTGCTGAGATTTGTCTAATCCTAAGTATGCAAAATGTGAACCTAGGGATAATCTAATGCCAAATGTATGCAACTAAAAAGAATGAAGGATGAAACCTATGGTGACGAATGCAAACTAATGGTTGAAAATTTGAGCAATTCAAGACTTGGTTTCTAACAGAATCTCCCTGGAAGCAGTGTTTGACAAATGGTTGACAAGTTGAAGACCTCTGGTTTCAAATATGAAGTTTCAAATTTTTGACAGGCAAATGCGTCATTTGAAGTTGTGAATGCGTCTCAGTTTATCAAATGCGGTTTGTTTTTGCAATTGCGTCTTTTGGACTGTCAGATGTGACTTGATTTAGCATATGCGGCTTTTCAGTGTTCAAATGCGTCGCGACGCCTACAGATGCGGCGTTATAAATTTCAGATGCAGTTTAACAGAGCAGTTGCAGTGCAAAAAATCAATTGCGGTTCGACAGATGCGACACAGTTTTGTTTCAAAATGATTTTCTTGTCGTTTTGATGGAAATTTTGATCCATTTGGTGAATGTTTTGTTTCAAACTATGATAAAACCAAAAAACACTTGACAAACATAGCATTTTGAATGTAACCAATCACACATCAGATAAGCACAATCCTAGGTTAGGCCATGACAGTATTCGCTAGATTCCACGCGGGTTTCCCCAACCGCATATCTGTAGTGTGTGAATTCAGAAGCTTGGCTGTACGGGCTCCCCCTTACAATGCACTCTCTTCTTAGGCCAACCAAGCTTCCAACCCCCATGAAACTCCCATGGCGAGCTGATCACCTCTACTACAAACTGCGAAAGTGTGGATGCCTTCACACTGAATGGTGCTGCGCTAGCAAATAGAAGGTTTTTGGCTTTCTATAAAAAAAATTTTAGTTTGGGACCCTCGTTCGAGTGGCCATACATGGGGCAAGAGATTAATCACCATTAAGGTGGCACTCCATCTTGAAGAGGTTAAGCTCAATAGGGTTTAAGGGAGTACAACTCCGTCCATATGACACATCCGCACTCGCAATCTTAGGTTTTCCCTTAAGATTTACATTTATATACTGGTCGGGGGTAGCTTGGCTTTAGCTCCATTGCTAGTTTGAGTCACTTTGGGGTGATGAAATCCCCACGCAGGCCCAATTTCTAGAGTTGGTAACCATTTCTCTTACACCCAAGATTGCCCGAAAGTGCAAGGGGAGAGGATACTCTGATATACCAAGTCAGGGTAATAACAGAAAAAATGGGTCTGGTTTTTTTATCACGAGGTTTTCACCAAGTGAGAGCATACTCACCTACCATTTTGAAAACACAATCAAGTAAAGAAGACATGAATGTTCTTTTTATGTGCACCAAAGTTAAATGTTTGCTAATCTATGAAAAACAAGCACAATGTTTGTTTTATTCTATCTTCGACATTCAAATCTGCAGACAAAAGATTAGTAGTTTCTTTATTAAATTATCTTTGACACACGAATAGTAATCGCCACATGCTGCAAATGGAGATTAGTAACACAAAACCCTAAGCTAGGTAACATGCAGGAAAAAAAACTAGGAAATCAGAAGACCAGAAGAAACCAGAAAGAAACCAGTAACCAGAAAACCCTAAAATCTAAAAATTAGAATGTCAAAAATGAAAGAAAATCTTTACCAGTCAAATGCAGCACGACATAGCATATGCGTCGTTCAGGACTTCGAATGCGACACGACAGAGCAGATGCGTCGTTCAAGATATCGATTGTGGCTTGTCAGAGCGATTGCGGATTTTGTGTTGGTGAATGTGTCGCGACGCATCAGATGCGTCACGAGTTTTTTAAAAAGGCGGTTGCGTCACTCCGTACCTGTACCTGCAAAACAACATAAAACACAAAAAAACGTACGGAAATAACCAGAAAAATAGAGTCGGGTTCACCAATGTAACTGAGGGTAAATTCTAAGGTTTTAGATCAGATCAATCAAATGAATGTAAATCATAAATGACAATAAACCCAAAGTTCTATAGAGCACAAAGGAAATTAAACAATAGAACAATTATACCTGTAAATCGCAATTCCCATGATTACCTCCTTAGTACCTTCTTACTTGCTGGATGATGTTGCCCTCAGATTCGTTATGTGAGCAATCTGAAAATGTTTAAGTCCTACAACAAGCCTTGAAGGATTTGTATAAAAACGTCTAAATGCCTATGACTATGACAATGTCTAAGATTTGATCACATGAAAATAATAACTCTAATGAGAAGCCTAAGAGTGCAAGTGCAAGAGTATAATGCCTATAATATGTGTGTGCATAAATATAAAATGTCAACGTGTAATCGAAAAGTGAGAGGAAAATGACATTTTATAGAAAATGTCATTTTGAGTGGACGGACGAGATTAATTGATGATGAGAACCTAAAATGAGAGGTCCAGATTAAATCTGAGAATCCCTAATCAAGGTTAGGGCAAAATCCTTAATCGAACGGTCAGAATAATATGTCAGATAATTGGATCGACGGTGGAGAATAAATGAGACAAATTAATTAAAGAAATGAAGATTTTCGAAAAATCAAGAAGATAAGATTGCCTCATTCATGAGATTCAAAAAATCAAGAAGATAAGATTTGGATTGAAGATTCGATTTGGAAAATCAAGAATCTACCCGATTACTTGATTTTTGGAAGATTAGTTACTATTTTGATTTTTTAGATTATTTATCAAAATGGACTGACAGTTAAGATTGTGATGATATTTTAAATAATTTAATTTATTTAAAATGAGAGGAATATCAAATTGGTAATTAAATAATTAAATTTAATTATTTAATTTAGCAGATAAGACTAATTAATTAAATAAATTAATCAATTTATTTAATTAAGACAATTAGTGACATATTAAATAAATAAATGTAATTCATTTATTTAATAATCAGGAAGAATTAAATGCAGAAAGGGAAATTAAATAAATTAAGAAATTTATTTAATTAAGGGAAGACTTGGACAATTAATGACGTATTTAATAAATAAATAAAATTTATTTATTTAATAATCATGAAGAATAAATGACATTAATTAATTAAATAATTATGAATTATTTAATCAATAGTCGAATGTGGACCAAGGGCATAATTAAATGTCATAATTATGCTAGGACGAAAGTGTTAAAAATGAAGCTTGCAGGCCTAGTTCATTTTTAGGTGTCTAAAGAACCCATGGTAGGAAGAGACAAGACATCATGTATCCATATGGATACTTATATATCAACATACTTGTATCATGAAAATGGTTGATATAGATAATTTACTTTGTGATAATATTAACCTTGCTAGCATGGTCAATGAGAACCCTATTTATGGTCTTCTTGTTGAACTAAGCATGTATAAATAGAGGACCGCACTCTAGACCAATAGGAAAATCAGTAGAATTAAAGGATATGATGGGGATAGGAAGGTTATAAATCTAAGATTATTGAGTGCGATC
Organism: Sequoia sempervirens; assembly: GCA_007258455.2. NCBI lineage: Eukaryota > Viridiplantae > Streptophyta > Pinopsida > Cupressales > Cupressaceae > Sequoia > Sequoia sempervirens. Next base: position 104,010,050 of record VDFB02058242.1, read on the forward strand.
ATCCACCATACTCACCATATCATTGAAGGAAGAAAGTGGTTTAACAGTAGGAGTAGGATCAAGACCAATGTGGTTAGAATAATGTTTAGGAAATGATCTTTAAAGATTTAGAATTTTTTATTTGGCTTCACAATGGATTTTTTTGACTTGTTAGGTCCATTGAGAAGTTAAATAGTACTCAAATTAATGTGATCTTTGGCTCAGGGAAAGTATTCTTGTTGGTGAAGTGAATCTGTCAAAAGTTGAGAGTGTCATTATTGAATGTGGAGTAAGTGAATGTTGTGAAAGGATACCTATACTATAACACAAAAAATATCATCTAGGGTATGCATTAAAAATAGAAGAGGTGTGAAACAAATCAGAGATAGGGGAGAAGAGCATAACAAAGATATCAGTTGTTGAGATACCAGCAGTAGAGAGAAATCTTGCAAATAAGCAAAGTAGAGTTCGAAAAATTATAGAATAAGTTTGTAACACAGAACTGGGTTCATTTATAAATCATATGTAATCTAGAGTATGTAGCTCCATAATCCAAATTATAAATTTGATTAGTTTATGCCATCAAAAATCTGAGTGGGTTCTTAGTTATGGAGTGGGTGCTTCCTTATAATTGGTGCTCTTAAAGTATGGGATTGGTGTCTCCTTAGGGATGGTGCCCTTAAACATTGTAACCAGTGAGGTTTTATTGTGAGGCTAGATTAGGATAGTAGATCCTAGTACTTAGCTATTCTCACCATGGTTTTTCTCATATTGGGTTTTCCACATATATCTAGTGTTATGTGCATTTGTGTGTTTGCATGATCTTTGCATTATGTGCATTTGTGTGTTTGCATGATCTCTGCATATTTATTTTATCTTCATTTAAAAGGATTAAAGAACCAATTTTAATTGATCTACTGATTCACCCCCCACCTCTTAGTAGATTTTTGTGTTCCAACAATTGGCATCAGAGTAATGGTTCCTTTGGAGAATCTTAATCAACTTGAGTAGATCTTGGATAGTGAACACAAGATGGCTAGTCAAGATGGTTCATCCTCAAACAAGTCACCTTTCTTTGATGGATCAAACTATTCATTTTAGAGAATTAGAATGGAAGCATATCTTCATTATGGTTTGATGTATGGATGTCAATTTTTAATGGATATACAATCCCTACTACACCTCCTACTAATCAAGCTGGAAGGAGAGCATATGAGAATAATGCTACGACAAAGAATGTTATTCTTTGTGGATTGTCAAACTCAGAATTTGTCAAATTAATGCATTATCAAACTACAAATGATGTATGGGAAAATTTGAAGAACATCTATCAAGGTGATGATAAGGTGAAGTAAGAAAAGTTGCACACTTTCAAAGGAAAATTTGAAATTCTCAAAATGAGTGAAGAATAAAAAATTGAAAATTACCTTCTTAGGGTAGATGAAATAGTAAATTTAATTAAAGACCTTGGAGAAGAAATGAAAGAACCAGTCTTTGTCAAAAAGGTACTTAGATCCTTGCCATCTAGGTATGAATCTAAAATTTCTGCAATAGATGAAGCAAGAGATCTGGATAAAATCATTGTTGATGAGTTGCATGGCACTTACTACTTATGAGATGAGAATGGGAGACACAGATACATCCAAAAGAGAAGTTGCATTCAAAGAATCCAAAAAGGAAAAGGAAAAAGCATCTACATCTAAATTTGAAGAGACTGATGAAGAAGTCAACTTTTTCAGAAGATTAAGGAGAGGCTCTAGAAAATACAGCGGTAAGTTACCCTTTAAATGTTTTAATTATGGTAAAACAGATCATTTTTCTTCTAAATTACCTTATGGAGAAAAGGATAACTCTAAGCAAGAAGAGGATAGTAAAAAGAAGAAACCCTACTTCCCTAATAAGAATGTTTTTTAGAAGAAGAAGAAGAAGAGTTTTTATGTTCAAGAGGAAAGCGATTCATTTGATGTTAATGATAGCTCAGATGATGAACAGGACTATTCCTTGGTGGTTGAAGAAAATGAATTCCTATTCATGGAAGGAGGTTTTACAGATCAAGAAAATGGAGAAGTTGAAGCATATGATGAAGAAGAAGAAGGTGAAGTAGATCTAAAAGGTGAACTAATTAGTACCTTAGATGATATTTAAAGCATGAGAAAAGAGAACAAAAATCTAAAGAACTATGCACAAAAGGAGATTAAGAAGCTAGCCAAGAATCTTGAAGAATCTGAACATGGAGTTGTAGTAAGAAATAAGGCAAGATTGGTGTGCAAGGGATATGCACAAGTTGAAGGTATAGACTTTGAGGAAACATTTTCACTAGTAGTGATATTAGAAGCTATAAGAATGTTTCTATCATTCTCTATTTATAAAGAATTTAAGGTCTATCAAATGGATGTGAAGTCTACTTTCTTAAATGGAAACCTAGAAGAGGAAGTTTACATAGAACAACCATAAGGTTTTTAGCTATTAGAAGAAGAGGATTTTGTTTTGAAGATTGAAGAAAACACTATATGGTCTAAAATAGGAACCTAGAGCATGGTATTCAAGATTAGACTAGTACCTAAAACAATAAGGATTCAACTAAGGATGTACAGATAGAAATATATACTTCAATTTAGAAGGTGAGAAAATGATATTTTTTGTTGTATATGTAAATGACACAATTTTTGGTGGTAGCAATGACAGAATATGTAAAGAGTTTGCTACTCAAATGCAAAATGAATTTGAGATGTCAATTCTATGAGAACTTTCTTTCTTCCTTGTTCTACAGATAGCATAAAATTATGATGGGATATTCATATTTTAAACTAAGTATGCTAAGGAGATGCTCAAGAAGTTTGGGATTGAAGATAGCAGACCAGTTGGTACTCCCATGATAATTGAATGTAAGTTGAGCAAGATAGATGAGTCCCCTGATGCAAATCAGACTATGTATAGATCAATGATAGGTAGCTTGTTATACCAAACTACATCAAGACCTGATATCATGCAAGCAGTGTGCATGGTTGCAAGATTTCAAGCTGCTCCTAAAGAGTCTCATGTCAACGTAGTAAAAATAATTTTTTGATATATTAAGAGTACTATTGACTATGGATTGTGGTATCCCAAGGGTGAATATTTCACTTTGACAACATATACAAATGTTGATTGGGCACAAAGTGTGGATGATAGAAGAAGCACTAGTGGTAGTGCATTTTTCCTTGGAAACAAACTTGTTTCATAACTGAGCAAGAAGCAAAAGTTAGTTACTCTTTCAACAACTAAAGAAAAGTATATGATAGAAGTGGCATGTTCTACTCAAGTGCTATGGATGAAGAAAACACTTAAATACATCAAGGTAGAGTACAAGGAACCTATCTCTATTCTTTGTGAAAATTCAAGTGTCATAATGTATCAAAGAATCCAATGATGCACTCTAGGACCAAGCATATATCTATCAAGTATCACTTCTTAAGAGAAAAGGTAGGAGATCAATAAGTTGGTATGGAATATGTGCCAACTAGGGATCAAGTTGCAGACATATTCACTAAGCCTCTTCCCAAAGAGTAATTTGAATACTTGAGGAAAAAATTGGGAGTGGTTACTCCTACATCATATCACTAAATCTTAGTGATAGGACGTGATTCCAAGGGGAGCTTGTTGCAAGAATGGAAATATTGAAGGTGTTGTCATTGATTTCAACTGGTCAACTGGTAATCCACTAGTTGTTATTGGCTCTATATGTCAAGGATATTGAGAAAATTGTAATAAAGATATGTTGTAGGTGTTCAGTGGTTGCCTCAGGTTTTGGTCCAAATTTATTCCTATGATTATGCAATTTATATATGTTGTTCATGGGTGTTAGAAGATGCTATATCCAAATTTTTGGTTGTTGATTTGTTTTTTAGTGCAAGTTGTGTTCACTAGTTGTGAACTGTGGTTTTTTGTGTTTTTGGTTGAGGTATGAGAGAAATGTTGTTGGTCCAGATTTCTCTTTGATGAAGTCTTATGATGTGTAGTTCTAAATTTTTGTTGCCTTGATTGTATTGAAGTTAATTTTAGCATTTGGAAAGTTTGTGCTTAATGGTTCTATGTGTTTTACACTAGTTTGGCCGACCTTGTGTGAAATACTACTTTCGATGCTGATGAAATGTGTTGGATCTATTGGGTCCCTATGAAGCGTGTGTTTGGGTTGCCCTTGTTATAATTCCACCCTAGGATGGTTTGGCACCGCCCTAATATTTGAATTTAGATTTGAATGGCTGACTTTGGATGTGTTTTAAAGTTGAACTTGGTATAAATGCAAGATAATTTAAGTGATATAAAATATAACAGACAAGAGTGAAGAAGAAGAGCGATAACAGAAAAGATAAAGTATAATTTGGTGCGACGTTGATTCTTTTCAGTAAGTGTTTGTGTTGTGAGTGTGGAAGATCAGTTTAAAGCTTAATGTTGAGTTTCTGAATGCAGTGAGCAGAAGGTGAACTCTATCATTCATGCAAGTTGATCGACTGATTGTGGTGGAATCCTTTGTTGCATTGGGATTGTACTCTCTATATAACAAGTCTTCTTTGACTTCTTTGTATCTCTATGGCAGTGAACCCTCCAGGTTGTTAGCCCTGTTAGATAGTGATTCCTTGTTTTGTATAGTGAGTCCTTACTTCAGGAAGTGAGCCTCTTGTAATAGGCTTTTATATTCTCTATAGTGTGAGTTAATCCTCACCATGGTTTTTCCCGCATTAGGTTTTCCACATAAATCTGGTTTTATTGTGCTTATGTGTTGGATTTGATTTTTTGTATTCGCATTTGATGATTAATCATTTAAGCAGTATTATGTATTACTTATGGTGATTGAATTAAAGGTTTAATTATGTGACAACTAATTCACCTTCCCCCCCTTAGTTATCCTATTCAACAATTGGTATTAGAGAAAGGTTCCTTGGTGAAGAGCTTAACCACTTGAAGAAGGTCCAGGATGGCTAGAAAAATAATTTTTAATTATACGAGGTTTGATGGAACTAATTATGGCATCTAGAAAGTATTGTGGATATGATGTGGAGAAATCTTTAAAAAATCCTTACACTCCTAATAATGGTCTGAGTACACCTGAAGAGATCAAAGCACATGAAGCAAACAATAAGGCGAATTTCATCTTGAAGAATAGTTTGGTACTTTCTGAGTTGATTAAGGTTTAGAATTTGAAGACTGCTAAGGAATTCTAGGATGCTTTGGAAAGAGCACATGATGGTGATGAAAGAGTTAAAGAGGTGAAATTACAGAACTTGAAGACACAGTTTGATCTTCTACATATGTCTGAAGATGAGAATATTAAACCTTATGTACAAAGATTAGATGAGATAGTGGCCAGAATGCAAGGACTTGGTGCTACTATAGATGAAACTAGGATTGTAAAGAAGATTCTTAGAACTCTTATTGATGCTTACAATGAGAAGCTGAGTTCTATTGCACAGACTATAGATTATGAGACTTGTATTAAGGATCTATTGTTAGGATTTTTGACATCTTATGAGATGAGGAAGCCCAGTCTAAGGAATGGGTGCAAATCAGAGACTGCCTTTAAAGCTACAAAAGATGAAGATCCGGATGAGGAAAAATTTGATGAAATAGAGGCTAACTTTGTAAGAAGAATGAGGAAAGGCTCTGGTAAGTATGAATATAAGTTTCCCTTTAAGTGCTTTAGTTGTGGAGAAATAGGTCATTACACTGCAAAGTGTTCAGAAAGAGCTAAAAGAAATAAACAAAGATATGAGATATAAAAGAAAGGAAAGAACATTAACAAAGCTTACTATGTGAATGAGAATGCTAGTATTTCTGATGAGGATTTAGAACATGAATATCCTGATGACAATGAATGCTTATTCTTGGTGATTAAGGATGAACATACTTCTGCTAATTTTTTGAAACAATTAAAAGAAATCCCTCCGAAGAAGGAGAAAAATGAAGGTATGATTATCTCTACCCTACATGCTAAACAAGAGAATATTTTTTGGATAGTTTATAGTGGTTGTTCACATCACATGATTGCTGATAAAAGTAAGTTTTTAAAGCTTGAAAAATATGATGGAGGCTTGGTTATGTTTGGAGATGATACTAGTGCTAAAATCTGTGGGATAGGTTAAGTGATTTTTTATGACAAACATCATACTGACGATGCCTACTATGTTAAGGGTTTAAGGCGTAATCTATTGAGTGTTGGTCAGATGTGCAGAAAAGGATATGATCTTGTGTTTAAGGATGAGAGATGTGAGATCTGGAAAGGATCCAGAACATTGATTGCTACAGGAAAGAAATTTGAAGGGACTATCTATCAACTTAAGGGTGCTTATGGATGACGTTTTATGACTCAAATTAATGACAGTTGGTTATAGAATAAGAGAATGTGTCATATGAATTTTGATAACTTGGAAAGGATTAGTGTTGTTCAAGTCATGAGAGATTTACCAAGAATTACGAATCCTATTAATGCTATTTGGAAATATTCTTAGTTTGGACAGCAAGCAAGAAATCATTACAGATCAAAGGAACAGTCTACTACTGGACTACTGGATTTAGTTCATACAAATATCTGTGGTCCTACAAGAGTAAGAAGTGATAGGGAGTGGGGTTGGAGGAACCAATCACAGGTTCTTGCTCTAGGTCTTTCTTAAAAAGATCTCCTTGGTACTTGGCTTCACCAATCTCACCTATAGGCCCCTACTCATGGCTAGGTGCCCCTGGTTGTCTAACCAACTCCTCTCCTATCAACATGCTGTCCTTCTTCCAAGTTAACCTTTGGTGCTTCATCACATTCTCTCCATTGGCCCTTAATCTTCTTAAAGATCAAATTATCTCCAACCTTCTATTGGATCCTTGCAAGGGGTGAGAGGTATTGTAAGGCTTCAAAATGATCAAAAAATGGTTCCTAAACAACCACAAGTTCCCACCTTTCCATCGCTTTGCACTATTCCTTCCCTAGGGTTTGAAAAGGGCTACAAGCCCAAAGCCCAATTAGGCCTCTGAACAGAGAAAAAATGCCTTTTTCTTCTAAACCCACCAAAGAATTAGGTTCCTTTGTTGAGGATTAGTGTTTCTCATGCCTATGCCTCAAATATTTCTAGGGTTTTATCCCTGTACAGGCCGTACACTACCCAAATGCAAAAATGATCAAGAACCTAGGGTTTCAAGCTGCTCAAAAACAGTTTCAGGACTGGTGAAAAGTTCTGCTGTCAAATGAATTGGTAAACCCTCTTCCTAAGCACCATGCTTAGCCAAGACCACCCCCTAAATTTTTCAAAAATAATTTCTTCAAGATCTCACATCCCCTGCAAGTTATGCTCCTTTTTCTCCAAGTCTGCCCCAACCAGCCCTGCACTGGCTCACCTAGGGCAAAGCTTTTCTAGCACCTCCTGCACTGCCACAAACCCTACAAGCTACCATATTTACAAGGATGGATCCTAGACACAAATCCCAAGAGGCTGTACAATTTGTATGGTGGGAGAGTATTGTAGGACTCCATTTCTCAAAACTACCTGTTACAGGCCAGAAAAAGCAGAAAATAAACTATGCACAGATAAAAGATGAAAATGATTGTTAAAAACAAATGAAAAGCACTCTAAGCTTGTACAGTGTTCACTCTACATTCTACCAACACAATAACAACAAATTTAATTCATTAAAGAACAGTTTGGACACAAAGAACAGGAAAATTTGTCTTTTTAACGTTGTTTCCTTCAATTTACAAAAATACCACTCAACAATATTCCTTCTAACCCTACCTCAGGGTTGAGTCATGCCTTAAATAGGCTTCCCAAGCAGTTGGGCTTCATGGGTTGAGCCTTTTAGATGACCTAAAGCAACCATTATAAAACCCACTGTGTTTTGCAAACTTTGGCAACTTTTTACCATTCATCAACATGATGTTGTAACACTATTTTGCACTTGTCAAATTTCTTTCCAAAAGTTCAAAATCAACCCTAAAAACCCAACACAATGGTCAACATGACCTTATGAAAGCAAAACCAAACCAAAAAAAGAACTTCAAACAAAACTTCAAACAAAACCAAGTACTTTGCCAGGTGCTCCTGCACCATTCTCCCCCTCTCAGCACAAACAACTAAGGAACTTTAAGAGAGATCAGAGACATATCAATGCCTTGTTTCTTAAAGTATGCTTCCTCTACCCAGGTAGCTTCTGATTCATTCTTATCCTTCCATTTGACAAGATGCTCCATGTACACCATTGTTCCTTGTAGTCTTCTTCACCCTTGACTCCAAGATCTTCTCTGCTTGTAGCTTGTCTAGAGTTGGTATGGAAATGTTGCTGATGTCCTTGAAGACCTCCTTACTATCCTGATCCAGATCCTTGACTATCCCTTTATACTTGATTAGATCAGCCACATTAAACATTGGGGATATGCCTAGGTCTGCTGGTAATTCCACCTTGTAAGCATTATGTCCATACTTGGCTAATATCTTGCAGGGACCCACTCTCTTCATCTGCAACTTGGTTGACATTCCCTTCTGCAACCTTGACTTGTTAAGGTGGACCATAACATATTCCCCTACTTGAAACTGCACATCTTTCCTTGACAGATCAGCTTTCTCCTTCAACTTTTGGGTTGCTATTGTAACTATCTTCTTGACTTGCTCCTGAATCTCTTTCATGGTCTGAGTGAATTCCTTTGCATGTCCTCTCCTATTCTCCATTGATCCAAGGTCTTTGAGTTCACAAATGCCTCTTGGGTGCATCCCATACACAACCTCAAAAGGAATTTTCCCTGTAGTTCTATTGACACTGTCATTATAAGCATACTCAGCTTGAGAAATCACCATATCCCAGTTCTGTCCATATTCCTTGGTTAGACACCTTAAAAGATTACCCAACACTTTGTTAACCACCTCTGTTTGACCATCGGTTTGAGGATGGTAAGCTGATCCAAATGACAGATTTGTACCCAATCTACTCCATAGAGTCTTCCAAAAGTGACTCATAAACTTCACATCTCTGTCAGAAACAATGCTTAGAGGCAAGCCATGGATCCTTACAACCTCCTTGAAGAAAAGATGAGCTATGTAGCTTGCATCATGAGTAGTTTTGCAAGGAATAAAATGACTCATCTTGCTAAATCTGTCTACCACTACATAGACACTATCAAAACCAGTCTTGGTCTTAGGAAGACCTACCACAAAATCCATGCTCACACACTCCCATGGTCTGTTAGGAATGGGCAGGGGTTGATATAAAAAAGAATTGCTAGCTCCTCCCTTAGCTTTCATGCATACAACACACTATTCCACATACCTTCTAACATCTCTTGCTAACTTAGGCCAGTAATAGAATCTTTGTACTAGCTCTAAAGTTTTATTAATGCCAAAATGCCCACTAAGACTGCCATTATGCTTTTCTTGAATCAGATTTTCCCTCATTGATCCTCTTGGAACACATAACTAATTTCCCTTAAATAACAGTCCATTTTGCAATGTATACTTAGAATATTGGCTATGAAAATGATTCTCAAAATCAGAACATACCTTGTAAGCTTCTGAGAAGTCTTCATCTTCACCATAGATGTCTTTAAAACTCTCTAATCCAATGCTCTTTAGCTGTATTTCTTGCACTGTCAACAACCTTCTGCTTAATGCATCTGCCACCTTGTTCATTTGTCCTTTCTTGTGCTTGATAGTGAATGTGAAGGCTTGGATGTATTCCATCCATTTCAAATGCCTATTACTCAACTTCTCTTGGGTGTTGATATAACTAAGTTCCTAGTTATAAGTGAAAACCACAAACTCTTTGGGTAATAAATAATGCCTCCACTTCCTAAGGGACTGCACTAAAGCATATAACTCTAGATCATAGGTAGAGTACTTTTGCTTGGCTTCACTGAGCTTTTCACTAAAGAAGGCCACAGGCCTACCTTCTTGACTAAGTACTCCTCCTAATGCTACTCCACTTGCATCACACTCAACTGTGAACAACTTGTCAAAACTAGGCAATAATAGAATAGGTTGAGTTGCCACTTCTTGTTTCAATTTTTCAAACCCTTTATCAGCCTCTTGAGTCCACTTAAACTTTGTTTTCAGACCACCTTTGATAGTATCTATGACTGGTGCACATATACCACTAAAATTCCTTATGAATTTCCTATAGAATTGAGCCAAACCATGAAAACTCCTTACCTTTGTTGTTGTGGTTGGTGTAGGCCAGTTTAGGATGGCTTCCACCTTGCTTGGATCCATCTTCAAGGTTCCCTTGGATACTAAAAAACCTAGATACACAAGCTCTTGCTTGAAAAACTCACACTTCTCAAGGTTGATTGCCAACTTCTCCTCTTGCAACCTTTTAAGAACCATCTCCACATGCTTGAGGTGTTCTTCTGTTGTCTTACTGAAAATTAGTATGTCATCAAGATATACTACCACAAATATCCCTGTGAAATCCTTAAGCACTTCATTCATTAGTCTCATGAACATGCTAGGGGCATTTGAGAGGCCAAATGGAATCACTTTCCACTCATATAACCCATCATTTGTCTTAAAAGTTGTCTTCCACTCATCTCCATCCTTAATTCTGATTTGATGGTATCCACTCTTGAGATCCAACTTAGTGAAATGTTGTGCTCCTCCAAGGCAATCCATTAAATCTTCAATTCTAGGAATTGGGAATCTATACCTAATGGTGATCCTATTGATTGCTCTAGAATCAGTACAAAGTCTCCACTTACCTCCTTTCTTAGTTGCTAAAACCATTGGTACTGCACAAGGGTTGATGCTCTTTTGAATCAATCCTTGATCCAATAATTCTTGCACTTGCCTAGCTACCTCTAGGTTCTGCTCAGGTGTAAGCTTGTATGCTGCTTTATTAGGCAATGAGGCTCCAGGTATGAAGTCAATTTGATGACTTATTGCTCTCTTTGGTGGTAGATTTGCAGGTGTACCATCACTAACTATGCTCTTGTATTTATCAAGCAACCTTTGGACTGCTTCTGGTAAGACTGTCTTTTCAGCCTTGGCTTCTTGTTTAGACTACAACACAACCACATATCCTTCATTTCCTTGGTGTAGGTCCTTAAGGAACTCCTTGCCACTACTCAACATGATGTTTGGTGCCTTTGACTATCCTTCATCTTCTTCTGACAGTGACTGCAGCTTGAAGGTTCTTCCATCCTTCTTAAATGAGATGGTGTTCTCTTTCCCATCATAAATGGCACTTCTATCATATTGCCATGGTCTACCCAGTAGTAGATGGCATGCATCCATGGGTAATACATCACAAACCAACTTTTCTTTATAGCCTCCAATTGAAAATTACATTGTTACTTGTTCATTAACCAAATCACTCTGCCCTTTGTTCAGCCATGTGACTTTGTAAGGGTTATTGTGAGGCGACTTCTCTAATTTCAGCTTAGTTACTGCCTCCTCTGAGATTATATTATCTGTTGAACCTGAATCTACAATGACTTTGCACACTTTTCCCAGTATCTTGCACCTTACTCTGAAAAGAGCTCTTCTTTGCTAGTTTCTTCCTTGATTGGTTGTCTGATCAACACTCTATTAAACATCAGATTTTCTCCTACCTCAGACTCTATATGACTGATCTCAGATGCTTTAGGACTCATGGTGTCCTCTTGTGCAATAGCCACTCTCTTTTCATTGCTTTATGATGATGCTTTCTCCGGGCACCTATAAGCAGGGTGACCTAGTTGACTACAATGATAACACTTCATGTTGGAAAAATAAGAATTGCTCCTACCTGCTCCTCTTCCTCTGTTTGAACCTCCTTGAGGTCCTCTTCCTTTGTTAAATTCTCCTCTTGAAGATGTTTCACCTCCATGCTCAGCAAGTTTTGATTCTCCTTGATTCCTTTGGTCATTTCCTCTACCTTGGTAACCACCACGCTGTCCTCTTTGATCTCTTCCTTTGCCTCTGCCCTTAGAAGCCTGATCTTGCTTCCTCTTGTTCCTTTCTTCAATCTTGATAGCCAACTGATAACATTGGTGGAATGTCTTGGGACTTAGTAAAGCCATCTCCTCCTGAATGTTCCATTTCAAGCCATTAAGGTACCTTGCCACTTTTAGATTCTCATCCTCTGTCACATTAGATCTCAAGCAAAGCTTTTGAAACTCTTTAGTATAGGTGTTTACATCTTGGTCTTTCTGCCTTAGACTTTGCCTCTTCTTGTGTAATCGAATCTCATAGTCATCTGGCATGTAGGCTTCTTTCACTTTAGTAACCATTCCTTTCCAAGTTGATATGGGATGTTTGCCTTCTTTTTCCCTCTCTGTTTGAACAAACTTCCACCATGTCAAAGCTGATCCTCTCAATCTTGACTTAGCAACCTTCACCTTCTGAGCTTCAGTGACTCCATTGCACTCAAAATGATTCTCCATGCCTTCTATCCAGTCCATGAACAAATCAGGTTCCATTTTTCCACTAAACAGTGGTATGCCCTCAAGTCCTTTTCCACTCAAGGCTTTCAATGCCTTCAAGAAAGGCTCCTCCTCCAAAACAGGGTCAGGTTCAGGGACCTTGTCTTCCTCTACAACCTCTTCTTCCTTTGGTACCTTTCCTTCCAACCTCGCATTGTTCAATGCTTTCTCAAGTTGCTCTATTCTTTCTTTTAACAATTTGTTTTCCTCCTCTTGTCCTTCAACCATCTTGGCTAGTTGTGCATTTTTCACCATGGTGGGTGATTCACTTGACTCAACTTCTGACATATAAGAAGCTTCCCAAATCTTTTGCTGCTCTGATACTAATCTGATAGGGAGTGGGGTTGGAGGAACCAATCACAGGTTCCTGATCTAGGTCTTTCTTAAAAAAATCTCATTGGTACTTGGCTTCACCAATCTCACCTATAGGCCCCTACTCATGGCTAGGTGCCCCTGGTTTTTTGACCAACTCCTCTCCTATCAACATGATGTCCTTCTTCCAAGTTAACCTTTGGTGCTTCATCACACTCTCTCCATTGGCCCTTATTCTTCTTAAAGATCAAATTATCTCCAACCTTCTATTGGATCCTTGCAAGGGGTGAGAGGTATTGTAAGGCTTCAAAATGATCAAGCAATGGTTCCTAAACAACCACAAGTTCCCACCTTTCCATCACTTTACACTATTCCTTCCCTGGGGTTTGAAAAGGGCTACAAGCCCAAAGCCCAATTAGGCCTCTGAATAGAGAACAAATGCCTTTTTCTTCTAAACCCACCAAAGAATTAGGTTCCTTTGTTGAGGATTAGTGTTTCTCATGCCTATTCCTCAGATATTTCTAGGGTTTTAGCCCTGTACAGGCCGTACACTGCCCAAATGCAAAAATGATCAAGAACCTAGGGTTTCAAGCTGCTCAGAAACAGTTTTAGGACTGGTGAAAAGTTCTACTATCAAATGAATTGGTAAACCATCTTCCTAAGCACCATGCTTAGCCAAGACCACCCCCTAAATTATTCAAAAATAATTTCTTCAAGATCTTACGTCCCCTGCAAGTTATGCTCCTTTTTCTCCAAGTCTGCCCCAACCGGACTTGCACTAGCTCGCCTAGGGCAAAGATTTTCTAGCGCCTCCTGCACTACCACAAACCCTACAAGCTACCATATTTACAAGGAGGGAGCCTAGACACAAATCCCAAGAGGCTGTACAATTTGTATGGTGGGAGAGTGCTCTAGGACTCCATTTCTCAAAACTGCCTGTTACAGGCCAGAAAAAGTAGAAAATAAACTATGCACAGATAAAAGATGAAAATGATTGCTAAAAAAAAATGAAAAGCACTCTAAGCTTGTACAATGTTCACTCTACATTCTACCAACACAATAACAGCAAATTTAATTCATTAAAGCACAGTTTGGATGCAAAGAACAGGAAAAACTGTCTTTTTAACGTTGTTTCCTTCAATTTACAAAAATACCACTCAACAATATTCCTTATAACCCTGCCTCAGGGTCGAGTCATGCCTTAAATAGGCTTCCCAAGCATTTGGGCTTCATGGGTCGAGCCTTTTAGATGACCTAAAGCAACCATTATAAAACCCACTGTGTTTTGCAAACTTTGGCAACTTTTTACCATTCATCAATATGATGTTGTAAAACTATTTTGCACTTGTCAAATTTCTTTCCCAAAGTTCAAAATCAACCCTAAACACCCAACACAATGGTCAACATGACCTTATGAAAGCAAAACCAAACCAAAAAAAGAACTTCAAACAAAATTTAAAAAAAACCAAGTACTTTGCCAGGTGCTCCTGCACCAAGAAGTCTACTTAGTTAAAGGTACTTTATTATTTTAATTGATGATTATTCTAGATATACATGGGTTACATTTCTTAGAGAGAAATAAAATTCATTGGATATATTTAAGGCATTCAAAGCTATGGTTGAAAATGAAGTGAACTTGAAGATAATATGCTTAAGGTCTGACAAAGGTGGAGAATTCACCTCCCATGAGTTTAAAATTTTGTGGAGTGGATGGAATAAAAAGAAAATTATATTCCCCAAGAACTCCTTAACAGAATGGAGTTGTTGAAAGGAAAAATAGAATAGTTCAAGAGGCTTCTAGATCAATAATTATTAAGGCTAGTTTACCAGAAGTTTACTGGAAAGAAGCTATTCATACTTCTGTTTATGTATTCAATCAAGTTCAAGCAAGAGAAAATAGTACAAAGACTCCCTATGAGCTATGTCATGGAAGAATTCCTACTGTTAAATATTTCAAGGTATTTGGAAGCAAGTGTTATATCAGAAGAGATGAAATTTTGGGTAAGTTTGATGCAAGAAGTGATGAAGGAATTTTTCTTGGATATTCTACTAATAGCAAGGCATACATATGTTTCAATAAAAGGCTTAGAAAGATTGTAGATAGCTCTAATGTCAAGGTTGATGAGACAACAAAGAATTCCATTGACATTGATGGATATGTATTTGATGAGCCTGATTGTGTAAGAATAGAAGAGATTGTGGAAGAATAGGAAAAATATGAGCAGGATGAATAGAATTAAATAGAAGAAGATTCTCTGGTGATGTCCCCTAAGACACTGAAATATGTATAGAAGAATCATTCAGAAAATCATATTATTGGAGACAAGACAAAAGTTGTGTTGACTAGAAGTAGAGTTGTTGTTGAAGTGAATCTATGTTTACTTTCTAAGATAGAACCAAAGACTGTAAGTGAAGATTGTTAAGATGAAAATTGGAAGGAAGCAATGAAAGAAGAATTTATGCAAATTGAGAAGAATCAAACTTGGGAACTAGTCCCAAGACTAGCAAATAAAAACATCATTGGATCAAAGTGGGTATTTAGAAATAAATTGAATGAGAATGGAGAAGTTGTTAGAAACAAAGCGAGGCTTGTGTGTAAAGGCTACTCACAAGTAGAATGCATAGATTTTTAGGAAAAATTTCCTCTGGTAGCAAGAATGGAATCTATAAGGATGTTATTGGAATTTTCTACTCATAAATACTTTAAGGTCTATCAAATGGATGTCAAGTCAACATTTTTCAATGGTGAACAAGAAGAAGTTTATATGGAACAACCGGAAGGATCTCAATTAACAAATCAATCAGATATGGTGTGCAAATTGAAGAAAGATTTATATGGGTTGAAGCAAGCCCCTAGAGCTTGGTATACGAGGTTAGATAGGTATTTGATTTAGCAATTTTTTAACAAAGGTATTGCAGATAGTAAGCTATACTTTAAGATTGAAAATGACAGAATCTTGATTGTAGTAGTGTATGTTGATGACATTATCTTTGGAGGAAATAAAAATATGTGCGAGAGGTTTGTGGAAGAGATGAAGAAATAATTTGAAATGTCTATGTTTGGGAAGATGAATTTATTTCTTAGGCTATAGATTAATCAAACAGAGAAGGGAATTTTCATTTCACAGTTTAAGTATGTGAGAGAGATGTTGAAGAAGTTTGGGATGGATGGTTCCAAACCGGTAAGTACTCCTATGGTGACTGGATGCAAATTGGGTAAAGATGATGATTCACCTAAGACTGATCAAAGCAAGTATAGATCTATAATTAGTGGACTATTGTATTTGACTGGTACTAGACTGGATATCATACTTGGTGTCTGTCTTGTGGCTAGATTTCAAGAAGACCCTAAGCAATCTCATTTTGATGTTGTTAAAACATTTTTTAGATATTTGAATGGAACTTCAGATTATGGATTGTAGTATCCTAAAGATAATGAATTTACACTTAGTGCCTATACAGATGAAAATTGGGTTGGATGTGTAGATGATAGGAAAAGTACAAGTGTTGGTGCATTCTTTCTTGGATGTAGATTGGTGGCATGGTCAAGTAAAAAGCAAGATTTTGTCTCCTTGTCTACTACTAAAGTTGAGTATATTGTTGCTTCATCTTGTTGTACACAAGTTCTATGGATGAAACAAACATTGAAACTTATCATAGTGGTATATGATGATCCCATTTCTATTTTTTGTGATAATACAAGTGCAATTAATATTCAAAGAATCATGTGATGCACTCGAGGATGAAGCATATATCTATTAGATATCATTTCTTAAGAGAGAAGCTCATGGAGAATGAAGTAAAGGTTGAGTATGTTCCAAAAAAGGATCAGATTGCTGATATTTTCATGCTCTTCCTAAAGATACTTTTGTGTATCTCCAAGAGAAGTCAAGGGTTATTTCCCCTCCTTTCTTAAACTAGATGCATATAGAGATGCATCAATTCGGTGGATCTATGGATCTATCTTTCTTCTGGGCCGATGTTTTGGTTGCTGCCTATAGAACCAAGATCCTAGCACCTACAAAACACAACATACAAACACATTAGAAGGTTCAAATGCAAGTCAAGATCAAAGTTCCCCATAAAATCCATTAGCAATGCTCAAAATAGGAATAAAAACAAGAACATAATGAAAAAGAAAGGGAATAGATCAAATCCTATTAAAAACATGCAAACTCTTGATCTTATGGGGGAGTTGGTGCCAATTTGATGTGGAAATTGTCCTTTCCCAACTCCTATGCAAGATTTTGATGATTGATCCACTTGGTAATTGGTTCAAATTAACTCCATGGAGAATACCTACAATAACCTAGCTATGCCTTGATGAAATTGATGAAAATGCTAATGCTTGAAGATAAAATTGAGTATAGTAAGTTTGCTGAAATTGTGGATGATCAAATGAGGAGAGAAACCTCTTATTTATAGAAAGACAAGATGGAGAAATGCCCAAAATGAAGCAATGTGGGACTAACTTTCAACCAATGGCCAAATACCACTTGTCAAGATGTGAATGGGCCAAGGATGTGCACATTTTGATGAATGTGCCCATAAATGCAATTAGGTGGAATTTGAAAATAGTGAAATGACATGTAAGAGGGAAAAAGGAATGTCTTAAATGCCACTTGGCTCAATGCATAAGATGGAATAAATGTCTTGTTGGAAGGACAAAGTCCACTTGGAAGGATTTTAAATTTGAAGGAATATTCTCTAAAAGATGCCAAGTTGAGAGAAAATAGAGATTTAATAAATGAATTAAATCTATTTTCATGTGCAAGTGGCAAAAGCTAGAGGATGGGACATGGATTAGAATTAAATTAATCAAGGGTCAATTAATTTAATGAGGGATTAGATGATGTGATTAATTGATTTAGATTTATAGGTTGATTTAAATCAAAAGATGAGAAGAATGTGATTTAGAGATTAATTAAATAAATATTTTGATTTATTTAATTAAAGGATATGAATGTTAGATTAAATCAAATAAGGTTTAATTTATTTAATTTAATAGATATACTTTAGAGATTAATTAAATAAAATGAATTATTTAATTAAATAGGGAATTAGGATTAATTAGATCAGATTGATTGATTTAATTAACAAGAGAGAATGACTTAATCAGATAAATGATTATTTATTTAATTAAGGGATGAAGAGTGATGAAAAGTTAAGAGGAGTATTCAGGTTGAAACAGTATTAGTAATTGGGATCAAGCGTGTAGCGTCAATCAGTACATTTTACGTGTTTACATTTTTACCCTCTTTGAAGCAGTGCACTACTTGTGTTGATTCAAAGAATAAACTGTCTCGATCAAAAGCCAATTTTTTTTTATTTCAAAACCTGCCCCACTGCTACCTTACCAAGTGAAAATATGCCAATATATTGCCCCCTCGAGAGAGCAGACAAAAATTTCAACTTTTTGGGTGAACTCGCGAAAAAAGAGGACAAGGTGCCTGATGGGTCCAAAAAGGCTCCAGGGGGGTCAAAAAATGAGATAAAACTCAAAAAATGGTACAAAACAGCCCTTGGTTGGGAAAAAAAAGGATCAGGGGACGAAAACCCTGACAAGACGGCTAAATAAGGTCAAAAAACCCTAAATTCAAGCATAAATAGGCCTTGAGGGGCCACTTTCAATTCATTTTCACATTCAGCCTTAAGAGATTTTTCAACTTTGAGCTCTGACACCTTCACGAGATTGCACAATGATAGCTTCCCCTACACATTTTTGACTGAGTCCAGACACACCAGAGGCTTCCTAGCACTAGACCACCGATGAGTCAACTTGATCCAAGCTTGTTTTCCGCTTTTCGTCTGCATTTAATGCCTTAGGAATCTTAGCTTTTAGGAGCGGTCCGAAATTGCACCGCTACAAATTTTAAACGGCACCACTCGACATCAAACTGCACCACCATCGCAAGAAGCGAGGCCACGACACAATTTGGAGTTTTGGTTCAAATTCCAAACTAAGGTGCCCTCGCAAAGTGCACCACCGCGGTACTCTTTAAAATTAGAGTTTCCTCTTAAACTAAATCACTTTTACAAACTGCAACGTCGTGGTGTAGTTTGGTAGTTTGAAGCATCTAGTGGCACAGTTTGGAGTTTGCAAACTGCACCCCCTTCATGGGCAGCGACGCTGAAGTTGTTTCAGGATGCCGATACAAAATAGGATCTTTTTTTTTTATGAATTCTAACACGATGAATTTTCTTGATGTAAGAGGAGGCGAGGGAGATCTATTCACAGGAGCACAGGTCTGAGAGCTTTTCAGGATTTTGGATGAGCTGACTGAGTGATAGTAGGAGCACCTGGGGCAGATCAGTCTTTGGTTCATCGCTTATGCGTTGCCCATTCAGACACACTTGGGGATGCTGACAACACTCGCTGAGAGATGGCACAACGAGACTTCCTGCTTCCACCTCCTAACAGGCAAGGCTATAGTCACACTCGAGGACGTGTGGCAGATCCAAAAACTACCCATTCAAGGCGAGTGTGTGATCTACGATATGGATGTCGAGAGGGAGGCCTACTATGATGTCATGGGCATTGATCAGATTGTATTCTGTGAGGGCCAAATTGAGCTAGAGCATCACAGGCCTATTGTTTCACCCTTTCGATTAGTTATTGTAGCTATTATTTCAGGTCTCGTCACACCAAATAGGCGGGGCTGTTATTCTTGTCCTGGATGGGGGCTCGCTTGGGAGCAAATGGTTTAGAGATGAAATTTGTTTTCATGGGGGCTAGCTCTTCTAGCCTTGTTGTACAAAGACCACGAGTTTTCCTACCTGGATAGTCAAGCTCCTGGGGCATGGGTTACACTTTTGCACATCTGGGCTTCAGAGCACATCATTGTGCTTTGTCCTCGAGTTGTTCTAGTTCCCATGGAGCTAGATGATCTGATTGTATAGCAATACAAAGGGGGTGTCTCTTTCACCCACATAGGATAGCACAGGATTCCCCACTGGAAAAGAGTCCTGGATGACATGCAAGTGTTCACATGGCAGCCATATCTTGGATGGCCTGCATGGTTCGATGATGTTCAGCAACTCTTCTTTGCCCAACAGGACAGGCTGATCCAGGGGTGAGAGAACATGATGATTGAGAGATACCTGTTGGGTAGAGTACAGAGGTAGTTCAGATAGCCACAGGACAAGCCCAACGATCAGTATGTGGCTATCTTTCTTAGGACTATGAGCCAGAGCTCCTAGGGCCACTACATACCAGCCCAGGAGGTGATCAATTCTTTCAGACAACTGGTGGCCATATTACCAAGGTCAGGTCGATGTAGGGACCACACAGGCCTACAGAGACTAGTTTCGGCCATCGCTAAGACTTACAGTGCCAGGGACACCATCCGCCCGACGCAGAGCTAGACGCAGAGGAGCAGGACAGGGCCGGGGGGATGAAGACGAGGACCAAGGAGGTAGAGGACCACAACCCAATCAAGATAAGGGCCCACAAGATCAACCACTCCCAGATCCATAGGTGGGAGAGCAAAGACAGGTTTAGGATCAGGGATGAGATGATAGGGTCCTGACACCACCTAGGGACGGGGGCCATGATCAGCCACCCGTACAGCCACCTCCCCAGCTAGACCCTAGAGATGGTTAGATTTTGCAGTTGCAGGCTCAGGTACAGGAATTGATAGCTGAGAGAGATCAGCTGTGGGTAGAGTGGGACTAGGCGGTCCAACAAAGATAGGCCGCAGAGTTACAGGCAACAGCCGAGATGGGCCAACAACAGCAGATAGAGAGCATGTATGCCTCCTCCTCCCGGAGAATAGTATCACTTCGAGCATATAGGGAGGCCATCCAGGAGGTTGACTATTACAGATTGTATTATTACTAGGCCATGCCGTGAGTAGCCCGGGTCCTCAACTTCTCACAAAGGACAGGTCATAGACCTGCAGAGGATGACAGAGAGAGAGCAGGTGGCGAGGGCAACAACCAGCAGGGTTAGGCCTATTTTTGATTGAGACAAGATTATTTTTGTGCCCCATGGGTTCATTTTCGATAGCCCCATGGGCCATTGTACTAATTGATATACACATGTACATTGATCTGATTTTTTGTACCATGACAGTGTATTATTCTGATGATATATGAGATGATGATTATTCGATGATATGCGATATGTCTTGTCTTTACTTTGATTCATTATGGATGGATTTAATTTTATATGTGCAAATGGATGCTTTTGATATATGTTATATGATGCATATGTGATAGTGTAATGGATGTTTATATGTGATATGGGATGATTATGCAATGTTATGATATGATGAATGCAAATGATGCTATGATGATGCAGATGTTTATAATGCTATGGGATGATTGTTTTCATGTTTATATAATGGATGCATATGTATGGTTTATCAGATGTTTAGAATAACCAATCTATACTATATATGAATAGAAATGCAATGCATGTGTAATGGTTAATGTTTTATATGTGATATCATATGCAATATGCAATATGCTAATGATTTTGTGGATGTAGGATGAATGCAATGATGATAATGATTTGTGATTAACTGTCATGGTACCGTGTTAGCGTGGAAAGAAAGAGATTCCAACAAGACATGAGATGATGATAATGATGATGATTACTTGCCAAGGGGTTCAGATTTTCAAAGGGCCAATTACCTTATGTTTGATTACACACATAAGTACGATGGATCAAGGTATAAAGAACTAGGATGGTGTTGTACCTAGTGTGATGGACTTTGACTCACAATCAGATAGGAGTATTCTTATTCACACATGGCATACAAAACTTTATTCAAAATGCAGTTCAGATATTTGAAACATCTCGGACCAAAACATAGGAAGATAGGCCTTCCTATGTGGTCAACGAGATACCTAAAACATCTTCCCTACACCCAAACAAAGCACACATGACAAAAGTTATATTACAAGAATATACAACAAGCACAACAGATAAAAAGATAATAATCATTGCCCCATTTCTATCTCTCTAAATCCCTTCATTTGGGACATCGAGAGGTCATCAAAATAAGTGCAAAAAGATAAGTCAAAAGACAAAGATAAAGTAAACAAACAAGCTAATGTTCTTCAATACTGCTAGCCAAGACTAAACTACGGTGATGCTTGATGTTGATGTCCATTGTAGAAAGGATGCATCCTAGGACATGACAGTATCAGATGATTTGATATGAGATTGATTGGATGATAAGCTATTGACACAAAGAGTTGACCAACTCATTTACTTACCAACCTAGACTTTAGACTTTGACCTTTTGGGTTTTCACTTTTGACTTGCTAGACTTGTTTCTAATTGTTTCACCAAAGGTTGAGGGTGATGATTGTTTATTATGAGAGATGTTTATTGTGGTTGAAAGTGAGATGAGATGGATGGATTTTTCCAAATATTTAGATATTTTTTGAAATGTTTTAAGGCATTTTTTGGTATTTTCAAGATTTTACAAATGTTTTGATTTTTTGAATTTTCAAATGTTTTGGGGTTTTCTGAGATTTTGACGAGGAGACTAACCTAAAAACCTATCCTAGGGGCCTCAAGGGCTGATCAACAGATTATCCTTGCCTACATTATACACACAGAGACCACGTAGTTCGAATGACATAGATTCGATTATTGATGAGATATAAACAAATGGATTGCCAGTTTATTATGACGGACTCCTAAAGGACTGACCTAAGTGTCTCGGGGGATGATCAAAGATCAACCTTTCCTACGTTCAACGCTCAGAGACCTGTAGTTCGACAAGATGACTCTATTTTTTGACTTTTTTGACTTTTTGACCTATTTTTGGATTTTGAATGTTTTAACTTGTTTTGGGATTTTGTGATTTTCTGATGTTTTTGGATTTTCTGATTTTGCGACTTTAAGAACATACACAAATACGATCCGATGAGATCATGCCCCTAGCGTGATGCAATAGACTACTCTGATAAAGGTAGGACAAACTAACCTTGAGAATGGGTCGAGTAGTACTAAGAGGGATCATGACATGAACACGGGACCAAGCTATGATGCGGATGCCGAACGGATGGGTGATGGATGATGAAAGCTTAATGGATGGATGATGGAAGCGTAATGGATGGATGATGCAAAATGAGTCATGAAGATCCTGGTGGATGGAGAGTGCTTATTTACACAGGGTGCCTATTTGCTAGGTTTTCACCAAGGTACTTGCCCAAAGCGCCACCGAAGTGGTTTTCATTAGAAGACGATTTTTTCTCTTTACTATTTTTAATCCTTTTTCAAATTTTTTTGGATTTTTGTTTTATTTTATTTTATTTTGTTGTCAGCATGATGCCTATTTGCCAGGTTTTCATCAGGGTGACCATTTTTTTAGGACTTTTTCTTATTTTTATTTTATTTTTTGGTTCTATACCTTGAAAGGTTTAGGCATAGAAATTTTTGAGATGGGAGCTATTGATGGGCTACTCTAGAGGCTCACCTTTTGGTGTTGATAACTAATATTCCCTTGACTTGTAGCTTGTTGTGATGATGAAGGGTCCCAACTAGTTGGGTTCAAATTTTCCTTTTCCATATGGGTTTGGGACGTTCTTCTGGTTCTCCTTTAGTACAAGTTCTTTGACTTGAAAGTTCCTGCTCCTGATCGTCTTGTTATAGCTCCTTTTGAGTCAGTTTTGATAGACCTGCAAATGGTTCAATGCATCGGTATGCCACTCATCTAGTAGCTCCAGTTCATTCAGTCTTGATACTCAGTATTCTTCATCCGTGATGAGGTTTTGCAGTGATATTCTCAATGATGGGAGCTCGATCTTGATGGGTAATGTGGCTTTTGATCAATAGACTAGGAAAAATGGGGTGGCACCTGTTGGTGTGCAGATGCCAGTCACAACCTGCATCATTGACTATATTTTGGAGGATTTTCAAAATGCTTTTATTGGTAGCTTCTGCTTGGCCATTTCCTTGGGGATAGTATGGAGTGGAGAAGAGATGTTGGATTTTGAATTTTTTGCATAGGTCACAAACATCCTAATTTTTGAATGGTGTCCCATTATTTGAGATAATAGCTTGTGGAACACCGTATCGGCATATGAGGTAGTTCAAGATGAACTTAGATATCTTCTTTCCAATTATGTATGTCATGGGGATGGCTTCCACCTACTTGGTGAAGTACTCCGTGGCAGTAATAATAAACCTGTGGCCACTGGATGAGGTGGGGGTGATTTTTCCAACGAGATCGAGCCCCCACTGCGAAAAGGGCCATGGTGTGATGATGGGATGAAGCTCTTAAGTTGGAGCATGGATTAGGTCCCCATGCTGCTGACATTGTAGACATCTTTTGACACAGTCATGTGCTTCTCTTTCCATAGTGGGCCAATAGTACCCCATCCTCACCAATTTCTTGGCCAAAGTCATTCCGCTCGAGTGTGAACCACAAATACTATTATGTATGTTAGTTAAGGCGGTCAATGCCTCCTCAGCATTTGAGCAACGTAATAGGGTTCCTTCTATGCTCCTATGATAAAGGGTATTTCCTAGCATGACGAATCAGGATAGTTTCTTGACAAAGGTTCTTTTTAGGCTTGAGGGTAAGTCACTAGGTAGGACCCCTATTCGTAAGTAGGTATAAATTTCATGGTATCAAGGATCACCGAGACCAACGATTTCACACACAAATTCTAACTCTGGTACCTCAAATGCGGGTATGAGAAGCTGCTCTACCAAGAATTCATGTCTCGAGATGTTGTGAGGGATGTCCAGTAGGGATCCAATTATTGCCATGGCATTAACTGCTCTGTTGTTTGCTATGGGAATCTACTCAAATGTGATATAAATGAATGATTATTTGAGGCTTTTTGCCAACCTTCTGTATGGAATTAGCTTATCATCCTTTGTTTGGTACTCATCATTCACTTCATTTATTATCAGCTAGGAGTCTCCATATACTCTGAGGGCCATGATGTGTTATCGCACTACTATTCTGAGAACTATGGTTAAAGCCTCATATTCTGCAATGTTATTAATGCAGGGGAATGCCAATTTGTAGGATCTAGCTATACAGTCCCCCTATGGGGTGATGAAGAAGACACCAGCCCTTGATCCATGCTGCGTGTAGGAACCATCAAAGTAGAGTTTCCATTGGTCAGCTATGCTAATATTGAAGATTGATTCATTTGGAAACTCTGATATGAGTGGATTCTCTGAATACATGGGTGCTTCTGCAAGCTAATCTACGATCACCTGGCCTTTGATTGCCTTCCGTTCCACATACTCGATGTTGTATTCAGATAGAATCATGACCCACTTCTCCATCCTACCTGTGAGCATTTCCTTTGATAGTAGGTACTTTAGGGGATCGATCTTGGCAATGAGTTTGATTTTGTGTGCCAACATGTAGTGTCAAAACTTTTGTGAAGCAAACACTACTGCTAGATAGGCTTTTTCGATGAATGAATAGTTTAACTCATGCCCGACCATTGTGCAGCTGATCTAATAGATGGCCCTTTCTGTCCCATTCTCACTGTGTTGAGCTAGGAGATCACTGAGGGCTACTATTGTTATTGATACATAGAGGATTAGTGGATTTCTTGGGATCGGTGGCATGAGGACCAAAGGTGTAAACAGATATTATTTGATTTTGTTGAAGACTTCATCACACTTTGCATCCCATTTATACGCTACTCCCTTGTGGAGTAGGTGAGAATAAGGGATTTTCTTGTCTGCCAATTGTGTTATGAGTCTGTAGATGGACTGAAGCCTGCCTTGGAGGCCTCTCAACTGTTTCAATCTTTTGGGTGCCTCCATCTCGAGGATTGTTTTTACCTTGGCAGGATCTATTTCAATACCCCTCAATGACACTATGTATCCCAATAGCTTTCTTGATTGTACACCGAAGACGCACTTCTTTTTACTTAAACGGACCTTGTATTCCTCCAGCCTATCGAAAATAGCACTCAAGGTTGCTACGTGATCTCTCCTCTTTTTGGATTTTCCTAGTATTTCATCAACATAATCTTCCATAGTTTTGTGGATCATGTTGTGAATGATTAACGTCATGGCTCTTTGGTAGGTGGCCCCAACATTCTTTAGGCCGAATGGCATCATGTTCCAGTAGTAGGTCCCCCATGGACAAGTGAAGGTCATTTTGTGTTGGTCTTCTTTGGCAATCATTATTTGGTTGTACCTAGAGAAACTGTCCATCAGAGAAAGCATTTCATGTCTTGTTGTCATATCTACAATCATGTCGATGTTAAGCAATGGGAAATCATCTTTCGGGCATGCTTTGTTTAGGTCTCTAAAATTTGTGCAGATACGGATGCCCCCATTGGGTTTTGAAATAGGAACCAGATTTGATACCCACTCCAGGTAGTCGAT
Source organism: Sequoia sempervirens (assembly GCA_007258455.2). Taxonomy (NCBI): domain Eukaryota; kingdom Viridiplantae; phylum Streptophyta; class Pinopsida; order Cupressales; family Cupressaceae; genus Sequoia; species Sequoia sempervirens. The sequence continues at coordinate 104,036,074 of VDFB02058242.1, forward strand.
TGGTCGTATAAACCCTGCATCAAGTATTTTTTTCAATTTCATCTTGACTAACAAAGCAATCTGAGGATGCATTTTCCTAAGTTTTTATCTAATGGTCTTTGCTTCGAAGTAGACTGCTAGATGATGGACCACAATCTCTAGATCAAGCCCGGGCATGTCGACATAGCTCCATGCAAAGTTGACCTTTCTCTCCTTTAAGAAGGCTGCTAGGAGCTCTTGTTCCTCTGACAACAATGACTCTGCATAAAATGTGATGTGTGGTGTTTCCTTTGTTCCCAAGTTGACTGGGTTGCATTTTTCGGCTAGAACCATTGATTTTTCTTGATGTAGAGCTCTGAGAGGAAGATTGAATCCCCCATCCTTGGGAGCCTCAGAGAGGTTTTCACCATTGGATGCATCCTTTCTTTTTACTATTTTTAGGTCAAAGAGTGTCACAGTGTGGTTTTCACTCAAAGACCTAGAGATTATTCTCAGTTTTTCGCTTTTGTGACTAAGGGATTCAATCGTTTCCCCATAGTATGCATGTGTGTCCAGCTTGATGATGAATCCTGCTTTATGATCCCCACATGGAATATTATCCCACAGTCCCATCAATTCTAAAAGTGCCTCATTTTTTTCAAATGTGTCCAAAATTGGCGGTCCTCGTTGGTTGTAATCGATGAGTTGGGGGTAAACTAGGTTGATTTCATGGTTTTGTCTAGTTCTCTCAAATGACACGGTACTAAGCATAAGGATAGAGGAATTTTTGAAGAGCCTAGGTAAATCAGTTATGGCATCTTCCTCATCACTACTACTGTAGACATCGATTATGTCGAATGTGAAATTATCTAAGGGCAGACCAGTGGATACAAGCAATTGAAGGGCAGCTGCCATTTTCTAAGGAGTTTTGACCTTCTTAACCGGGGGATTTCAGCCACATATGGTTATACTCGGAGGGTTACATCCAAGGCCAAGATTTTTCATTCGCATCTCAGGAATAATGGGTATTAGAAGCCCTTTGTCATTTTGTCCAAGCTTTTTGTTTTTGTCATAGCCCATGGCGAGCATCATTTGTAAACCCTTACTGTTGTCATCCATAGGTAGATCTGCTACCAGTCTATTGTCTTTGTACAGGAGATGGGATGGGTCCTCTTCTATTATCTCTTGGCCTAGATCTCCCCAACTTTGGAAGTTGGAAGAGCCTGCTATGAATGTTTGGGATGATGAAGCATCCTTTGATTGTGGTCGTCCTCGTGATCTAGGAGATTTTGGTAACTCTCCTACCATGAAGGAATTCTTTGGGATTGTATAGTTTCCACACCCATTGTCCTGGATAATAAACCTAATGTCGGAGATGGTGGGGATGGCAGGTGTCTCTATCATCGAAGTGGAGGTGAGAGTGGTTGGGTCAATGTATGGAGTTGATGGGCCTTCATCATTCTTTGGAACTTGGGGGATTTTGTAACATTTGGCTTCTAGGCTCTTGCAGTAAGAAAAAGGTTCGGGATCCCCATGGATAGCCACCTCTTGGCCTTGGTATGTGAATTTGACACATTGGTGGAAGGTTGATACCACTACTTGCATCGCATGGATCCACAGATACTCTAGGAGAATGTTGTAAGGAAAATCGAGGTCCAGGACCTGACAGGTGGTTTCCATAATTGTTGGCCCTACGTGAACAAGGAGTTGGATAGTGCCCTAAGACACTCTTTCTTGATCATCGTACGCCTTGATTGTGATGCCTTTTCCTTTTTCAATGGAATCATCTGAGATTCTCATATTCTTTATGAGCTTGAGGCAACAAATGTTTAAACCTGCACCTCCATCCACCAAAACCCTCTTGACTTTGTTCTTATATACTAGGACCTCCAGGTGGACTGCACGATTGTGAGATGGTTGGGAAAGAAAGCCTTGATCGGAGAATGTAAGAATATTTGGGGTAATGATGTTTCTGACCATACCTTGGAATTGTTCAGTGTCAAGATTCACGGAGACGGTGGATGAGGCTAATGCTTCTTCAAGGATCTTTTTATGGGTTGATGATATCTTCAATAACTCCATGATGGAGATCTGATCTGGAGTTCTTTTCAATTTACTAATGACATTATAGCCACTGGGAATGGATCTCGGGTTGGAAGTGGGTGCTCTAGGAGGTTGAGATGACCCTGCGATGGTAATTTTTCTACCTCTTGTGGTGACTCCACAATCAGCGTGGGCTCCTTTGATGGTGATAACAGAACAATACTCATCTAGGGATGCGATGATATGATCATAGACATGATTGAAACTTTTGAATGTTCCCTTCCCCTTATCACTATTATTGTTCCCTTTGTTGTTATGATTGGGCATCAGATTCATGTAGATTTTGAGATTTTGATTTCCCATTGGTTGTTCCACATTTATGATTTTTTGATCAATCAGGTCTTGGATTAGGTTTTTTAACCTCATGCAACTGTTAGTGGTGTGCCCTTTGATCTTGTGAAAGTCACAGAGTTGGTTTTCATTGTACCAGGGTGGTGTCACTTCTGGTTCTTGATAATTCTCATAGGTGGGATCCTTGATGAGGTTTTCATTTATCAATTTCTTCATGATGACCTCGAGTGGTTCTCCAAGGGCTGTGTACTTCCGCTTGGTGGGATTTATGTTTCGTGGGGGTGGTCCCCCTTGATTATTTAGGTTATTAACCTGATTGTCGGTTGGTTGGTGTTGTGATACTATGTTGGTTTGGGTGTTGTTCTGATCATTGTTTTGCGGTTGTTGGTAGGTTTGGGTGTTTTTCCTCGAAGCATTGATTGCAACCTTAGCATCAACCACACCATCGTTTGTGACCTTTTTTTCCTTGCCGATGTGTGAGGTTTCTCATTATAGTTGTTGGATGGGAAATTGTTTTGTTGTTCTGGATATGTGGGTGTCCCTCCTTGTGAAATAAGGGCTCATTCAATGTTAAGCACCTTAGGGACCAATTGATCATATGTGGTGATCCCTTGCACCTTGAGATGGAATGCCAAGGCTCCTTCGAGATTGGAGATGATGGTGCAAACTTATTGTTCTTATGGAATGACCCATTTGCTCCTATTGGCTTTGGATCACCATCATTGTAGGAAGGAAGCAAATGATTTGTTCTTTCCTTGTTTAAGGGTTGATAGTTCCTCTAGACTAACATCCATACCGATATTGAATGCATATTTTTTTATGAATGCATCTACTATCTCTTGGAACTTCTTGATGCCCATAGGAAGGCGAGAAAACCACTCCATGGCATGGCTAGCCAAACTTCTAGGAAATAGCCGCATCAGATAGGTATTGCCATATGTGACTTCCATGCAATGAACTTGGAATTCCCTGATGTGATCGTCAAAGATTCCCGTCCCTCGGTATCTATCAAATTTGGGGATCTCAAATCCCTTTGGGAATGGTTTCATTACAAGGCTCCTATCAAATGGATAAGGACACAAGTTGTTGGGTGTCTTTATGGTTTTCCCTTATTGAAGATCAAGTACTTGTTGGAGGGATGGGTGGATTGGTTGGTGTGTTGGTGGATGGTGCTTCCACATTCTGCTATGCCAAGTATGCTTGTACTTGTTGTTGTATCAACAACTTTTGTTGTTGATCCTGTTGTTGAGCTTTCTATTATTGTTGCACCAACAATGCTTGTTGTTGGGCTACTAGTTGGGTTGCTTCTTGCTGCTCTTGGTATTGTTTCAGTGCTTGTTGGTATGCTTTTTTTTGGGCTGCTTGCTGTTGTGTGAGGTATTGTGCTTGTTCTGGTGCTTGCTAAGCTTGGTATTGGGCTTGCGCTTGAGCTTTAGCTTGTGCTTGAGCTTGAGCTTGAGTTTGTGCTTGGGCTTGTGCTTGAGCTTGTGTAGCTTGAGCAACTTGTTGTTGTTGTTGTTGTTTCAATAATTCTTGGGCTTGTGCAGCCTTCTATGCTTGTTGTGCTTGTTGTGCGGCTAGAGCGGCTTGTGCTGCTTATGCTACTTGAGTAGCTTGCGCTGCTTGAGCGGCTTGTTGTGCAGCTAATTGGTTTTGGATTTTCTGAAGTGCCTTTTGATAAGAAGCTTGTTGAGCAACTTGTAATGTAATACTATAGTGACTTGATGTATTTTTGTTTGATGGTGGTGGATTTGGTATAGTGTTCGTTGCTGTGGTGAGAGGTATCATCGTATTGATTATTGGGATTTGGGTGGTGGATGGTGTGATTGATACACTTGGTCCTTGAGAGACCATGTTTTGAGATACTTGGGGGGTGGTTGATGATGTGATGGTGGTGGCTTGCATTATTGGGATGGTTTCCATCTGTTGTTGTGATGTCGATGACAAGATGGGAGGATTTTGTATGATATTTTGATTAATGATCAGAGGGTTGATTTGATTTTGTTGATTGATATTTGGTAAAGGGGGAAGCCCTAAACTGAGAGGTGATGTGGATATTGATGGCAAGGGGGGGAGTGGTGGAAAAGTGAGTGGCATACTCCCTTGAGGGAATGATGAAGATGTAGGGTCAAAGATGCTCCCTGGTCAAAATAAGTCTCCTTCTCCTTGCGAGGTTATGGGGAGAGAAGTTTGAGGTGTTGTGTGAAATTATGATGATGGGTCATTAGGATCGTGAAAGGTGAGGGGGACATATATATGTGATGGATTTTTTGGGATGGATTGCCCCAAGATGGTGTTTGTGTCCAAATATTGATTATTCACAAGGGGGTGTGTTTGTAATGCATTAAGAAATGTGCTCCCTCTGTTAACAATGGGTTGAGTTGGAGCAATGGATGATGTAATTTGGGGGATGGGTTGAGTGATGCTTTGGAATGGAGGTGTAGATGAGGTTTGGGGCATGGATAAAATTGGAGGCATGACCCCAAAATGTGGTTCCACAATGGTACTCACATCGAAGTCGAAAGGGAGTTTAACCCCTTGTTTTGCTAATTCAAGCATGTATAGTGTAAGATTGAGTCTCATCATGATGTTGATGATTCTATGATTCTCAGGATTTTGGACCATCTTGGTGATCTCATCTTGTGTCATTCTGAAGGAATTATTAGTGATATCCTCTACTTTACCTTCCTCTTGAGGATTTTGTGATGATGAAGGAAATTTTGTTAGAGGAATGCTTGATCCAATGGGATTCTTCTCAGAATTTGTTTGGCGTAGGTCACTTCAAGTGGATGTTTCTTTGTTGGCTTCCATGGTCCTCTTGTGTTGAGGTCTACTTTGTACCATAAAATAGGGATCAATTTTCAAGAATGTGATAGATGAATCTCTAATTCTTTTGGATTGATCTAACTTTAGGTACAAAAGAGAAAATTTAGGATGATTTAAGGATCAAAGGTATGATGGTGAAATGCGTGAAAGGTGGATGATATGAATGATTAGAACTCTTGAGAAATCTCAAAGGAGATGTTAAACTTTCGGACTTCGATTTGATGTTTTGACTTTGATTTGAGATTAGATTTGATTTGATTTGGATTTGGATAGTGAACTCATAAACTCTAAGAGGTTAGATGTTGTCCTAGAGTAAATTTGTCCTCAAGATGCTAATCTGAATAAGTGTGAGAAGAAGGATTCATCTAAACACACCTAACCAAACAAGATGATTTTTTATTGGATTTTGATTTTGGATAATGAACTCCTAAATCCCATGATGTTGGATGTTATCAAGGAATAGATTTGTTCACAAGGTTTGATAATTTGACCAAATGTATGGAGAAGGATGCATCTACACACATCTAATCAAACAAGATGATTTTTGATTGGATTTGTTTTTTATTTTCCCAAAGTTTAACATGGAGGAATTTTTCCAAGATTTTCAAGAGTTGATGGTGAGATGATTTTGGTTTGACGTTTGAAATATGGATGAAGGTTTGGTTTTGATCCTATGTGTACCTAAAAAGACTCTTGTTTATAAGACCTCGATTTTGAAGAACATGATTTTCTCTAAAAAAGGTGTTCAAATTCCCAAAAAAGATTTGGATTTTGACAATAATAGAATGAGTAAAAACTGGAATTGTTTCTTGAAGTTCTTCTATAAAAGTTGAAAAGTAGTCTTCGTCTAAATTCATATAGCATTGAGAGATTATTTTGATGTTCTTTTGGACTATGATCTTTTGATTTTGGTTTTTGGATTTTGATCTTGCATGAAATCATTTGAGACACATGTGTGGGGTTCAATTATTCTTATATTTGTTTAGTGAGTTATTTTTACCACAGACAATTTTTGATTAGGTCTTTAAGCTAGATGTATGATGCCTTAACTTCTTATAATTCCACAAAGTATATCATATGGAACTTCAATGAAATCAAGGAAAAATTTAACTATTGTTGACCTTATTAAGCAAATTGAGATGTAAATCCAAATGTTTAGAAACCTCTAAGGATAAAATCCCAAGGGCAAGAAATAACACATGAATTTTGTCAAAGATATTTGCTTCCTAAAGGGTTTGAAGTTTGATGATAATGTTGAATGTTTTTTTTCAAATTTTTATGATCAAGCAAAGTGTTTTGATTTTAAGAAAAATCACAACCCTATGGATATGAAAGACTCTATTTGTTGAATCCCCACTTGGACAAGTCCAGCTATGCCTACTTTTAGTGAATGGTTAGATGCTTGACCCCACTGGCTCCCCTCTATTACACTCACTTATACGGGGAAGCCAACCATCAGTACCCATGAAACTCTCATGGAATACTTTCCATTTCTACTAAAAGCTGTAAAAGTGTGGGGAGGCTTCAAAACGAATGTTCTTGCACCAAAAAATAGATCAAGGATTTTGGCATTTTCTAAACAAGGGTTTTAATACGGACTTTCCGTTTGTGGGGGATCACCCATTCAGTGAGAGACCATTGCTACCCTTCTCGTCAGGATGACCATCGTGATTCTTTCCTTTCAACAAGAACCCACACTTATATACTGTTTGTAAGTCACTTTTCTTTAGTGTGTTTCCGGTTGGGTCGTTCCCTTGGATGATTAATTTTTCCCACAAGGCAGGCCCTCTAAGATAAGCAAAATTGAGCAAACATATATGTAGTTCGATCGATCTTTGTTGAGAAACAAAGAGAGAACACACGCAATATGTTCCACTCACACTCACAAGATTTGTTCAATTTTAAAGTCCAAATTGAAGTGTGTGGGAAATTACTTACACAACTTAATGTCACCAAAAGGCCTTTTGATTCTCAAGATCGTCGTGAGGTGTGAGAGAAGCACATATGTCCTTTTAATGATATTACTTTGAGTAAGTAATTACAAAATGAAGGAGCACTTGTTCATTTTAAATCCACAAAGCAATGATTTGATTCTTTTTAGTGCACCAAAATGAAATATGGAAATTGTTTTGTTCAATAGTTAATCCTGAACCAAATCTAGTGAGTTTGTCCTAAAGTTCTTTTTAAGCCCTTTGTAGCAAAAAACTGAAATGTTCTTTTTAGAGCCAAAAAGAAATTTAGTAGGTCCTAAGCACATGAAAAATAACAAATTTTTAAGAGAAATTGTGAATTCTCTAAGAGTGTTAAACAAACACTAAAGTGTTCAAAAATACTTGGTATTATGAGAGAATGATGTCATTATGCCTCTTTCAATCTCATCTTTCTCCTTCACTTTGATTAGACCAACCTATAAAAAACCAATCAGAACTGCAAAACAGAGGTCAGGAAAGCAATTAATAACCCATATGATCAGAATTAAAAAAGAAAATGTCATAAAAATTTGAGATTTCACTTTTTACCTCCTTCCAGTGGTGGAGTCTGCACAGGCAGTGCAGTTTAAGGAGTCCAGCAGTGCTATATGGCAACGCTAATTCTGCAAACGTCGCTCTGTAGCAAAATAGAGAACATGATTGTGTCGGAGTTTTCACCAGTGGTGTAGTTTCGAATTGACCTAGTGGTGGAGTTTAAAAATTTAAATCTTGGGCGGGAAAGACAAAGCGTCATTGTTTGAAGTTTGAAGCGGTGCTATATGGCGACGCTAGAATGATAGTGGTTTTGTATTGCAACGCCGGTCTACTAGCGGTGCACTTCCTTGTAGACACACAAAAATAGAAAAAAGCATAAATTTTTTGATAAAAATGTGATCTAAACATGAGATCCGCCCTCCTTCTAGCGCCAAAATGTAGAACCAAGATCCTAGCACCTGTAAAACACAACAAACAAACACATTAGAAGGTTCAAATGCAATTCAAGATCAAAGTTCCCCATAAAATCCATTAGCAATTATCAAAATAGGAATAAAAACAAGAATACAATGAAAAAGCAAGGAAATAGATCAAATCCTATTAAAAACATGCAAACTCTTGATCTTATGGGGGATTTGGTGCCAATTTGATGTGGAAATTATCCCTTTCCCAACTCCTATGCAATATTTTGATGATTTGGTGATGATTGATCCACTTGGTGAGGTTCAAATGAACTCCATGGAGAAAACCTGCAATAACCTAGCTATGCCTTGATGAAATTGATGAAAATGATAATGCTTGAAGATGAAATTGAGTATAGTAAGTGTTGTCAATAGATTTGCACCCTGTTGAATGCAATATTCAGCAATCTACTGAAACATGGAAACCTCTTTCAAATGTGGGTGATCCAAACAAAAGAGGAATCTCCAGAGTGAGCTGGTTCTTCGAATGATGAATTCTATTCTAAAATAACCTCTTAGGAAAGGGATAAAAGATGACTGAACATAAAAAGCTATTTTTAACAGATGACCTTCAGAACCTAATAATGATTTAATGACGGTTATGATCTCTTCCTCACAAACAGTTTTCGGAAAGATGCAATATTTCACAACTTCTCAAGAACAATTGATGCACAAATGATTTGCATGAAGACTCGACTTGAAGCACAACATGCAACCTGTATTTTTGAACTTTCTGCATTAAGAATTACAGTTTAAGGACAAAACAAGGATTTTGTAAATAGAAATCACAAGATAAAATAAAACTAAAACTGCAAATGGACACAGAAATGAGAAGTAGGAATGTTGTCTTTATTCAACTGAAGGAGAATGCCATAATCTGGAACTGAGTACAATAATGGGTTCACAAGCTCAAAAAATTGTGTATGAGCAGGAACTCTGATCTGAACTACTGAGAGAGGAGACTTGAAAAAGACTAAGTCTTTGAAAAGAAATCTCTAGAAACCATCATCCGAGCTCAGAAAAAAGCTCAAGGAAGAAGGCCTCAAACTGTCTCAAAAAATTGTCTAAAAGAAAAAAAAGCATATTGCCTTCGTGATCACACTGTCAAGCCTCTAAAAATAGGCTAATCTTGCTCTTAAAGCTCAAAAAACACCTTATCTCTCCATGATAGATCTGAAATCTGACCAAGAGTAAAAGTCAACAAAAATCTGCTAAAAATAGCAAGAAAACACAAAGCAATTTATAGAATATCGCTTTATGATTCTGCTTTACAAGATGCAGATTTATACAATTTGTCTATTTTTTGCAATTAAAGATTTGAAAATATTTTGCAAAAAAGAAAGGCTCCTTATTTCTCCATTACAATATTTTGATTTTCTCAAAAAATCATAAACATAAAACACAGAATCTTCCCTTTCTCATCAAAATTCACATTGATTTCTTTAAAATCAATCAGAAAAAATAAAACCCTAAAAAGATCATTGACCTTTAAACAAAAGAACCTAGGTCATATGGCATCAAAACCTAATCTTAGGTCACAAGATATCCATCAATATTATCATACCCAAGGCTTCAGAAATAAATCACCAAGACCTAACCCATTGACCAACTTTAGGAATTCGGCCCCCCTCATATACATTTAGACTTAGATTTTAATAAGTCATAATGAAAACATTATGAATTTCGGCCTCCTTTCGAGATCTAACATGTGCATTGACCAAACCCTCTGGATGCTTATGGTATAGCTCGAATTAGGGCATGAGAAAAGAATGCCAAACCCTAATCATGATTTCATTTTGCACCTGTGAGTTTGAAAGAAAGAGCTCTGACTGGAAGAATATGTTGCCATGATTGTGTCGAATTTGAGCTCGTGCGCCTTGGAAATCATCATCACTCCTTCAGAAAGATGAGCTCCTCAGTGGGTAAGCTTTGTTCTATCTGTATCGAAGTTCCTTCACTTCATTATTGATTACCCAAAAGGCCCTAAGGCCGATGCCTGTATGAACTTATTCTCTAATTTTTTTCCTTTCCTTTGCTCCTCCATGCCATCATGAGCTCGAGCTTTGTTGAAGGCTCCATGAGAGAGCTATCGGGTTATGCTTCTGCCTTTGCACACAGGGTAAGTTAATTTGGTGGTTTCATTTCTGCTCATTATGGCCTTATGGTCGTGGCTAACACACTCTAATATCTCTTTATCCTGCATTTTTTGTGCTCATATCCATCATTGTTGTTCTCTCGACCCACTTTGAGAGCTGGGCTATCTTCTAAAGGCTCAAAAACTTGCCTTCTGGACCCCATCTGGAACTCTTGGCTGTAGCTAGAGTGCTTACTTCAGCCTCAAACTGGTAATTCCTCTCTACTTTCCTTGGTTCTCTGAAGACTTACAGGGTTCCTTCTCTACTCATAGATTTTGGCCATATCTGGCCGTGCCAAATGAGCACTGTAGGAAGCATTCTTTTGAATGTTTAGGCTTGACCCAGAACAGAAAAATCGATCATTATGTCTAACTGAAAGCATTTTTGCATATGGGTATTATAAAAAATAGAATAAAACTATGTTCTCTCCTTTTTGTTTCTCGATTCATCACAGAAATTCCATCTCATTGCTTTTCCCTGCTATCTCTTTTGTGGGTATTGTGAAAATCAGATGAAAGCTACACTTCTTCTACTTTGAAGCTCGAACCAGCACAAAAATTTGTACATTTTGTATTATACTGCTTTTGAATATAAAACCCATATGGGTTTTCTCCATTATTGTATTTCTTGTACTTTGAAAACAAACCCACATGTGGGTATTTGAAATTTATGAAGAGAACTATATTTTCTGGAACTTGGCTCAACACAACAATTCACATTTTGACTCAACTGCTGTCTTAGGCAAACTGTACATGGGTCACCATGATTATTACCTTTACTGTATTTTGAAAACAAACCCACATGTGGGTACCATAGATAATTGAGAATGGTTGTATTTCGTACTCCTGAAACATAGCTATTAATCTCTTTCGGAAGAAAACTGAATTTCTTTGCTCTGAAACTATTCATATGGCTCGATCCAACTCAGGAAACTTGCATTCATATTTTATTGCATTCTCCTTACTTGGGTATTCACTGTACTTGAATTTTCCATATTTTGCAACTCGAACCCTAAAATGGGTACTCAAGATTCAAATGTGTTCAGTTTAAACTTGACATTCTGCACTCTAAGAAGTAAAATGTATCTCCATTGCATCACTGCTAAAACTATCACATGGCCTCGACTGTTCAGAATTGACTAAGTCTGACCCAAATACCCAGCTGTATGTTTATCTGTGTTTAGTTATGGGCTCGACCCAAAACAATTGATGCTTTACTTTGTTATTCATGTGTCCCTCAATTTTGAAAAGAAGATAGTCTGACACTCTTGGAAATACTGCATTGATTAGAACTCTATATACTTCTGAAAAATAGAGATGCCCAAATGTAAACCCTAAAAACATTTGGGTATATGAAAAGACTGCAAAACAGTATAAAAAAAACAAAGTTGAACCCATCTCTCAAGACATTCTACTCTCCTTAATTGAAACAACATGATATTCTGGAAATGAGAGGGTATTCACTGTACTTGAATTTTCCGTATTTTGCAACTCAAACCCTAAAATGTGTACTCGAGATTCAAATGTGTTTAGTTTAAACTTGACATTCTGCACTCTAAGAAGAAAAATGTATCTCCATTGCATCACTGCTAAAACTATCACATGGCCTCGACTGTTCAGAATTGACTAAGTCTGACCCAAATACCCAGATGTATGTTTATCTGTGTTTAGTTATGGGCTCGACCCAAAACAATTGATGCTTTACTTTGTTATTCATGTGTCCCTCAATTTTGAAAAGAAGATAGTCTGACACTCTTGGAAATACTGCATTGATTAAAACTCTATATATTTCTAAAAAACAGAGATGCCCACATGTAAACCCTAAAAACATTTGGGTATATGAAAAGACTACAAAATAGTATTAAAAAAACAAAGTTGAACCCATCTCTCAAGACATTCTACTCTCCTTAATTGAAACAACATGATATTCTGGAAATGAGGCTCATGTATCTGAATCCTTGTTGAATCTGAAACAATCATTTACTTCATACTTGTAACTCTTTTGAAGACATAATAGAACAATCCCTACCATGCAATACTTGCTTAAGATATAAAAGGTTAGTGATCCCAATAATATTGAAAATTCTGGGCTTCTAAGGCATTTGAATTTTGTTAATTCTGGCATGATTCTATGCTTATCCATTGTGAAGAGAAAGACTTCTTAGATATACTGTACCCATGCATGTTTTTTTGTACGCTCAGCAGTGTCCTTTTGATTTTCCTCAACCTTGACACAGCAATTCTTGTCCTCTGCTTCCCACTCTTGGACTTCATAGAGATTTTGATTGATCATTGTAGCACCACGAACCACCTCTACTCATCAATTCATATGCCTAACTGACAACTCAGAATTCATTCTGGAAAGACAAAGCTTGCTCTTCCCTTATCATTCTGGAATGATCACTTTGTTATTACAATTCATAATGTTGTATCTACTTATTAATCAACTGGAACTGGTGATTCATTCAACACTCAAATGCATTGTCTATCCTTTGTACTCTTGGGCAACATGGTACTCTTCATGCATTTTTATGTTCCACTTATCAAACTACTTTCAGAACTGATCTCTCTCATGATGAAAATTAAATCAAACCATTAAGGCATAATGTATGCCTGCTCACTATCCTTGACTATGAATAGAATGAATTGATGAACTGAACTTGCATGACATATATGATTATGATCAGCAAGTGAAATAGAATATGAACTATTCAGCAATATCTGATGTAAATGTACCCAGCAGAATTCATTTAGTGAACTAGACTCACTGTTCACCTGTAGCCTTCAGAAAACAAACCTGATCGTTATGAATGTACAGTCGGTTTGGTAACTCGATGAATAAATCTATTTTTACAACTTCAGTTGTATTTCATTCCACTTCACGAACATGATGATGTATCTTAAAATCAGCCCATTTAATGAATAGGGCAGCATGCCGAGCTCTACCCTTTTGGGAGCCCGTTTTTCTCCACATGCTTGGTCTTCTAATAATGCTCAGCTTCATGATTTTACCTATACCTGCACAAGGAAACAAACAGTGTTAGCATAAAAATAGAATATGATGATCATGATATTGTTATCTCTCCTTCAGCTCATTTCTTTCGTATTGCACTTGATTGATTGTGTCAATGCATAGTTAATAGTAGGTTGTACTATTGTGGGTGCTCCATATAAGTTACATCATAATCGGAGCCATCAACAACCCTCCTTTCCTCTTACAGGTCGACGGAGCTCGAGAAGACAAGGTGCACCATTCAGCATCAAACATCGATAACCAGGCAATGATGATTATGTCGTCACTTATGTGTCTTCCTTTCTGCATCTCTTGTAGTGCAATGTGCTATTAGCAATGTGTTGTAACAGTTATATCCATGGCTTGTGTGGATCTTTGATTTCAATTCTTGCTTTTCAATTGAAAAGAAAATGCATTCTCATGCAATGTTGTAATATCATTGTGATTGTCGAAAACAAAAGAAGCCTTGTAAAAAAATGAGTTTTCATGAAATAAATGAAAGCATTTCAAATGCTATTTTGCTCATGTTATCAATTCTGTATTTCTTTTAATTCTGCAACATCTGAATGGCACTTTGAAAAATCTACCTCCTCTTTAAAAGCATAACTATTACTCAAAGAATAATGATAAAAACTGTGAATCAGTATTTCAACTTAAATGAAATTCCACCTTATGATGTGATAACATTCAGCCAGCTCCTCCAATTGAGCTGAGGCAAAAATTGGTAATAGTAAGTTTGCTCAAATTGTGGATGATCAAATGAGGAGAGAAACCTCTTATTTATAGAAAAACAAGATGGAAAAATGCCCAAAATGAAGCAATGTGGGACTAACTTTCAACTAATGGCCAAATGCCACTTGTCAAGACGTGAATGGGCCAAGGATGTGCACATTTTGATGAATGTACCCATAAATGCAATTAGGTGGAATTTGAAAATAGTGAAATGACATGTAAGAGGGGAAAAGGAATGTCTTAAATGCCACTTGGCTCAATGCATAAGATGGAATAAATGTCTTGTTGGATGGACAAAGTCCACTTGGAAGGATTTCAAATTTGAAGGAATATTCTCTAAAAGATGCCAAGTTGAGAGAAAATAGAGATTTAATAAATGAATTAAATCTATTTTCATGTGCAAGTGGCAAAAGCTAGAGGATGGGACATGGATTAGAATTAAATTAATCAAGGGTCAATTAATTTAATGAGGGATTAGATGATGTGACTAATTGATTTAGATTTATGGGTTGATTTAAATCAAAAGATGAGAAGAATGTGATTTAGAGATTAATTAAATAAAGATTTTGATTTATTTAATTAAAGGGGATGAATATTAGATTAAATAAAATAAGGTTTAATTTATTAATTTAATAGATATACTTTAGAGATTAATTAAATAAAATTAATTATTTAATTAAATAGGGACTTAGGGTTAATTAGATCAGATGGATTGATTTAATTAACAAGAGAGACTGACTTAATCAAATAAATGATTATTTATTTAATTAAGGAATGAAGAGTGATGACAAGTTAAGAGGATGATTCAGGTTGAAATGGTATTAGTAATCAAGATCAAGCGTGTAGCATCAATCAATACATTTTACGTGTCTACACTACCTCTCAGGGGGAGCAGGTAGTATCAGGTGTTGTCATTATGAGTATTATGTTTTTCATGTCAAAGGAGAAATCAATGTAAAATATTATTTTTCCTTTTCCATTGATGTCAAAGAGGGAGAAGAAGCATGTGAAAAGGAAAGGAAGAATGAGAGAAGAAGTGTATAAGAAATTATCTTCTAAGGGGGGAAACAAAAAAGCGTATTCAGAGCTTATATGTTGTCTTTGATGGTTTTTCACATCATGTGTTGCCATCAATGAAAAAGGGGGATATTTTTAAAAGAATTGAAAGATTGAAGGTGTTGTCATTGATGTCAAATGATCAAATGGCTATCCACTAGTTGTTATTGGTTGTATATGTCTAGGATATTGAGAAAATTGTAATAAAGATATGTTGCAGGTGTTCAGTGGTTGCTCTGAGTTTTGGTCTAGATTTACTCCTATAATTGTGTGGTTTAGATATGTTGTTCATGGGTGTTAGAAGATATTATATCTAGATTTTTGGTTGTTGATTTGTTTTTTAGTGCAAGTTGTGTTCACCAGTTGTGAACTGTGGTTTTCTATGTTTCTCATTGAGGTATAGGAGAAATGTTGTTGGTCTGGATTTCTCTTTGATGAAATCTTATTATCTGTTGTTCTAAAGTTGAGCTACTCTGATTGTATTGAAGTTAATTTTGGTGTTTGGAAAGTTCATGCTTAATGGTTCTATGTGTTCTACACCGGTTTGGTCGACCTTGTGTGAAATACTGCTTTCAAGGATGATGAAGTGTGTTGGATCTATTTGGGTCCCTATGAAGCATGTGTTTGGGTTGTCCTCATTCTAATTCCACCCTAGGATGTCTTGGAACTGACCTAATATTTGAATTTGGATTTGGATGGCCGACTTTGGATATGTTTCAAAGTTGAAGATGGTATAAATGCAAGATAAGTTAAGTGATAGAAAATATACAAGAGCAAAGAAGAAGATCGATAAGAGAAAAGAGAAAGTACAGTTTGGTGTGAAATTGATTCTATTCAGTAAGTGTGTGTGTTGCGAGTGTGGAAGATCAGTGCAATGCTTAATGTTGATTTTCCAGATGTAGTGAGCAAAAGGTGAACTCTATCATTCATGCAAGTTGATCGAGTGATTGTGGTGGAATCCTTTGTTGCATTGGGATTTTAGTCTCTCTGTAATAAGTCTTAATTTTTCTTCTTTGTATCTTTGTGGCAGTAAGCCATCTGGGTTGTTAGCCCTGTTGGACAGTGAGTCCCTATTTCAAGCAGTGAGCCTCTTGTAATCGGTTTTGATAATCTCTAGAGTGTGAGTTAATCCTCACTGTGGTTTTTCCCTCATTGGGTTTTCCAAGTAAATTTGGTGTTATTGTGTTTATGTGTTGGATTTGAGTTTTTGCATTGGTATTTGATGATTAATCATTTAAGCAGTATTATTTATTAATTATGGTGATTGAATTAAAGGTTTAATTCTATGACAATTGATTCACCCCACCTCTCAGTTGTCCTATTCAACAGAGCTTCACAGAAACCTTATTCATCCTTGGAAGAGAGGAAGTCAGGTATAATTGGTTTTAGCAATTTCTAACAACTTAATGGTTGTATATTAGACATATTCTTTCTCTTTGCATGGTATCTTTGGAAAGGGGGATAAATTGGTGACCCTTTAGCATTGATTTCAAAGCGAGAGAAGTTGAGAAAAATGCTCTGAGTTTCAAAAAAGGGGAGATATGTCAAAGGGGGAGCTTTGACTACAAACAGTTGTGTGCTTAAGGGGGAGAATGGTTGTTGTGTAGATTGGTCAATGTTGATATTGGTGTAGAGCATTTGATTTTTCCATCAATGACAAAGGGGGAGATTTTTGGTAGTTTGATTGTCATTTACGTCAAAATGGCAGTTTGGCAGTTCGATTGTCATTTGCATGGATATGTGGATTAGTGACACATGGTGAGAGATAATTGCTTGAATTATTGATTCATATTATTGTTGTGAATCACTTGAAGATCTACTGTTACAATTCATGCAAGTAAAATCGAACGGTTTTGTTTTAAAGCAAGGAGGGTAAATGAGATACGCTAGATCATGGTGTGAATTTCAAGATCGATGGCCTGCATTCAAATATTGGACTATGTCAATGTTAGGTGAATGGAATTATGGGACAAAAAAATGAGTTAACCAATCAAGCTAAATTCTTGCGAAGGATTGGAAGAAATGAGCGACACCATTAATGCACAGGAAGCTATTGATTTGGAATAAGATCAAGCAAGCAGGATTATGTCATAAAATACAAATCAAATCCTAAGATTGTGATACACTAAACATAACAAATGCATTGAATTAGGTTGGTGGTGTTTGGCTCGAGGAGAGATGGCTTGTTTGTGAAGCTATGTGAGTGAATTTGAATGGCTAAGTGTAGTGTGGCTGAGAGAGATTGAATATTGTAAGTGTGTGAAGTATTGATTATGCCTATGCTATGAAAGGGATACCTAGACTGATATACATAAAACATCATCTAGGATATGCATTGAGTTACAGAGGCTTGTATGATACAATAGAGAAAGAGGAAAGAGAAGAGAAGAGAAGAGAAATGAATTGTTGAATTAATAGAGCAAAGAATGAGTAGTTACATAACAATTTTGCAACATTGAACTGGATTCATTTTGGAATCAATTGTAATCTTGAGTTTTAGCTCCATACTTTCATTGTAAATCTAGTTGGTGCTCAGTTAGGGAGTGGGTTCTTCCTTAGAGTTGGTACTCTTAAATCAAGGGATTAATGCCTCCTTAGGGTTGGTTTCCTTAAGCATTGTAACCAGTGAAGTTCTATTGTGAGGTTGGATTAAGATAGTAGATCTTAGTATCTATTATTGTCATGATTTTTCCCATATTGGCTTTTTCATGTATATTTGGCGTTATCTGCATTTGTGTGTTTACATGATCTTTGTATATTTATTTTATCTACATTTAAAAGGATTAAAGAGAGTTTTAATTGATCAACCGATTCACCCTCCCTCTTAGTAGATTTTTGTGTTCCAACATCAATGGCAGCCATGGCATTTATTGCCTTGTTGTTTAGTCTTGGAACCTGCTCAAATGTGATATCAGTGAAGTATTTCTTGAAACTATCCCCCATTTTCTTATAAGATAGAATTTTTTCATCCTTGGTTTGATACTCATCATTCACTTGCATTATAACTAGTTGAGAATCTCCATAGACATGAATTTTCTTGAGTTGTCATTGTATTGTCATTCTAAGTCTGTTGATTAGTGCTTTCTACTCTACTCTTTTGTTTGTACATGGGAATGCCAAACAATATGATTTGGGTATACAATCACCATGGGGGTAATAAATAGTATACTTTTTATTGATCCATGTTGTGTGTACAATTCATCAAAGTAAAATTTCTATACTTGAGCTAGGATGACTGTGAATATACCCTCATCCAAAAAATTTGACACTATCGAGTGATCATCTGTAATAGGGGCATCTGCTAGTTGATCTGCAATTACTTGACCTTTGATCACCTTCTTATCGACATATTCAATATCAAATTTACTAAGGATAATTACCCATTTATCCAAATGACCTATGAGTGCAACCTTGCTCGATAGATAGTTCAGAGGATCAATTTGTGAAATAAGTTTGTTTTGGTGGTTGAGCATATAATGTCTTAGCTTCTATGAATCCAAAAAAATTGCTAAATAGGCACGTTCAATCAATGAATAATTGATTTTGTAACCTACTAGATTACAATTGATGTAATAGACCTCCCTTTCTCTACCTGTATCATTGTTTTGTGCAAGCAGTGCTCCTAAACATGGCTAGTGTGATAGATATATAAAATATCAAAGGTTTTCTATGAACTAGTGGAATTAAGACTAGGGGAGATGCTAGATAATCCTTGATTTGTTGGAATGCCTTTTGACAATTTTTTTTGTCCCATTTGAAAGTAACACCCTTGTGCAAAAGGTGTGTAAATGGGTGGCATTTATTTGCTAATTGTGAAATAAAGTGGTGAGTGGATTGGAGCTTTCCCTATAAACGTTGTAGTTGTTTGAGAGTGGTGGGAGGAGGCATGTCAATTATGGTTATTACCTTCTCTAGGTTGACCTCAATGCGTGGTTTGGATACAATGTATCCCAATAATTTTCCATATGCACCCCAAAAACACATTTCTTAGGATTTAGCTGAAGTTTATACTACTCCAATCTATCAAAAATGTTATCCAGTGTAAGGATATGGCCTTCCCCGGTGATTGATTTCACATTAGATCATCAACATAGTCTTGCATCAAGATATGTGGATTAGTGACACATGGTGATTGATTTCAAAGTAGATCATCAACATAGTCTTCCATCAAAATATGTGGAACCTTGTGTTGACTTGGGTTGACCAGCGTGGATATGTGGATTAGCGACACATGGTGAGAGACGATTTCTCAAATTATTGATTCACATTATTGTTGTGAACCACTTAAATATCTATGGTTACAATTAATGCAAGTCAAATCAAATGGTTTTGTTTTAAAGCAAGGTGGGTAAATGAGATATGCTAGATTATGGTGTGAATTTCAAGATCTATGGCCTGCATTCAAATATTGGACTATGTCAATGATTAGGTGAATGGAATTATGGCACAAAAAAATGAGTTAACCAATCCAACTACATTCTTGCGAAGGATTGGAAGAAATGAGCGACACCATTAATGCACAGGCAGCTATGGATTTGGAATAAGATCAAGCAAGCAGGAGTATGTCATAAAATACAAATCAAATCCTAAGATTGTGATACACTAAACATAGAAAATGCATTGAATTAGGTTGGTGGTGTTTGGCTTGAGGAGAGATCGCTTCTTGGTGAAGCTATGTGAGTGAAATTGAACGGGTAAGTGTAGTGTAGCTGAGAGAGATTGAAGATTGTAAGTGTGTTAATTATTGAGTATGCATATGCTATGAAAGGGATACCTAGACTAATATACATAAAACATCATCTAGGATATGCATTGAGTTACAGAAGCTTGTATGATACAATAGAGAAAGAGGAAAGAGAAGAGAAGAGCAGAGAAATGAATTGTTGACTTAATAGATCAAAGAATGAGTAGTTACAAAACAAGTTTGCAACATTGAAATGGATTCATTTTTGAATCATTTGTAATCTTGAGTTTTAGCTCCATACTTTCATTGTAAATTTGGTTGGTTGGCTCCATCAAATAGTTGGCTTGGTGCTCAGTTATGGAGTGGGTGCTTCCTTAGAGTTGGTACTCCTAAATCAAGGGATTAGTGCCTCCTTAGGGTTGGCACCCTTAAACATTGTAACCAGTGAAGTTCTATTGTGAGACTAGATTAAGATAGTAGATCTTAGTATCTATTCTCACCATGGTTTTTCCCATATTGGTTTTTTCATGTATATTTGGTGTTATCTACATTTGTGTGTTAAATGATCTTTGTATATTTATTTTATCTACATTTAAAAGGATTAAAGAGAGTTTTAATTGATCAACTGATTCACCCGCCCTCTCAGTAGATTGTTGAGTTCCAACATCAATGGAAGCCATGGAATCTATTGCATTGTTGCTTAGTCTTGGAACCTATTCAAATGTGATATCAGTGAAGTATTTCTTGAAACTATCCACCATTTTCTTATAAGATAGAATTTTTTCATCCTTGGTTTGATACTCATCATTCACTTACCTTATAACTAGTTGAGAATCTCCATAGACATGAATTTTCTTGAGTTGTCATTGTATTGTCGTTCTAAGTCTGTTGATTAGTGCTTTGTACTCTACTCTTTTGTTTGTACATGGGAATGCCATACAATATGGTTTGGGTATACAATCACCTTGGGGGTAATAAATAGTATACTTGTTATTGATCCATGTTGTGTGTACGATTCATCAAAGTAAAATTTCCATACTTGAGTTGGGGTGACTATGAATATACCCTCATCCAAAAAAAAATGACACTATCGAGTGATCATCTGTAATAGGGGCATCTGCTAGTTGATTTGCAATTACTTGACCTTTGATCACCTTCTTGTCGACATATTCAATATCAAATTTACTAAGGATAATTACCCATTTAGCCAAATGACCTATGAGTGTGACCTTGCTCAATAGATACTTGAGAGGATCAATTTGTCCAATAAGTTTGTTTTGATGGTTGAACATATAATGTTTTAGCTTCTATGAATCCAAAACAACTGCTAAATAGGCATGTTCGATCAATGAATAGTTCAGTTTTTAACCTACCAGAGTACAACTGATGTAATAGACCTACCTTTCTCTACCTGTATCATTGTTTTGTGCTAGGAGTACTCCTAAACATGGCTAGTGTGATAGATATATACAATATCAAAGGTTTTCTATGAACTAGTGGAATTAAGACTAGGGGAGATGCTAGATAATCCTTGAGTTGTTGGATTTCCTTTTGACAATTGTTTTTGTCCCATTTGAAAGTAACACCCTTGTGCAAAAGGTGTGTAAATGGGTGACATTTATATGCTAATTGTGAAAGAAAGTGGTGAGTGGATTGGTGCTTTCCCTATAAATGTTGCATTTGTTTGAGAGTGGTGGGAGGAGGCATGTCAATTATGGTTATTACCTTCTCTAGGTTGACCTCAATGCCTGGTTTGGATACAATGTATCCCAATAATTTTCCATATGCACCCCAAAAACACATTTCTTAGGATTTAGCCAAAGTTTATACTACTCCAATCTATCAAAAATGTTATCCAAATGTGAGGATATGGCCTTCCTTAGTGATTGATTTCACAGTAGATCATCAACATAGTATTCCATCAAGATATGCATCATGTCATGGAAGATAGTTGTCATAGCTCATTGATAGGTAGTTGTGGTGCTTTTAAGACTGAAATGCATGCCATTCCAACAAAAGGTACCCCATGGATAGGTGAATATTTTTTTGTGTTGGTCTTTAGTGGTAATGTGAATCTAATTGTATCCTAAGAATCCATCCATTAAGGATAACATTTTATGCCCCGATGTTAAATCTACAACCATATCTATGTTAGGTAAAGGGAAATCATCTTGTGGGCATGCCTTGTTTAGATCTCTAAAGTTTGTGCATATACAAATTCCCCCAATGGGTTTATTGATTGGGACCAAGTTTGATATCCATTCAACATAATCAATTGGTATAATGAAGCCCACATCTAACAAATTCTGAAGTTCTACTTTGACCAACAATGCTATCTATAGGTGCATTTTATATAGCTTCTATTTCATTGGTTTTAACCTCGGTGTTACTATTAGATGATATAGTTCTAGATTAGGATCAAATCCAGGAATTTCTATAGCACCATGCAAATTTTATTTGTATGTTCTTGAAAAATGCCATGAAATTGATAATTTTCTCCTCAAATAAAGAAGTTGAAAAGTATGTTATTCTGACACTATTTATAGTACTGATGTATGCCTCCTTGGAGTTCTCAATAAGAACTGGAGATCTCTGTTGATATGTAGGGATAATTTCAAACCTTCCATCCTTGGGTGCCTCATAAAGGTTTTCACCCTCAAATATGTCCTTTATTTTTTACTTTTCTTTGGTCTGAAAGTGCCACATGATGGTTTTCACTAGGGGACTTATTTATATATTTTATGTATTTGCAACTGAAAATTTTGGAATCTTCCCAAAAGTATGTCATTGTGTCTAGCTCTATGATAAATTCAAATCTATGATCTCCTAGGGGTATCCCATATCAAATTCCCAAAAACTCAACTATATCTTCATTGTTCTGGAATGTGTCTATACTAGGTGGATCTCATTGGTCCCAATCAATAAGTTGGGGGTATATAAGTGGAAGGTTTTTATTGGAATTTGAAGGCTCAAAAGACATATGGGATATTGTGTAAATATTACGATCATGGAATAGGTCAACAATACATTTGAAAGTCATTGTTGGTATCCTCATTAGATGACTTACTCATGGAAGGAGTTTTATCTGTATCTACAAGTGTACTTTTGATAGTTGAAGACACAATATCTAGTTTCCCAAATCCAAGTCTTGTATAGCATAGTTTGATAGGTATTATGATAAGTTCCATCATCCCTTGCTTATGTGCACCAAGTCCACTATGGCCATCATATCTCATGTTTTCCATTATCGAGAAACCTTTAATGTAATTTTCTACTGGTAATGCGATAGTATCTTCTTTATCATTGTAGATCCACTTGGATATGTTGTCATCTAAAAATTATTTATCCAACTCCCCTGATTTGGAAAAAGTAGTCGACTGCATTTTATTATCATGGTTGATGCTGCTTGATTTTTACCTAGTTTTCTCTATGGTCTAGGTAACGATGGAAGCTGAACTTTACAAAAATATTGTGTCATATCGTATCCCCCACACCCCTTGTATTTGACCTAAATCTTAACTTTGGGAGTAACCATGGACTAAGTAGATGTTTGAATTAGTTCCAAAGGGTCTGTGTCGGATTTGGAGGAGGATGCTTTAGTGTTGTTGGGAACATGAAATATGGTGGATCCTCTCAATTTACTATAATATGTAAAATTATTTGGATCTTTCAAAATGGTTACTTCATTTCCTTCATGATAGAACTTGAGACACTTGTGAAAATTAGAGGGTATGGCTTGTATGGCATGAATTCATAGGCAAACAAGAAGTATGTTTTATGGGAATTCTATGTCCACTACCTAGCATACTATGTCTTTGAATGTTGGTCAAACTCTAATTGGAAGAGTAATGGTCCCTTTGGAGGATCGTTCAACATCATCATAATCTCTAATCAGTATCTTCCTAGTTGAATCTATAACTTCCTCAGAGTATAAAAATGTTTTAACCATTTTTTTTTAAACCACCACCACCATCTATTAGGACATGTTTTATGTGGTGTTTGTGTACAAATATTTCTAGGTGAAGGGCATAATTGTGAGTAGGAAAATGTGATGTAATTTATTTATCCAAAAATTCTAGATGATATGAAGACGTGATATGACTGACCATAGCTTGAAATTGGTCCACTTTAAGATCTATTGGTACTGATGAGTCCTTGAGAGCTTTATCTAATGTATCCATATGCATTGATGATATGCGCAAAAGCTCGAGAATGGATATTAGGCTAGTGTTTTATTCAATTGATTCATTAGATTGTATTATGGGGTTATGGTGTGACAAGGCTCCTTGTAGAGTTATTTTTCCTCTGCATGTTGTAAAGTTACACTCTGGATTGGCATTCTTTATAGTGATCGTCAATAAATGGTTGTCAACTTCCTTAATATAGTGAAATGTATAATCAAAGTTGACAATTGTATAATTGGTACTATTGCCTGAGGTACTACCCTAGGCATTTCCTTGTTTGTGATTGTGTAAGGTATGTTTAAAGATCACATGGTCACTGCTTGAGGATTTTTTTGGTTTTCAACACCAATATCTCCTTTGTCTATTAAGTCTTGAATAAGGTGTTCCTGTTTGAAATAGTTGGCAGTTTTGTGTCCTTTTTCCCTGTGGTAATCACATAAATTGATGTCTTTCCACCACGTTGGTTTGAATTATGGTTCAAATTGATTGATTTATAGAAGAGTGACTACAGTTTCTTGTATTATTTTGTGAAACACAAACTCGATGGGTTCTCCTAAAGGAGTGAATTTTCGTCATGGGTTGTTGTTGAGTCTATGAGGTGGCCATTGTGTTCTATCCTAGGTATTTATTGATGTCTAAATAGTGTTTGGTGCTTGAATGTGCAAGGCAGGTTGAACAATTTGATCCATTTTCAAACCACACTATCATTGATGAATTTGTATTCTTATTCTAATAGCGATACTTGTCATTTGAAGAGTTTGAATAGGTTTTGTTTTCCTTGAAGATTTTAACAAGTCCTTTGGAAATTAGGGTCAATAGTAAGCCCTTTTTCAATGACTTCATCAAAGGAATTATAGCATAGCATTTTTAACTGAAATCCTACTTCAATGTTCATGTTTTGAATAAACATCTCAACCAATTTTTTTCTAGGATATGGCATGGGCTTTACTAGCTAAGTTTTTCCACCTTTGTAAGAAGAAGGAAAATGTTTCTCCATCATTTTGTTTAGTTATGCATAAGTTAGTCATTGTTGTTACATGATCCATGTTATATGAGAAATGTGAGACAAACTTATCAACTCTCATTAAAGATCCTCATGCCACCAAAACACTCAATGGCTTGCCATCCTAGGCTTCTTGGGATGAGGTGCATTAGATATGTATCGTTATGCATTACCTCTAAACAAGCTACGTAAAATTCTCGCATGTGATCACAAGTGTCTCCCTTTCCTTTATATTTATCAAATTTGGGTATTTTAAAGTTATGTGGAAAGGGTGGCATATATAAAGTCATATCGAATGGGTAGGGGCATATGTCTTCTAATGTATAGCTCTTTTTCTTCGACCCCATGTGGATATATTCCATTTGTTGTTGTAAGGTTTGAATTTGAAAAGCTAGATTATTGGGATTTGTTGCATTGTAAGTGGATGTAGGATGTCATGATTGCTGACCTTAGAGGTAGTTTGATGATGATGGATGTTGATTACCATATGGAGGGTTTTTGGTGTTGTAAGCATGACCAGATGGGTTAGTATGTTATTATGTATGATGTTCGTATTGTGGATGGAGGTTTTATTAGGATTGTATGTAGTTAGGGGGATTTGTATATTGTTTGTTTTGAGAAGAGTAGGAATTATGTATGTTGTAATTAGGATTTAAGTTGGGATCCTATGAAGGTTGTGTCATCCAGTTAGTGATGTGTTTAGTAGGTGGTATATTTGATGGGTTTACATGCATGATTGTTATTGGATGGAGATGTTAGGATTGTTAGGTGGAGAGTGATATGGTGGTGTTTATGAAGGATGGGATGATTGTGCATGTGAATTATTTGTCCATGTGGATGTAATATATTGACTAGATTTAGGGTTGGTGATGTGCATGGAGAATGTGGGAGCTTGAGTGTGGATGGGTTGTACTATTACTTGTGTGAAATTAGCAGGAATGATGGTTTTTGGAATGTTTCACATTTTTTGAAGAATTAACGGGTAGATTTTTTGGTGTTTGAGTAGTGAGATTGAGGTTTGGTCATAGTGAAGGTGGTATGTTGTTACTAGAACTGGTTTCCCCCAAGGTCAGGGATGGAATGTCATTAATGACATTTTGGATACGTGTTATGTTGAAAGTGGATGGTAATCTAGCCACTTGTTGGGAAAGTAATAATCTGTATTGATCTGGGTTAGTTGCTAGAAATATTTTTATTAGTTTCATTGCATGAGCATCTTGTTGTGCCTCAACCAACTCTTCAGGTATTACATCCCATATGAACCCATAGATGTTTTGATTATTGTTAAGACTTAGTGGGGTTGGTTCTTTGACACCCCTTGGATCATATGTTTTTTGGTTCTCATTGTTGTTTTCCTCGAATGGATCCATGAATGTGTTTGTCATGTTTGGATTGGGATTCTACATTTTTTTCTTGACTTGAGACCTCATTTGCACTGACATATGAGAGATGTTATGACCTTGTGATTTTGGATGAGATTTGGGATGATATGTTGTGGATGAATGTTTTGTTTTCAAATTGAGCTTTAGAAAAAGACACACTAAGTATATTTTGAACCAAATTTTTGATGTGGATACTTGATGGATGGGTATAGGATATGAAACCTAAAAAAGACAATAGTTAACTAGATCTCATTTTTTATTTGGTTTTGAGGATAATCCTTTCTTATCCTAGACTAATGATTCCAAGCAAAGGAAGATGATAGGGAACTTATAAACTTAGGAGTAGACTAAGGACTACTAAGAAAACTTATTTGTAGATATTGATACTAATTCAACAACTTACTTGAGAATGATAAATTTTCAATCAAATGGTTAAGCTAGGGGATATGATAAGAGATCTAAAAGAATATGTCTAATTTTGGTTTGATAATGGATGAGTTGTTTTAGCTATTACGGATGAAGTTGTTGCTTGGTTCAAAACTAAAGGAATGTGTTTCTAAGAAAGCCCAGGATAAAAGTATGATATGGAGATGAAGATGATAAATCTTACTTTTTATTTTGGAAGACTAATTGTGACTTACAAGTCTTTCTATTATAGGTCTTTGATCCTATGATGAGTGACTGGTGAAAATTTGAATTTAAAAATTTGGCTATTTTTGAAAATTGAAATTGACAGTCAAAAGTGTCACCTTTTTTGCAAAATTATCATTTTATCCTATCAATCATGTGACACTGCACTTCACAAGAGTTTTTGATTTTGCAAAAGAGCAAGTTTATGGACAAATGTGTCATTATGTAACAGAAAAATGCATTGTTGTACTATGTTTTAGGATTTTGATAGAGGACTACTCTAGGACAAAAGCATCAATATGCATAAAAGCATCGATTTATAGGAAAAAGCATTGAGATAAAAACTCAAACACATCAAGATACAAAAAAAACAATGCAAAATGACAATCAAAAGTGTGGATTTGACTCAAAGGTAGAATTTGAATATTTTGACTCTAAATTCGTCTAAGGTTTTGAAACTTTTGATTGTTTAAGAACTAATTTTGTGTTTTTTATTTGACAAGTGATAAAAACAACAAAGGATAGCATAAAGGATCGAATATCAGGATTTTTGGATAACTTTCATGTGTCTTCTTCACCAATATCATGCTAAATGGTGTTACAGGTAGTTTAAAATTAAAGACACGCCATAGATACACAACCCAAATTAGTAGTAGAATAGGTTTATCAACTTATAGTGGGCCCACCTGCCAAAGCTATACCATCCAATGAATGGTTGACTAGAGTAAAAAAAGGTCATGTACCACCTTCAAACCTCTCTCCTTAAAAAGGAAAAAGTCCTAATCAAGGAATATCAATCACCTCAAAAAGGGACAGTACATGGTGAGTAACTTCACGCATGATATTGTATGTTGCACTACTATAAATTGATGGCCAAATGGTCTTAAAGGCTACTAGTTAACAAGGTTCAGAGTGGAAATTATTGAATAATGGACCCATCCAGGGATGCCTGAGTTGAGCGGGTCTCCCCTCTGCTCTTCACCTATACAAGTCTTGGCAGACTAAGGATCTTCATGCTTGGCTCATAGGACAATGGCCACACCTTAAGGTACAACTTTCATTCTACCCCCTTTTTATACCACACTTGAACATGCAGTTGAGATCAAACTATAAGGTGATGAAATCCCTAGGCAGGTATCCTAATGAATTAAATGGTAATGACATTATTTCTAATCCCTAATATCATTCTTAGGAGTTGCAAGTCTCCTAATAAATTAAATGGTAATGACATTGTTTCTAATCCCCAAGATCATTCTTAGGAGTCACGAGGGGATAACATACATAGATAGTCACACCTTAGGTGTACAAAAAAGATTGCAAACTAATGGTGCTTTTGATTTCCAAGATCACACAAAGTACAAGGGAATAGTATACACAACCACTAGTTTACTAAACATGGCATATAATTCATTTTAGGGTACCCAAATTCAAATATAGTTTAATTTTAGCCTGAATTCAAATATGCAATTTTTCTTGTTCAATTTTGAACCCAAATCAAAAAATGGTAGTTGTCTATTCAATTTTAAGCCCAAATTGAAATGTTCAAGTTGTGGGTTCTTTTTAATGCACCAAATAAAATGTGGAATTTGTAAGTAGATTTTAGTGCACCAAATGAAATGTCCAAACTAAATTAACAAAATCCTATAAAAAAAATTGTTAGTAGTATTGGTAATTCAATATTCTCCAAATGTACGTCACAATCTATGCAAAAAGTTAGCTCAAAAAGACAAAGCAAGAAATGGTCACTATTTAGGAGGTTAGATAAATGAAAGATCAAAAAGATTCTACAAATCCTAATAGAAAAAGCGTTGATTTATGCTAGAAAAATGTGTCAATTCTCCATAAAAGCAACATTGCAAATATGTATAAGTGTCAAACCTTCACAAAAGCATCGATATATCCTACCAAAATAAAGAAAAAACTCATCAAAACAAACATGTCAAAATAGAAAAACGTGTGGAAACAAAATCAAAATATTGATGTATATCACTAATAAGCATTGATTTGTAACAAACATGTCAAGTCATGACAAACACATCACTATAACCTACACAAACATAGAAACACGTCGGTTAGAAGCATCAAAATAGATCAAAAGTGTCATCATGTTCAGATAGAAGTGTTGAAGCATGACAAATGTGTCACTATGAGGAAACAAATGTGTCAACCTACTCAAAAAGTGTCATTGTAACCCTACAAGCTTGCAAAAACTTAAAGAAATGTTAAATTAGGGATGTGGGGTCCCACTGGGTGTGTCAGAATGTATGAACTTAAAACATGATTATAAAAATAAAAACATAAGAGATGAATAAACGAGAATTACAATCAAAATTCACAACAATAAAGCAAGGTAAGTTGATTCAAAAAGGAATGCAAATATAAAAGCATTGAACACATAATTTTACCCTAACATAGCTCCATTTCTTTCCTCTATTTCACCTTGGGAGAAATGGTATAAATAATCCTTACTCTTAGATTTCTATTAAGCATAATAGCATAAACCACTTACAAAATTTGAGTAGAGTTTCTTTCCACGACCTGAGATGATAAATGAAGGAGAGGACATGGTTGCATTTATAGATATTCAATGATATTGATCAATGGTCAAGATTATATGGGAGATTGATAAGATCAATGGTTGAGAATTGATGAGAGGAATTGATTGTCAATTAAGTGATTACATGATTTTAGATAACTGATTGCATGATTCAGTTAAGAGGATTGATTAGAGTGTTAACTGAGACTGACAGTTAGTGGATTAAATTGATTTCTTAGAGGACTTGAAGTGAGTGGGAGTGAAGTGGATTTGATTGAGGAGTGGGCTGATTAGATCAATTAGTGAACTAAGAGTAAGTCTCAGTCAACAGGTGAGGTGGACTTTGCATGAGTATTTAATAATTAAATAAATTTAATTATTATTTACATGTGCAAGGTTGAATTTAATAAATAAAATAAATGATTTTATTTATTTTGGAAGTTAAGTTAGGAGGACCAACCACACCAAGGCTCCAGGTCATGGCAAGCCAAGAGCGGAGGGCTTCCATATCTTACCTCAAGCTAAGCGGGTGTTTTTGGCCAAGGATAGAGAATGGAGAGCACTCTCAAGTGCTTTTGTCACTCTACTGATCTGAATGCTTGGATGGGACTAAACGAGCCAATTTCTGGAATCTGAACCATACCTTAGATAGCTCTTTGCTTGAGGACAGTAGCGTAGGTTAGGGACGACAGTGCAGAAATCTAGCATCTCTTTGGGGTGTTGGCATCTGTACGACCAGAAAGTGAAAAAGTACAATGTCGAATACCAAAAAACCTACTTACAGTCTAGCTAATGAAGTTTAACATGCTAAACAGGATGATAAATAATAGAATGTAAGAAATGACTATAGAGATAATGAAGAAGATAATGAAAACAAAGGTGAAAAAGACCAACTCACTAGTATTCCAGTTTGCTAGAAAACTCCATACGCACATACACCTACACATAGCCAAGAGAGGAAAGATTTTGGGGTTGTATAGGGGTTTGTCTCAATCAAACCCTTGCTTTGGTGTTTCCACCTCCACAGACAACTAGGAAAGCCACAAGATAGAAAATGTGATAAAGGAAATAGTAGAAAAGAGAGTATCGAACACTACAAGAAACACAGTGCTATTGTATCAAACCACAACTAAAGAAGGATAGTGAGGCAATACCACCTCCACCCAAAGGCACTCAAGGCCAATGAAGGGAGAATGCAAGACTACAAGCTTGGTAAATTCGACACGCTCGTAGTACTGATGAAGGAGGAATCACAAGACACTAAACTCAAAGCTTCTATCATAGCACAACATGTTCTCAGTGAAGTTTATAGAGTGGCAAGTTGTCAAGCAATGTTAAAGAGATTACATGAATTGCTAAGAAGATGAAGTAGAATGCTCAAGAGATGGTAGAAGATGGAATGAATGTGAAGTGAATGAATTTTAAGATCAAAATGGGGGGGAAAGAGTCATTTTCGGGCTGGTTGGTCGACACAAAGGCATTACATTTCATCCCCAATGAGGAGTGTAACATCCCTGTGAACTTCAGAGGTAGGAATCTGTTAGGGACAACAACGCGCCACACATGTCCACAAGTCGTGCTCGCGTCCCCAACAAAAATTCCCCCACCGACACAAAAGATAGGCACCAAGTGGATGTATTGTGGATGGGTGATGTAGAATTATTTAGTCGGGTTTTATTTTTATAAAATAGGGGTGTAAAAGAGGAATTTGTGAGAGGGGTGCAAATTCGCTCCTATACAAGAAGAAGATAATGTTGAGAGATAAATAGATTAATTAAATAATTAAAATACTTATTTAATTTAGGAAGTGGGATATGGATAATTAATTAAATAATAATGAATTACTTAATTAAACTTTAGAATAGAAGAATAATTAGTAAATTAATCAAATAACATTAATTATTTAATTAATATAGAGCAATGGATAATATGAATTTAATTAAATAATATGAAATTATTTAACTATCAAGATGAAGTGAAAATGATCATTAATTTAATCATTTAGTCAAAATTAGGTGTCTACAAGAACTAAAAATAAAACTCTTGAAAAGATCAAAAAATAATGGTATGTAGAAAAATAGATGTAAAGAAAAGGCATGCTTTTCACAAAATTGCAATTTCAATTTTTTTTATTTTTCACATAGTCAAACTAGATTCGATTATTTTTGCAATATTTTGGACTTCAAAATTTAAAAAGTAGAAAACAAAACCCTACTAAAATTCTAAGAGCTTTCCAAAACTACAAAAATATTTGAAAAAATCCTTGAATCGTGCCCTAAAAGTAGATTTATAAAAAAAACCTAGTTGACATAAATCTAATTATTTAGTCAATTTTTCAAACTCAAAAATAAAAATATAAAGAACATACCCCAATTAAAATTCTAAGATATTTTTAAAAATATAAATATTTTTGAAAAAAAATGTTGATTTGTAACCTAACAACTAGATTTAAGAAAAATCATAAAATGACAATAACTTGCCAAATATTTAAGATATAAATCTATTTTTTTATTGGAGCATCATGAGATCATACCAAACCTTCAATATAAAAATTGTAGAAAAAGTCACAGTCATTTGCAAGACATGATGAAATATTGTAAGCCCTAGGGTTTTTCCTCCAACTTGCAAAATTAGCTCCAATTTTTTTTGCATAAAAGAACTAAAAACCAACAAGATGAAGTTAGAAAAACCTTTTTTTAAATAATTAAACAAGGATGGGGGTCCCATCAGGAGTGTGAAAATTAAGACAAGAAAAAAATAGAAGATAATGCAATACACACACAATACCTTCACCTAAAACCTTATTTCTCCTTAAATAGAGCTAAAGTAGAGTGCACCCTAGCTCCACTTGATGTGATATTTTGATATGTTGATGGAGGAATGTGGTTGCTTATAAAACTAGTAGCATGATTATAGGATTTATATGATGATAGATCAAATGGATAGAATGAGAATATGATAATGAAATATTAGGTAAGCTATGGAAGAAATATATAGAAAATGCAACAACAATATAGTAGCAATCAAGGATATTTAATATAAATTTGGGTAGCAAAACAATATAATGAGAGAAGATATCCAAATGGGGTGAGAGGCCTCTAATTTGTAAAATTTCCATGAGAGAAATCAAGGGCCAAGATGGATTCGTTGATGGATGGCTAGGATTAAATGAGGATTAGGTGCTAGATCAAAAGTTGCAGTCATGTGACAAATATAACATAAGGGTTAAAGGCTAGGTTTAGGAATGGACAACTTCCTTAGTTCGAATTTTGGAAAGTTTCTAGATTCAATGAATCAGATAAGGTATTAGACATGTGAGAGGGACAACTGTCACATGATAGAAATTATATTGTGATCTATTTGAAAGAATCTAATGGGTAAGATTAAATGGAAAAGGATTGAGGGATAAAGTGGAATTAAATAATGAAGAAAATGGTGGCATAGATCAATTAGCCTAAATTAATTAATTAATTGAGAAAAGAACTTGGAAATCTAAGAATCATGTTTATAAGAACCAATGACATCTAAGTTGGAACACCATGCACTTTGGATTAAGTTTCTCAAGGAAATAATTGAAAATACAGATATGTTTACTATATTCATTATATTATTATAATGTTGTAAAAAAACATTAATCTCTTTGGACCATCCAAATTAAAAATTCCAACCATATCCATTTTGTTTTAGACCCTAGCTCAAAATAAGATCCTAGTTTTAGATAATCTCATCAAAAGGGGCTTTTCTTTTCCCAATGTATGTTCCCTCTCTGAAAATGGTGTAGAGAGTGTGATTCACTTGTTGATTGATTCATTTTTAGAATTGTTTGGGAAATTTTATTTTCTCTATGAAATGTTAGTTTGGTCTTTCCTAATTCTATTGAAGGGATGTTGGATTAATGGGTTTATCCATATTCAAATCCTTCCTCGAGGTTTATTTAATTCCTAATTCAATCTTTCATGTCACCTAGGGGTTCTGGAAGGAGAGAAATAATTGTATATTAAGAGATAAAAAATGACAATTTTGATAGGGTGACTAGAAGAATCACCATGGCTACTAAGGAAAACTTAATGGATGGGATTTCTAAGAAAATATCTAATGAATCCAAAATGGGGGTCTATCCTCTAGATCTTAAAACTAAAAATGATTAGAACTTACACTTTATGTATTAAGAACATGAAAAAATTGAGAGAAGGGGTGGTTTGGAAACCACCTCCTTTGGGGTGGATAAAGGCTAGCTTTGATGGGGCCTCCAAGGGTATTGTGGGAGTTGTTGGAGGTGGTGGAGCGTTCGAAGATGATAAGGGTAAGTTTATTCCTTTTTCTCTTCCTTTTAAAATGTAATCTAATCATTTTGTTAAGGTGGCTACAATTTTTAATGATATTAAATTAGTACATTCTAAATGGCTTAAAAAAACTATTATGGAAGGAGAATACTTAAATATTATTCAATTCCTAAAAGGTAATCAAATTTCAAGTTGGATGATTGATACCTTTATAAAATACTCCCTTAAACTTTTTGAATCCTTTGAGGAAGTTAACTTTATACATTTATTTTATTAGGGCAATAAAGTGGTAGAATCTTTTGCTAACTTGAGAGTTAATTATGAGAACATCAAGATATGGTAGGACTTTATTTTCATCCCTATGCAAGTTAAATTCATTGAGTAATGATTACTCCCCAAGTGGTGGCTCACATATGAGGTGTAATTATGAATAAGGGAGTGAAAATCATACTAATATATTATGATTGTTTCAAGCAACTTACATGCCATTACTCAATGTTTACCATTTATTCCTAGCCAAAACAACAAACTTGGGATTTTTTGGGGGGCTATGAATAGGGGTGAGGGTAATTTTGAGAAGATGAGTGATTATTGAAATAGGATGGATCCCTCAAACTATGAGGTAATCTATCAAAGGCCTCAAGTGTGGAAGATCTAGATGAAGGTGGTCTAACCTCGTATCTCAAAAGGCTTAATGGTCATGATCCTACAATAATAAATGTTTTATCCCAAGGATGGAAAATAGAAAGTTGTTTATTTTTGGGTGGGAATGTATGTTAAATGAGGACCTTATTACCCAAATTATTGGTCTTTCTATAGAATGTAGGAAAAAAAATTTAAGGATTGGAAGGATGGTGACAAATATCTCCAAGTCTTCTTCAATGGTGATGCTCGAGGAATAGATTGGTCAAGCTACATTTGAGATATGAGCATACTTCCATAAAATAATTGTGGGTTGTTATGGTAGGTATTTTTCACAAGGTTTGTTTCTCTAGAAGGGAGGTTTAAATCCATATGTGGGTTATCATTTATTTTACTCAATCACTTTAGTCACAAGATGCATATCCCATTTATATTTTTTATCTTTGGCCTCCATAGAACAATCAATAATTGAGAGTATAAATACACCTAATATGTTTCCTCTTCATTAGGGCCTCATGTTATTGATTTTTAATTATATGAAAGCTCATACTCCCAATAGAGAAACCATTGGTGATCAAATATAAGTCTAATAAGAAAACCCAACCTAGGTTTGTGAACTATACTAATATTTCATCCTCTAAAAATTTAGAGGAATATACTCAAGGAGGTTGGGAATGTGGTGAGGATTTTAAGGATTTAGTCTAAAAAAATTTGGTCCCTTCATCTAATTTAAAGTATAATGAATTTGATGAGGAAATTACTCCTACCAAGAAGAAGAGGAAACTTAAGGTTGATACCCCTAGACCTTAGTTGGCTAAAAGGGGAAAGAGGAAGAGAAAAATTATTGGGTTAGAGAGTTCAAATACTAGTAATGAGAAGGAAAGTTGTGAGGGTATGGTAAAGGGTGGTAAAGAAGAAAAAAAACTATATTTGAGAGATAGTAGAAAAAGGAAATCCATCTTTGTGGAGTTAGAGGTTGGGATCCCATTCCTTGCAATTTCATATCCTACCCTTGATATTATTTCAAGGATTTCCATGAGCTTGTTTCAAAGGATTATAATCATGAGGAGTTTTTGGATGTCTTGGGAATAGTGAAGGAGGCACTTTCTTCTCAATATTTTATGACTAAGTTATTTTAGGCAGGGATAAGTTGTCTTGACATCAAATTGGATAATCTTCATTTGGAAGTCAAAACCAAATCTTGAGGGAATAAGATTTCAATATTCTACAAGGGTGGGAAGAGATCCCAAAACTTGAAAGAATTTAGAGGGATTTGTTTAAACTTAACAATGACTTTAAGATAGAGATGATTGTTGTGGAAAATAGGAAAAGGATATCAATGACAAGGTTGTTGTTTTGAAAAATGAATTGAAATACATCAAAGATAACTTGGAACATGTGGTTTAGATGAATAAGTGCACTATTCAAAATAGTGTTATAGATATTGAAATATTGACTAAAAAATTCAAAGATCTCCATAAAGATCAAATTGTGTAGGGGAGTGAGAAAGTTGGTAAAAATTATCATGCTTGACCAAGCACCAAAACTTGAGCTAGCAAGAAGAAATATTTTGAGGGAGAAAATAAATACTAATGGTATTTTTCAAATTGCAAGAATATTTCTATCAATAGGATATGGAAGCTACCAAAATATTGAAGCATATGTATTTTGTTTCATTTTGTTTCTTTTTCCTACTTTTGTTATTTTCGTTGTGTTTTTCTTTGGGTTTACTTTGGCGAATGTTTGTTGTTGTTTGGTTGTGCTTTTAGTTTTAATTAGCCTTTTATAAAGGGTTTTGGGCCCCATTCAAAATATGTTTTACCTCTAATAAAAAATAATTACAACTTTGTTATATGTAGATAGAGTCACTTTTTTTCTAATACCTTCTATTAATAGTTTTTGCACTAAGTGTAGTGATTTGTACATGCATATATGATGTTGAAGATTTTGAATAGTAAAAAAATATAGTAGTAAGATAGGTGGAACTTGAGAAAGTGATCACATTCATTCAAATGATGGGGAAAATAATTAATTATTATAAAAATTAGTTAAAATAAAAAGGTTACCGATTTTGCACTATTTCATAATTTTATGTACTAATTTTCCTATTCTAAATATAATCACACATTTATCCTATTGGCATAATTTTTCCATCCCACGTAGTGCAACTATTAGTTTATAATATTTTTATTGCTTAGATGTGTGATTGCATTGGGGAAAGACTTTATATTTTGGTCAAGATATTTGTCATTATCTCCTTAGAAAACCATGCTAAACCAATCATCTCAACCATAGTTTATATTTTCAACCATAATTTATTAGATTATGAGAATGTTATTGTTCTATTTTGCATTCTCAAGTTAATTTTTTATAAATAATTAATTCTTCATCAAATGCCAAGAAGACCATAATTTTTACCTTGAATTACTTCCACTAACTAGAGTTTATTGACTTATTATTCCTATGAAACATCTATAGATTTCTAGTGTTGTTTTGACTTATGGTTCAGGATAAGGTTATAGAGATTTTCTTACTGTTATGGCATAAAACTGCACCTAGTGAAATTTCCTATAATATTACCTCACTTTAGCCTTATAAACTCAACAATACAAAAATCCGCCACCTTTACCTTTCCTTTCACATGTGCATTTGTCATTTTCTGTCAGTGAGAGAATTTTTGTCAGGGACTCCTACACGCTGCATTGGCATCCTAACATAATTCTTTGGTCAATGGACATTAGAGGCATTACATTCTCTACCACCCTACGAATTGTAACACCCACTATGAACTTTGACCACCCAAAAACACCCTCTTACCTCCTAAAAACATTTATGAACTTCATTCTCTCATTCTCTCTCAATTGATTCACTATCCATCACTTCTATTCACTCAACCTTCATTCTTGTTCTTCTCATTCTACACTTTGTTCCATTGTTGTTGCTTCTACATCATTTTCTATTGCAGGTTTCCAAGCTCCATACTATTGGTGTGATTGTCTTTCTCTCTTCCTTCCTCTCTCGGCTTCTACAAGTGCGCAAAAAGGAGGGTAACACATTTATTTACTTGCATTGTCTTATTTATAGAATAGCATATAGATTTTCTTTGCATTCTATAAGTTGTGTCTATTTCCATTTCTTTATCATTTTCTCTATAATGTGGCTTATCGATTGTTCGTGGAGTTGGAAACACCAAAATGGGGGTTTGAATAAGGAAAACTCCAAAACAGCCATAACACTTTTCTATTGTTGTGTGTGTAGGTACAATGTGTTTGTGAGGAGCTTGTAGGAGGATAAAACTTTTCTGAGTTAGTCTTTTTCTTTCTTTTCTCTTGTCATTTCATTATTAGATAGTTTATCTTTCAAGTTATAGTATTCTTCTTGTTATTTTCTTACATTTCATGCATTTCTTCATTCATTATTATACTGTTCTAAGTTTAAGACTCTTAGGTTGTTAACATGCCCTATGAGTTTTAGTCTATGAAATTTTCTCTCTATCCATATGAGAAATTTGTGCACCTCTAAGATGAAAACAAGCCACTCTATCATTTGACTCATGCGCTAGAATCCTTTGGCCGAGATCCAATCAACTTACAATTTGAGACCTCTGTAGTTTGTTCACCTATTTCGCTAAAACCTCCATTAGAAAACATAAAAAGCAGAGCTTAACTTGACCTTTCTTTTCATCCTATTTCCTTTTTGCTAATCTTGAGGTATTCTTGAGGTAGTTGAGGGAAAAAATTTCCCTGCCGACTCTTCTTTTTCTTAGAGACATAGGAGTATCGAATCCCCTCTACATTTTGGATAACCTGACGTGAACTTTCTCCTTTTCATTTCTTTGTGTTGAAATTTTTTCCCTCGGGTCTCGGGTGTGTTATAGATTAGTGTTCCATGAAGCTTTTATGAGCTTTATGAACCAATCTACAACTCTAGATTATTTTTCAGAAGAATTCTTCGACACACAAGAGTGGAATCTAGGAAGGTAATTTTTGGTCAAACTAGTCCCTCTTTTGAAGAATTGGTTTTAGGGTTGTCTACTAGATTTTCTAGCCCCTTTGGGGAGTTTTCACTCATGTTCCTACCCTTCATACTTCTCCTTCCACTTCTTCTATGGAGGAAGAAGCTTCTCTTGAGGTTCCTATAGAGCAACTCCTTTCCCTAGAAACGAGGCTTAGGGAGTTTGAGCAGTATTTGGAAAAAGATAGTAGTCTCGCCCAAGTGGCTACCATTTTCAATAGATTGAGAACCATGTTGGACAAGGATCATAGAGGTATAGAACTTCTCCGAGGTATCACAGACATTGTGGATACCCATGTCCCAGCCTATAACTCTAACTTGGTTGTTACCCAAGATGTTGACTCTGAGACAGCTACAAAATAATTTAAAGTCTTGATGCCTGAAGTGTCAATGTATATGGATGTGATGGGTCCTTTTGTAGACACTACCTCTATTCCTGAGTAGAACCACACTATCAAAGTAAACAAGGTGCCTCTGGGATTCAATTTTTCTACCCCTAGTTTTTTTTCTTCTAGTGGTAATACTAGTGTCCCTACTGGTCCTAGTGTCAGAGGCTCTACCAATATGGGGGTTGGTGGCTCTAGTGGTGGTTCCTATGGTTCTATTTCATCTGTTGATCCCATATTAAATGCTCTATTGTAAAACATGGGATGAATGCAGAACTAGCTTGAAAACCTAGCAAGCTCTTCATCTCAACCTATGTTCCAACCTTTCTCTCACCATAGTCCCTTGTCTATCACCATCTTAAACACGATGGAGATTCCTAAGTTTGAGAAGTATAGTGGTTGTGGAGACCCTCAGATGCATGTGTCATCTGGCAATGCCATGTGTACTGACTTCTTCCACCATGATGCTTTGATGACAAATCCTTTTATGCATTCTCTTAAAGACATTTCCCTATATTGGTATTATTTTTTGTTGGATAACTCTATTTTCTTGTTTGATCAACTAGTGAATTAGTTTCTTAGAAAATTCTAAGCTAATATTGGGCCAAAAATGGCATTTGCTGATCTCATCCAATATAGGTAGGGAGAGCATGAAAAGGTTATTTATTTTATTGCTCATTATCAGGCTCTATTCTCTCATATTTCTTACCCCTTGCCTAATTTTGATGTCTAAAAGGTTTTTATTAGGAATCAACAATGATTGTGTGAGAAAAGTTTATCGTAATGAATTACGCTTCCTTCACATATCTATGTGCAATGTTGTGTGAGTATCAGTAGATGGTTGCTCAGTTTGGGGATTCATCCTCGCACTCCCATCTGGATAACCAATCAGTAGTGTTGATTTTTGGTGATTCAAGAAAGAACAAGGCCATCGCAAACATGGTCACTGCTCCCAAAGGAAAAAGTATAGCACATGATAGAGATTTTACAAAGTTATTTTAATCTTATACCAAAATCCTATAGAATCTATTAAAGGATAAGATTATAACATTACCAGAAATTTGACCTCTCTTTGAGCCGTATTTGTAATGGTATGATGCACAAAAAAAATTCAATTCCATCAATTACATGGACATGATACCAAGTGGTGTATTTGCATGCATCATGATATTCAAGATCAAAAAAATGATGGGACTATCCATCTTGATGAAAGGAAACAAAATTCTAACAAATTTGTAGCTAAGCCTAAGAACCAACTACAAATTTACACAAATCTATTCCCTTTCCATTCTGCTAACATGGTTACGCAGTCTTTCATGTCCTCTAATCCTGTCCCATCTGAGTATGTGAATATGGTCTCAGTCACCCCTATTTCTTCTATAGAGCATGTGAGTACAGTTCTTGATATTACATTTTCCTTACATGATCTACCTTTGAACAAAGAGCCTTCTCTGTTGTATGTTTTGCCCAGATTAATGATAACATTGTGACTATTGTTATAGTTGATTTGTCAAGCTAAGTGAACATGATCACAGAGAAGGCCTTGTTCATTAAAATTTTGCACAAGGAGAAATATGATGAATAGCAGGTCACCCTCCATACTCATGATGGGTTTTATATTGTCCCTATGGGGTCTATTTTTTTATCAATTTAAGTTGGTCCCAAGTCTGTGGATGTTTCATTTGTTGTGATCCTAGAATCAAACTTATTCAGAGCAAGGCTAGGCATTCCATGGTAATGTACTTGCTTTCATAATCCACAAATTCTTAACTTATCCCCACAAGGGTGTCATGCACATTGTCTAGGACACTAGATACAAGCCATTGGTAGCACGTGGGGGCTTCTATCTTGATCATTTTTGGCCCAGCCCAGTTGGACCCCTCCCTCCTAAGGGAGATCTCTTGTATTGGGCTTATTATAAGTATAAGACTAGGGGTTGAAAGGTGGTTTTCCTCTATCTCCCTATGCTATTTTTTTGAAGGCTTGCTTGCACACACAACAATAGGCTTTGTCTACTACCCCTGCAAATGGGAAGGACAAGCTTTCCCTTTCCCTCAAGCCTTCTCCTTTGAGTTCGTCTACTCTTGCTTCTTAGCCCTTGGTGGCATCCTCTATTCCTGCTCTTGTGCCTGCCATAGGAAATGGAAAGGCACCTATGTTGTAGAAGTTGAAACCTCAAGTTTTCAAGATTCCCATTCTTTCCACGGTTCCTCGGCCCACCCTATATGGGAGGGGGAAGTTTTTCCATGGGGTTCCTCCTGCATCCCAGCCTCCATGACCTCTACCTATCCTTTCACCTCCCTCTAGGGTGGGGCATGGGAAGAGACCTGGTACCAAGATGGATTTTTTTTATTTTTGCTTCTAAGTCAATTGCTCTTGCTCCTCCTAAGGAGTCTCCCCTTCCACCAACAACAATTATGGAGGTCCCTCCTATGGTAGAGCAGGATCCCTCGACCTCTTCACAGGCCACACCTTCGAGTGCCCATAGGTAATGTAACTAGCTTGCAAATGAGTGTAAGCATTGGTGAAAGGCTCTTTCCAATGAGCATGCGGCCTTGCAATAGGGTTTCGAGGAGTCTCTTGTTTTGTATTTTCTCCTTCTTCTATCATTACTTCTACTCACATTTTTTCTTTTTCTTAAGTTCCCATCACCTTTGTGCTTCTTCCAGCATCATCAGTGGACCCCAATGAACCTCATCCTGAAAGGGTGCAGGTGTTCATCACTCCTTTGGCAGAGCCTCCCCTTCTTACTTCCCTTCTAGATATTCCTCCTTTTTCACAGCTCGTCAACATGCCTCATACAAAGGTGGTGTCTTCTATGGACCCCTCTATGTGGATTCAACATCTTGTTTTGAAGCGTAAGTTGGAGGATGACCTCACCTCGAGTGATGGTTGTAAGAAAGGTTTGTCTTCTCTAGAGTCTAGTTTTGTTTTGGTTTGCATTGTCCTTGTGATGGAGGTAGCCCCCACATCCCCAAAAATTTCACTGCCCCTTTTGTTGAGGTTGGCAATGACTCTTAGGTGTCTTGTCCTCCTCCTGCTCAATTGACACATGGCACTCTTCATAAGTGCATGTTCAACTTGGTGGAGGATATCTCGATTCTATCTTTGATTTTAACAAAATTGATGATCTTTGCCTCACAAGAGCTTGGAAATGAAGAACTTGAGGGGCCTTCTTCCTTGGATCTTGTTACAAGAGAGTTGGAGGGTACTACCATTTCTATCCCTCCCTTGTAGGGTCATCCTCCTTCCCCCTACAATGATCTATATTGAGAGCAGGATGATTTGCTGATCAATGAGGATTAGGGTGACACCTCTTCTACATCTATAGATTAGATTTGTGTTTTTTCTTGTGTTCCCCTATACTTGTATGTATGTGCTATGTGCTCTTGCTTGGAGGACCCTTGCTACCCTTTTAGCTTCTTCGATATAGGAGCGATAATTTATCGTAAACTTCTTCTATTTGTCTCATCATTCTTTTATGTGTTGTAAATTTTGCATTTCCACGTTGGGGATGATGCAAAGTGTTGGGGGCATTTAGGCCCTCTTACATGTTGACTCAATTTTTATTTTTCAATTGTCTTCATGTGCTCTTCTTCATGTTTTGATACATTTAGGGATTGATGATAGTTCACATGATATTTTATCTATCTATCTATATCTATGGACAATTCTAACCTTGAATTATCAAATCCCCTTATCTCTTGATTTCTTCGTCTTTGCATGTCTTCTTCGTGATGTGCTTTTCAATGTGTTGGCCCTCACATTTGTGACAACATACCACAAATAAATCTCACCATGTATCTTGTGCCACATCTCTGGTCTTTCTCCTCTCTCCTTAGAATGAAATGTTCTCCTTTGCATCACACATCATTCTAAGGGGGGCTCTCATCTCTACATAATTTTCAACAAGGATTTTTCTTTCAAAAGGATTCCTTGGTGAAATTTTCTTTCAAAAAAAGTCCCTTGGTGAAAGAATCTAACAACTTCCTTTCAAAAAGGAGCATTATTTCCAAAGGATTCCTTGACAAAAGATCTTTCAAAAGGATTCCTCAATGATAGGGTCACTTGTGGTCTTTCAAAAGGAGCATTCTTTCAAAAGGGTCCCTTGGTGTCTTGATGTCTTATGAAAAGGGTTCCTCGATGAAAGAACCCATTTGTGAAAGTATTTTACAAAAGAATTCTTTGGTGTCTTATAATTTGTGTCTTATTTTTTATATTTGGCATCCTTGTGTCTTGATATCAAGATATCTTATATCTTAGTGTCTAGCTTGGGGGAAACCTAACTAGACCTGTCTTTTTTGTGACTATCCTACAACATAGTTTGTTGTAGCCATGGGCCTACATGCTTGTTGTATGGTCTCTAGCCAAGCTATCCATACCTATTAGCAGTGTTTTTTTCTGATTGGAGTGTCTTATTGTGTGAATATTTTATGGTGTCTAACACTTTTTACTTTTTTTTCCTGACATGTTTATTTGTAGCTAACATAATTTTGGTGAGATCACAGTAGGATTTGCAGGATCAAAGACCCATGTGCTCTTTGCATCCTGGTGAAGATCATTCTACATCAAGATTATTGGATCAAAGGACTACTTCCTCTATGTTTTTTGATATATTCTCTTCAATCTCTTTCTAATTTAGCTTGCAGATGCTTAAACACATATGCTCGCTAAAGTGGGGGAAAAATGTTATGGTGTAAAATTACACCTAGTGCAATTTCCTATAATATCACCTCACTTTTTCCTTATAAACCCAACAAAGCAAAAATCTACCACCTTTGTCTTTCCTTTCACATGTGCCTTTATCGTTTTTCATCAGTGAGGTAATTTTTGTTGGGGACTTTCATGTGTTGCGCAGATGTCTAGATGCCATGTTGGAATCCTAACATGATTCTCAGTTCAGTGGATGTTGGAGGCATTATATTCTCTTCCACCCTATGAATTGTAATGCCCCTTGCGAACCTTGACCACCTAAAAACATCCTATTACCTCCTAAAAAAAAAATTGAGCTTCATTCTCTCATTTTCTCTCAATTGATTCACTATCCATCACTTCTATTCACTCAACCTTCATTCTATTTCTTCTTATTCTACACTCTACACCATTGTTGATGCTTCTACATCATTGTCTATTGTAGGTTTCCAAGCTCCATATTGTTGGTGTGATTGTCTTGCTCTTCCTCTATCGACTTCTACAAGCGCACAGAAAGGAGGGTAACACATTTATTTACTTGCATTGTCTTGTTTATAGAATAGCATCTAGATTTTCTTTGCATTCTATAAGTTGTGTCTATTTCTATTTTTTTATCATTTTCTCTATATTGTGGTCTATCGGTTGCTCATGGATTTGGAAACACCAAAACAAGGGTTTGACTAAGGAAAACTCCAAAACACAACCACAACACTTTTTTGTTATCATGTCTGTAGGTACAATCTATTTGTGAAGAGCTTGTAGGAGGATGGACCTTCTGTGAGTTGGTCTTTTTCTTCCTTCTCCCTTGTCATTTCCTTATTAGATAGTTTATCTTTCAAGTTATAGTATTTTCCTTGTTGTTTTCTTTCATTTCATGTATTTCTTCATTCATTGTAAATTGTTAGTTTAAGACTCTCAGGTTGTTAACACACCCTATGAGTTTTAGTATGTGAACTCTGCTCTTTTTCCGTACGAGATGTCGGTGTGCCTATAAGATGACAATGTGTTGTGATGTTGTCTGACTCGCGCGCTAGCATC
Source organism: Sequoia sempervirens (assembly GCA_007258455.2). Classification (NCBI taxonomy): domain Eukaryota; kingdom Viridiplantae; phylum Streptophyta; class Pinopsida; order Cupressales; family Cupressaceae; genus Sequoia; species Sequoia sempervirens. The sequence goes on from VDFB02058242.1 coordinate 104,080,587, forward strand.
CTCTACCCGAGAGTCAATCAACTTACATCCTGAGACCTCTGCAATCTATTCACTCATTTCTCGAAAACCTCCATCAAAAAACATAAAAAGTAGAGGTTAACTTTCCCTTCCTTTTTAGCCTATTTCCTTTTTCTTAATCTTGAGGTAGTCTTGAGGTAGTTAAGGTCAATTTTTTCCCTATTGACTCTTCTTTGTCCTAGAGACATTGGAGTAGCAAATCCCCTCCTCTACACTTACATGTCATGATTATGAGAAATCTAGAACTCGACATTCTTATGTCTTTAATCTTTAAAAGTAGTTAGGTTTACCAATCATATGCCTCCCATTAGTTAGAGTAAAATTTATGATGATGGCACAATAAATTATAAATGTTAAAATTGGTAAATTAAAATGATGATCTAAAATTGATAGATAAATTGAATTCAAGTGTACACTTGAAGATATTAAAATTTAAACTAATAATATATCTTTATAGGGGTAAACAGACCTTCCCCAAAGGTTAATTTAGGTTCATCTAATGAAATGCATACATGTAAATCATCCAATTATAATTGATGAATGTGTTGGGTATAGGTATTTCAATTATTTACAATAAATTAAATGTGGTAATATAAATAGAAATAAGACTATTTAGTTTTATGCCTAAAGAATTTTTAAAGATTGATGTAGGCATTGAATTTGATGTCTTCATTGATATTTAGTTTTATGCCTAATGAAATTTTGATAAAAGGTTCAAGTTCTATGTGCTTTTCCACTTCTGATTTCCAAAGCTTTTGTAGCAAGTAGAGGTTCCATTAGGATCCTGAATTCCAGGTGAACCTTTGAACCAAAAGGTCATGTTTTAAGTCCTTTTCTGATCCCGAATTCCAATAAGATTTGAACCCTCAATGCTTTATTCTAGTGAAGTTTGATCAAGATTTTGAATTCTGATCAGACTCTCAAGCTAAGGTTCATATTCCATTTGCAAACTTGATTCTAATTTCCGCTATTAATGAGAAAGTTCCATTAGAATTCTAAACTCCGAATGGATCCTTTTATCCAAGGTTCTTGTTCCAAGTGCTTTTCCAGCTCTGATTCCCGATATTGATAGACAAGTTTTACTGCTTTTTGAAAGAGTTCTGATAGAATTTATAATTTTGATAGAACATATTTTAAAGGATTCTTAAAGGGTAAAATTGTAATGTATTCTTGATGAAGATCTCTTTTATTTTATTTCCCAGGTATTATAAATGTCTGATTCAAAGAAGAAACCTGGTGCTAAAGAGGTAGAGAAACAACAAAAGGAAAATGTAACAAAACTAGATCAGATCCATTACACAATGAAGTAAAAATACCAAGGGGCTCCTATGGTCTCTAAGTTCACCTCCAAGGTGATGAAAATTACTAATACAATGCTTAGACACATTGATTTGGAGGCATTTAAGAAGGCTACATTTGATGAAAATGTCATTCCAAGAGCTAAAAGGATAGCAGCTTCAGGGCTTGCTCATGTGGCATCTTTTCCTATTATTGTTTAGTGTCCTGAACTTATCCTAGCAATACTTGAGGCATACAACCCCACTCAACGCAAATGTATTGACCAATGGGGAAATGAAATAATTGACTTATCTCTAGCCATGGTTAGAATAGTGTTTGATTTTCCACCCTGCCCTAAACTAACAATGGTAATAGAAGCTGAGGCACTGTAACAATATGAGAAGGATTTGAGCACTCACCAATGACACATGAATAAGAATTGGATTAATACTAGTAAGAAATATATTAACAAGATGCCTATAAAGCTTTGGAGATCTGATTTCCTTTCAAAAGTAGGGGAAATTATTACATTATTGAGCTGGGAAATGTGTAAGGAAAGCTCCCATAAGTATGAACACTAGATGTTCCATTTTATTGAGGTGATATTAAATGGAACAGTATATTTGGACTGGGGACAAATTATTTCTAATCATATACACAATTAGCTAACTAAGGTAAAGGATTCAAAAAAAATCTATATGTCATCATATGTAGTATATTATGTAGCAAGGATGGGCAATTTCCTAGGGTTGAACACTAAAGGAGTCAGAGGTGAAGGGCCTAGAAAAAGTATGATTTGGGATTACTATGATCAATTGAAACTCAAAACCTCAGAAAATTATTTTAAGAGAGTAAATGATGCATTTTTGTAGGTTATAATTACTCAGCTATTAGGAGATGTAGGCTTTAGATTGACTATAAAAGCCATGGAATTGGTAAAACAATGGAGGAACTAGTTCATCCAGTATCCTAAGTCAACCTACATACATTTATAGGGATATAATGGAGCACCATTTTTGCTACCCAGATATTGAAGAAACAAATGGATTTTGATTGAGATATCCCGACAAATGAGGGAGGTTAACCTCAAGTTCAACAATAAGCATAAGGTTGGAGAGGTCAAATACCCTATTAACCTTGGTTTCTATCAATGCCCATCTGTTGGAGCTGCCAAGTCAGCAACCAAGGAGATACAAGTTGTTAACTTCAAGTTATATCAAGAAAGGGAATATTTTGACCCAAAGGGGAAGATGAATAACTTGTATGCATCCTTGTTCCCTTCTCATGAGCCCCATATAGAATATTTTTGGCCAGATTTACAAGATGAGTTTGAAGTGAGAAAGAGGAGGTATGAGAGGTTTACCATCCCCCAGATGAGGGCATTTAAGGTGAAAAAAGATATACCTAAAAATATGTTAGATAACGGTTTAACCTTGGATCCTCAATACAATAGAGAACAGGTGGACACCAAAAATTTGGCTCCCATCAACTGGATGGAGAAGGAAGAGTGTAAAATTGATGTTATATTTTCCACTATAGTAGAAAGGAGTTTGAGGTGGATTACTGAAAGACTAGAAGATAGGTAGAGAAATAGTAAAAGTAAAGAGGCACAAGGACAAACCTCTTCCTCTCCTCCACCTAGGAAATGCAAGAGAATCAAGAAATAGACCCCACAAGAAGGAGAAGGCAAGGTTAAAATGGAAAAAGTCACAAAATCCTTTGAGAAGGCTAAAGTTACTTATCAAGTTGTTGCTATTGGAGTAATCGTAGGGTTGGGTGTCCAACCTATTTCTATAGTATATCCAAATCTAGAAACTGTTTAAGTTCATTCTACTGCTCATTCACAAGTTGAAGAAATAGAAAATGAAGAAGCTCCCTCCTCTGTTGCTTCAACAACAAAGATGACAGCTAAATCAGGAGAAGATATCTTGGTAATAACAATAACAAAATCTCCTCTCTCCTTGGATTCTGAAGAGACTCCTCTCCGGGAGGAAGAAGATGAAGAATACTTTGAGGAGAAAGATGTAGATTTGCAAGAAGGAAACCTCTAGAGGGAGGTAGAGATGGAACATGTCTTAATAGAGGATGAGTACTGATAAATAATTGAAAGTGCTAAAAAGTAGGCTGTTAAAGATGAGACTGCAGAAGAGGAGGCTCAGATAAAAGAGTTGGAACAAAAAAAGAGAGATGAAGAAGAATCTTGGAAAAGGAGTTGGAAATGAAGAAGGTTGAAGAAATAAGAGCCCAAAAGGAGAGGCTTGAATGAGAAAAGGTTGAAAAGTAGAAGCTCAAACAAGAGCAACTCAAGAGAGAAAAGTTGGAGCAGAAAAAGGCTAAACAGGTGCATACAGAGGTCGGTAGGGAAGAAGAGCATCCTCAACAAGAGCATTAAATGACAACTACTGTTGCATCCCCCACATGACTTAAGCTTAATTTGGAGAAGAGGCAATAGGTGGTGACCTAACCTCTAAGTTGGGATGAGATGATGAAGGAAATAAAAGTGGACAAAGATGAGTTAAAAGCTCAAGTAGGAAAGGTGAAGATATTTCTGAAGGAGCTCACCGAATCAACTTTGGAGCAACCAACATTGTCAGAGGTGCCCGTGTTAGTGATTTGTAAGGTGGTTGATGAACTAAACAATATGAAAAGGAAGGCTCAATGGTTTGATAATTGGTTCAATGTTATCAAAACAAAAATTGAGGAACTCCTAGTGGAAGGATATAAGCAATATGATGAAGCGCACACCATTACCAAATAGATAGAGGAGTATGCACAAAAGTTGTGGGAAGAAGAGGAAAAGTATAGAGTTTTTTTTAGAAGGCTGAGAACCATAAATAAAATGTTGAGGGAAAGAATGATTCAATCAAGGATCTTGGGTGATGAGGATCTGAAATATATCAATAAGTAAATTAAAATACTTACTTTCATATCTAAAATCCTCATCAAGCACATAATAATTCTTCTCAAAGCTCAACGGGATATATGTGAACAGACAGGGATATTCAAAGAGATTGTTACACAGGTCACAACCAAGGATTTGCCTCCAAATAGGCAATTGAATTTGTTGCAGGAAATAAAAGATAATTGGGGTAAACAGTTAGAAAAGTTGATGGAAAAAGGAAATAGTCTCGAAGAGACTCTCCTGGACAAGTTGATGATCATCAATCTGATACTCAGTGGACCGCAAAGGATGTCAGCCAACTGTAAGAAATTGTTGTAGCTGCAGGGGAATTTGAACAATCAAAATTTAATGTAGAATGGATTGACAGACCTGATGAAGAGGTCTCGTAACAAATTTTCAACAATTTTGATGAGTATCATGGGTTTTTGAAGGAGGTTTCCAAGTAAAAGAAGAGAATATTTTGTTTTTGAAATTGATGCAGGAGCATCCGAGACCACAGGAAATCCTGCATCACTCAAAAATATTTGTTTTTATTTTCTTCAGTTTTGGTGTGTTGTGGTCTTTTCAGGCATCTCTTTGCATTGGAAAACTACTCACGTGATTTAATTTTCAAAATTTGAGTTTTTGCTCTATCGTAGTTTTAAGGCTCCCATAGACAGTTTTACGAAAATAATTAATTTTCAATATTTTTAAATGTTGGAGAAAAATCCTTTAGAGGTAATCATCTTATTGATATTATTCATATCTGGAAAATATTTCATGTGAATATGAGCTTTTGGGTAAGAGTTATGTAAAAAGTCAGTTTTTGACACTTGTTGTGTAGCGTTGAAGTCACATGTTTGAAAAACAAAATTCCAAATTATCTATGCAGTCTCAGAAGGTAATGTTTGATAGATTTTATTTATCTCATATTCATATTTTGAAGCAAATTGAAAAGTCAAAATGGGCAATGATAGAGGATTTTGAATTATTGGTGTAACTTCACCTTTTCGCCATGTAATTGCTCCAGGTAAAACAAGAAATGATAATTATTTCTTTTAGTTGTTACAAAGAAAAATTTAGAGCTGAAAATATGGATATTGTCATTAATTTGAAGGCACAGGGGTATGGATTGGTAAGAGGAAAGTATTTTTGACTTTATTGATTAAAAAATCTATGTTTAGACCTCCATTTGGGGGTATCTTCAGAAAAACGTGAGAGCAGGTTTGAATGTTGAACATAGAAGATTCCAACAGAAATTCAAATTATTAAAATGTATATTTTATTGAGGGAGTGGGACGCCACTTTGGGTGAGCATTTAATTGCCTTTTAATTAAGATTTCAAAAAGTTTTAAAAGAGGAGGAAAGAGGGAGAGTTTGGGAGGCTACAAGAAAGTAAGCTGGAGATGAGGACAACAGTATGGAAGTTTTGAGAGCAGATTTTTAAATCTTGCAGGAAGTAGAGATTAAGATTGAGTTTGAGGAACAAGTGAGAGAGAATGGTCATGGAGAGCTAAACTTTGTAAAAAAAAGTTTTGATAATCTTGTTATGGAATAAATATTGTATTTATTTCAACATGTTGCACATCATTTTTAGATTTGAATGCAATTAATTTTATTTGTTTAAATTTTGTGTTTTATGAGTTTGTGGATGGGTTGTTTGTCCTTGCATCAAATAGTATCAGAGCTAGAGGTTCTGAGTGCATAACTTGATAGCTGAATGTGAGGCAACTTATGCCAAGACCGATGGGTGGATAGAGGGAGCATGGTATAGTTGTTCACCTTTTTGCCATGTAATTGCTCCATGTAAAACAAGAAATGATAATTATTTCTTTTAGCTGTTACAAAGACAAATTTAGAGTTGAAAACATGGATATTGTCATTAATTTGAAGGCATAGGGATATGGATTCGTAGGAGGCAAGTATTTTTGAATTTATTGATTAAAAAATCTATGTTTAGACCTCCATTTTGGGAGGCATCTTCAAAAAAACGTGAGAGCAGGTTTGTATGCCAAACATAGAAGATTCCAACATAAATTTAAATTATTAAAATGTATATTTTATTGAGGGAGTGGGACGCCACTTTGGGTGATCATTTAATTTCCTTTTAATTCAGATTTCAAAAAGTTTTAAAAGAGGAGGAAAGAGGGAGAGATGGGGAGGCTACAGGAAAATAACCTAGAGATGAGGACAACAGTATGGAAGTTTTGAGAGCAGATTTTTTAAATCTTGCAGGAAGTAGAGATTAAGATTGAGTTTGAGGAAAAGTGGGAGGGAATGGACATGCAGAGCCAAACTTTGTAAAAAAATCTTTTGCTGATCATATCATAGAATAAATATTGTATTTGTTTCAACATGTTGCACATCATTTTTAGATTTGAATGCAGTTGATTTTCTTTGTTTAACTTTTGTGTTTTGTGAGTTTGTGGATGGGTTGTTTGTCCTTACATCAAAAATAGAATAAAGTCAACAGAAGTCAACCTTTCCAACTGCCCTATTTTATAGGGAGGACACAACAGTTAATTATAAGTCATCTCTGGCAAGCCAAGAAAGAAGCACCACTTCCCATGCATGCAATTTTGATCACTTGAATACTCTAGTTGAGTTGGGATGCCTCTTATAATTGTGGATCTAGAGTTTGGACACCTTGTTTTTGTGGATAGGGATTTTTTTTAAGAAGATTTTTAGGTTGTATTTTTCTATAAGTTGAAAAATGGATATCATTGTAAAGGGTCAACAAATTGAAGTCAGATTTGCAGCCTTAAGTTGGATAATTTTGAAAGCTTTTACAACTAGTTAGTGGTTTTTTTACAGTAATTTCTCAAGTTTAGTAGTGACAAGAGACAATGGTTTTTGGTATGCTAGTGGATTTTGATGGACGTAAATGCTACTTATTTGATTAATACCAATAGAAGGAGATGAATTTAAAACCATCAATTGTGTCATTTGTGAATGGTATTTTCCTTTTGTTTATTGATCTACAAAAATTTGTAATGAGTTAATTGAATGTGTCTTTCATTAATTCTGGTAAAAAAATTGTAAGTATGCTTATTAAATATGCATTGTGAATGGATAAAATTGCATAAACGATTATGAATCATTCCATTCCTTAGTTTTGACTTTAATGAAAACTTGTTACAGGGTTGCATGTCTGAATATAGGAAATATATGTATTTACATTTTCTATTCTGAAATTCATGGCATATCTTTTTCTATTTCTTTAAAAATTTGTTGTTAGAACATTTAAAATATCAGTTTGTTACCTTTTAACCAGCAAAGGCCACTTGAACATTATAGTCATGTTGACCACTGAGTGATATAGTACAGTTTTGAACCAACTACTGAGACCTTGGAAGATAGGTGATTTTATTATTAGTTATCTTTTTTAGGAATATGATAGAAAATTCTACTTAACATTTGTTTATGTCAATTTGACCATCAATAGTTCCCACATTGATAGGTTCAGAACCTTCAACCAAAACTACTTATTTATCTTGATACTTTGTGATTAGGAGATTGAATCCTCCATCTTCAGGCACCTTGAAGAGGTTTTCACCATCAGATGCGTCCTTTTTTTTACCTTTTTCTTGATTCGATAGTGCCACATTGTGGTTTTCACCATTGGATCTTACTTTTATGTTTATATTTTCATTTTTTTCTTTGCAACTGGAGAATGCAATCTCCCTTCCAAAGTATGCTCCTTGTTCAAGTTTAATTTTAAAGCCCACCTTATGGTCCCCATATGGTATACCAGTGTGAAGTCCCAAAAAATCAGCTATAGCTTCATCATTCTAGAATATATACAGAACAAGTTTATGATGTTGTTGATCCCAATCAACTAATTGCAGGTAAAGGAGTTGTTTTTTTTTTTTTTTTTTGGATGTAGTTTTAAAGGAATGGGTAGTGATTGTGTTTATGCCAATGTCTTGAAATAGGTCTGTTATGTATAAATCGTCATAGGTAAAATCATACTCATTTGATGTCTCAATTGCGATAGAAGGAGATTTTTCCTTACAATTGGCATTTTTAATATTTAGAGTCACAACATGTAACAAACCATAGCCTAGCCCTAGATTTTTCTTTCGCTTCTCCATGATGATAGGATCTCTTATTCCTTGTTTGTTTGGACCAAGGCCACCTTTTCCAATGAAACCCATGCCTTTTACTAGCTAGTAACCTTTTCTTTTAGGATCAATAGGGATGGGAGGCAGTGGTTTCTCTTCCTCTTGTTCTTCTTTGTAAATCTGTGTAGAGAGATCATCTTCACATACCACTTTTTCCTTCATGTTTCCCCATTTGGTAAATATGGTAGGTTTGACTTCCATCTTGACAGCTTGTTTATGCTTGATTTCCTTTGGTCTCTCATAAGATTTTGGTGATGGAGTAGCTTTCCAATGCATAAGGATTGATTAAAGTGGTATTCTTTGCAGCCATTGTCAAGTACTTGGATCTTATGGTCAGATTTAGGTGGGTTAGATGATGTAGATGGAGTTGAGGATGAAGCTAGTGATGATGGATTGACGTAGGAGATAGAATGAAAGGATATTTCATTGCTAGGTATTTGAAAAAGCTTCTTGTACTTTTCCTCTAGGCTCTTGCAGTAGTGAAATGGTTCAAGATTGATGTATATTGTAACCTCCTCATCATTATAAGGAAATTTTAAGCACTAATGGAGGGTTGAGGGGACTACTTGCATTGCATGAATCCATGGGCATCCTAAGAGTAGGTTATAGCATAGCTCAAGATCTAGTATCTGAAAAGTCATTTCGGCTATAGTTGGTCCCACTTGAATTGGAACTGATTGTGCCTTCATATTTTCTTTCATTATCATCATAAGCCCTTATGGTGAGGCTTTTTTTCTTGTCAATTACATCATCAGAATATCCCAACTACTTTACTAATTTCAAGGTACATATGTTCAATCTAGCACCTCCATCTAACAGGACTGTTTGATCTTGTGTTTATGTATGCAAACTTCAAGATATAAGGCTTTATTATGAAAGGATCTTTAGGGTAGGTCTTTCTCAAAAAATAGCAAGTGATGGGTAGAAGTGATGGTACCAACCATAGCTTGAAACTAATATATATCAATATCGTTAGGGATTGAATCTTCAAGGAGGGCTTTCTCCATGATCTCTTTATGTGCAAGGGATAACTTGAGGAGCTCAAGGATAGAGATTAATGCTAGAGTTTTCTTTAATTGGTCAACAATACTATAGTCACTCAAAGGTTTAATGGTAACTCTTGGTTGAGAAGGGGCTCCTTGGATTGTCACCTTTCCTCTTCGGGTAGTGACACTACATTCAGGGTTCTTACCAAGTATGGTTACTACATTGATATTGTTATCATCTTGATAGATGGTTCCTACAACATTGTCATAGGCATAGGAAACTTTACAGTAATATTGTCCCTTACCTTTATCATTTCCCTTAGAGTGATCGGGGAGTGAATCATTGTAGATACATATATAACTATTTTCAGAAGGTCTAGGACATTTTTTAATATCAACCTCTCCTTTGTCTATCAAGTCTTGGATGATATTCTTTAACCTCATGCAATTGTTTGTTTTATGACCTTTAATTCAATGAAACTCACAAATTGATCATTCTCATTATACCATGGGGGTCTTAAGTTTGGCTCCTCATGGTTCATTTGATCGAGTAATTTGTGATGCAAGAGCATCTACCAACAACAATAATTCATCAAGGGTACTCAAGACCCAAACTCAACTAGAGAAGATCAAATTAAACAAGTCTCCAAAATTCCATTATCTTTTGAACAAAACTCATCATTTTTACTTCCTTGCTACAAAACATCAGAACTTCAACCTTGTCTCTTAACCTTTCTCAGACTCAAAAAAATTTCAACTAACTTTCTTTTAATTTTTTCAAAACAAAATACTTTCAAAAACTTTGATTTCTTCAATTCATGCAACTCACCCTACTTGTACCAACCCTTCTTCAAGAAACTCAAGGCACAAAGACATCATAATACCAAATCTTAATTCTAGACTCTCAACTGACCACAATGCACTTCCTTCCGTATTACATTGACTGAAATAAGGAATCAATCTGATCAAAAAACTTAATACCCATCAATTCATTTAGAAAACACTTTTTTACACTTCAATACAACTAGTGTTCTATAAGACAAAATGACTACAACCATCCATTCTGGCTTCAGATCTTTTTCCAGACTACTAGGACACCTTTAACATCATCTTTCAAACTAAAATAAATCAATAACACACATACCAAACACTAAGCCATGAGATCTTCTATCTTTTGTAGTCAAAACACCATTCTTATACATAGGAGACATATAGCCAAATCACCTAAATAACAAATTCTTCCCTCTAAACTCTTCCCAAGCATTGAAACACCTTTAATAACATCAATTAGTCAGTTCCAAGACAATTTCAATCATTCATTTCACTGCCCCAATAGAATCTCAATTTCTTACATGTAAATACCAATATTACACTAGCATTGCAAAACCCCTAAAATGGGTATACCATCAATTCCACTTTGCTTCACTTTAGGAAATAGACATTATTAGGGACCCAATATTGCATTTGTAAACATACCTCAATAATAGATCAACTTTTTTTGGAAGATAACACAGAACAATTGACTATCCACGCCTAATTGCTTCAAATTAGGTTATATTTTCAAAGCAAACTCCATCTATTCAACTCCAAATCACTAAACAGCCATAAATAGTCTTTGAACAAGTGGAAAAATACACAAATTGTCAACCTTTAATGAAGGAAATGTCCACCAATACAAAAAATAGTAAACCCTTGTCTAAAGCATTAACAATCCCTAAAGAATGAGGGTTTAAAGGAAAAATATATTCCAAACCACCCGATGTTCTACCACTGCCTTAATCATGTTTTTTTTGTGTCTAAATATGCTTTAGAAAACATTTTGAAACCTCTACAACTGATATATCTTCAAACCCTTGACTGTAGCAACAATTAATGTATGGAAACCTTTCAAATTCTCTCTGTAATAGCAACTCAATCATTGCACTCTTGTTTCCCCTGTACCTGCACACATTTTCAAAACCTAAAAAATCCTAATTCAATCTACTCCACGATCTACAAAGACTAATTCGGTGGAGTAGTGAACATTTGCTTAATTGACTCTCAAAACCCATGTTTTAATGGTTTCTGACTAATCTACAAAGAATGACTTCAAACAAATGTTCTACACAATCAAATGTCTCCTAGATGGATTTAAAGAAGGATAACTCACTAATCTATCAAGAAAAATAAGGTTTAGAACCTAAATCTTCTTCCCTAACTGCACAAATGGATGAACAACAGAAATAAACTTAGAAAATTACTAAACAAGGTACTTTTATTGATTGCAAATCTTCAAGAATACAAAGAATGATCTTTGCTCACCTTAAAAATTATTTTATAGATGTTTCCCAACCAATAACTTCATCTTCAACTCCTTTCACCAACCACAACCTTTCTTTTTCCCTCATGACCCTTCAACTTCTTGATTTTTGCTTTTTTACATAATTGACAACTTTAGCAAATTTTCCAAGTTTTTTCTTTTTCCAATATTTTGACCACCTTAGACCTATTTGAGACTTTTAAATACATCAAATATGACCTCTCATGACCTATTACAATGCTTTTACATTTGAAGATTCAAACTCTTACAAATTTTCCTTTTGAAGGCATTCATTGATCAAGGTGCTCCTACACCATACAACCAACGAACAAAAAAATTCCAAGTCCATTAGAAACATATTGTATCAACTTTGCTTGTACCTGCAAATCTACCTTGGACTGCTTCCTTTATCTTTCTCTTCTCTTCTCTTTTTCTTTTCCTTCAACTTTGTCTTCATATATCTTCACTTGTATTTTTCCATCTCTTCTCTACCTATCAGGTTCTCAATTACTTTTCCTTTCACAAGGACACAAAACTGTCCTTTCTCAACACTCATCTTTCCACTAACTCTTCTTTACCAAAGGACACAGGACTGTCCTTTATCATTGCCTTATTCCAAGCAATCTTTCCTCTCCTTTAACAATTCATCCTTGATCTTCTCTGACCAACTTGTCTTTTCATCTTTTCATCTACTCCCATTAGTAGAGAACTCTCAAACTGACCTTGAACTCTTCAAATGGCTGCAAACTCAAGTGCTTCTTCAGATAGGTATCCATCTACTTCACTGCCTCACCACACAACTCACCAACTCAACAAACCATCCATCTTACCCAAAATTAGATCCTAGAAGATGCCTCACTCTCTTTTCCTTGCACCTTCTTCCCAGCTTAATCTTCAGTTTAGGATGGTGACCACATACCTCAGCTTGTCTACCAACACAAAACTTCTCAGAAACCTTCCTCTCTACAGCTTAGATGGATCAAGCACCTGCAACCAACCACAACTCAACCAATCATCAAAATCAGCTAGCTCTGATGCCAATTGATGCAAGAGCATCTACCAACAACAACAATTCATCAGGGGTACTCAAGACCCAAACTCAACTACAGAAGTCAAATTAAACAAGTCTCCAAATTTCCATTATCTTTTGAACTAAACTCATCATTTTTACTTCCTTGCTACAAAACATCAAAACTTCAACCTTGTCTCTTAAACTTTCTCAGACTCAAAAACATCTCAACCAACATTCTTTTAGCTATTTCAAAACAAAATACTTTTAGAAACTCTGATTTCTTCAATTCATGCAACTCACCCTACTTGTACCAACCCTTCTTCAAGAAACTCAAGGCACAAAGACATCATAATACCAAATCTTAATTCTAGAATTTCAACTAACCACAATGCACTTCCTTCCATATTACATTGACTAAAATAAGGCAACAATCTGATCAAAAAACTCAATACCCATCAATTAATTTAGCAAACACTTTTTTACACTTCAATACAACTAGTGTTCCATAAGACAAAATGACTACAACCATTCATTCTAGCTTAGATCTTTTTCCAGACTACCAGGACACCTTTAACATCATGTTTCAAACTAAAATAAATCAATAACACACTTACCAAACACTGAACCATCATATCTTCTATCTTTTGCAGTCAAAACACCATTCTTGTACATAGGAGACACATAGCCAAATCACCTAAATAACAAATTCTTCCCTTTAAACTCTTCCCAAGCATTGAAACACCTTTAATAACATCAATTATTCAGTTCCAAGACAATTTCAATCATTCATTTCACTATCCCAATAGAATCTCAGTTTCTTACATGTAAATACCAATATTCTACTAGCATTGCAAAACCCCTAAAACGGGTATACCATCAATTCCACTTTGCTTCACTTTAGGAAATAGACATTATTAGGGACCCAATATTGCATTTGTAAACATACCTCACTAATAGATCAACTTGATTTGGAAGATAACATAGAACAATTGACTGTCCATGCCTAATTGCTTCAAATTAGTTCAAATTTTCAAAGCAAACACCGTCTATTCAACTCCAAATCACTAAAGAGCCATAAAGAGTCTTTGAACAAGTGGAAAAATACACAAATCATCAACCTTTAATGAAGGAAACGTCCACCAATACAAACAAACAGTAAACCCTTGTCTAAAGCATTAACAATCCCCAAAGAATGAGGGTTTAAAGGAAACATATATTCCAAACCACCTGATGTTCTGTCACTACCTTAATCATGTTTTTTTATGTCTAAATATGCTTTAGAAATCATTTCCAAACCTCTGCAACTGATATATCTTCAAACCCTTGACTATAGCAACAATTAATGTATGGAAACCTTTCAAATTCTCTCTGTAACAACAACTCAATCATTTCACTCTTGTTTCCCCTGTACCTCCACACATATTCAAAACCTAAAACATCCTAATTCAATCTACTCCACCGATCTACAAAGACTAATTTGGTGGAGTAGTGAACACTTGCTTAATTGACTCTCAAAACCCTTGTTTTAATGGTTTCTGACTGATCTACAGAGAATTCCTTCAAATGAATGTTCTACAAATAAAATCTCTCCTAAATGGATTTAAAGAAATGATAACTCACTAATATATCAAGAACAATAAGGTTTAGAACCTAAATATTCTACCTAGACTGCACAAATGGATGAACAACGGAAAGAAACTAAAAAAATTACTAAATAGGGTACTTTTATTGATTGTAAATCTTCAAGAATACAAAGAATGATCTTTGCTCACCTTAAAAATTCTTTTATAGATGTTTCCCAACTAATAACTACCTCTTCAACTCCTTTCACCGACCACAACCTTTCTTTTTCCCTCATGACCCTTCAACTTCCTGATTTTTGCATTTTTACATAATTGACAACTTTAGCAATTTTCCTATTTTTTTCTTTTTCCATTATTTTGACCACCTAAAACCTATTTGATACTTTTAAATACATCAAATATGACCTCTCATGACCTATTACAATGATTTTACATTTGAAGATTTAAACTCTTACAAATTTTCCTTTTGAAGGCATTCATTGAACAAGGTGCTCCTGCACCAGTTTGATTAGGTTCTTTTGGATTAGCTTATGCATGATAACCTCCATGGGTTCCCACAATGGTGTGTTCTTCCTATTTTTTGTAAAAAAAATCTTGGTGACCCTCTTTGATTGTTTTGATTTTGGATTTTTTGTTGGTTGTTTTGAGGGTACATGAGTTGAGTGTTTTGCACATTATTTCTTGGGTAATTTGTTTGATTCATTTGGATGTTTTGTTGGGGATTTTTAGGAGGTGGTTGGTAAGGTTGTTGTACATTTTTCACAAACTTGGCATCTACCACTCCATCATTTGTAACATTCTTGTTCTTACCCCAAATTCATGGTTTTTCATTGGATCTCGATGCTTAGTCTCGGTTATTATTGTTGTAAAATTTTATGGTACCTTTGGCTATTAAAGCTCTTTCAATGAATAAGCCTTTCTCAATGATTTCTTCAAAAAAATTAGGACATAACATGGTTAATTGATAGCTAATGTCTCCTTGAAGGTTAGAGATGAAGATTTTGACTAGTTGTTTTTGTAGAATGGGGCATTTAGTTTTGCTAGCCTTGTGCCTCCACCTTTGCAAGTAAGAAGTGAAGGACTCCCCTTGGTTTTGTTTGATTTTATATAGATCAGGGACCATTATGTCTTGTTCAATATTGCAAGAGAAGTGATTTATGAATTTTTCTGATAACTCATCAAAGTTTTTAATACTAGGTGGAAAATGAGAAAACCATTCAATTGCAGCACCCCTAATACTTCTTGGAAAGAGTCTCATTAAGTAGGAGTCATTTTTTTTAAGGTCCATACAATCCATTGAAAATTCTCTTACATGTTTTATTGGATCACCTCTCCCTTTATATTTGTTGAATTTAGCGATTTTGAAGTTCTTGGGAAAAGGTATTATTGATATGGAATGATCAAAGGGATGGACATATATCGTATAGTGCATAGTTTTTCTTTTGTTTTCCAAGCTGAATATTTGATATCCTTTGTTTAATAATTTGAATTTGTAAGGTTAAGTCACCACTATGTGTGTTTATTTGCGGATTAGGGACTCCATAACCTTGCTTCCCCATCGTGTATTGTGTGTTATATTGTGGTTTTTGTGTGTAAGAAGGCCCTTGGGCCGTGTATGATGAAGAATAAGGTCCTTGTGGACTGGTATGTGTGTATTGTTGATTAATGTTTTGACCTTTTGGATTAATATTTTGGTATTGTAGATTATGATTTTGTTGTTGTGATGTGTAAGTTTGATGTTGTTGGGTGAAGGTTTGATGCTGTGGAGGAATTGGATTTTTTTGTGGTGTTTGTTGATGTACATACATTTATTATTGTTTATTAGAAGTTTGTTGTGTACCAATGTTTTCTGATGGGGGATGAGGTGTTTTGCGGTGGTGGAATGAAAGTTTTTTGTTGAGGGTTTTAACTTGGTGAAGATCCATAGTGATATTATTGGGTCGAAGGATCATAGTATGATGGTTTTTGTTGCATGTATTGTGTTTGTTTATTTCCTTGTTGATTCGCTTGGTACATGTTTTGGTCTTGAGGCACATTGCCTTGTTGTTGGTATGCGGGTGGATGTTGTGTTGTCTGAATTGAGAATGGCATATGTTGTGCTCGAGGTGGAATGTTAGTATGTAGCTATTGTTGTGGAGGGATATTGCTTTATTGATTTGCTACATATTGTTGTTGTGTAGGTGGTAAGTTACCCAAATTTTGCATGTTGACATTAGGGTCTTATTGTCATGGATCGAAGTTCAAAGATGCGTCATATAGAGTTCTTGAAACATTGGGCCTCCATGTATTATTTTCCACATTTTATGTTGTAAGTGGTGTGGAAAATGGGTTTGACTATCGAGGAGGTAGATTTTGAGCTGCCATGGTGTTCAGATTCCCTTGACCTTGTTGGGTGACCAATGCTTGTTCTAGTTGTGAAGGAGGTCTATATAATGGATTCTCCCCTTGTTGTTCATAAGGTTGATTGTTGATAAGTCCTTTTTGTTTCAAGAAGATAGGGGGTATCCTTGGTTCCACCATTTTTTGTGGGAATTTTATAACAATTGATTGATCATCCATGCAGAGCAGGGATGGATCTCTAAGAGAATCGACATTAAAGTCCATAGGTAACTTAGCACCATGTTGTGCAATTTTTAAAAAAGTATGTGTTAGGATATAAACCGGGTACTTTTTCTATTAGTTTTTTCAATTTAGGACCTTGAGAGTACTCTAAGAGTTTTTTTATCATTGTTTCTTCATCATTATCATGTTCTTCAATTACCACATCACGTAGACTAGGAGGTTGATCTTGATTTCTATCAAGCATTTCTTGATGTTGAAATTGTAGATCTTGTTCACTTGGAGGTTGAGCTCTAAACGTTGGTTTTTGTTCTTGAGGAGTTGAAAATTCATAGTTGCATTAGGATCAAAGCCCCAAGGTTGATAAATCAAAGCTTCCACATTAGTGGCACTAGGTCCACTTGAGATACTCTTATTAGCTTACATTTTCTTTTGATTTTGGGATATTGTTATTATCATAAATGATCCAAATAAACGTTGGTGAATGGGATGTGAAAATTTATGAAGGGATGGTGATGTTGTGATTTGAAAATTTGATTAGTGATATGATGTACAAAGGGAAATTTTTCAAACCTTTTAGACAAAGGATTTTGATTGATTGATATGGATTGATGTGGATGTTGTGATTGTTTGATGACCAAGTTTGATATGGGATTCTTGGATGTTTAGGAATGATAAGATTTTTGGACTCAACCCTATGATAAGGAGATGAGCAAATTTTGGATGGTTTTTTATAAATGACACTATGTTTATGGATTCTCAACCCTACAAAGAGAGTATGAGTGGATTTTGGGTGATTTTGATATAATACTAATCTAGGAACACAATTATGAACAAGATTTTGTTTGATGTTTGCTATGTCTCAAGGATGGTGATGGAGGATATGTTGATTGCTTCACTTGAACTAGCTATGGGGTTGAAAGTAAAGATGGATATGGTGTGTTGATAAGAACACTAGCAAGATATGAGGGTTTGATATCATGTCTTCAATGTTTGTCCAAATGCTAAGTGGATGCTTATTTTGAGTGATGGTGATGTAAAGGATGTCAAAGATTTTTTATAAGGAATGATGAAGGTTTGATTTTGTTTTTACCCCAAAAGGTGATAGTAACTATGATGTAGAAAAATGCATACCATTACATTTTCACACTTAATTTGGACCTATTTTAGCACCCCTTGCATTAATTTCCCTTTAGGTCACTTGCTATGGGCCCCTAAGACCCCTTTTTTATGCATCCCAAGGCATATTACAACTTTAAACCTGACCAAAACCCATAAGCAACCATCAATCTTGGTAACTCACCTTTTGAATTGGAAAATAAGCCTTGTGGGAAAAAGACACCATTGGTGGCATCTTAGTCTTGGTGGCTTTATTTTTGGGAATTAAGAGTGGGAAATAAAAATATTTGAGTTTATTTGATCTTTTGTTGGCCTTTGGGATCTAATAATCAGGTTATTAGGTAGGAATTCCTATAAAAGTAAGATTCACACCCCATTCTTCACATAAGAGACATAAGTTGATAGAAGTTGACATAAGTTGAGCAAGTTGAAGGAAGTTTTAGAGCTTTGGAGCAGCCTTCTATTGTGTTTTTGCAGGTTTTTCAAGTCTATTTTCCAAGCCAAGATCTAGCATTGCCAAGGATTAGTAATGGATGCCTATTGTGGATCATGAGAGATTCTAGGTTGGAGATGCAACTAGCCATTTATCCAAGCCTAAGGAATTGTTTCTTGATTGATTCCATCTTCCATTATTACTCTATTTTCTACCTAAGGAAGGTTCATTTCATGTTTGTGACTTCTTAAGGTGATTAGAGATCTCCTTTGTAGGTCATTTATATTTGCATCTTAGGAATCTTATTCTACACATTTGAATAGGGTTTCTCCATGTTCAATCTTGCATAATCTTAGACACACTTAAGATTAGGGCACACACACATTTCCATTTTTAGATTTATGCTTTTTCATCAAGGTTTAATTACCAAAAAAGGGGTTTGACCAAGGAAAAAACCCATAAACAAATAATCCAAATTCCTTTGTTTTGTAGGTCTCTTTGCAGGTTCAGATCTGAGGACTTGGTGAAGAATGAAGTGAAGATCTTGATCTTCAGGACCACACTCAGAAATTCCAAAAATTTAGAATGGGACTAATACGCCATCTTGGGAGTCTTAGTCCTCCCAGGCCTATTTTTTAGAGATTTTTTGAGATTCGGTTTCAAGATCCAAAGACTTTGTATTTGCCCCAAAAAATAGCAGTAGGACTAATACGCCATTCTGGGCATCTTAGTCCTCCACAAAACTTTTTGGAAGCTTCTTCACATTTCTAGAATCCTCACAGCATCTCTAGATTTCCTAGGTACACACATACTATCCCTCTGTTGCATAATTTCATTATTTGCATCTTTCATTTAGCTTACATAATATAGGTCATTTTGCATATCACAATGTGTTTTCCAACATTTCATTTTCCAAACATTTTCTTGGTGGTGAACCCCTTAGAACTCAAAGAACCCCCTCCTAGTACCTTACTCATTGTGAAATTTACTCACCTTGAGAGGTTGTTAGTCAATCCAATTGGGACTCTTAGGACATTAGTGAATAATTCAGTGGAAAAAGTGTGATATGTTTAGGTATCCATTTTTCCTAGACATCATTTTGGTGAACCTGACTCTTTTAAGTATTAAATTTTTATTTGGATTCCATTAAAGTCCTTAGATCTAGATTACATCTTGCATTAGTGAAAGTGCATATAGTGTATTTTGCATTTTGCATTAGTGAAGTTGCATTTAGGGTTTCCTATATTTGCATTAGTGAAAGTGCATATAGGTTGCATTTTTATTTTCTTGCATCATTTCATTTCATTGAAAAAATTGAAAAGTGCATTGTTCATCATCTTAATTGCATTTAGAAACATTCTTATTGCATTCAAAATTGAAAAAAAATGCATTCAATTGCTTTTTAGTACTTTCTTTTCTTTACATTCATTTGCACAGTTTCTTGTTTCCAAACATTAGGTCCCTGGGCAGGCAACCTGGGGATACTATTTTCAACTCAGATCTTGCTTCTTTTCTGCAAAAACCCTTTACTGGGACTAAAACGCCCTTACTGGCATCTTAGTCCCTCTCAGGGTTTTTGGTCTAGAATCACGTCTGAGTTTTGTGTTGTTTGTTCTAGTGTCTAGAATGTCTAAATTTCATTAAAGGACAAAGACGCCCTTCCTGGTGTCTTAGTCCCTATGCAGTTTGAGATTACAGCTTCTGAGGCTAAATAGTGCATTTTTTTTTCTATTTGTTGTAGTTAGTTTTTTGTTTTAGTTTTCCACTTTATTGTTTTATTTATTTTCATAATAAAGATAGCTCAATAGATTTCCACATTGTTCATTGTAGATTTCATTCATTAGAAAATCAAAACATAAAACCAAAAAATGTTAAACTTAAATGTGCATAGATGTATGGTTACTTAAGCATGTTAACACCCTTTTTCAAAGTTAGTTTAAATCTCAAGCCTTTTAGTCGTGATGACCTTCATATGTTAGATGAAGCCTTTAAGGACTTCACCTTGCAAGTTTTGTCCACTAAGACTTGTTAAATCAAACACAACCTATGTGAAGTAAATGTTACCCAAATGCAACCAATTAACAAACCCAAACCTTTTAGTCATGATGATTTTGGCATGTTAGATGAAGCTCTTGAAGACGTCCTCTCACAAGGTTCATCCACTAAGGCTTGTTCACATAAATCTAAAAAAAATAAAGTCAACGTTATTTAACCTCAACTTATCCTTTATCCACCTTCAAAAAAACCTATCCTTATCCTTGATGCACCTAAAGAGAATGTATCATATCAACTGAATTATAACACTATTGCTCATACATATAACACAAGGAATAATAGACAAGCTCAACCTAATCCTATTTCATTACCGTTATCGAATCCTATGTTGCCTAGCACTCCTCATTTACCATCACATAGTGGAAAGGAGTATGATCTTGTTGAACAACTTAAGGATACTCCTGCTAAGATTTCCTTATGGGATCTTATTCAGGCTTCACCTAATTACCATACCATGCTTCAAGTGGTCTTGCAACAAGTTGTGGTTTCTCCTAATACAAACACAAACGATGTAGTAGCTCTAATAAAAGGAATGAATACAGTTAATGTAGACATTTCCTTTCACCAACATGATCTCCCTCCCTTGGAAATCCAAAAAAGATATGATGCACTCAAGATAGTAGCCAGATACAACACTACGAGAATAAAGAGGACCCTTGTTGATAATTTCTCAGCTCTAAATGTGTGTAGTGTAAATCTTTTAGATAAGTTGGGAGTCGATAAATCAACAATCAAACCTAATTCCCTATCGATTTGAGGATTTGATAATGTAGAAAAGAAACCGCTCAGTGTGATTACCTTACCCATTTCAATCAAAAAGGATACCTTACAAACTTCTATCCATGTTATGCCTCATGAGCTTTCATACAATCTTCTTTTAGGTAGACCATGGATTCATGAAATGCATGTGGTGCCTTTGACCCTTCATTGTATCATGAAGTATGTTTATAAGAACAAGGTATACCAAATTGAAATGGACCTCGAGCCTGAAAGTTGCTTGCAAATTGAAAAGGGAACTACCAATCCTCTGAAAACATTAATTCCAACATAAAAAATAGAGCCTATCATTGAGGAAACACAAGAGATGGAAACAGTGTAAAGATGATGGTTGGGTTTCCTTGGAGTTCACACCATCATTCATGGGGAAATACATAATTACAAGAAAAGAAGATGAAAAACAAAAACAACCAATGATTATGTCAACACAAAATTTGGGATAAATCTCACAAACATCTACTCTTGAACACGACACAAGCTACACAAAAAATTTCAATCAGATAGACTATCAACAACCACCAAACCCAAAAGCAATGGAACACATTTATGGGAGAGGTTATGAACTTCTGAAACAATTGGGTTACAGTGGAAAAGGATGTGGAAAGAAAGAGCAAGGAATCTGTGTCCCTATAGAACCTAACACATAAGAAACAAAAAATGGTTTGGGATATTGTCCTTCTAAAATAATGCAAGCAAAGAAAAGACCTTCATTAAACATCAACACCATTATGTGCAAACCAAAAAACCACTCTCACTTTGAAACATCCTAAATTACTTGATATGGACTTACCACCATCATGGGAGTACTTCGAAAATGATGAAGCCTTGAAACAAAGGCACAGAGTTTATGATAAACCATCTATTCCTCCTCACAAGAAATGTTGGCATATGGCTTTGGGAGATCATTTTTAGCTGCTAGTGTTGTCATTGATGGAAGCTAGAGTTAGTAGTGTGGTCCGCAGTTTAGAAGCAAGTTCCTACCAACAAGGAAAGTAGAAGATAGTATTCTACCCCATAGAATGCATGAAGAACAGAGTATTCGGTTGGTAAGTTGATCTGAATACTTCACCGGATCATTATTTTGTTGTGTGGATCTCTAGGGAAGCTTGTGAAGCATGTATGCTACCTGTTTGATAAGTTTTACGATGCTACATTGATCCGTGTACGAGTTTGGAGATTCAGTAGAGCGATTTATTGCTTATTTTCTCATTGTGGCCGACTTGTTGTGTATGGCATGTTTTGGATGTATGAGGAGTGTGTGTTTAACTATTTATTATGTTGGGAATTTTTTTTTGGGTCCCTACTATAGTCTAGCCGACTTGTGTGGGTACGCATTAATTCTAGCTGGTGATTTGAGCCAACTTGTGGAAGAATATTATATTTTGTTGCAAGTCGACATATAGAAATAAAATTCTTTTTAGCGGATATATAAATGAAATCGGTAATTCATTTTGCATGTGATGTACAAAGCCGTGAGAAGGTGTGTGTGAAAAAAAGTGTAGAATAGCTATATGAGCCAATATCAGAAGATTTGTTGAGAAATTTTTTGTTTAAGCAGCTGAAGGAATTTTCATAGCAGAGCAAAGCAGAAGTGCGAATTGGATAGAAGGTCTTGAATCTGTTTTATGTACCTCATTGGAACTGAATCCAAGAATTTGTAGATGCTATATTCTTAGTTCAACATTTTTTTGTATTCTCAAATACTTTGTAAGGTAGTGAGCATTTCCTTTTGAGCAGTGAGCTCTAGGCAGTGTTCTTGAATGCAAGTGCATTCCCTTTTTATCATACTTTTAACAGAGTATACTTTGTGGATTAATCTCCACCGTGTTTTTTCCCCTAACAGGGTTTCCACGTAAAATTCCTGGTGTTATGGTGTTCACATTGTCTTGTTAATGTGTATGCATGTTTACTTCTGTTTATTTGTTGTGGATGCTATTAAAGATTAATATTCCTATTGATAGTTCAAGATCTGATTTGAAATTTGAATATTGTGGAACACTGATTCACCCCCCCTTCTCATTGTTCCTGGTGTCCAACAATTGGTATCAAAGTTGGTTCCTCTTCTGAAGTTTAATAGCTTGAGGAGGATCTTTGACTACAATGGATGCAGGTGGTCTTCAACAGCAGCTTATGGTGGCACTTGATGATCTTGATCAGTCTAAAGCAGAGGTCATGGAATTAAAAGAAAATCTTGTGGCTACCAAAAATTTCATTCAATCACTGAAGGATAAAATGAATGATTCAAGGGAAAAGAGGAAAGAACTATGTGGTCAGTTGAAGCAAAAATAAAGCAAAGGCTTGGAAGATGTTCATCTGAATCAAACCCTAAAAGAAATAACAGAAGAATGCGAAAAGCTTGCTAAGGACAATACTACTCTAAAGCTTGATATGGAATCTGTGGCAATGAAGTTAACCAAAGAGATTGAAGAAAGAAATAAGAAGGGAGATAATCCGGCCCAGTCCTTGAAAGAGAAGTCTAAGAAATTAGTAGAGCTAATAGCAGAGTCATTCAACTGGAGATTGAACTGCAACAATCCAGAAATAATGAACAAGAGCTTGAGAAACATGTAGTTATTCTTAGAGATGAGCTTGCCACTGCAAATGAGTTTAAGGAAAAGTTTAAGATCTGTTTTGCTAAGCTT
The DNA here is from genome assembly GCA_007258455.2 of Sequoia sempervirens. Classification (NCBI taxonomy): domain Eukaryota; kingdom Viridiplantae; phylum Streptophyta; class Pinopsida; order Cupressales; family Cupressaceae; genus Sequoia; species Sequoia sempervirens. The sequence continues at coordinate 104,104,353 of VDFB02058242.1, forward strand.
CATGAAATAACTAAAGGACAAAAGGATGCAAATGACAAGCAAGGTCTTGGCTATGTGAAGGATGAGAGTTCTAAATCTAAACGAAAGGACCCTGAAAAGAAAACTCAGAAGAACAAATGCAAAATATATCCGGAAAGACAACCCAATGCTTAGAAATTTAATGGATATTGCTTTGTTTGTAATAAATTTGGGCATATGGCTTCTCAGTGTAGAAGTAAGATAAGTTCTGGCAGTCCATCATTTTTCGGTCAATGTTTTAACTGCAAAAAGTTTGGTCATAAGTCATTAGAATGCAGAAGTATGTCTGTCAGTAAAAGGAATGTTAAATGTTACACCTGCGGAAGATTTGGACATATTGCTAATACAGTGCAGATTAGGAGGAAATCGGTGGAATGGATGGTATAGACAGAAAAATTGGGTATGCTACAATTGTAACAAATTTGGTCACATTGCAAGATTCTACAGGAATAGAAATATGGATAAGAGAGGTCTGGTTTATCAAGGAAAAAATTCACAGAAAGATGATAAAGGAAAAGGAAAAGCATCTATGGAAGAGATAAGAGATCAGATGAAGAAAACGTGGGTAAAAAAGAGTGGATCTAATGAAGGTAATAAGGTTGTACCGGAAGCCCCCTCCGGTAGTTCATCCGGTAATTGATTTCAGGTCATTGGCCTAGGGGGAGTTTTCATGAAAATATTTTGTCCCCCCCATGTGTAGTTGGTTCCGGATTGCAGGAAGTTGTCTGCAGTTGTGTTATTCATCCTCAAATGCACTAGTGATCACTTCTTGAAGGTCCGCAGATAGATTTCTCTCTTATTGTTTGAAAACAAAGTAACCAGAACTTCTAGAGCAAAGCATTTAATGCATCAAGGAAGTTAGGTGTGCAAAGTTATAAAAGGGAATTTGGAACCCTCATTTGTCACTATGCACCGAAGAAGAACAGTTGGAGAACCTTTTCAAAAAAAATTTGAAGGAGCGAAAGTCAATTTAGTGGCGAATTCTCTAGGTATTTCTATTGATTATCAATTTCATACTTATTCTATGATCGGTAGAGCCCTGTTCGGTACGAAAAATGAAGCAAATCAAAGGAATAGTAATTCTAGATGAATATAGTAGTCAAAAGGTTGGGGATGTAAGAAATTCATTGTCATCCATTGAATTGAAGAAGCTTGGACGAGTGAAGCACAAGAATTTGGACATCTGGAATGAATTTCCTCATTTCGTCAACACGGAGGTAGTCTGGTTTATCTTGAACAGATTGGATGGTGATATCCTTACTCTGAATAAACCCTATAAAATTTTTAAGGATGTAATCAGAAATCTAACAGGTTTGTGCAATATTGGTGATGTCTCGAAAAAGAAATTGATTTGAAATGTTGAGGTTGAAGCCCTAACCGGTGTAAAAGGAGATCAGAGGGTGTTGATGATTACAATGATCAAAGATCCATTAACAAGGTATATTGCATATGGAATTTCATACAAGATCTTCTTCAGAAATAGGGAAGGTGCAACCTCTGCAGGCGCAATCTATATTGCACACAAGATGATAATAGAAGGTGGAGACTTTGATCTATGTGGATTGCTAAAGGATCAATTGATGGAGAATGTGTAGTTAACGAAGGATATAGATTACTCTTTCAGGTTTGGTACCCTGGCTATATGCATTATGATGTATTTCCTAAAATGCTTGCCTCAGAATGACAATGTGGTATGGAAGGAAAATATGCCAATTTGCAAGAAAATTTTTGAGCATTTCAACTCTTTTGAAAATGGTGAACAAGCTTATGAAAGCTTCTTTAGAAACTTGTTAGGAAAGTTTGGTGTAAGTGATATTCCTCTTTCAGTAAAAGTAGTTGAAGTTGGATCTTCTTCCGGAAAGGCAGAGAAAAAGAAAAAGAGAGAAAGAGAGTTGGTTGGTGACACTCCTCTAGCACCCAAGTCAACAAAATCTGAAGGAAAAGATAAAAAGCAGATGGTTGTGGATATAGTGGATGAAGACTCTGAGGAATATACACCTGAGAGATGAACCAAAACCAGTTGAACCGGTTGTGGTAATTGTAGAAGAAAGTGATGAAGAAGGAGCTTTATTCAAGGCAAAGATACTGTAGATTGTTTAGGAAGAAGATGGAATGCAAAAGATAACTGACATATGGATAAACGGACCATCATATGAACAGGACTGCATTGAGGACACTCTAGGAAGATACTTTATTGATAACAACATTGAATTGAAGAGTTTGTAGAATGTACTTCCAAAATAATTTATTGAATGTATCAAGGAGGCTATGGAGTCTATGTCTCAGGACAGAAAAGGGGAAGAAATAATCTCACATCTGAAGATGCAGTTTAGGCTATCTCTTCGCCAAACTGAAAAAGAAAATGAATGTGCTAAGACAATGCATTGACTCAGCCAACAAGATCTTCAATTACTGCCTTAGGTGGCCTCATGTGGTTGGAAAATACAAGGACAAGTTGGACCAAATTGAGAATGAGCTTGTTAGAATCGAACAGGATTACAGTATGGTTCAAGACAAGGATGGAGAAGTCAAGAAGAAGATTCATGAGTTGCAAGTTTAGCATGCAAAGGTTCACTTTTCTAGAAACACTCTTATGGATACCTTCTGGAAAGTGAAGGATCTGACTGAATGCATACTAGAGAAAATGGTTGAAGTTCTAAAGAAAGGAGAAAAGTTGGAAGAAGCCATTACCATTCTTGAATCTCTTGTTCAGGTCATCAACAGAACATCATAAAATAAAAGTTTGATAATTGCTACTGGGATTGCAGTGGACTCTTTGAAGAAATTTCTCCCATAAATGAAAGATAAGTATAAAATAATCTTCTGAATTTAGCAGGAGTCATTTTTTTTGGAAAGAATGCAGTAAGGAAGAGTGCAGTAAATAATCTAAGGGGAAAATAAAAGTAGTGGAAGTTTTTTTTCATTTATGTCAAAGGGGGAGAGAATGCAGTGAAAAATGCCTTGACATCCAAAGGGGGAGAAGTGTTTTGTTGTGTCGTGAAGTTTTGAATTTTGGTTTCACCACTTAGTCATTTTTCACTAAGTGTTGCCATCAATGCCAAAGGGGGAGATTGTTGGCATATGGCTTTGGGAAATCATTTTTAGCTTCTAGTGTTTTCATTGATGGCAACTGGAGTCAATAGTGTGGTTTGCAGTTTAGAAGCAGCTCCTACCAGCAAGGAAAGTAGAAGACAATATTCTATCGGCAGAATGCATGAAGAAAAGAATATCCAGTTGGTAAGTTGATCTGAATACTTCACCGGATCATTATTTTATTGTGTGGATCCCCAGGGAAGCTTGTGAAGCATGTATGCTACCTGTTTGATAAGTTTTACGATGCTACATTGATCTGTGTACGAGTTTGGAGATTTGGTAGAGCGATTTATTGTTTATTTTCTCATTGTGGCTAACCTGTTGTGTATGGCGTGTTCTGGATGTATGAGGAGTATGTGTTTAACTATTTCTTATGTTGGGAATTTTGTTTTGGGTCCCTACTATAGTCTAGCTGACTTGTGTGGGTACGCATTAATTCTAATTGGTGATTTGAGCCGACTTGTGGAAGAATATTATATTTTGTTGCAAGCCAACATATAGAAATAACATTCTTGTTAGCGGATATATAAATGAGATCGGTAATTCATTTTGCATGTGATGTACGAAGCCATGAGAAGGTGTGTGTGTGAAAAAGTGCATAACAGCTATATGAGCCAATATCAAAAGATCTGTTGAGCGATTTTTTGTCTAAGCAGCAAAAGGACTTTTCGTAGGAGAGAAGAGTAGAGCAGAGCAGAAGTGTGAATTGGATAGAAGGTCTTGAATCTATTTTATGTGCCTCATTGGAACTAAATCCAGACATTTATAGATGCTATATACTCAGTTCAACATTTTTTTTTATTCTCAAATACTTTGTAAGGCAGTGAGCCTTTCCTTTTGAGCAATGAGCTCTAGGCAGTGTACTTGAATGCAAGTGCATTCCCTTTTTATCATACTTTTAATAGAGTATACTTTGTGGATTAATCTCCACCGTGGTTTTTCCCCTAATAGGGTTTCCATGTAAAAATCCTGGTGTTATGGTGTTCACATTGTCTTGCTAATGTGTATGCATGTTTACTTTTGTTTATTTGTTGTGGATGCTATTAAAGATTAATATTCCTATTGATAGTTCAAGATCTGATTTGAAATTTGAATATTGTGGAACACCGATTCACCCCCTCCCCTCTCAGTGTTCTTGGTGTCCAACAAGAACAAGGTTACATGTGCTATGATAAGCACCAAACAAGTAGATGGAGAAAAAGAAAACAGTGAGATAGACATTCATAGTGAAGAATACAATCCCAAATTTCCAAGATCAAATGCACTTCCTTTAGGGGATACAGTAGACATAGCAATGGACATCAATGATAAAGAGAAATTCATTAAGATAGGTAAATTCTTTGATGATGATGAACAAGAAAACACTACAACCTTGCATTATGACTTTCCTAAACTCTTTGCTTGGACTTATTCAAATATGCCAGGAATTGATCCTAAGATTGTAACACACAACATAGTCCTCGCTGAAAATGCCAAGCCTACTAGATAGAAAATTCAAAAAATGAACCCTAAAAATACCCTTGCTCATTAAGGATGAAATTGAAAAACTCCTTAATGCTAGTTTCATAAGGCCTATAGATTATTCTCCTTGGATCTCAAACATTGTTGCAGTCACCAAACCTGATAATCGTATTAGGATGTGTACGGACTTTCATGATCTAAATAAAGCATCTTTAAAAGATGACTTTCCTCTTCCTAATATTGACATGATATTCGATTCGACTGTGAGACATGCTTTGTTTTCATTCATGGATGGATTTTCTGGATACAATCAAATTTTCATTAACCCTCAAGATCAGTACAAAACAATGTTTACAACTGTTTGGGGAACATTTTGTTGGGTTATGATGTGTTTTGGATTGAAAAACATAGGTGCAACATATCAATGAGCTATGACATTGATATTCCATGATTACATACACAAGATCTTGGAAGATTATGTTGATGATATTCTTGATAAATCTTTAACACGACAAGATAATGTGAATTTTCTTTGGAAGATCTTTAAGCAACTTTGAAAATACAACATGAGATTGAACCTGAAAAAATGTTTCTTTGGTGTAGATAATAGAAAACTCTTAGGTTTTATCGTATCTCACAAAGGCATCAAGGTGGATACAAATAAAATTGATGCTATAGTTAATATTCCACCTCCTAGAAATATCTCTCAATTTTGTACCTTACAACTTGGAAGAATTCAAGCCATTTGAAGATTTTTAGCATCCTTAGTAGATCGAACGTTACCATTCACACATCTTCTTAAGAAAGGAATACACTTTGACTAGAACAAGGATTGTAAGCAAGCTTTTGAGAGTTTTAAAGACTATCTTGTAACTCCACCTATTTTAAAACCTTCTATACAAAACAAACCATTCATTCTTTACACATCGGCTTCAGCCCATGCTCTAGTAGCATTTTTGGCTCAACAAAATGACAAAGGTAAAGAACATCCTATTTATTATATTAGTCAAACATTGATTGATTATGAGAAACGATACACCACAATAGAAAAACAATATTTGGCTCTTGTATTCACTACCACTAAGTTGTGACATTACTTATTGAATGCTGAAATACAAGTAATGATGAAATTTGACCCTCTAAAACACCTGTTCACTAAAATAGATTTATTTGGATGCTTAGCTAAGTGGGTAATGCTGTTAACTAAGTTTGACCTAAAATTTCTTTCACAAAAAGAAATTAAGGGTCAATCCTTGACCGACCAGTTAGTTGATGCTCCTTCTCCTTTAGCGTTCCCTGGTAATGATTATTTCCCTAATGACAACATGCTAACCATCGAAGAGGATACATGGGAATTGTATTTTGATGGATCAAAGTGCAAAACATGCTCTGGAACAGGGATTATAATCAAACTTCCAGTAAAAGAGCCTATTCCCTTATCATCTCGGTTAAATTTCCTATGTACAAATAACACCGTTGAATATGAGGCGTTAATAGCTAGTTTGCATGTCACTCTTGTTATGGGTGCTAGAGACATTAAGATATTTGGTGATTCACAATTATTCATCAAGAAAATAAATAGAACATATCAAACAAAACATGAAAAATTATCAAAATACAAATATCTCACAATGAAACTATTAAAGAAGTTTGAATCCTTCACCATTGATAATATCCATCGAAAAGATAATCGCCACATGGATGCAATGGCAAGTGTCACTTCTCTCATTTCCCCTCAATATCCTTCAAAAGACTTCACTTTCATTGTGCATACAATTATGAAACCATTGATTGATGATAAAGTAGACGAAGTGTTCACAACAACAATTGAAAACTTGAGTGAATGGTATGACACGATATTCAATTATTTGAAAGATGGTACCTTTCCTGAGCCAACAAATAAAAACACTCACTCGTGTCTTCAAAAATTTTCATCTAGATATATCATCCTAGCAGACATCTTATATAAGTGGTCCTCTGATGGACTCTTGCTTAGGTGTCTTAAATAGATTAAAATCCCTATAGCACTTGAACAAGCTCATGCAGATGCTTGTGGGGGGAATTTCAGAGGAAGATCATTAGTTCAAAAGTTACTCTGCATAAGATATTATTGGAATAATATGGAATGAGATTTCTTTGAGTATGTTAAGAAATGTCACAAGTGTCAAGAGCATCAAAACTTAATTCATGCTCTTGTCTCTAAGCTTCGCACACAAGTTCCTACCTGGCCATTATCGGTATGGGGTTTGGATATTATTGGAAAAATATCTCCACCCTCATCTACAGGACATACGTTTATAATAAAAGTAACAAATTATTTCATGAAATGGGTAGAAGCTATCCCCTTGCATTCAACAACAATTGATGTATATATGTCGTTTCATATTGGAACACATTATTGTTCGCTTTGGGCTTCCTTTTGCATTATTTTTAGACAATGGAACACCATTTAAGAATAATGACGTGAAAAGGTTCTTGGAAAATTTAATATACAACATGGATTCTCAATGCCTTACTACCCGCAATCCAATGGACAAGCCAAATCAACTAACAAAACTCTTGAAAAAATCCTAAAAAAGATAGTAAATAAACATAATAAAGACTGGCATACACAATTAACATATGCATTATGGGCTTATCGTACTAGTATCAGAAGGTCAATAGGAAATACACCTTATAACCTTGTTTATGGTGTTGAGACAATTATGCCCCTAGAGTTAGAGATTCCTCCATTAAGAATTGCTCTTCAAGGGCTAATTAATGAAAACACTTACAAGGAACAACGATTACACCAACTTGAAATGCTCGATGAAAGGAAAATCAACGCCCTCAAACATCTTCAAGCTTATCATAATAAAATGCAACAAAGTTATAATGATCATGTCATCCCTCGTTCATATCACAAAGGTGATTTGGTGCTATATGAAAACCAACGAAACGTTAATGCTAACCTAACCGAGAAGGGAAAGTTTAGCCCTAACTAGCTAGGACCTTATGTAGTTCAAGAGAGCTATGGTTCTGGAGAATATTTAATATCTGAAATGGATGGCACACCTCTTCGAGAACCTATTAATGTTGCATATTTTCATTAGTATTATGTTAGGAATTGTATACATAAAATATCAATTAAATGCAAATAAAGATTAAATAGAGGAATAAAAAAAATGGAAATAATAACAGCGAGAGAGACAATATTTAATGTGGTTCACCCAAACTCGGGCTACATCCACCAATAGAGAGTCCAATATTATTATCCAGTAAATAGAACTGATTACAACCATTAATCCTTGTAACTCAATACTGTTGCAATTGCTACAATATAATGTCAACATAAACCCTAACCATTAGCCTTTTATCAAGACTTATGTCGGTTACAAAATAGGGTTTTTTTATGCCAGTCAATAGAAAAATTAATTCTCGACGCCTTTATAAAATAATAAAAAATCGTGAGAGGTTTCTAGGGCATTGCCCCTGAGAAGGTGCTACCCCTCGACCCTTCCCTGTATCGCAATAGGGAGTGCGCCAGAGGCACTACCCCTTGACCCTGTCTTGGGGGAACTGCCCCTAAACCCCCATTAAAATAATTTGGGGGGAAACCACGCTAATAAAAGTGGGGAAAATCTAACCTTCGAGTCTGATTAGGCTCCATATACCAACAATCTCCCACTTGGAGACTGATCAGACTCCACCCCTTATCATCTCCCACTTGGAGATTGATCATAACACCGCTGACCCTGTAGCTCCCACTAGAAATAAGCACCCTGGACCCTACTATTCTGATTTTATTGTTTTTGGTCTTGAAGACCAACTGAAGCTGAAGAGGATCTTAGCTTCTCCCTTGGCACTGCCTTTTTAAACATATTTGTTGGATTTTCATCTATATGTATCTTTTCCATCCTTAACTGTCCATCATCCAACACCGACCGAATGAAGTGATACCTCAACTATATGTGTTTGGTCTTTGAATGCAAGGAAAAATTCTTTGCAAGATGTATGGCACTCTAGCTATCCATAAACAAATAATTTTTGGGCTTTTGTTTACCCAATTCTTCCATGAAATATTGCAGCCATATCATCTCCTTGCTTTCCTTTGTTGCATCTACATACTCTTCCTCCATGGTAGATAAAGCAACCACCTTTTGCAACTATGAGATCCAACTTACTATTGTCCCACCTATAGTAAAGACATAACCTATAGTACTCCACCTAGTATTAATATCCCCTACCAAATCTGACTCCACATAACCTGCTAAATCAGTATTAGAGTCCCCAAAACATAAATGTTTATTGGATATACCTCTCAAATACTTGAGAACCCATTTTACTGCATTCCAATGCTCCAATCTAGGATTACTCATATACCTGCTTACGACTCCAATAGCATGTGCAATATCCAGTCTCGTGCATACCATGACATACATTAAACTTCCTACAGCTGAAGCATATGGTACTTTGGACACATCTCCTTAGTCAATTTCAAATGACTAGGCAAAGGTGTGCTGACAGCTTTTTGCATTCTCCATGTGGAATCTCTACAACACCTTTTCAACATAACCAGCCTGAGATAGAGTCAATTTTTTGTTTTTCCTATCTTTGAAAATTCTCATACCAAGGATTTGTTTTGCTGCCCCCAAATCCTTCATAGCAAATGATTTTTCTAACTGTTGTTTTAACTCACTTATGTGATCCATGTTAGACCCCGCTACAAGCATGTCATCAACATATAAACATAAAATAATGTAGTTGTCATTATCCAACCTCTTAAAATAAACAAAATGGTTAGAATTACACCTGATGTATCCTTGCTCAGCCATAAAACTATCAAATTTCAAGTACCATTGCTGAGGTGCTTGTTTCAAGCCATATAAACTCTTCTTCAATCTGCACACCAATTTCTCCTTACCTTTGACTTCAAATCCTTGGGGTTGTTCCATATATATCTCCTCCTCCAAATCACCATGGAGAAAGGTAGTTTTCACATCTAGATGTTCCAAATGCAAATCTTTAACAGCCACAATACTTAAAATAGTATGAATAGAAGTCATCTTAAAAACTGGAGAAATTTTTTTAGCAAAATCAATTCCTTTTTTCTATGCAAATCCTTTGACAACTAACCTGGCTTTAAATCTGTTCTTACCTCCATCTTCCTCTTTCAGCCTATAAACCCATTTGTTTGGTAAATCCTTTTTACCTACAGGAAACTTGCATAATTCCCAAGTTTGATTTTTCAGCAAGGAGTCCATTTCTTCTTCCATTGCATGCTCCCACTGAACCTTTGTATCCACCTACATAGCTTCATCATACCCTTCAGGTTCACCAGCATTTGTTAACAAAATAGAATACAAAGAGGGAGAAAATATTTCTAGAGGTCTACTTATCCTTGAAGATCATCTAACATTCACTGGATTTTGTGGTATTTGTTGTTGTTGTTGTTGCAGAGCATGAGGAACCACTGGAACATCGTTGTTTGGTGCATCATCCAACACTACATAATAATTTTCTTTCTTCTCATATTGCTGCAACTAATCTTTGTACAACACTTTCTCATTGAATATGACATCCCTGCTTCTCACAATTTTTTTATTTTTAGAATTCCAAAGCCTATAACCAAATTCATCAATGCCATATCCAAAAAATATACATTTCTTTGATTTTGCATCAAGCTTGGTTCTATTTTCAAAATCTACATGTGAAAATGCTTCACAACCGAAGTTATTGAGAAAAGAATAACTCACCTTCTTACATGTCCATGCTTCGTTTGGAATACCACAACCCAAAGGATTAGAGGGACCTCTATTGATTAAATAAACAACAATTTTTACAACCTCTTCCCACATGTTTAAAGGCTTCCCAGCATGCAATCTCATAGTTTGTGCATGCTCCATTATTTTTTTGTTCATGTGCTCAGCCACTTCATTTTCCTATGGAGTCCTTGGAACCTTTTTTTGCCTACGGATACCATTAGAGGAACAATAATCTTCAAACTCTTTGCTACAATACTCACCACCATTATCAGATCTAAGACATTTTAACTTTTTCCCTGTCTCATTCTCAACCAAGCTTCTCCATTTTTTAAAAGTTTCAAATACATCAGATTTCTGCCTAAGGAAATAAATCCATACCTTCCTTGTTGCATCATCAATAAAAGTGACATAATATCGAGAGCGACTGATAGAAGATACTTGAGCTGGTCCCCATACATTTGTATGCACAAACTCCAATTTCTCATCTTTCTTGTGCTTCCCATCCTTGAGAAAACTAACTCTCTTTTGTTTTCCATACACACAACTTTCATAAAAATCCATATTAACACATTTCAGACTTGGTAGAACATTCTTTGAATGAAGTACTTTCATACCTTTTGCACTCATATACCCAAGTCTATTATGCCACAGTGTTGATTCAGAATCCATATCAACTATCTGATTTTTGCCTGCTGAACTACAACAACTATTCCTGAACATTGATTTTTATCTACAATAGCTAAAGTAGAAGGAACAGTATGACCTATACAAAGATATAAGGTGCCTACTTTCACACCTTTTTCTACCACTAAGGCACCTTTTGTAACCTTCCAATTTTTATCACTAAATGTAACAACACAACCTTCATCATCTAGTTTCCTTGTTGAAATTAATTTTTTTTTTAACTTTGGAATGTGCCTTACCTTGTGTAGTAGCCAATGATTCCCATTCTACAACTTAATCTTTATTCTTCCCTTTCCAACAATCTGACAGGGTTGTTATCTCCCAAATAAACCAGCCCAAAATCCCCTTGTACATAATCAAGAAAATAACTTCTATGGGGAGTAGCATGAAATGAAGCCCCTAAATCTAACACCCAAGAATCATTAGCATTATCAAGGGAAAGAATCAAAGCATCCTCATCAGATTTGTTACTTACCACATTTTCCTCTTTACTTCCTTCCTTTTTGTCTCCTTTATTTTTCTAAGACCAACAATCTTTTTTTAAATGACCCGGCTTACCACAGTACGAGCAATCCTTCTTGTCTCTAGATTGGGACCTTTTATTCTTTGGTTTTCTCTGTGACTTCCCATGACTTCCAGAATCATTTCCTCTCTCCTTTGTTTTGCCCCTATTTTCTGCATTCAAAACACTGCCTCATGTGGATGTTCCACCTAATATTTTCCTATGAATTTCCTCACTCAATAACACCAACAACATCATCAAATTTCAATGTATTCGAACCAGAAATAGAATTGCTAATAGCCATTACCAAGCTATTCTAGCTTTCGGGAAAAAAACACAGAATCAAAAGATCCCTAGCTTCTTCATCAAAGTTTACATTTACAGAAGTTAATTGACTAGTAACTATGTTAAACTCATTCAAATGATCAGCAACTGAACCACATTCTACCATTTTCATATTAAATAAATGCTTCATAAGAAATACCTTATTTGAAGCGAAAGGATTTTCATATAACTTTTCCAGGGTTTCCATCAACTCTTGAGTTGTCTTTGCTATTGTAATTTTGAATGCCACTAATTGTGCTAGGCATAAACGAATGGCTCCCAGTGCCTTTCTATCTAGAAGATTCCATTCCTCATCACTCATTGTTGTCATTTTCTTGGCTATTCCTTCCAACAGCCTCCATAAATCCTTCTGATAGAGATAATCCTCCATCTGCATCTTCCATAACTGATAGTTCTACCCATTGAATTTATCTACCTTCAATTTACCCTCGTCCACCATTGCTCCCACTTAACTGTGAGACTCCCACTCAACCGTGAGACTTTCCTGTAGATGATAATCAAACACAACCCACTCTGATACCACTTGTTAGGAATTGTATGCAGAAAATATCAATTAAATGAAAATAAATATTAAATAGAGGAATGAAAAGCACATAAATAATAACAGCGAGAGAGATAATATTTAACGTGGTTCACCCAAACTCGGGCTACATCCACCAACAGAGAGTCCAATATTATTATCCAGTAAATAGAACCAATTACAACCAGTAATCCTTGCAACTCAATACCGTTGCAATTGCTACAATACAATGTCAATAGAAACCCTAACCCTTAGCCTTTTATCAAGACTTATGTCAGTTACAAAATAGGGTTTTTTATGTTTGTCAATAGAAAAATTAATTCTTGACGCCTTTATAAAATAATAAAAAACCGTGAGAGTTTTCGGGGGCGCTACCCCCCGACCTTGCCCTCTATCGTGTCAGGGAGTGTGCTAGGGGCATTGCCCCTAGACCCCACAAGGGGTGCTGCCCCCAAACCCTCGTTAAAATAATTTGGGGGTTAACCGCTCCAATAAAAATGGGGAAAATTTAACCTCTGATTCTAATTAGGCTCCATATGCAAACATATTATGTCTAGCCCTTTTCTAAGTAGTGTGAGTTTTAAAGCAATGATGTTAGAGTTGATGGATAATATGTCATTATCTCTTGCGTTTGCTTCATTCCTAACATATGGTTCTTTGTGTCTTGAGTTCCTGAGGTAGTGGGTCTAATGCGGTTTTGGATTCTTACTTTAGGTATCATGCTATTCAAACCTTATGGTGTATGTTATGTTACATTAAATCCTTATTAGTATTTAATGTTTTACAATTAAAATCATAAGTGAATTTAATTTAGCATAACATACTGCAACATATAAGAAAACTTAAAGAAAAGACATGTTAGATCATGGAGATATTTATTGAATAGCATAATGCCGATTATTTAATAAATCACATTGTCATCTAACACATAAACATAAATCCATGCATGCTCATATATATATATATAAAAAAAAAATTAATACATCTCATCAACAATACAATGTCACTATGGTCTATGGCTGCTAGATTGGTTCGTATGCGGTGTTCGTGCCCATCAGGAGATGTTGGTGTGTGACCTAGATCTACTCATACTGGTCATCTCCTATATAATCCATAGTGACCCACATAGCTCACCCTCGCGTATCAGTGCCTCCACCCACTCTCACTCGGTATGGTCTTTATTAGCCTAGATCCTCACAACCTCTCTCTGAAGTTGCTTGACCTCTAACTATAAGATAGCCTCTCTATCAGATCTCTGAGCTACTCGAGCCTCCTCTAACTCCACCACCAGTGTTGATACCTGACCCTCAGCATGCTCAGTGTGCCTCGATATGCCAACATATGCTCCCTTGAGCCTCACATGAGGCTTGAACATGTCCATGTGCTCCACTACAAATGGCGAGAGCATCAACTTTGTGACCATAGCCTCATCTACAAGAATGGGTGGCACTATCACTATAGCTACACATCAGAATAGGTCCTCAAACTCTATCATAGGCCCTACAAGATAGAAATCATAAGAATAATCAGTATCCATCATCAGAATATATCCATATATATGAGCATGATATATATAAAAACATAAAGCATAATAATAAATATCATCACCTAGTTTTGTAGCATGATCAGTAGGAATACCAAATGCCCTACTGCTCTCCCTGTGCTCTCATACACTGGCACGTGCAAACTGTGACCTCGTAACTCGTGTGGGGACTGTATCTCTACACTTACATCTAGGAGGACTAGTCTCACCTCTGTCACTATCCTCACTCATGGGCTAGATCTGCTCGTCTTCCATCTCCTTGACATCCTCCTCATCCTCCTCCCCCTTGTAATTGTTGTCCTCCTCTGTCTCCTCCTCATCCTCGTCTGGGAATAGATCTATTGGATTTACCCTCCTACCTGACTCCCTATCCTCTTCCCCTAAATCTAGTAAAGGCCTTACGAAGCCCTTAGGGTAATCCATAGGAAAGATGGCTCCTAGCCATGTCACCTCCCACCACTCGTCATACTCCAGTGTCGTGTCGACGTCATTTGCATCACCGACCAGGAGCATGTATGTATCCTCCTCCTCTGCGTCGCTCAGGATGACATTGTTTGTTGTCAGTAGTTTAAGATTGTTAGGTCTATGGGCACTCTGTACTGACCATCTGTATGAATCCCATAGCCTTGGTCGCCTTTGTATCTATCTAAACTGCCTCATGACATGATCGTAGTAGAAAGATCTTACTATGTGATCACACCATCCTAGTAGCAGCATATCTTTGTATCCATCTTAGTTGTCCTGTCATGTTTGGCTAGAATAACTCCATGAGGTAGGGTCTCCATAAAATATCCTCCTTGCTCATTCTGTCAAACCTCACCCTCCAAAACAGCACATCACTGTGTTGCCATGCCTGTCTCAGAGGATAGCTGAAAACCTATAGATACCCCACCACTATGGCGATCATAAATCCTATAGGCTGAGTACAGGTGATATGCTCTAGGATCCATGTCTATAGTAGGGTATAGTGTAGCATGTTATGCATCTCTCCATAGATAAATCAACCTAGATTATAGTATAAGTGTGCTAGTATGCTCTGAACCCAGGCGAAGACCACACGGTAGTGCTCCATGTCTCTGATTAAGTGCACTAATCCTCCCTCCAAATGTGCCTCATGGCCATTAGGGACTAGTGCCAGGGCTACTGTAAAAATCAGGATGTGTCTCAATAGTGGTGAGTGTGCATGCAGCAGCCAAGAAAGCTCGATGTGCGGTCTCACGATCCTACGGTGGATCGGTTTGCTTAAACAATACTCAATGTCTTCCCGCATCTCCTTGAAACTCCTGCCATGTGCTAAGAATACCCTCTCCTTGGATGGACACCCGTAGTATGCGGTGCACATCCTCCAGCATGACTATCATCTCCCCTATCGGCAGGTGGAAGGTACAGGTGTCTGTGTCCCATCTCTTCATTAATTCCATTAACATGGTGTCATGGTATCGCATGACCGAGGCGAGATAGACCCAGTAAAGAACTATCTCCTGGAGGATCTGCATGTCCTCCTCAGGTAGCTGATCGGTGAGCTCTTGAAGTTGGCTGAACATCTGACCACCCAAGTGTTGGCGTGATCAGGGTGCAGTCTATCATAAGAAAAAGAAGCAAAATTTCATCTAAAACATCTTAAAATCTTGAATTTGTGCTTTAATGGTCAAAAAGTGTGCTAAAGTCGTTCTAGAACGTCTTCATTAAGGGTTCTAGACACTTTATTCCTTAATTGGGATACTTTGCAACAAAGTGGGACACTTTGCAACAGTCTAAAAAAAAGAAAAAAAAACCTTCCCTACCCTATAATTTCATTTAAATTTTTCATAAAAACATTAAAAATTTGATAAAATCAAAATACAAAGAAGGCTAAATTCACTCAAATGTGTTGTAGCTTGCCCTATGTGACTGCCTCTCGTAGATTCTCAATCTGTGGATGGGTGGATGGACGTTTACTTGGCATGGTGGCTCACTCTACAAAAGGTCAAAAGATGAAATGAATATGATTTACTCTCTCTTTTATCTTTTTATGCATGCACTTTTAGGTCATTTTTGCTTAAAAGATAAAAAGTACTTTTTATTCAAATTAACATATTTTGAGCTAGCAAACTCTATTTTTGACGCTGTTTGTTGTGTTGGAATCAACGTTCCCCTCCCGTTCTCATCAAATGTATATCATCAAGCGGCATGGTACTTGGAAATTCCTTATGATGGACTTTTCCAGTTTGATGTGGTTGATTTTCTACCTTGATTCCACCTTCGTAAAGCAAGCAGAATCAAGGGAGGGCATACATCTACTCTCGAATGTAATTTGCTAGGCAAGTTAGATAAGAGGATTACTTTTGAGCAACTAATGAACCTGTGATGTAGGATGTGGTTCCTAACATTGTGGGTTTGCAGGTGACTATAGTGGGGGCTTCATTCTCCTTAACGAATCGATGAGTATCCTTTTATAAAGTTACTTGTTGAAGTACTTTAGCTTGCATATGCACATAGTGTCATATGGGCGCTAAAGTGGGGGCTAAATGTAGTGTAGAAAAATGCATACATTTGTATTTTCACACTTAATTTGGACCTATTTTAGCACCCCTTGCATTAATTCCCCTTTAGGTCACTTGTTATGGGCCCCTAAGACCCCTTTTTTGTGCATCCCGAGGCATATTGCAACTTTAAACCTGACCAAAACCCATAAGCAACCATCAATCTTGGTAACTCGTCTTTTGAATTGGAAAATCAAGCCTTGTGGGACCAAGACACCAGTGGTGGCATCTTAGTCCCACCTACTAGGACCAAGATGCCATTGGTGGCGTCTTAGTCCTCGAAGATTTGTTTTTGGGAATTAAGAACAAGAAATGAAAATATTTGAATTTATTTGATCTTTTGTCAGCCTTTGGGATCTACTAATTAGGTTATTAGGTAGGGATGCCTATAAAAGTAAGATTCACACCCCATTCTTCACATAAGAGACATAAGTTGATAGAAGTTGACATAAGTTGAGCAAGTTGAAGGAAGTTTCAGAGCTTTGGAGTAGCCTTCTATTATGTTTTTGTAGGTTTTTCAAGTCTATTTTCCAAGCCAAGATCTAGCATTGCCAAGGATTAGTCATGGATCCCTATTGTGGATCATGAGAGATTCTAGGTTGGATATGCAACTAGCCATTTATCCAAGCCTAAGGAATTGTTTCTTGATTGATTCCATCTTCCATTATTACTCTATTTTTTGCCTAAGGAAGGTACATTTCATGTTTGTGACTTGTTAAGGTGATTAGAGATCTCCTTTGTAGGTCATTTATATTTGCATCTTAAGAATCTTATTCTACACATTTGAATAAGGTTTCTCCATGTTCAATCTTGCATAATCTTAGACACACTTAAGATTAGGGAACACACACATTTCCATTTTCAGATTTATGCTTTTTCATCAAGGTTTAATTACCAAACAAGGGGTTTGACCAAGGAAAACCCCCATAAACAAACAATCCAAATTCCTTTATTTTGCAGGTCTCTTTGCAAGTTCAGATCTGAGGACTTGGTGAAGAACGAAGTGTAGATCTTGATCTTTAGGACCACAATAAGAAATTCTAGAAATTCAAAATGGGACTAATATGCCATCTTGGGTGTCTTAGTCCTCCCAGGCCTATTTTTCAAAGATTTTCTAAGATCCAATTCCGAGATCCGAAGACTTCATATTTGCCCCAAAAAATAACAGTGGGACTAATACTCTATTTTGGACATCTTAGTCCTCCACAATAATTTTTGGTAGCTTCTTCACATTTCCAGAATCCTCACAACATCTCTAGATTTCCCAAGTACACACATAATATCCCCCTATTACATAATTTCATTATTTGCATCTTTTATTTAGCTTACATTTCTAGTTATAGGTCATTTTGCATATCATGGTGTGTTTTCCAACATTTCCTTTTCCAAGCATTTGCTTGGTGGTGAACCCCTTAGAACTCAAAGAACCCCCTCCTAGGACCTTCCTAATTGTGAAATTGACTCACCTTGAGAGGTCTTTAGTAAATCTAATTGGGACTCCTAGGACATTAGTGAATGATTGAGTGGAAAAAGTGTGATATCTTTAGGTATCCATTTTTTCTACACATCAGTAACCAACCCTAGGTAAAAGCCAAGTTTGAAATGTGAAATGGTAAATGTTTGATGGTGTAAGATGGATGGTAAATGTTTGATGGTACAAAATGGATGTGAGAAGGTGTAAGTCCAATGTTGAGAGTTGTTTATGACAGTTGAGTAAAGTGTTATGCTAGTGTTTTGAAACCAAGTTTGTGACATATTCTAAGATAGGCTAAAAAATAAGATGATAGCAACTACTATCCAGAATGATCGTGATAAACTTTTGGCAATAGAAATTTTGTTAAAGCAATGACTATGATAATCCTGACAATAGTGATCTCTATGTAACTCAGAGATTGGTGAAACAACAATGACAATAGTAGTTGGATTCAATAGTAGTGATAAAAAATTAGGATGACTATGACAAGATTCTAGAACATAAGCGATAAGATTGACAGTAGCGACCCAGTTTTGATAGTGTTCAGTTTGTGATAGTTTTTGAAAAATTTGCAAGTTTGAATGTGTTTGATCTGATATTTTGGGGGATGTGTTTGATAGCCAGTGATATAATACAACAGTCAAATGTATGCAAATAACCAACTCAATTAGAAAGGGGGATATTTTGTGGGCCGTCTTCCATAAAATCCACTAGTATGGCTCAACAAGACAATCAATTACACCCTAAGGAATAAAGGTATGATCCTTCATATAGGCCTACCTCACCCCCAAAGAGGTGATGTTAGATCTGAATCTGATAGAGGGGTCGACTAGACCATACCAAGGCCATGGGCTACCTTGATACACCTAGATTCATAAAAGAGAATTAAATATTAAGCCTTTCACCTCAACTCTAAACCGAATGTGGTAGGTAACTTCTCATAACAGTGTTATTCTGATGCACTACTTTGAAGAATCATTTCAAAAACCTTGGATAGGCTTCTAAAACAAAGGTGTGTAATGACAATGGTGAACACTAGGGGTATACATTAGACGTGATGCATTAATGTCTCTAGCCTAGCCTATGCAACTCATTATGTTCACATGAGGATTTCAACATGCAAGGTATCATGCCCCAAATTTGTGCTACTTTCTTTCGATTTCACACGCTTTAATATAGCCCACCCGTAAACATGCTTTTAGGGTTACTTTGAGTTCTCCATTGTGGGATGATGATAGTGGTGATTTCTTAGGAAGGTCACTATTGATGCAATACAACTGCTATCCTAATATATAGGATGATTGATTTCATTAAAACTCACTGCTAACATTAGAGTAGATCGCTATAGTAAAAACTCATCACTATTTTTTGATCGCAATTGTTGAAAACCATCTTGTGATTGAAAACTTAGGAATTTTTCTACTCACTTAACTATGTTGTTATTATAGTGGTAACAAGATCACTATCATGATAGAGAGTCACTATCATAGTAAAACAAGGTCGTTATCATCTAGGAGAGCAGCTATCATCCTAGAAAAGGATCGATATTGTTAAAAATGACCGTTTAAGCTAGTTTGACTGCAAATTTAGGTTCCTGATATGAATTTCTAGAAAAAAATTGATGTTGTGGGTTAAATGTTTGTAGGTGATTCTTAAACCATTGTATTCATGAGAGCAATGACTTCGACACTTGTTGGACGAGATAGTTGGTTTCCAGGAGTTGGAGATAGACTTTCTAGATGTTGTAGGCATTCGACATATTACATACATGTTTGAGATTAGAACAAACAAAGTTAGGATGATTGTGTTAGTTGAGAGATGGAAGTTAGAGACTACGAATTTTCATCTGCCTACAGGAGAGTGTATGATCACTCTTGAGAATCATGTATGGAGGATCTTGAGGATCCCAATTCATGGAGAGCTCATTACATATGATGTCAGGATGGGTGCTCTTGCTATGCAAAAATTTCTCGAGGTGCAACAGCTACAGGTTGTTGACTCATAGATTGATCTAACTCCATTTGTTGATGATGCTGATCCTATGGTGATGGTGTTGGCAGAACTGATCATTTAACCACTAATGCCTAATTGTAGATCTAGAGGATTCCCCATTGGCTGGGGGATTTGTATCAAGTAGATGATGGATCATGCTACTATGTATGACTAGGGCCCATGTGTTTTAGATCTCTTATATAGAGATATGCATGAGGTTGTCTATCATGGTGGCAACAGTATTTCAACTAGGATGACTCTACTCTATGTATGGGTGTGGGAGAGGATAGTAGTCACTGGACCTAATGGTATTGATAGACGTGATCCTAATGATCCCTATGCTTACAAGTATTCATATTATTTGCATTATACATAGCCGTGTCGATTATCATACTTGTGAACGATTTTTTATGACATGACTGAGTTCATTTGGCACCCATATATGGCTTGTGAGGCATGGGATAGAAATCAAGAGAATTTGACATACTGTCGATAGACCAAATGGTTGATAGGTAGAGTAGACATTATATTATAGATATATCTTCTGAATAGGGTCCTCAGATAGTTTGGTGATGGAAGACTCACCCAAGTGATAACTACCACACCCATTATGGATGCACAATCTCATAGATCAATGTGTGGGGACTAAGGGAAAATTCAGGCAAAGTAGTTACAAAATTTTGAGCACTTGCTCATGTTGCTTGCGGTTGGGCAGTTGGTCCTCCTGACCCAGGGACTACCAGAGATCATGACTAGTGGTGGTCCCACCTGGCATGCCAATTAATGTAAGGGGAGAAATGTACATGAGTTAGATCAATGAATTCAATCAAAATGAAACCAAAACAAGGATTAGAACCCACCTACTCATGAAATATAATTGCCATAGCCATGAATTCAAACAACAAGGGTTAGATCAATCAAATTGAAATGTTACCAATTTTCACTACAGCTCGATTGGCAGAGCTAATTAAATTTATCTCAAAATGGAAGTACAGTTAATTTTTGCATATGTTGAATTTATGCTTGCATTGAATTTGTGCAACTTCAGTTATGCAAGTTGTTTCAATGAACAAAGTTTTGGAATTATTGTTCAGTTCAATGCTTTGTAGCATAAGTGAAATACAGAAGAGAGTACACAAATGATAAAGAAGAACAATTGTTTTTATTTATTTAACAAGGCTTATACATTACAGTTTTCATTTGTTTGCAAATACAAATGATGGTACAAATTTTCATTTGGATGCATTTCTTTCAGAATGGAAATGAAAGAAGAAAATAAAGGATCCACACAAGCTATGGTGATAGTTGATTCCATTCATTGCGAAAAATAAATTCTACAACTGAAAGGAAAAGAAATAAGAAGCAAATAGCAGAAGACATATCCATCATTGCCTATGTTATGATCTTCAATTGATGTTCTTGCAGCCTGCTCCATCCTACTTTCGATCCCGAGCATACCTGCAAAAAATTGGGAAAGTCCTGTTAGAGCTCCGAATATGAGTTATACTACATGCTCTACCAACAAAAATATAATTCATTCCTCAAAATGCATGGAATCGACTAAAAAGAAAAGTGTAGAAATAAGAGCCTAAAATTGGAATGTCACATCATTATTTTATGCTAACATTGTTTGTTTCTTGTGTAGGTATAGGAAAAGTCATGTAGTTGATCATCTTATGAAGACAAGAAAGCATGTGGAGTAAAACGGGCTCCCACAAGGGTAGAGCTCGGCATGCTGCCCATTAAAATTACAAGTGGACTGAGTAAGAAAATACAATTATCATGCTTGTCTCAGCCATTCATGAAGGAGTAAAATAGAATTTCAGTCATCTTAGCGATCAAGTTTATTGTTCATTCATAACAATAAAGTTTGAGCAGTGAAGTGAAAGCTACAGGTGGAAAATGAACTTAATGGATTCAATTCAACTGAAATGCATCAATTTCATGCTGGAAAGTTTTAAATATTTCCATATTAATTGCATTTTCCTTCCATGGGTTTTGTTCATGTTTATTCATGTTGTTTCATAGTATTTTGTTTTGGTATAGCAAGTTTTCATGTTCATATTAGTGATAGTGAACAGGCATACATAATGCCTTATTAACAAAGCTTCTAATAAATGATAAAAGCACATAGAGAAGCTTCATTTTATGAAGTGTTTGAGCCGAGAATGCACTCTTTTCTGAGGTATTTAAAATATGGAATGAGTGATGAAAAGAAATCTATAGGAGTTATAGATAAAAGAAAGAGGTGTTGTTTCTTTACTCCAGTGGAAGAAAAATGAAAAGTAAGTACATGGCAAGGTTGTGCTACAGATTTACAGCAATTATGGGTATGATCAAGGAGTTGCATTTATAAGATAACATTATGCCAAATGACATCAAAGCAACTTACAAAGATGATTCATGTTGCTACAGGAAGTATAAAGTAAAAGAAAAGATGTTTGCTGCAAATAAAGGAATGGAAAAATGTTCTGAAATAATTAATAACCTGAAAGTAAATGAGTTACAGTGTTATGGTTCAATACAAAATGTAGTTTTTCTTTCAGAGCACAGAATGGTCACATGTTTTCAACTTTAAATGCAGAATACAATCAAGATGTGGATTTCATTTCAAAATACAGAAGGTTTTCTTTCATTTTTACAAATACCCACATGAGGGTTTTGATTAAAATATAGATTTCCTCTTGTTATACCTGACCCACATGGGGGCTTTTGCATAAAATACAGGAATGAGTAGTTTTCTCCCAAAATGCAGAATACCCATATGAGGATTTTGATTCAAAATGCAGATTTCTTCATGTTACCATTTACCCATGTAAGGGTTTTGACAGAAAATCAGAATGAAAATGAAATACCATGGTGGGTCGAGCTCGAGTTTTGGAGAGGTGAAAGATAAACATTATTCTCCTATAATACAGAGTACCCACATGGGGTTTGTGATCAGATATGAGGAATATCAAAATATACAGTTATGAGCTTTGGAGCTCTTCAAAATAATGAGAAACAATGAGTAAGCCCACAGCCTGGAGAGAGCTCTTGGCTCATGAATATTCATCATTTCACAGAAAAATAGAAAACCCATTTTAAGTTTGCTATCTGAATCTCAAAATTAGGAAAAAACAAGAGTGTATGAGATGCGGGTTTCTTGATAGAAATCCATAATCAAGCATACATAGTGCGGCCTGCACAGTGGGTCTATTTTTGTTTACAGATGAACAATCATTCTTTTACAAAGATAAGCTTTTGAAACCTTTTGTTTTGACAAAAAAAATAATGGAGGAAAGAGAACTCACCATTATAGGCCTATAGAAGAACATGTATAGATTGTGGCCAAGCTCTCACAGAGATTCCAAAGAAAAGCTTGAGCTCACACTCAATGATGGCCAGGAAGAGTGAAGTAAGCACAGTAGAGAATGGAAACACAAAAATCAGAATATGAAGAGTTTAGCCGCCGCCTTGAAGGCCTTTTGTTTGCTTTCAAAATGAAGAGGAGAGCCACAAAATACTTTGAAAGCAACTTACCAAGTCTGTGTATGGAGGAATCGACCATTTTGAAGGTAGAAATCTAAAGTTTCAAGCTGAAAACCCTAGTCAATGGCGATGCTCTTTCTCAGCAGAGCCTTATTCCCCAAAGTCACAAGTGCAAATGAAATGAATTTAGGGTTTGCATTTTGAGTTTTGTTCTACCATGTTACCCTAATTCGACTTAGGGAGAATATTGCATGCCTTGTGAAATATTAAACTTAAATTACCTTAGTTCCTTATGAGGCCAAATTGCCCTAGGTCAAGCTTGGTGTTTTTCATAAGACTTTTTAGAGTCTAAATCTAGGATAGGCTTTGATTTTTATTTTTTTTAAAAGAAGTCCCAAATGCCTTAGTATTTGCAATTAATTTTTAAGAAATCAGTTAAATGTGAATGTTGAAGTTGCTCATGCCTTAGGTAAGAATTATACCTTAGACTTTGTTTTCAATTGATTTTGTAGAAATCAATTAAAATAAATGATGGAGATTATTAATGTTTTTATGATTTTTTCTAAGAAAAATCAAATTTGTAATGGAGACATAAGGTATTATTTTTTGCAAAGATTTCCAAAATTCTTTATTGCAAAATAAATCAAATTGGAGAAAAGAATAAAACTGCATGTTTTGTAAAGCAGAAGATAAAACAATATTTTATAAATTATTTTATTCTTTCTTGCTATTTTTAGCAGTTTGTGAAGGCAACAGAGAGTTGAATTTTCTTGGGCAGATTTGAGTTGCATGGAGAGGGGATAAGGTGTTTTTTTCGCTTTTAAAGGAAAGTCGACCTATTTTTAGGTGCTTTTCAGAATGGACATGCAAAGAGTGAGAGTTTTCCATTTTAGTTACTCATTTTGGGGCAGTTTTAGATGCCTTTTTCAGAGCTTTCTTCCTGAGCTTAGATTAGGGTTTTGGAGCTTTTATATTTGGAAGAAAAACTTAGAGTTTTTCTTAGTTCCGATTCATTGTTTCTTCCTCTCATGTTGAGACAGAGATTTTTGTAAGCAAAAATTTATACTCAAACTTTTGATACTCCGTCAGTTGAATAAAGCAACATTCATGTTTCTCAATTTTTGTGTCATTTACTGTTATAGTTTGATGTTATATTGTGATTTATGTTTACAAAATCCTTATTATGTCCTAAAATTGCAGTTTTGATGCAGAAAGTTCATAAAATACAGGTTGCATGTTGTGTTTAAGCTTGAATCTTCATGCAAATCAATTATGTGTTGAGTGTTCATGAGGGATTGTGAAGTACTATTGTTTTCTGAGGGCTGTTTGTGGGTAAAAAACCAAAGTCATCATTAATTCATCATTAAGTTCTAAAAATCACTTTATGTCATAGTTTTCATTTCAGTTATCTTTCTAACTCTTTCCCTTAGAAGATCATTTAGAATAGAATATATCATTCGAAGAACCAGCTCACTCTGGAGATTCCTTCTTTGATCAGACCACCCACATCTGAAGAAGGTTTCCATGTGTCAACAGATAGTTAAATTCTCAAATTTAGCATAGCGTGCATATCTGATTGATAACAGTTTTTTGCACGCCTGGTGGAACCCTGAAAATTAATTTCAAAGAAGTTTTCAATCTTTTAAAGTTGTTGTTTGGTGTATGCAGTAATTTTATTCAGCCTTTTGGAGGCCTTTTCAATATGTCTGGTGACTCTATTTTTTATTTTACATGCAAACATAGTGTCGCCTACGCATGAGAAAAGTACAAACAAGATCAAGTTTTGTACCATTTGAGTACCTGCACTTGTCCCCACCATGAAGGAGAGAAAAAACAAAAAAAAGACTATTTGATACACCAGGGAGGTCAGCATCAACACCTCCAGCTCTCAATTCTATAGTCCTATCACTAGGAAATCATGTTCCTGTATCACAAGCACCACCAATAGTGAGACATCATGCTTTTGCACCTTTTAACGGGGGCAACCCGTTAAATATTGCTCATTATGATGATATTCCAATAGCAGCTTTCAGGAGCTTTCCATTCTTTACTGGAGAAGACCAAACTACTGCCATTGAACACATTCAAGATGTGGCCACCCTATGGTCAGGTCACAACATCATGCAAGAGAACATAGCACTGAGACTCTTGGCTACGTCACTTAAAGGAAAAGCATTGCAATGGTTCAGAGGCCTCGCAGCGAACTCAATCATGACATGCGATGCATTAGGCGATGGCTTGTACCAGTATTTCGCTGATAAATCAGATCACCTGTCCTTATTGGAACAGTTGAGCACGATCAAGAGAGCACCGCACAAGCACTTGGTTGATTTCAACTACTGATTCCAAAGAACCTGGGATAGAATCCCTGTAACGATAAAACCTCTACCAGATGATGCCTTTCTATTTTTCTTAAAAGCCTTAAATAGAAATTTTTTAGTTATGACCCAATCTATGGGTGGTCACACACTCCCTAATGCTTATGACATCGCTATTAGAGTAGAGACTTGCCTCATTCAAGCTGTGGAAATTTCTCCTAGGCATCCCATGCCTCTATTTCTAGAAATTCAAATGCCTACGCCCATATCTTTACATCCCCTAGCTATTGTTCCCCATGTTCTAGCAATAGGTTATCAGACCACAGCCCAAGAAATTATTGCTCCAGCCCAAAACCAAAAGTTTCAAGAGATAAAAAGTATACTGAAGACCTTTGGAAATGATCTAGTGAGCATTAAAAAGCAATTTGGCCAAGAGCATAAGCCCTATCAAGCCTCGTACTAGTAGAACCAGCCTAATAGGCCAGCCTTTCAAAATGACTATCAAGGCCAAAGGAAAAATTTCAACCCAAGACCGTTCCAACCATACAACCCAAATGTTGCCAGTTCGTCAAAGGAACTTGTACCACAAAATAACATTTCGCAAGATTGTGATTGGTGTTACCCATGCAATTAGCCCCATAACTAGTCAGCATGTGTAAATGACATGAGAAATTAGGCCTTAATGGTCCAAAACAATTATGTTGGTTCGAAGAATATTCCAAGCCAAAATAAAAAATAGTAGGAAAGCTTTGAAGTTGCTTTGCCAAACTGGAAGAGTTCTAAATTTTGTGGCGTGAATGGCCAGGATCAACAAAATTCTCTTGTTTCAACCAACACTAGATCAAAAAAGAGAGTCATGGATTTGGGGCAGCAAGCTAGAAGCTTACAGCAGCATCCTACTAAGGATAAGCAACCTATTTCTTCACCAAATATTATTGTTGCAGCACAACCCAAGGTGCAGATTCTGCAGAGAGGCCAAGAAATACCTAGCAAGGAACAATCAAAGACACAATCGCAGCCTTTGCAGAAAGGAAGCAATATTATTGTTACTAAAAATCAGTAGAAGGTAACTCCTATTTATTTCAATGTTGTTGAACATCTTAAGAAGGCCACTGATAGCATGTCAGTTTTGGATGCTTTGCACATCCCAGGTCAAAAAAGATTGTTGCAGGATGCTTTAGCTAAGCTTTCTGTTTCTAATGATGTTAATCAAAGGAATGCTAAAGTTGTGCTTACAAACAGCTCAGAAGTTAAGAGTGGGAAGAAAACTCAAGAGGTAAAACCTCCTCCGTTCTATTTAATTTTGATTATTGGCAATAAAATAGTTCATAATTGTATGGTTGATTCTAGTGCAAGTAGCTCAGTTATGCCTAAGAGCTTAGCCGATAAGCTAGGTCTTGTTTATGAGCCTAACTCCCATAAAGGCGTAGTTCAATTGGATGGATCTATTGTTAAAACTGTTGGTATAATCAATAATTTAGCCCTTACTTTGCATGCATCCCCAAATTTTGCAATCCATCAGGATATACATGTTATTGATCTGCCACCCCACTTTTCCATTTGCCTCTCAAGAGATTTTATAGTCAAACTGGGTGGGTTTTTGTCCTCTGATTGGTCTCCTATGTTCTTTAGAACAAGGTATGGTACGAAAGTAACCATAAAGTTTGAGCCTCTAGCCAAAGACCATATCAAACCTTATGTTCCAAGTCCTATAAATGCTAACCTCTATGCCACCCCTGTACTAGAGGAGCAAACCATGACCTTAGACCACAACACCCCTATAGAAAATATGAATCTAGATGAATGGGCAGCCAAAGATCATGAGCTTGATCCTTTCTAGCACATAGATGAGATAGGATTAGGAGTTTATATGATTCATGAACCTGATAATGTTATCCCTAATATTATTAAAGGGGAAGAACAACCTACAGAAAACGAAGATGAGCTTTGGAAGCTTTATTTTGATGGCTCAAGGAGCAGTGTAGGCGCTGGTGGTGGAGCCATGATAATTTCA
Source organism: Sequoia sempervirens (assembly GCA_007258455.2). Classification (NCBI taxonomy): domain Eukaryota; kingdom Viridiplantae; phylum Streptophyta; class Pinopsida; order Cupressales; family Cupressaceae; genus Sequoia; species Sequoia sempervirens. Next base: position 104,132,054 of record VDFB02058242.1, read on the forward strand.
CCAGATCGAAATAAGTATTATTCAACCTTCAGGTTTGCATTCAGCTGTACAAATAATACAGCCGAATATGAAGCACTGGTGCATGGCCTAGAATGGGCCCGAAAGAAAGGTATTAAATGCTTACATGTTTATGGTGATTCAGAATTAATTGTGAATCAAATAAGGAATCTGAATGGTGAAAAGAATGATTCACTTAAAAAGTATAAGCATCGTGTATGGGATTTGATAGAGAATTTTGATGCTTTTAATATATATTCAGTTCCTAGGAATGAAAATAAACATGCAGATAGGCTCGCTGCCATAGGAGCCCAATTTGATATTCCAAATGAAATTCACAAAGTGGAGGCCCGACAATACGTTAAAATTATAGTCAGACCTTTAATACCTGACAATAATGTGAGTTGGCAGGTTTTTGATAGCAATGAGCAGATTGTAAGCTTCTTAATTGTTGAAGCTAAGTTCACTGATGGAAATCAGCAAAAGTGGCAATAGCAGTATGATAATCAGATTGTACAATTAAAGACAAACAAGCTGCCAAAAGGGTTGGTGACCTTGGAATCTGTTTTCAACTCAGATGACCAGATATGAAAAGATAAGTGCAGCATGACTGTAAAAGAAGAACACTAAGAGGCAATCAAGATTTTCAAAGGTAAATTGCTCAAATTGGGAAAGGTATGTAATAAGGAGGAATAGAAAGCTTTCATTCTGTTATGTCAGGAGTTTAGTGATGTTTTTTCTTGGGAGTATAAAGATTTAAAAGGTTTTGATCTAGAATTAGCCCAACATACTATTGAGTTAGAGCCCGATGCAAAGCCTGTAAGGTAGAAGCAGAGACCTCTTAATCCTAAATTAGAGCACCTTATAAAGGCTGAATTAAATAAGTTAGTTGAGAGTGGCATTATTTTCCTTATTAAGCATACTTCTTGGGTGTCTAACTTAGTTCCAGTTAGGAAGAAAAGTGGGGAAATTATATTGTGTTGATTTCCAAAATTTAAATAAAGCGTCACTGAAGGATCACCATCCACTCCCTTCCATGGAGCAAATTTTGCAAGTAGTTTCTAGTTCTGACAGATTTTTTTTGTTGGATGGGTATTCAGGTTATAACCAGATTCTGGTAGAGCAAGAGGATCAGTTCAAAACAACGTTTACAACCAAATGGGGAACCATGACCTATAAAAAGATGTCTTTCCTCTTATCCAATGTTGGAGAAACATTTCAGCGAGCAATGGACATGGCTTTCCACAGCCTCATGAATAAATTTGTTTTGGTATATTTAGATGATATTACTATTTTTTTCAGAAATGCTAATGAACATATTGAGCATTTAAAACATATTTTCTAGAGATGCAGAGAATTTGGAGTATCTCTCAATCCAAAGAAGTGTATCTTTTCTGTACATGAAGGAAAACTCCTTGGGCACATTGTTTCGAAGCAAGGTATTTCTATAGACCCTGAGAGATTCTCTGCTATTCTTGAATTACCATTACCAGCTCACAAGAAAGGCTTACAAATATTTCTTGGAAGGATTAATTTTGTGAGAAGATTCATACCTAATATTTCAGCTTTGCTACAACCTCTCACTGCCATGCTTAAGAAGAATATTCCTTTCAATTGGACCAAAGAAGGTAAGAGGATCTTTGAGTAGATAAAAGAAGCCCTTGTAGCTTCCCCTACCCTTGTTAATCCAAATTATGACAGAGATTTCATTATTTATGCTTTTGGAGGGGTTGACACAATTTCAGCTATGTTGTGCCAGCAAAATGATGAAGGCTTGGAGCAGCCTGTAACATTTTTCAGCCAGGTGTTACATGATTATGAGGTGAAGTATTCTTTTGTTGAGAAGCATGCTTTTGTTGTTGTGAGAAGCCTTAAAAAATTCAAGCATATGTTATAAAATAATGTAATGCCCCGTCTTAATAACCTAAGAATGTTGCAATTGTGTATAATGGTGTAATAATTTTTTTTAAAGTTTAATTATTAAGTTAATTAGTTGCATACATTCATTAAGCTATGTGAGGTTACACTACTTTGAGTTTCCATAAGTGACTTAAGTATTTCGCATTGCACATATTAACTTATAACATAAAGACAAACATAGCATAACATTGAAATTTCCATTCAATATAACATAAAGTACAAATTTGTTTCATACATTGCATTTGATAATATATACAATACTCATCCATCTGATGAGGTAGTTCAATAATGATTACAATTACAAGTGTTCACCTCACAACATTTGAGGGATGTTTTACAATACAAATTTACAAAATTACAATGAAGTATTCTTAAGTTCCAAATGCGAGCTCTCCATCCATGAAGCTCTCAATGCTATGATCACAAACTAGGGACCCAACGGAGTAAGGTGCACGTTCCACCCAACCATGTGGTACCCGTAGGTCCACCCCCCATGCTAGGAGATAGTAATAAGGTTACCTAGACCTAATCTACTAACCCTAGACACTAGTACATAACAAACTATTGGTTACATTGCTTCCAGATTTTGACAATTGAATGTATTACAAGTATAAGGTTAACTGTTATTCTAGGTGGAGTGACATCACAACGTTGCAAAGGTTACCCTGGTGTTTCTTCCTAGGTTCCGGCCCCCAACCTTGGGTTACCCTGGTAACCTCTTACGAAACCTGGCCCCAATGCAAATCATTGCGGAATCGAATGTCTTTTGAAGAAACAAGACACCGATTTGCCATTCCAGGCCTTCTCATCTTATACTCAAGACTAAAGTAGCTCAAGAGTCATAAGCGAGGCATGGTCATCTTGTTAAGAGTTTTAATTTAACTACTGTGTCATTTAGTTATCACTGAGTTACTAAATCCTTGTAAGTTACCCTGACACCACTTTGTGTGTCAGCCCTTACAAAAAGCCACTCCCCTAAACATAACATAGGTATACTAGTTTTCTATCTAGGGTAGACAAAGTGCACAATTTCAACTTATAATACCATATATACCACAATGATCATCTCAATACGTTCACAAAATCAGGTGCACTACCCTAACTTGTTCCCACACATAGAACCACATTCAAATTTACTCCCTTTAAGAGACTGGAACTGGAAGACTTAAATCACGTAAAAATAAATCTTTCCCCCCTTTTACCCAATAAAAATATAAGACAACCAAAAACAAATACAAGTCTATCATTGGGATATATTAAATCCAATCAAACAATTAAGAGAGAAAATGCATTTATTTCTAATATTTCCTTTACTTAACAACAATTCTCTACACATTAAATAAATATACTCATTGAGTTTCATAATATGCATAACTATGTAAATAACAATAAATTTTATTTCTCAATTGCCCAAATATACTTTTCCACATTAATACTTCAATCAATAATTCTCAATAATAAAATATATACACAATGCATATATATACATATATGGATATATATATATATAAAGATATATATACACATATACATATATATACAAATATATATACATTATATTAAATAATATATGAAAACCCTAACTCGGATTTTGATGATTAAATTACAGTGAAATCGAAAGAATCTGAGTTTAATACTAATATCCACGTTTTATACAGCCTCGGCTCTGTGTATACACAGTACACAGCCTGCGGCTGTGGTTATGGACGCAGCCCTCCACGTATGGGGAGGCAGCTATGAGGCAGCCGCCGCTGCCTGTGAGGGTAGCGTCGGTTGCCTCCACAGCCGTCGCCCCATATGGGGGCAGCTGTGGGGTAGCCCCGCGGCCCCCATTACAATACATACTAACTTTAATAACATTCAAAATAATTTTAAACGGAATTTCGCGTGTAAAATTTGCGATTTTATATATATTCAATAACATCTTTTAAAAAAAGAAAACACAAAAAATGAAAACCCTTGCCTCCGCCTATACGGCGATTTAAATAAACAAAAATTTAAATAAGTTTCTTCCACAATCCAATTTATAAATATATATATATATGCATAGATATATATATATATATATATATATATATATGTATATATATATTTATACAAATCTACAGAGTTTCAATCTGGAAGAATAAAAAATAATTTTTAACAGAATTTCCAGTAAGGGAAATTGGGGAAATACGCACAGTATTTTTATTCAAACCCTAAATTACCCCAAAGGTTTCAATTTTTTTCCTTTTTACAGAGAGTAAGCTACAAAGATTTTCTAAAAAATCAAATCCTCACAAAAGAAAGAATACAGTAAACAAATTTTTGAAAAGTAAAGGGTTTTCCAATTTAATTGAAATTTTCTTTCACAGATAATCTTTTCAATAACACCAAAATAAAATCACAAGATGAATACCTGATTTCCCAAAGCTTTTGAAAACAATTTGAAGAAAGATTCCTTTATTATTGCCTGAAGCCTTCCAAACCTTTTTCGAGAACCAATTCCAAAAACAACCAAAAACCAGAGATCTTCCAATTCCAAAATCAACCAAAAAGCATATACCAAAATTTTACAGAGCACCAAAAATAATTTCCCGTGAATGATAGGATAGCCTCCGTGAATTTTTTTCCAGATCCAATATTACCTCCGTAAACAATTTTCAACAACCATAATCAATTAATGCACTAGCACACATGTCGAGAAGTGGTTGCAAAAATATCTTCTCCACCACTTCTCAGCAATCTTGCCAAATCCCAATTGCATGCAATTTATTTATTTAATTTAAATTTACAACCACTATTCAAATCTCATGCATTTATTTTTATTTAATTTAAATTTACAATTTCAAATGCCATTTCTTCAAATAATATTTAATTTTCCAATAAACTATTTACACACTTAATAATTTAATTTAATTAATTTATTTATTTATTTAATTAAATGAGTTTAATCATTTAAAATCACACCATTTAACCAAATAAGCTAATTAATAAATAAATAACATATAACTAATTCATCAACATTTAAAAGAAATTAATTAAATAACAATAATTTAAAGCACAATAAACTATCATTAAAATTAACCAATTTTACCTTTCAAACAATTTATCCAAACAGAAAATAACAAAACAATCTTATGACTCTAAACTAAAACAGACAATGTACTAAGACCGGGATTATAGATTAGACTAGGGTGAACCAAACTACTATCTCCCAATCAACGTATCCGTTGAGTCTTGACACGCTCAGACTTGAATACCCAGGTGGAGTCGGTGTCATGTACCTGCAAATCCTGCAACCAAGCAAATAATGTGCATACATATATATATATATATAAAACCATTAAACAGGCACACCATGCGGAGAATATCACGGATATCATAGGGCACTCGTAAGCGAGTGATGCGATTCCATTCTCCACACCAATACATGTCACATCAGACTGACGAAATAAATAGTTGTTAGTCCATCATAAACATGTGCATAGCAATAATCATCTGAAAGTAAACATCTACATTATATCAAATCATGTCAGAAATCAATAATCACCATACAGTGTATCATCATGTCACAAAATAAATCCACTATCGCTCAAAACCAGCGATCAAATATCCAAACAAAGTATCATAGCCTAACAGTGTGAAAACATAACAACAGAAAGCATAAGCATAAACGGAGGGGTACTACAAATAACATAATTCATTTATTAGTTGTTCATTCAACTGTTAAGGACTTCTTACTTAACCGTGATATCAATGATAAGCGTGCTAGTTGGATAACCAAGGTTATGGAGTTTGATATTGATATTAAGATAACTAAGCTTTTCAGAGGTAAGGGTTTGTGTGAACAGATTGTAGAAAATACAGCGGGCAATAGCTTAAAAGAAGCTAAAAGTGTTGATACAGTACTAAACAATGATGATGCAGTTGTTGTTTCAGTTCCTGCTACTATCTGGGTGCAACAAATGATGCACTATTTGTAGACTGGTGAGTGTCCTGAAGGCTTAGACAGAGCAAAGAGAAGGTACTACAAACTACAAGCCATTCCTTATGCTATTATTGATGGCATTCTTTATAGGAAATATTTTTAGGGTGTTTTATTAAGATGCATTGAACCTAATCAAGTTGATAAGTTGTTTGGAAAGTTTCATGATGGGCCTTCAGGAGGCCACTTTGTTGCAAGAACAACAGCCCTGAAAATCATGCAGGCTAGTTATTATTGGCCAGATCTGTTTAAGGATGCAATTGCCTAGGTTCGTAGATGTGAAAAGTGTGCTCTATTTTCTGGAAAGTAGAGGCTCGCAGTTCTGCCCCTACAGCCAATTCAAGTAGAGTAGTCATTTTCCAAGTGGGGTTTAGACTTTATTGGACCAATCAACCCGCCTTCAAGCACGGGTCATAAGTGGATTCTTACTACAATGGATTACTTCACTAAGTGGACCGAAGTTGTTACTTTGAAAGAAGCAAACGAGACTTTTGTACTTAATTTCTATCAAGACTTAGTGTCGAGATTTGGTACCCCAGATTCAATAATCTCTGACAATGGTTTAGCCTTTATTGGTTTAAATATTTATGACTGGTCAGTTAGGAATAATATTTTTCTGAACACGTCTTCTAACTATTATCCGCAGGACAATGGGCAGGCAGAATCTACAAATAAGAATCTGATCCAAATAATCAAGAAGACAGTTGAGGACAATCAATGGACATGGCATGAAAAGCTTAAGCTATCCCATTGGGCTGACAGGGTGACTCCTAAAAGGGCTACTAGTTGTTCTCCTTATGTACTTGCTTATGGAAAAGAAGCTAGGTTACCTGTTTCTATTGAATTACCAACTTTGATTTTTGTTAAAGAGTTGGAATTGTTGAATGAACAACCTCTTGAAGTGAGATTTGCATAGTTGATAGAGCTCGAAGAGACTAGAAAAGAAGCATTAAGGCAGCTTGAGATCCATCAAGCTCAGATGAAGAGCTCTTTTGATAAAAGGGCAAGACCACGAGAATTCATCATTGGCGATTAGGTTTTTAAGTGGAATGAATATAAGAGTAAACCAGGACAACATTCCAAATTTGATGCAATTTGGGATGGGCCTTATGTGATCATGGAGTGCAAAGAACACAACGCTTTCCAACTTTCCAAGTTGACTGGAGAGGTGTTGTCTATCCCAATTAATGGGATCCACCTCAACCATTGCCTCTGAGATAAGTAATATCTTTGTAAATAGTAGAATAGTTGCAAATAAGTGCTTCACACACATTTTATTTTCAGTAGTTTTGTTTTCCCTAAGCATTGTTGTGCATGTTTGGTTGACCATTAGGGCTTTTTAGGTTGCTTTTAGTTTTGTTTGGTTTTGTTTTGCTGTTGTTTGGAGTGTTTCTATTTGAATTTCTAAGTTTCATGATGAGGAAGATTTGACTCTGCACCCAATGAAGTATTAAAGGAAAATGATCTAATGCTTAGCAGGCAAGCATTTAGCAGAAATTGCCAAAATGTTACCAATTTTCACTACAGCTCGATTGGCGGAGCTAATTAAATGGCTTTATCCCAAAATGGAAGTACAGCTAATTTCTGCATATGATGAATTTATGCTTGTATCAGATTTGTGGAACTCCAGTTATGCAAGTTGTTTCAGTGAATAGAGTTTCAGAATTATTGTTCAGTTCAATGCATTGCAGCATAATTGAAATACAAAAGAGAGTACACAAATGATAAAGCGGAACAATTGCTTTTATTTATTTCACAATGCTTATACATTACAGTTTTCATTTGTTTGCAAATACAAATGATGGTACAAATTAGCATTTTGATGCATTTCTTTCAGAATGGAAATGAAAGAAGAAACTAAAGGATCCACACAAGTCGTGGTGATAGCTAATTCCATTCATTGCAAAAAATAAATTCTACAACTAAAGGTGGAAAATAAATAAGAAGCAAATAGCAAAAGACATATCCATCATTGCATGTGTTATGATCTTCAGTTGATGTGCTTGCAGCCTACTCCGTCCTGCTTTCGATCCCGAGCGTACCTGCAAAAAATTGGGAAAGTCCTATTAGAGCTCTGGATATGAGTTATACTACATGCTCTACGAACAAAAATATAATTCATTCCTCAAAATGCATGGAATCAACTAAAAAGAAAAGTGTAGAAATAAGAGCCAAAAAATGGAATGTCACATCATTATTTTATGCTAACATTGTGTGTTTCATGTGCAGGTATAGGAAAATTCATGTAGTTGATCATCTTATGAAGAAATGAAAGCATGTGGAGTAAAGCAAGCTCCCACAAGGGTAGAGCTCGACATGCTGCCCCTTAAACTTACAAGTGGGATGAGTAAGAAAATACAATTATCATGCTCATTTGAGCCATTCATGAAGGAGTAAAACATAATTTCAGTCATCAAAGCAATTAATTTTATTGTTCATTCATAACAATCAAGTCTGAACAGTGAAGTGAAAGCTACAGGTGGACAATGAACTTAATGGATTCAATTCAACTAAAATGCATCAATTTCATACTAGAAAGTTTTAAATATTGCCATATTAATTGCATTTTGTTGTCATGGGTTTTGTTCATGTTTATTCATGCTATTTCATAATATTTTGTTCTGTTATAGCAAGTTTTCATGTTCATATTAGTGATAGTGAACAGGCATACATAATGCCTTATTAACAAAGCTTCTAATAAATGATAAAAGAACATAGAGAAGCTTCATTTTATGAAGTGTTTGAGCCGAGAATGCACTCTTTTCTGAGGTATTTAAAATATGGAATGAGTGATGAAAAGAAATCTATAGGAGTTACAGATAAAAGAAAGAGGTGTTGTTTCTTTACTCCAGTGGAAGAACAATGAAAAGTAAGTACATGGCAAGGTTGTGCTACAGATTTAAAGCAATTTTGGGTATGATCAAGGAGCTGCATTTATAGGATAACATTATGGCAAACAGCATCAAAGAAACTTACAAAGATGATTCATGTTGCTACAGGAAGTATAAAGTAAAAGAAAAGATGTTGTTTGTTGCAAATAGAGGAATGGAAAAATGTTCTAAAATAATTAATAACCTGAAAGTAAATGAGTTACAATGTTATGGTTCAATACAAAATGTAGTTTTTCTTTCAGAGCACAGAATGGTCACATGTTTTCAACTTTAAATGCAGAATACAATCAAGATGTGGATTTCATTTCAAAATATAGAAGGTTTTCTTTCATTTTCACAAATACCCACATGGGGGTTTTGATTAAAATATAGATTTCCTCTTGTTATAGCTGACCCACATGGGGTTTTTGCATAAAATACAGGAATGAGTAGTTTTCTCCCAAAATGCAGAATACCCATATGATGATTTTGACTCAAAATGCATATTTCTTCATGTTACCATTTACCCATGTAAGGGTTTTGACAGAAAAACAGAATGAAAATGAAATACCATGGTGGTTCGAGATCGAGTTTTGGAGAGGTGAAAGATAAACATTATTCTCCTATAATACAGAGTACCCACATGGGGTTTGTGATCAGCTATGAGGAATATCAAAATATACAGTTATGAGCTTTGGAGCTCTTCAAAATAATGAGAAACAATGAGTAAGCCCGTGGCCTGGAGAGAGCTTTTGGCTCATGGATATTCATTTCATAGAAAAATAGAAAACCCATTTTAAGTTTGCTATCTGAATCTCAAAATCAGGAAAAAACAAGAATGTATGAGGTGTGAGTTTCTTGATAGGAATCCATAATCAAGCATACATAGTGCGGCCTACACAATGGGTCTGTTTTTGTTTACAGATGAGCAATCATTATTTTACAAAGATAAGCTTTTGAAAGCTTTTGTTTGGACAAAAAAAGTAATGGAGGAAAGAGAACTCACCATTATAGGCCTGTAGAAGAACATGTATAGGTTGTGGCCAAGCTCTCACAGAGCTTCCAAAGCAAAGCTTGAGCTCACACTCAGTGGTGGCTAGGAAGAGTGAAGTAAGCACAACAGAGAATGGAAACACAAAAATCAGAATATGAAGAGTTTAGTTGCGGCCTTGAAGGCCTTTTGTTTGCTTTCAAAATGAAGAGGAGAGCCACAAAATACTTTGAAAGCAACTTACCAGGTCTGTGTATGGAGGAATCGACCATTTTGAAGGCAGAAATCTAAAGTTTCAAGTTGAAAACCCTAGTCTATGGCTACGCTCTTTCTCAACAAATCCTTCTTCCCCAAAGTCACAAGTGCAAATGAAATGAATTTAGGGTTTGCATTTTGAGTTTTGTTCTACCATGTTACCCTAATTCGACTTAGGGAGAATATTGCATGCCTTGTGAAATATTAAACTTAAATTACCTTAGTTCCTTATGAGGCCGAATTTCCCTAGGTCAAGCTTGGTGTTTTTCATAAGACTTTTTAGAGTCTAAGTCTAGGATAGGCTTTGATTTTTAAAAAGAGAGTCCCAAATGCCTTAGTATTTGCAATTGATTTTGAAGGAATCAGTTAAATGTGAATGTTGAAGTTGCTCATGCCTTAGGTAAGAATTATACCTTAGACTTTGTTTTCAATTGATTTTGTAGAAATCAATTAAAATAAATGGAGATTATTAATGTTTTTATGATTTTTTCTAAGAAAATCAAATTTGTAATGGAGAGATAAGGTTTTTTTTTTGCAAAGATTTCCAAAAATCTTTATTGCAAAATAAATCAAATTGGAGAAAAGAATAAAATTGCATGTTTTGTAAAGCAGAAGATAAAACAATATTTTATAAATTATTTTATTCTTTCTTGCTATTTTTAGCAGTTTGTGAAGGCAATAGAGAGTTGACTTTTCTTGGGAAGATTTGAGTTGCATGGAGAGGAGATAAGGTGTTTTTTTTGCTTTTAAAGCAAAGCAAACCTATTTTTAGGTGCTTTTCAAAATGGACATGCAAAGAGTGAGAGTTTTCCATTTCAGTTACTCATTTTGGGGTAGTTTTAGATGCTTTTTTCAGAGCTTTCTTCTTGAGCTCAGATTAGGGTTTTGGAGCTTTTATTTTTGGAAGAAAAACTTATAGTTTTTCTTAGTTTGGATTCATTGTTTCTTCCTCTCATGCTGAGATAGAGTTTTGTAAGCAAAAATGTGTACTCAAACTTTTGATACTCCTTCAGTTGAATAAAGCAACATTCTTATTTCTCAATTTTTGTGTCATTTGTAGTTATAGTTTGATGTTATATTGTGATTTATGTTTACAAAATCCTTGCTATGTCCTAAAATTGTAGTTTTGATGCAGAAAGTTCATAAAATATAGGTTGTATGTTGTGTTTAAGCCTGAATCTTCATGCAAATCAATTATGTGTTGAGTGTTCATGAGGGATTGTGAAGTACTGTTGTTTTTTGAGAGTTGTTAGTGGGTAAAAAACCAAAGTCATCATTAAGTTCTGAAAATCACTTTAAGTCATAGTTTTCATTTCAGTTATCTTTATAACTCTTTCCCTCAGAAGATCATTTAGAATAGAATATATCATTCAGAGAACCAGCTCACTCTGGAGATTCCTTCTTCAATCAAACCACCCACATCTGAAGAAGGTTTCCATGTGTCAACAGATAGTTAAATTCTGCAAATTTAGCATAGGGTGCATATCTGATTGAAAACATGAAACACAAATGAATTCAAAACATAACAATCTTACCATCCCATGGTGGAGTGTATTTTTGTTGATTTGATATGTTGGATTGCTTGTCAACACAAAGCCTCCATGATTGCAAAGCTTGATGATATGACCTAGAATACAATGGTGAATGCTCAAATTTTCTCAAGACTCATTTGGACATGATCTCTTCACAAATTCTCTAGATGATTTATGAGAGGGGTGAAGGTTCTTTTATAGATTTGATGAAATTGGATCAATGGATGAGATTGAGTTAGAAACCCCACAAAGAAGGGTTGAGATTGATAAAGAACACCCACAAAGGAGAGTGAATCAAGGAGGATGGATGAAGGAGATTAATTAGAACTCAAGCTTGCTCCACCATTTTAGGAAAATGGTTGAGATATTTAAGATCAAGGAATGAGGATTGATTTTAAGATCAAGGGTCATAAATGGTTGAGACAAATTGGTTGAGATATTTTGAAAAGGAATATTCCCAAGGAATATTCTTTGTGGAGGGAAAATAGGGATAATTAAATAATTAGGAATTGTTTAATTCATGTGAGGATGAAGATTAGGATAGGATAATTTAATCATGATAGGATTAGAAGAAATAGATGGATACTAATTAAATAATTAGAAAGTATTCAATTAGGGTGATGCAGGGGAAACATTAATGATGAAAAGGATGAAATAATTAAATATTTGAGGATTATTTAATTAATAGGGAGAAATAGGGTTAATTAGTGAAAATAATGTTAAAAGGAGATTATGATGCAAATGGCGTGAATTGTAATGATGAGGATGAAAATGATGTTGATGATGAAAAAATGTGATTTAGGATGTTTGATATGTGTTAAGGCATTTTGACATGTCTACAATTTTATGTACTAATTTGTCTATTCTAAATATAATTACACATTTATCATATTGGCATAATTGTTCCATCCCACATAGTGCAACTATTAGTTTATAATATTTTTATTGTTTAGATGTGTGATTGCATTGGAGAAAAACTTTATATTTTGGTCAAGATATTTTTCATTATCTCCTCAACAAACCATGCTAAACCAATTAGCTCAACCCCGGTTTATATTGCCAACCATAATTTATTAGATTTTGAGAAGGTTATTATTTTATATTGCATTCTCAAGTAAATTTCTTATAAATAATTAATTCTTCATCAAATGTTGAGTAGACCCTAATTTTTTACCTTGAATTACTTCCACTAACTAGAGTTTATTGATTTATTAGGGCTATGAAACATGTATAGATTTCTAGTGTTGTTTTGACTTATGGTTGAGGCTAAGGTTATAGATATTGTCTTACATGTTATGATTATAAACAAATCTAGAACTCAACATTCCAATGTCTTTAATTTTTAAAAATAGTTAGGTTTACCAATCATATGCCTCCTATTAGTTAGAGAGTTAAATTTATGATGATGGCACAATAAATTATAAATTGGTAAATTGGTAAATTAAAATGGTGATCTAAAATTGATAAATAAATTAAATTCAAGTGTACACTTGAAGATATTAAAATTTAAACTAATAATATATCTTTGTAGGGGTAAACACAACTTCCCCAAAGGTTAATATAGGTTAATCGAATGAGATGCATATACATAAACGATCAATTTAGATTAATTGATGAATGTGTTGGGTATAGATATTCAATTATTTACAATAAATTAAATGTGGAAATATAAATTATAGAAATAAGGCTATTTAGTTGTATGCCTAAAGAATGTTTAAAGATTGATGTAGGCATTGAATTTGATGTCTTCATTGATATCTAAGACTAGTTGTATTTAGAAATACTTTTATGAGGATGATGTTATGTCATGGGGGGCATGTTTTCTCAGTCAACCCATAAAAATGTGTACATAGGATCAAAGACAACAGTCTTTAGACAAGCATATGTTCATGCAAATGTAAATTCGTTTTAGTGCACCAGTTAGAGTGTGAGAATGCAAATGATAAGTGACTAAGGTGATTAAATGAATGGATAGAATGTCTTTAAGTACAATGACATAACAATAAATTGCAAAAAAATATACTTCCCAAGACATTCAATATATCAGAATTAGATGAAAGTGGAATGAATGAATGGATTGAATGGATTGGATATACTGGATTGAAGATGAGGAACTATCGAATGTCTTGGGAATGAATAGGGATGTGTAAATATAGAGGTCATATAAGAAATAGTTGTATCGGAATTTTTGAATCATAATAATAAACTAGAAAATAAATATATAAGAATATAGATAATGGCATAAGACAAAAAAACTCGACTTTATACAAAATATATAATATTTATTAATATATCTATATATATTAAAATATTCTCTTCAAAACGCACACAAAACTAAATATTCCAATCTTCAAAAATTGTTTCCCAATTTTAGACAATTCATGGTTGAGTTTTTTTAGTATCACATGAACTCCTAACACAAATTATTCTGATTTTCCACTTAACGACTAAATGTAAGCATTTGAGTGCTAAAATACGAAACCAATGAGAAGATTGGAATTTGGGCCGACAAGAAAAATATACGTCTTAATTTCGAAAGCAAGTTGAATAGATTGTGTTTAGACAATGATAAAGGGGTTTAGGTAATTGGGTTATAAAGTCTAAGGTCAAATGTTGAAGAAATAGGTCGGTTGAAGCCATAAATAATATTTCGTGTACAAATTTGACATGTTGCTCGCCCAAGTGGGACATGAATTCGACATCCTAGATCTTATTCGCTTCTTCAACATTGTAAGTGCTCTCTATTTTGATTTAGTGTTTGACATACTTATGAGAAGAGCTGATCTCCTAAGATCTTGATATCATACCACTTTATTCATGACCTCCTAGGGACAATAGTTTTTTTGTTTTTTTATAAAATGCCCACAGTTTAAACAATATTATGTGTAGTTGATTCTTTTTAAATCAGTTTTTTGTGGGTTTGATTTATTGGTCTATAAAGAGCTCAATGACAAATTATATTTTGTGAATTGATGAGGTTATGTTTGACTCTTAATGAATTTGACGGAATAAATATCTCTTGATCTTTAACTTTAAATTGAAAGAGATGTTTATATCAAGGGATGAGATTGTGTTCGACTCCCGGACAAAATTAGTGGAATGGATGTAGGTCCTTCAACCCCATCTAATACTCACATACGACAAAAAGTACCTCAGTATTTATCATCCCAACAAAAAGTCTCTTTTACATCCCATGTGCAAACTTTTTTGTGGCATAAGAATGCCTTGAAAAGGCTTAATTTTCAAACTTTACATGGTTAAAAAATGGCTTGGAAAGTATAAACAGACAAATAATGTAAAGTTGGGTCCTGCTTCCACTCCTTGATGTGATTGCACTTCTTCCATTTTACCTTCCTTTCTAGAAACTTCATGTGCTTCCTTTAGCGGAGTGGTGGTGTCAACGATTCTTCCTTTTCCTTGAAAATAATATTATTTTAATGCCCTACGGATTTTCAAGTTGGCACAAGATTCCTTAATAATGGTGAGGGTAAGGCTCATTTCCCCCTTCAAACCTTCTTTTTTTCAAGGATGTCTAAATCCATCTATCGTATTGTTAGGGTTAAGTTGAGATAGTAAAACAAAATTGAGATTAGAGACAAAACCCTGATTGGTTGGGCATGTTGAGTTCAATTCAAATTTTTTCAAATTTCCTTATCGTCATGAGATCTTAGAGATGTTTGAGACTTGCAAAACCAAGGGCCCACAACCACCTTAGAAGCTTGAGCAAATTTGATTGCATGTTTGGAATTTGGGGCAGAGAAAGTGAAGAAAGAAAATTAATAACATGCTTTGTTTATAATTTCCAAAATCTGTGGCGACGCTTTATTGACCTTCATGAATGGATTTCAAGTACTTGGAATCCCCACCTTGATGGAGAATTATTCAATGGTCCTTGTGTTAAAGGTTACTTTTCATTTTTATTTGTGAAACCCTAAATGATAGAGAGATGTTCCTTTAGAGAACCTCGGTGATCCAGGTTAGGCTCCCCTTTGTTTAAATCCATGGTATCCAAAGTTAAATCCTCTTGCTAAATCCTTTTCGAAGAGAAAAAAATTGTGGGTTAGATTACCTAATCCCCCTCTTCAATCCTAAGGCCCTTTCAACAATTCCCTTGGGAAGCTCATCTTAATTCCATCTCAAATGCAACTCCGTAGTCTTATACTTTCACTTGGATCCTAGCATGAGTCTCTCTTAGAAACTTCTAGAGATATGCCTCATTGTTGGGGGTAGAATTTGAAAACTACTAGTGGACTTTGAAGGGATTGTCTTAAGGTCCATAACATGTTACACTCTTGGTCATATGATTAAACATTTACCTAATGATTGCTTTGTAGCTAAACAAATAAAAAATCTAAGACATGAAACTTGGTGGAAAGGGGTAGAGTTGTAGCATCAACATATTATGCATGATTCTTCTTAACTTCTTCGTATAGAAATCCTTGGATCACCTTTGAGGAATGAATTTCTTTGTGCACAAAATTTCTAATAAATTTTATTTATCTCTCAAATGAGAACAATAATTTAACCAACTACTACTTAAAGAGTACTCTACCTTTTCACATTAAGAGGAATAAATCACCCTCTCCTCTTAAAGATGACTTATTTCCTCTTAAAGAAGTTAAGAGCACCAAGCCATCATCATTCAAAGGGCACTTTAGATGTTGATTCAGAAATTTAGAGTACACTTTGCTAAAAGAAATCCTTTTATAAGAATAGAAACAAATGTCAATAGAAAAACATTATAAATTTTCATGATTACCACAATACCTTGTTAAGTTTTATCTATTAAAGACTGTTAAGTTGATTTTTTTTTAAGTTTATGAATGTCTAATTTAAAGAGCAGAGGACCCACTTCCCTCACTTGAAAGAACTTACATGCCATAAAAGGGCTGCAAGAACTTGATGTGCAATTTCCAAGCCTTAAAAATAGCTTGAAGATGACCTTTTCTATATAAGATCGGAGTTGATTTCTAATCTATGTGAGCAGAAGCACGTGAAGCAAGGGACGGTCGTGTGAGGTAAGGGTCATTTTCCGCACCAAGGAGAATTTTTAGAAGGGCGAGTACATATCAAGGTGTTAGTGACTGCTGGCTTGCTTGCAAAACAAGTAACAGAATGTTGAGTAAATATATTTGCAAAGTTCAATTAATTGATTCGGAGGATCCGGCACAGATGCCCAGAAAAAGGTTCCCGGTATATTGGTGCGTGCGATCCGTTGAATATATGCAATTGGGTATGTCATATCATTGCATAACATGATTTGCAAATCATATCGCAGCCGCAGGCACGCATTGAAACTCAACAGGAATAACAACTTGGAACAAGTGAAAGTTACGTTGGACAGAGTAAGAGAAAATTAATGAGGAAGAAACAGAGAACAAAGATCGAGAGAAAAAGTTGCTACAGCACAGTCAACTATTTTTTTTTTACCAAAATTTTCAGCAATTAATTGTGTCTATCAGCAATGTACACATATATACTAAACTTTTTCTGTCAGCGGATATCCCGTACTGTCAAAATGAATAATATACAGAGCACGAGATCGTTCCAATTTCCCTCTTCACTTCTTAAACGCTAGGGATTAGGCCCAAACAATCAATTCCTCGTTAGATCTTTTATCCTCAGGCTATTGTCGCATCCAAACAGTCGGTACAGTGCTGGTTCTATGCGGGACTGATTTCCACGCTTCCCCGTCAATGTCTAACGCTGTTTGTGTGAGTGTAAAATCGAAACTGGAGAGGGCGTAGGCCAAAACAAAATAAAAAAATGCACCACTTCGTTAACTGCTGCTACTCTTGCTTGTGTGTATATGAATGTCTACGACGGAAGACTAACTCCTTCCAGAGAGCCCCAATGTCCCGAGCAATGCTCCAGGCGTCTGATGCAGCTCCAAGCAATCCTTTCCTTGTAAATCCCACAGCATATAGTCCGTTTTCTCCCTTCCAACCGTTGGGAAATGGCTTCTTGGGCATCCCATCTTGTGTGAAAAAATCATCGGAGTCCTGCAAAATAAAACCAGTAAATACAGAGTGTAGAAGAATGAAGACTTTGGTTGTTAAATTTAACAGGTGATTAAAAGTAGTTTTTTTTGTTGTTTTATACCTTGAGCCAGGAAGGCACGTTGCTGGTGTACCCGGTCGCCAGAATGACACAGTCAAACTCAATCTCTTGCCCGTCGACAAACTTGGCTCCGCGGGATGTAAAGCACTTTACCGCAGGCAGCACCTGTGACGGAAAATCATGATCACACTGTCAAGGTAAAGGAAATCATGATGACACAGAAAGTATGAAAGTGAAAGTGGTTTGAGCTCGCAATATGAAAGTGGAGATTTTTATTTTTTTTCATTCCGGTCATATATGTAAAATTAAAAAAAAAAAAATATACAGTTTACTCCAAAAACATACATTCAACTTCAAAAACTGCAACACATATACAGTTTAAAACTTACATTCAAAGACTACAACAAACTCGTGAAAGTGGCTTGGGTTTGCAATATACCTTGATATTCCGATTTCTGATCCGTTTCAGCCCTCCGACGTCCAATACGGGCGTTTTACCAGTCTTACTCTTGAGCTCAATGGGACCGATCGTAGGGCGCCTGAGACCATAGCGTTCTGTACTACCAAACATGAAGACAGCCACAGTCAAGAGCAGGCGATCCACAACCCAGAGTGGGAACCACTTTCCCAACGTCATTGCAATTCCGAATGTTGATATCCCGAGTATTTCTCTGGGCAAGACATGTACCTGCCACAAGAGCGCGCACCGCGGTCAATAAAACAATCCTTTTCCTACAAGGACTGAAAGACAATTAGAAGAATGAGTGAAAATAGGTGGCTTACCGTATTGCGCACGACCATGGAGGGCTTTGCATCGTGGTCGCAGAGGTCGATGCTGAGTTCCATAGCGGAATTCCCGCACCCGACAACGAGGACCCTCTTTCCCCGATAGGCTGCTCCATTTTTATATTCTCTGGCATGAATGATGCTCCCATTGAAGCTCTCCACTCCCATAATGTCTGGAATGACCGCCTCTGCGTTTTCGCCCGTGGCGACCACCAGCCAGCGGCTTAAGTATTCAATGCAAGCGCCCCCGCATTCGGAACCAGTTTGCATTGTGCGCACTCTCCAAAGGGCGCATTCCTTATCAAACGAAGCTGAGAGCACGAATTCATTGAATCTGGGCTGCAGGTCGAAATGCTGGGCATAGGACTCGAGATATTGGACGAACTGATTCTTGCTCGGGTAGCGCGGGAAAGACGAAGGGAAAGGCATTAGAGGAAGCTCGCAGAACTGCTTAGGAAGATGGAGCCTCAAGCGGTCATACGATCTCCTCTGCCACAACGAAGCCACGCAGTCTGCTTTTTCCAAGATTACAGAGGGAACGCCCTCCTCTTTCAGACAAGCTGCTGTCGCAAGACCCGAAGGACCGGCTCCGACAATTATAGGGCCGTTCACGTGTACCTCCTTCCCCATTACCCAACTCGTATCCTCCTCCTTTTTAACCCAGACACAGCTTTGTTTCTCCACATAACTATCCTGCATCTCCTTCCCCAACACCTCTGATAAACAAAAACTACCCATCTTTTTCACCCAAGCACAACTCTTTTTCTCCCTATAACTGTCGTGGGCCTCCTTCCCCAATACCTCTAATAAACAACAACTAGCCACGTTCTATTCTCTTTTTCGGTGGATTACAGTAAGAAATGGCAGAGGATGGTTGCCTTCTTGCCCCCTTTTCGCAGCAAGGGATAATATTGTTATAGTAGCAAATTCAAAAAGCTATGTAATAGAAATGGAAAAAAGCAAGGCTTGAGTTGAAACACATCGTCTAGTACATATGTCGCCCCACCAGGACAAGCAAAATCTGCTGGGATTTGCAAGATTTGCCAATTTGGTTTCAGTGGAGCTTTAGTCCTCTCTTTGAATTCTCAGTCTGCTACCACTCTCCCCACTCACTGTGCCTGAATGACAGCCCGCTGCACTACACTACACTATACTCCATTAAGCTCCACAATGACCCCTACGGTTACATATTAAAAGCCCACACTATCGCGATAATCGAGACAATTTATCACAACCTCTTCCCCGCGGTACAACGTGACGACGTTATTACAACACCCAGCGTGTAGCTTATAACATTTATACTTACCCAACACGCAATTCCTCACTCTCTCACAATCTCACCGGATACAAACTGCACACTGAGCTATTTCGCATCCAATTCTGCCTTCTTTTCTGCGATTGCAATCCAGAAAAGCCCGGGCCTGGAAATATATTTCCTATGAGTGCCTGCACTGCTACTCCCTCACCCTTCCCCCCTCTTATATACCTCAGCCCTCCGCGCAGGTCATCTGCTAAAACTAAGGATCCCATTAACCCACTTACGTAGCATCTGATATCAGTCCTAGATACTTCGCCGGCAATTGAACAAGTCAGCCTTTGCTGTTATCTGCCTTTCCTACAGCTCTCGTAACGGTTGCCGGCTGGCCGGTTTTAACGTCATTATCATAGAGCCTTTTCCCCAAAAATAAAGAGAGTTATACGGCGGGGGGTATGTCCTGTGGGCTCTCTCTCACCTGCATCAAACGACACTCTACGGACAAAAAAGCCAAATCAAATGAAGCTCAACACTTTGGCTCCATTCTGTTGTGCGCTTCCTTCCAAAAACAAATCTTCTGTTCCAGGATCCTCATCATCCTACCTTAGTACTCAACAGACGAACGCCTAGAAAAACATCTTTACATTTTATATATATATATAAATTTAAATTTATATATATATAAATTTATGTATATATTATATATAGCATGCTCATCACTGGCACTAGCTCATGATTAGGTGGCCTCGGTGATTAGTTAACTACAACCCGCATTGACCACAGCCGTTGACCTGTTCTCTTCGATATCCTCATTCCACGTGGACACTGCTTATCGATTTAGATTTCTATATCATATTGTCTAACCTTAAGGATATGCTGCCGAATGGATATAATTTTTTTTCTTTTTTATTTTTAATGCGCACGTGTCCAGAACCTGGAGGACCTGGAGACTGGGAGTTCTAGAGATGGGCTTACTAGATCAGAAATTTCTAAAATATCTGATCAAAAGTTAGTATCTTTGTAGAAGCGCATAAACAAAATGACAAGAGGGCGAACCACAAAATGTCGATAGTGTTCTTGTTAGGAATGGATAGTGGAGGTGGCACATTATCTTAACATTATGATCCTTTGAATTTGTGTGTAAGTGTCCCCATGACTAAAAAATGTAACATTAAGGGTAACTTCTCAGGTAGTTGGCCTTTTGTGGGTATCTAAAAGGGCGTCCACATGATTTATATTTGTAAAGGTAAGAAGTACATGACTTGTATTTTGACCTTTCACTTTGGATTTAATGATTAGGTAGTGTATAAGTGATCTATATGTATAAAAGTTGATAAATGTTAGAATTTTATTTTATTTATATTTATATGAGTCTATCATGATTTAATTTATTCATATTAAATTTGTTGATTTCGTTCATTTTTTTTTCTATATAGAAATGATTTTTAAAATTCAATTTTGATTTAGAATCAAGATGATCTTTTCTTGATTAGTCACTATCTAATTATTTGAGTGCAAAAGAAATCATATTGCATGCTATGATATTTTATAAAAGGACAAACTGCAATTCACTTATTACCATCCAAGACATCTAAGTTCTATCTGAGCATTACATAACATTATCATGGAGCATAAACCATTCATTAAGTCAACAACTTACATCACTACGTGCACTTGACAACAAATTGAAACATCTTACATGGTTGCTTGCTATATTTGACTTTTAATTAAAAAATTCCTTAAATCATAATCTAAGGATTTGACAAAAGTAAAGATACTCATTTAGCAAACTCCTAAGGGTGTTTGTAACACTACATTGATTTGTTGGCACAAATTTTAGACACTTAGGAGAACATAGTTCATTTACATATGTGGGATTTAATCTAAAACAAAAAAAAATCAAGAAGTCATCTATCAAACTTTATCAAATTCAAGTTTGATATCAAATGACTACTTTGGACCACAAAGCATAGTTTACAACAAAAATCATCAAGTCACTCATTAAGATAAGTCTCAATCCCTCTTTGTCATTTTAGAAGGTGTTTGTATTTGTGTACACACACACAAACACACACATATCAATTATTAGTCTTACCTCTTTAATCTAGAGCTAATTGCTTGTTTGTGTTGAGTTTTTTGATCCCCATATATTGTATTTGAAAGGTTATTTTTATTTACGTTCATGTGTTTGGAAAACTTAGTTGAGAGTACACCCCCTTCATCTTTAAGGTTTATTTTATATTTCTTATTTTTATTTCTATATCCAAACATTCTCTATTTTTTGTACTAGCCATAACCTTGTTTTCCCTTTTTTATACTTTTAGGGTTTGTTGCTAGATTTGCATCACTCTTACTTTGAGAAGAATTCTATGTCTCAATTCTATAATGGCTAAGGGTCTAGCTAATAATGAAATATTTTTGGATTTGATGGATAGCACTCATCAAAGGAAAAATTTGATCTTGAGGCATACTTGGAACAAATAGATAGACATGTATTTCTATCACCATACAATTACTTTCTCATGAGCTTGTTAATTTAGCTAGTGTTACTCCTCATACACATTTGGTTGATGATATTCATAATTTATTACTTGATTGGCCCTTTGTTTTAGAGATTTATCAAGGCATCAAAGTTGATATTAGCTCTTCAATATCTCTACACATCAATCTTCCCATGTCTTGTCCAAATCTCTTCTTCCATTTTTTCTCCTATTTCTAATGTTTCTAATGTTATCCTTTCTAGTGTCATGCATTCTCCTTATGCTCCTTTTTATAATGTCATGTATATAACCCGTATCTTACTAATAGTGTCCCACCTACTTCTCCCATTCACTCTAGTAGTGTCATACCTTCATTTCATGTTACTAGTTTTGTATCTTATTGCATCTCTTCATACCATGCTATTAGGGGCATGTCTTCATCTTAAACTACTAGTGTCACACCTCCTCCTCTTCATTTTAGCATTTCTCCTACTCATCACACTTGTCTATCTAGTGTCATATATTTTACTCTCATCCCTCATCCTATTTTTAAATCATCCATTATTTCTCATGTTCTCACCAATACCATCCCTACTTCCACCCTTGATGAACTTTTACACAATCTTGATAGAGTGAAGTGTAAGGTTGATGCCATGCTTAGTGGACATGATAAGGATGACTATGATGAGATATAACACACTCTTATTTCTCTTGACATAATACTTATGTGTTACTAGTTAGTTTTGTTGCACCATGATTTGAGAAATAAAATGAAAAGGGTGGCCCTTATACATATTTAAGATTTTGTATAGCTTCAACATTTTAGATGTGTATGAAGATAAGTTGTTAGCCAAAAAATTATTTCCACATGCTTTGAGAGACTATAATGAACAATTTTTTTCATTACCTTATGGGTCCATTCATTATATTTTTTAGTTGCTCAAAACTTGTCTTCATCATTTCCATGTGAATATGGGCTTAAAGATTCTATTTTGGATTTTCTTTTTGTGCAAAAGGCCTTAATGAGAATTTTCATAATTTTCATTATGTGCTAAGATGTATTATCAACTTCTCAATAATGAGTTATAGAGTATTTTATTAAGGGGTTATTATTAGGTATATTAGGAAAAAGTGCATTTGAACACTTAGCCTTCATTTATAGATTTGTGTGATGTTAAAAATGTGTAATTAAAATTGTTGGTTGCAAACATACTCAAATATGATTCTTATCATGTACCTTTCATGCCTTCATATCCTTGAAATTTTTAAAAGTTGTATAATTTTCAAAAGGGTGATGATAATAAAGAGAACAAACCTAGTACTCAGCATGTGGCTAATGCTTCTAATGTTCTTACCTTTAAGCCTCATTTTTTAAAAATTATATAAAATTAAATGATCCCTTAGACAATATGATTTATTTATATTTCCAATCATTTACAAATATTATTCTCATATGAACACCAACATGAGAAAAATGCAATCTCTTGCAAGCATAACCATGAGATAAATACAAGCTCCTTTCAAACACCCACACTAGAAACCACCTATAGAAGACCAAGAATCACACTTGGAAATCCACTTATTTAGAAATTGCATCCATAGTAGAAGTCAACTATGGAAGATCAACAATGAAAACTTAGAATTCCATACTAGATGTCCTTTGGGATTTGATCTTAGGTCTCTATATGAGAACTCAATGCTTCAAATAATTAAGCTCAACCCTTTAGACCTTAGATAATGTGCTTCAAAGCCTACATTATGGTACTTTCATTATGCTTCCTCCTCTTCATCCATTAGATAAATCTAGAGGAATACCTGTGGTTTATGATGAGTGTACAGTTTTATATTATCATAGAGTTAAAGGGCATACTACACAACATTGTATGGATCTAAAGCATAATATTCAAGATTTAATTAATAATATATGATACATAAAGAGTACATTAATGATGGGGTCAATCATTCAATCACTTCCCACGGCCAAAATTTAAATATTTATATAAATTCATTTCCTTCTCATGAGCAAACTCATAATGTACATTTGTATGAGAATAGTGATGATGGAAATGAACACATAAATAGTGTTGAGATACATGTGAATAATGATGAGGAATATGGGCATAATTATAATGACTTTGATGTTGTTTTATATTCACATAAGGACCATTTTGTTGGTATGCTTCACAACCAATTTTCCACTATTGGTTTCATTATATGATGAGGAGATTCCTCAAAATTACTATTATGACCCATTATATGTGGGTGGAAGAGTACATGGATATTTGTGTGACAGTATTCTCATTGATATTTCTAATCAATTTAATATATGCATTGAATAATTTTTGTATAATCAACATCTTCATTAATGTTCTTATGCAATTTTAGGTGTTTTCTTAAACATGACTAATGGCATTCTTATGGATACTCTTATTTGAAGTATTTTACCTTTGGAGGTGAGATCCATATGAGCCAATATAAAAAATTATTTGAGTACAACCACATGCATAATTATTGTCATCCATTCACTCAACTCATGTGTTTATGGACACTCAACACACACTGAGTATGCCATGTCACAACTATGTGCAAAATAATATGTGCATTACTCAATGGATAGTCCTTGTGCATCTTTGCACACCATTGTTCATCTACATTTTTGATAGTGCACATGGGTACACATGCCTTTATTATGTGCACAACTGGTTTGGTACCATATGTGTTTAACATTTGGCCACACCCACATCACATATCTAACAAGATTTACACGTGTGACACTTAGAATCATATAAATTAAATGCATACAATGGTTTTTCCCATATGACATGTGGATCATACACACATAAAACTTGTTAGTATATTGTTGAATGTTATCTAGCAACCTCTTTGTATAAATAGTTGTTTTATACAAGTTACCAACAAAAAAGTTCATTCCAATAGGTTGTTGCATACATAATATTATTCAAATTGTCTTTCTTGCAAAAAATAACTTTTCAAAGTATTTTTTTCTAAGTGTGTATTTACATGTGCTAATCTTTATTTTCTTATAAATATTATCAAAATTTTATAGATTATTACTTTAATTTACAAATTTATCCTATAATCCTCCTAAGATTTAGTTCATTAGTAGGAAAGCTTGATTTTTTTCTTTTCAAATATTTTAATTCTCATTTAAATGTGCTCATATTGTAAGCAAAAGGATCACATACTTGGTTCAACACTTGAGCAACCCTACAAAATTCAAGAACATATGGCAATGGTAGAGGAATGTGTACTTATGGTTCTAATCTAGAGGAAAAATAGCTACCCAATATCAACTTAGAAACAAAATCCAAAGAGACTTTTAGCTATAGTACTCACATAATCCATTTAGAGTGTAAACCAATATTAACATTCTAGTATTTAAGGATAGAATTGATGCCATAGCACTATACAACTTGATTTAATAACCCAAGTCCTCTTTTTCATAAAAACAATTAACAACAATAAAAATCTCATTTGTAGCACTAAAGATGTTAATCATAGTGCGTCACTCATGGAAAACAACTAGTGCATATCACAACAAGTCCATGATCCCATTAAGACATGGAATGACTCTATCAACACTTTATAGGATGAATACACAAAGTTTCAACAACTATGCCAATGAAGGGATCAAATTATGGAAACTTACACCAATGAGTTCCACAACTACTCTACATGCCTATACGAAGAAATGTTTAAACATCTCTATATTATCAAATATATGTGTGAACTTGTGCCTAATATTCATGCAAATATGGAATTTATTAAATCCTATACCTTGTGACAAGCATTTTAATGCATCCAAAATTGAATCAAAGGAAAAGATGAAGCAATAATATTTATATATATGTAAATGAAAATCTATGTAGGAAGGCTACTATTATTTTAGACTGTACCATAACATGTTAACATTAAAGAAAATATATTTTTTTAATTGATTTCACCAAACACTAAGTCTCCTAAGGCATTTAGACCAAGTAGGGACAAAGGGAAGTGATTGCAAAGTTCACATTGGGGTAACAATCACCATTCCAACTCACGTAGCGACTCTATATATCATGAACAATACAATTTGGTTACATAGGTAACACTATATCCTATTTATAACTAGGATATTAACCAATATATCCAATGCTTCAACACAAAAAAATCATACCAAAACTTGTGGAGAACAAGAACATTCTGTTTACATGAAGTGTTAGGTAAATTGTACTTGCACACACCACCATTAGTAGTAACAGTCAAAATAGTATCATCATGTAGAGTTTTGTATAATATCTTAGACTTCACAATAATGATTATCCATATTCTTACTCCATGGAGCGAGTGTAACATATAAATGAGGTACAAGTAAGTTGCCAATCTACATTCATTTATGTTGTTAAAACTATGTTGGTTAAATATTTGTTCAAAGGAACTATAATTAAAGTTACCTTTTATAAATTATTTTGAACATGAAACATTTAAAAACAAAAAAATGCCTTCATTCAAAGGTTGTGATTAAATAAATTTCAAAGCTTTGCAACCTCTTCCTTGATTGATTTGCATTAGGGAATCATTTTCGCACTTGAATTTCCTTTCAATAGTGTCTCCCAAATTTGTAATATGTGCCTCCATAAATAAGTCTGAAACACTTGTCAAGAGATCATCTCACAAAGTTGTATCTGAAAGACTATGTATGTCCTACTACAAGAAATCACTAGAAGCTTTCAAAGAAGCAACACTAAACTCTGAATTAGCAACAAATGATTGAGATGCGGTCTCAATATGAGGATGAGAAGAAAAACCATAAGTCTCTATGTCACCTAAACGTTCAAGACCTATAAAATACTTAAGCTCCTCTTAATTAAGTATCATCATCAAAGGGTATATTATTTGCACCATCAAGTAGAATGAGGTAATATGAATTTGAATCTTCTAGGAATGGAGAAATATGAGGGTCTCCAAACATCTCTTAAAGCTTAGTCCAAAGTGTGTGGGGACAATCAATGTCTAATATAGCCCACATAGTGTCATTATAAACACTAGAACCAATCAATCCCTACTACATGATCAATTTTGTTACCCCATACTGATTCCCTTCTAGGTGTGTCTGGTTCAAGAATGAGCCCATAAAGGTAAGGAATTATTTTGAGCCATCTAGGATGGGTTAGAATGCCTTTTTTCTTAGACTCATAATTGGCCTTATCCAAGATTATCATAAAAGGGTGAATAAAAAAACCCATGATAGAATCCTCAAATGACTATACAAAAGGCACCGAAAATAACACCCCCCTTTCCACTGGTATTAAAAATCACCCCAAAAAATCAGCCCCTTTCCAAGTTACAATGAACACTAAGCGGGCACAATGGCAAAAATTATAAATTATAATACAAAATGAACCTAATAAAAAATATAGAAAAATTAGCTTTGTAGTTATGTAGTGCTCTTCAATACCTTTCCAATGCCTATTTGTTTCTGAAAAATGGAACTCCAAGTAAAATTTATGGCATGTTGAAGAAAAATGAAACAAACAACTAAAAATGAGGACAATCCCAAGTGTAAGGTTGCTGGCTTTCATCATCATGAAAATATTAAGAAGGTGTGGCATAGTATGGCTACGCAAGTGGAAGAAGGATGGATTACTGTTAAGGGTAGAAAAGATAAATCTTCACGGCCTTCTTTCGATATGACTCTTCGCTCCCACAAGAAAAGTGCTAGTTGTAAATCTTGATGGGTTTTGTTTGGGTGCTGGTTTTTTGTTGGCTGCAGGCTATCCTTTCTGCAGCCTGGCTTTTCTTGTTGTAAAGGGTTACAGATCCCTTCAAAATCTGCTTTTCCCTAATATCAAAAACAAACAACTTCAACCTATAATGTCTAACAAAAAAAGAAAAATAATCTTTTCAAAACCTCTGTGGATGGAAAGTGCTCATCTTCAGCTTTTTGATGATATCTCATTCATCAAAATTTGATAATCGAGGAAAAAGTTGTGCAAGTTTGAAAAAATGCCCAATTTGACCTATATGAGGGTCTCGGCGGCCCTTGAGCGGCCCATTGGTAGCACCATCAATGGTGATGTCCATTGGGTGCCAACTGGATGGATTTTTGGCAGTTTATTAGTGGATTGGTCGTTGTTTAAAGTTAGTTGGTGTCATGGTTAGCAAGAATTTGTAGGTTTTTAGCCTGCTAGCAGTTAGTGCCTTTAGTGAGCGACCAAAGGCCACAGGCACTAGTGCTAGTGCCTTAGGCATTGGTGCTCAACGCTTAAAGAATAATAAGAACTTAGGTGTTGTATGCTCAACACTAGAAAAAAATAGATTTTTTTCGACTTGCCAATCGTATGACTATAAGTGGGGGAGTCATAGGACCCTCCTAGTAAAATAAATTTCCTTGATGGCTCTCGACATCAATATGAGAAAAAATTATGTCAAAATTTGTGTCCTTGACCTCTTAAATGCATTGGAAAGGTTTGTTTGGGCTGAAAGTGCTCCAATAAAAGTTGTTCACTAGATCTAAGCTTCAAACCCCAAGTTGCAACTGTGTCAAACGATCTCGAAATCAAATAAAATGAAAGTCATTCTTGACTTTCTCAAGCCTCTTGGATGTGTTGAAACATTCAAAAATGCCACCAATATACCCATAATTTTTGTAATCAACCACACTTTACAAACACATATGAAAAATGAAGAGGTTATCAAATCTTCATAAATCTTTTATGATTCTCTAGAATGTTCAAAATGTAATAGAAGAGCATACAATATTTTACAAGATCTCACATAAAAAGCTCAAACTTTCAATTAGGAATCTACAAATTTAGAATTTTTAAAATAAAAGATTTGATACCATGTTGGAAATATGAAATAGATTGATAACCCAAGGAACTTTATAGGATAAATTCTAAGCTACTTAAACTGGAAAAACATAAACAATGTAAACTAGTGACTCTGAGAAATATGCAATGTCAAAATGAAAATAATGCATTAAGAGCTTCCAAGATGAAGAATGTATACGCAAGAGTATCCAAGAGTATGCATGAGTACACAACTACAATCTAGATATTGATTTTATATAGAAATAGAGAAAGGATGGAGGTAGAGAAGTATTGGAGACTATTTGCAATGCCACATGGCATCCAATCAGCAACATCAGACTGTCATGTTTTATCACTAATGAGTTTGTTTTCTTTTGCAGGTACTATATCTTTATTACCATGAAGATTGCAACAAAGAATATATGTGCGAAGGATTTTAATTGTCCAAAGTGATCTAAACATGATTACTTGCCTATCTTTGCATTAGCACAATCAAAGGAGAAGTTTAAATTTAGTCATAAATATCTTGCGACCTGTTCAAATGCTAATTGAATTAGCTATATTGCTAATTTGGCAAAGTTTATTTTTCCTAAAAGGATAGCAAATCTCTGTCTTATCAGTTGACAGTGCCATAATGAATTTGCATGTATTATCTTTTGATGTGTACTAAAATCGATCTCATGCGACTTGGGAAGGATCAAAGAGATTAAAGAAATATTTATAGGACATGTATTTCATAGACACTTGTATGGGAAAATGCATTTTTGCATTTCGACAAGCATATGCATTCATTGTGAAGGCAGTCAAAATCCCAATTTCTTCAAGAAGCTTCTCACGATTGTTGTTCCAATGTTGCAAGAGGCTTTGTTTGCTTGCGAAGAGGGTTGTGTGAATCATTGGAGTTGTAGAGCTTGCCAAAAGTTTGTGAATGGAGTATGTATCGAGGAACAATAGAGTGATAATCCCAGTTAATAATTGGGAAATACCGTTCTCAAAAGAGATCAATGACATGGAGTTTGGGCTCATGTTCAAAGGGAACTGCTAACAGTTCAGGAAGGCTATGAAAATAGTTATTGGGCAAGAGATTTTGGAACTAGAGACTAACAGGTTGATTTTTCCTTCTTAGATAGTCTTTGTCTTCATTTCCAATTTGCTCGATTTGTTACAAAGCTTTAAAGCTGTGGAATTTATTGCCAACAAAGTAGTTAAGGAAGCTTATCTTGCAAATGACGTTATTCTGAGGGCTTGCCAATCTTATGATATGTGGAAGGGAAGGGGGTATATAGGTAGGATTTTTCCTCGTCATTTGCTTAGTTGCAGGCCCGCGTTCATGGAAATTTTCAATGCGATAAAGAAAACCCTGGCAACAAAAAAATCAGATTTCATGTTGTGTGCCCTGAAAAAGTTTGTAGAGGAAGTTGAATATGAGTAGAAAGGATTCAGGTTAGAGTGAATGCAATTCTGGTTTTGCTCACCCATGAGCACGACCCGCCAGAGATTGTTGTTTTGAAGCAAAATGACTTAGAGTTTGGACAAAAGGATGTTCTTGAAGGGGTTGACATGCAAGGAGCTTCTTTTCAAGAAATTCTCCCAGTAAATGTTGAACCACGACTCTTGGGCTAAGGTGTTGATTCTTCACAGAGGAAAGATGATGGTCATGATTTTCATGTCAACAATATGGACCTCAACCTGAATATAATGCTACTTGGTCAATTCATAATGGAAAATTTGGACGAGCATCAAGATGAGAACGATATGCCAATGGATCAGATGGAGGAGTAATAATTCGTTATAATATAATTTTGTGCAGAATATGGGATTTAAAGCTAGAATTTTTGATTAAATGTTTTGTAATATGATGGGTTGTTTTGGGATAGTAGATCAAACTCAGTTTTAGTTGTATTTCTAGTCAGGATAGGGGGAGACAATGGTTGAATTTGGTTGATAAGAGTCAGAATATATCACAGACTTTTGTAAATCTTTTTATAAATATATATAGGCATAATGCCTTTTGCCAAAAAAAAAATGTAAGAAAAATCTAGGACTAAGGAAAAATAAATTAACCTATTAGGAAAATAAAAACCTACACTAACATATATTTTGATGTTTTGTATTTTTAAATTCACTTTAGCTTTTGAAAGAAAATGAAAAAGAGAGTGAGAGAGAAAGAGAGGTTAGAAGTCCTAAATTTCTTAGCAATCTTGCATGAATATACTCTAGAATTGTAAAAAATATCATTACTAGTTTATATTTCACCAAATCCTATCATAATTACACATAAATGGGGTATACTGCAAAGGAAACTTAATTTAAGAAAGGGACCAAAATACACCCAAACAATGACACATTACTTTGATATTTCAAAAGATTGATAAGAATTTTGCAACTCATTTGATATTTACAAAGTTTATAACTCAATTCACATCAAATTTACAATCTTTCAAGTATAGACAAAAAGATTCACTGATCTAGTTGAAAGGAAACCATGAAGTGAGAAAAGATGACAATTCTTCAATTATTTACCCCACGGTTATCAACAATTTCCAATCCTTTAAAATGATCAATCACATGAACTTTTATAAACACAGACACTCAAAAGAAGTTACAAATTAATGGACTAAATTAAATTCTCAATCAATGGCCTAGATTTAAAATGACATCATATTCTTCTTTTCAACAACATATTTTATTTTATGATAAGTTATTGGCATATTCCCTTCTTTGGCAAGTTGTGTGAATGCTTCATCAAAACTGAATTAGAAATCAAAAGTTCCAACTGACTACAATTTAAAACCACCTATAAATTTTATTTTATTTTTTATCAAATATCACCATCTTTGCAAAATAAATTTGACCAATTACTTGAAATTGATAACGTTAAAAATATATCATTTCCTTATTTTTATTTAAACCCTTGATTTGAATTTAAAAATAAGAAAATGACTTTTTAAAACATTTTAATGAAATAATAATAAAAATAATGCTATTTAAAAAGTCCACGTAAAAAACATTAAAAAAAAGCATATTAAGAAAAAATCTAAAGGTTTTTCTTTAATTGTTTTTTTTTTAGCTCATTTAAATGGGAATTAAAAAAAGTCTAAAAATATCCAGATGAACTCATTTAATAGGGAAGGCATATTATTCATTATAAACTTAGGAGTTTCCCTTTAATTATTCAATGTCTTTTAACTTTTCACATGGTAATGTTTAAGGAATAAACAAGTTGATTCATTTTCCTTTTTAAACCCATACTTCATATTTTATGTACATTTTTATTTTACCAATTTTTATTTCCCACCTTCTTTCAAATGCTAATGTCTTTTTAACATTGTCTTTTTATATGATTTTCTTTTTATCCAAGAATCCAATAGTCATTAGGTTATAACATGTTTATGTTATAGATAACTTTTTTTTTTTCCTTTTCTTTTACTTTTTAATTTTTGGTGGGAATTTGACTTGTTATAGACATTACGGTTTTTTGACTTGTTATGGGAAGTTCGAGTAATGAGATCGCAACTAGATTTTTATGAGAAATCAAACTCCAAGTGAAAATTTATAGGAAATTAGGTTTGTATTGAACTAGATTTTTAAACATGAAAAAGTGCAGTTCCACATCATTTTTTTCATAAATATTCTTATAAAATGATTTTTTATTTGTTATTTATGTGATTGCAAAAACTTTTATAGGTAAGTGAACATTTCAAGATTTTGGATTTGGATTGGTTATTGTATTTTAATTATTCATTAAATCCTCATTTAATTTTTTTTAAAGTTTATAAAACCTTTTTACAATTTAAAACCATTTAGAGTTTATTAAAACTATTTAAAATTTATTATTTTTTAAATATTTTATTAAACTTTAAAAGAAAAATGTATATTTTCATTTTATTTTTAGGGACACATGGAATACCAAGAATGCTATTGTGAATTTATCTTGACATGAAATCATTTTTTTTGCGGCAATCAAGTGTAAATTTTTTCAATTGAACCAAACATTGTGGAAAAGGTTTGATGAAATGACCTTGGAACAGTTATAGGTGAGAACCTCACAAGTGAATAACTTACTTATTGTAATATAATTTGAGGATTTTTCAAAAGAATATGGACTTAATTTTAAGGCTCTTTCTATTTATCGTAAAATTTAACCATTAAGAGAATTGATTTTGAGATCTAGAGGACTTTGAGGAACTTATCAAAACTACAAGGAAGGCTAAAACCTAGCAAAAAGGGGGGTCATCATTTTGCTAAAATAAATAAATAGGGAATCTTGTAAAAGGAACAACAACTAGCATCCAAAGAAAACCAACAAAATTGTAAGAATTTTAGAAATAAAAGAAAATTTATGTATAGGCCAATTTGACATGATGTATTATTTAGTCATAGTCAACTTAGATAAAATTCACAAAGAATTTTACCTCTCTTAAAATATAATTAAATTGTGGAACAAAATTCAAATATCCCAAGGATTTGAATATTAGTTCTTGACTTGCAAGGTAACTCAGTAGTTTAATGTGGATATTGTTTCAGCAAAGGGACTTACATGCTTGGATATTGCAAAATAAGGTTTTATGAAAATAACAACTTCATTCACATATTTCACCCCAAATAAGTGCTCAATGATCTACAATCTGATTAAATTTAAGCATTCTAGGACACTATATGTCATTTGATCTGCAATATTTTGATGCTCTACATCTTTAAATTTTGACTTTAGATTTTGAAAGAAAATAAAAAAGAAGAGGGATAGAGAAAGAGAGGTTAGAAATTCTAAATTTCTTAGCAATCTTGCATGAATATACTCCAAAATTATAAAATATATCATTACCAATTGTATTCTTCACCAAAATCTATCATAATTACTTATAAATAGTGTATAATCCAAAGGAAACTTATCAATTTAAGAAAGGAACCAAAATACACCCAAATAATGACACATTACTTTGATATTTTAGGATACTGACAAAAAAATTACAACTCATTTGAGATTTACAAAGTTCATGAATCAATTGACATCAAATTTATAATCCCACAAGTATATATAAATAAAATCTATTGATCTAGTTGAAAGGAAATGATGAAGTGAGAAAAAAATTATAATTCTTCAATTATTCACCCCATCATTATCAACAATTTCCAATCCTTTAAAATCAATCACATGGCCTTTTGTAAATACAAGCACTTAAAAACAATTACAAATCAATAAACCAAATTAAATTCTCAATCAATGGTCCAAATTTAAAATGGTAGCATATTCTTTTTTTCAACAACATATTCTTTTTTTTTGGTAAGTTCTTGGTATATTCACATCATATTCTCCTTCTTTGATAGGTTATGTGAATACTTTATCAAAACCGGATGAGCAACTAAAAGCTCCAATTGAATGCAATTTAAAATTACCCACAAAAGAAAATAATTAAATTTGTTAAATATCACCATCTTTACAAAATAAATTTGACTAGTCACTTGAAATTGACAACATTAAAAAAGATGTCATTTCTTTATTTTTATTTAAACTCTTGATTTAAATTAAAAAAAAAAAGTAAGAAAATAGATTTTTTAAAATTTTAATGAAATTATAATAAGAATAGCGCTCTTTAAAAATCCACATGAAAACATTAAAGAAAAGAGCATATTAAAAAATTAAAACCTAAAGGTTTTCCTTTAATATTTATTTTTTTAGCCCTTTTACATGGTAATTAAAAAAAAATCTTTTAAGTATTCACATTAAATAATTTAAGAGGGAAAGCATATTATTCATTATACCTTTAACTTTTCACATATGGTTATGTTTAAGGAATAAAGGAGTTGATTCATTTTCTTTTTTAAACCTATACTTCATATTTTTTGTTTTTTTTTTTTCAGATTGCAAGAATCAGTCGAGTATCCGTCCTCCTATAAACTGCAGTGTGCTTGGTAAACTTTTTTCACGTGACTGGAGCCGTTGGTGCAACATGTCCTCTGGTACCACGGGGATGGTGGGGAGACTAGACCTCGTGACCTCTTTCCTGCAATAGGATGCTTTAGCTAATCGAGCTAGACCCATCACCCCATATTTTATGTGTTTTCACTTTACCACTTTTCATCATCCATTTTCTTTCAAAGGCTAATGCTTTTTTTACTTTTTCCCTTTTATGTGATTTCCTTTTTATGTGGGAATCTGATAGACATCAGATTATAACATACTCATTATACACACATACACACTTATATATATATACTTTTTTCTTTTTCCTTTTCTTTGACCTTTTGATTTTTTGTGGGATTTTGACTTGTTATAAACATTGTAGGTTTTCGACTTGCTATGGACATTTCAAGTGAATAATGCAGTTATGATTTACCTTGTAAGAAATAAGGTTGCAACTAAATTTTGTGAGAAGGTGAACTCCAAGTGAACTTTTTACGGAAATTGGGTTTGAAGTGAGCTGGATATTTAAACATGAAAAAGTGTAGTTGCACTTCATTTTTTTGCAAATACTTTTATAAAATGATTTTTTATTTGTCATATATGTGGTTGTGAGAATTCACTAAGTGAATATTTTGAGATTTTGGGTCTAAATTGGTTATTGTGTTTTAATTATTCATCAAATCCTCTTTTAAGTTTTTTTTAAAGTATATAAAATCTTTTTAAAAATTAAAGTCATTTAAATTTTATAAACCTTTTAGGGTTTTATTGGAATTTAAAGAAAAGGTTTATATTTTCATTTTATTTTAGGGACAAATGGAATACCAAGAATGTTATGGTGAATTTATCTCAAAATGAAATCATTTTTTGTGTGACTATTGGGTACAAAATTTCTCAACTAAACTAGACATTACATAAAAGATTTGATGAAGTGACCTTGGACTAGTTAGTGGGAACCCCACAAGTGAATAACTTTCTTAGTTTAATGAATTTTGAATGATTTCTAAAGGAACATAGGCTTAGTTTTTAAGGTTATTTTCATTTATGGTGAGATTTAACCATTGAGATAACTGATTTCAAGACCTAGAGGACTTGGAGAAACTTATCAACATTCAAGATAGGCTAAAAACTAGCGAAAAGAGGGGGTTCTCATTTTTCTAAAAGAAAAAAAATGGGGCATGTTATGAAAAGGCACAACATATAGGAGTATCCTTTAGCCACTAGTCTAGT
The DNA here is from genome assembly GCA_007258455.2 of Sequoia sempervirens. NCBI lineage: Eukaryota > Viridiplantae > Streptophyta > Pinopsida > Cupressales > Cupressaceae > Sequoia > Sequoia sempervirens. The sequence goes on from VDFB02058242.1 coordinate 104,168,111, forward strand.
CTTGTATCACTTTAGCCACCCATCCACTACAATTTTCTTCTTACATATCCACTTGCAAGAAATGTGATTTCTTCTTTTAAATAAAATCACAAGATCCTAAGTGTCATAACTATATAGGGCCATCATCTCTTCTTGCATGGATTGCATCTAAGTATCACTATCCTTTAAGAGAGATATTTTATAAAAGATTTAGGTTCATCATCAACACTCAATAAAGAAAATAAAAAATAAAATTATAACGGTCTATACTTGTCAAGTGGACTACATTATCTTATGGATCTCATCAATGTGGGTTTAAAGGGCTTTATCAATTCTTTTGTATACTCATCCTATATATCCTCATATGAAATCTCATTTGAATCGTCTTTTTCATCTCCATCCTCTAATCCATCTATATATTCTTCCACATGTGTCTCTTCTTGCTTCTCAAACTTAGTCTCAAAATGCATGATTATATGTCATTATTTTTCTTTTGGTTGTTTAAGACCTAAATAAACTCCAAATTCCCTAAAAACCACAATTCTAGAATAAATAATTTTTTGGGTTAGTGCATTCCAAATTTTATATTTTTTATTCTCATCATATGTTATGAAGACACATTTATAAGCTTTTAGATCTAATTTAGATCACTTTTCCTAAGTCATATGAACATAAGTCTCACAACCAAAGATCCTTAAATATGAAATAGAAGGGTTCTTTCCTATCCACACTTCATAAGGTGTTTTATTAACAAAAGTTAAACAAGGAGTTCTATTAATTAATAATAAGTAGTAATTACAAACTCAACCCAAAAATAGCAATCCAATTGCATACCACTCAACATACTTCTTTCTCTTTCTATTAAGATTCAATTCATCCTTTCTATAACCCCATTTTGTTGTTGTGTGTATAGTGTATTTTTATACCAAATAATACTTGCATGCTTAGAGAAAATAAATAAATTCTCTAGAGAAATATTCACTACCATTCTTATATCTCAACACCCTTATCTTATGTTCTATTTTATTTTCAACCAAGGCTTTAGATTCCTTAAAATTAGCAAAAACTTTAGATTTGGAACAATATAATGAGATTTTCTCATAAAACCCACATCCATTCAATCAAATACATCCAAATAAACGATTTCTAATAATCTCTTTTCCTTATAAATTTTAAAAGGAAATGATGATCTATTTTATTTACCGAACACACAATACCCACAAAAATAAAAATGCTTATCAGAATAAGAAAAAATGTCAACCATGTTTCTATTAATAAAGGTTCTAAGATATTTTATTTAATGTGACCCAAACATTGGTCCTAGAACATACATGAATTTTATATTTTGTATTTATATTGGTAGAGTTATAGAACGTGGAGGATTTTAGCCTAAACAAAGTCCCAACATGAGATCTTTTACCTACCACCAAACTCCCTCTCATCAACCTGTAACAAAACTCATCAAATGTCACATTAATTCTAGAATCATTCAACTTAGATATAGAAATTAATTTTCTTTCAAGTCCTAGAATGTGCAAAATATTATCAAGAGATTTAATTATCCCATCATTAAAATACACCGTGCCTTTCCTTCATCAACAATTTGATGGGTAGTGTTGTTAGCAAGGAAAATTTCTCCTCCATCATAAGCCTTGTGAGATGAAAACCACCCCTTTTGAGGAGTCACATGGTACAAGAAAATTGAATGAATGATCCAAGAAACATCACTAATATTATTAGAAGAAATAAATAAAGCATTAGTATCACCATCATCAGAAGATTTCTCTATGAAGGAATCAAATTATTTCTTATTGTTTCTACATTCCTTCTCACATGCACTCTCCCAAAGTTCCAAGATTTTACTCTACTATTCCAAGTGGTTTTGGATCAACATCTTGATTTGGATCCCTCTTTTTATTTATTATTATCCCCATTATGCCCACCATTATCCTTAAGCCTTTCATAAACATCTAAGGCATCCTTCAAGCCATCATTCATGAATTTCCTTCTCATCTCCTCTAAAAGAAAAATAGTGATGATACCATCCATATTTAACTCTTCACCACCACCACTAATGATAGTAATTAAATTTTCTCAAGAATCGAGACAAGAGAAAAGTAACAAGATAAAGCTATCTTCTTCATCCATCTTAACATCTAATTAAATAAAAATATTTCAATGATGTACAACCAAATCACCATCTTCGAAATTTTAAGAATACAACTATCTTTTGGGATGAAATTTATTGGTTAAAATTTTAGTATGATAAATATCACCCATCATCTTCCATAGCTTGTATGGAGTGGCCTCCTCAGAGAGATTCAATAGGATAGAATTCACAAGGCATGATTGAATGGTCCCTCATGCCTTGTCCACATTTAACCAATCATCATCAAACATTGTAAACAATTTTTTTTCATTTTAAACAAACACACACTTATCTCTTTCTTCCAAAATATCTTCCATTTTTAGCTTCAACATCTTGTACCTAGTTCCATTTAATTTCTCAATATACAAAAAAGAGGTAAAGGCCATGGTCTTTAATCCTTATGAATATATTTACAAATCCCACTTAAAAAAAATTCTCCCACTACAACAAAAAACATTCAACACTTTTAGAAAGGTGTATCCCTCTCTACATAACCAAGATCTTATACCAAATGTTATCAAATAAAGGTGAAGAACGTTTGCAATATTTTAAAAAAAAAATTATATAAATATAATCTTTATTTATGCAACAATAGATTAACCATAAAATATTGTGTGAGTATTTAAAATAGCAATAAGAAAATTAGAAAATCATAAAGTTACAACATATAACATCATATTACATAGATAAACTATTTGTAAAAATCTCCACTATTAATTAGATGCTCAAGAATGTATTAATATTCAAGAATAAAATATATATAAAAAACAATTTAACTTCCTTCAATTTTTAAGGAAATTCTAGTAGAACTTGTGTACTTGTGAAATAACATATTTAAACTACTATCTCATCTATCTATTTTATAAAAAAATGGGTGAGAAATACCACAATTAGTTTCCAAGAATAATGTATCATCAAACCATGGTAAAATATAAAAACTCCCACATCCAAAATGAAGAGGATTTTCCATGAATAGTAAAATTAACTCCTAAATGGGCCATGAATAACAAAAATAACCTTTGTACTAATAATTTAAACATATTTGACTTTAAACTCCATAATGCACCATATCTCAAGATACTAATATGAGATCCACAAACAATATACAAGATGTTACATTGCTCAGTTCTCATGCCCAATTTGAGGAATATGGTAAAATATCATTATAATTGCCACTATTAATTCCACTCCTTTCATGAATTCCATTAAAATTAATATTACAAGTAAGAAAAATAAATAATAAAATAATAATATCTCTCAATTTAATATGGGTATCCAAGTACCCATTCCAAGATTGTTGGAGATGAATAAAACAATAACATTAGGATTGTAATTAAATATCACACTATCCTAACATGATTAATTATTCTAACCATTTAGTCTTATCTCCAAATATTAATAACTTACATGATTTTAATGCTTTAGAAAAATCAATATCAATCTCAGACAAATATTTCATTTCATCAAAACCAACAGTTTTAATTCTCATTCTATCATAAAATTGTGTCTTCTACTTAATGAATCTACTACTTTATTACATTTTCTACTTCTTAATGCATTTGCACTTTATTAAATGATGTGTGACCTTAACCTCCACACTTAAACAAAGTGGTTCTTCTAGATTACCTTCCACCAATTATTTCATATCTACCTCAGCCTCTTTTATAGTTATATTTTTTATTGCACTAACTTTATATATTTTCTTTTGTTTTAGCATCATCATGAGCTCCTCATCCACTTCCTTGGTTCCTACCTTTGGAAAATTTGTTGCTTCTTCCTCTCTTATTCTATTTATTTTAAATCTACAATTTATATTATCTTTAGGATTTAGTGGAATTAATATGATTTATCAACATGGTAGATAGTTAATATACTCAATTCTTCCTCGATTGAACCCCTTCAACTATTTATATATCTAAACATCTTCTCTTGGTTATGTTCTCGATGACCAACTCTACTAGATAACTTATAATGATAGTATAATGTTTCTATCTCACATTTTGTAACCTATTTAGTAGATCTAGTTGATAAAATATAGGAACAAACTTAGATTTCCATTTATTTACCATCCTTATAGTGATAGTATAATGTTTCTATCTCACATTTTGTAACTGAGTGACATCCATGAGGTAAGAGAGGAACATAGACGTCACTTCGTGAGGAAGAACATTAGGATATTGAGAAAGTCGGACCCTTCATTTTTAAAATTAAAACCAATTCCTTTTATTTAATACAAAAAATTAAAAACAATGTATAAAATTTAAACCCAATATATTAATAATTTAATACAACCAAAACAATATCAATTGAATACATTCTAAATACATTTTTCTGATTATAAGTTATCACTATCCATTTAGTGCTAAGATACCTCCATGACAACTTGTTGTAGTCACCTTTTATAGTTTGGTAAACATTGGATGCCACTTGTGCTAAAAAAAAACCCAAGTCTTAGAATGGAACTTTGCTTTCTTCACGCACTTCATTGCAATAGAGAAGGAGTCAAGTTGATGTGGGGTCATGAAAAGTTGGTCATTTCACTAGAATGTCCACCCCACACATTACATCCACTTAATCATAAGTCTAAAACACACTCGAGTTCAAATGTCATTTCAACTCCTCTTACAAAAAGGACGGCAATCATTCAACATTGGCAAATTCCTCTATAGTAAGTAGAGGAGAGAGGAGATTGGTCTACATACATCTATTTATTTATACAACACCAAGTTCATGTGAAATTTTGATCCTCTAATGATTAATGTGTGTGTTAATTAAGAAAGGTTTGAAAGTCAATGGGCCTTCTTAATAAATGGCTAGATATTCCAATATAAATAAATCTAGATATTCTATTAGTTTTTGAATCCAAAATAAGACAAAACAAACTCCTTCATATTGAATATGAATATGAGAATAATAAGAAAGTCTCTTTCATTCGAAAGCCAATGATGCCAAGTTAGTTTATGCACAAATGCCCGTCCGTGTGGATGGACCTCCATTTGTGTATGAATGAAAATAAGATAGTGAAATTTTTCTTTTCAAAGAAGAATTGATAAGGTTGACTTTGGAAATCATTTTCTTAATGGAGAATAAAGCATGTTGAGATGGCCCATTATAAGGATTTGAACATTATCAAAGTAGAAGTAGGTGGGGTTTTAACTATTCCATCCTAACGTTTATTTTTTGTTTTCGAGCATTTGCCTTTCTTTAAGGTTTTCCAATTAAATATATTAGTCAATAAAGCAAGTTGCTCAACAATGTATTTACATTTTAATTTTTGAGTAGATGAATACAGACATTAATATATATTTAAAGGAATTGTTATAAAGATATCTTCATCATTATGATGAATCAAAATCAGTTTATTTAGATATTATAATGTAAATTAGTTTATACAAATGATCAAAAGCAATATATAGTTTATATAACAACATATCATATAAAGTATTACGCGTCTAAAAATAACCACCAACTACCACCATATTTCTCATACATCTTATCGTTAAAAGACTTGACACCCTTCTCTATAAAATTAACCCTAAAATCTAGAAAATTCTAAAGCTAGGATTTAGAATAAATCTTGATAGGAACAATCAACAAAGATGAAACATACATGTTCGAGTCACTGTCAAAAGAAGGCCCAATAATATGCCAAACTTCAAACTATCTACAAATATCAACAATATCTTTTCACTTACTATAACACCATGAGAAGAAACTAGAGAAGAAGGATAATCTCCATTGAGATCAATAACAACATTAGGAGGAACAACATCAACAAGACAATCACCAAAACCAAAATCACAAAATATAGAAGGATCACCTCCACTATAAACACCAATAGTATAAGGAGAAACAACAAATATCAAAAGGAGCATGAACAATAGAACCAACCCTAGCATTACCAACAATTGTAGGACAATTATTGTTTACCTCTAATTTAGGAACAAAGGGAACCGTTTGAATACCAAAACCCATGGACTACTAAGATGAAGTATTAACAATAGTAATATCTTTCTAAATTAGACATCGATCCTAGTCATGTACAAGATCATTAGGTACCATAATCCATTGAAAAGTATGTTGATCATCAACTAAACCGTCCTTAATGAATTGCACAATATCTTCTTTCTTCCTATGAACTTGAATATAAATAACATTGTCAAACAAAAAAATGGTGAATTTTAGAGAAAGGATATTAAGAACGTGTTTACCCATGAAAGACAACTTCATTCCTAGTAGTCTAAATAAACTAAAGAACTTTTGCAGACATGACAAACCATAACCTGTGTAAACACATATCCATACAAAGTAACTTAAAATTTTACTAAATAGAATGTCAAACTAACTAATACTAGGTTTACTAGCCATAGAATCCATGGAAAACAAGAAAAAACATTGTCAGACCATACAATACAATAAAACTAAGTAAAAGCAACTTTTAACATTTCTTTTAATAATACATGCCTATTTTATTTCTTTTCACAGTTGTGCAATATCAAAAAGGCATAGGCCAGAACAATTAGATGATTGCATAAGTATAATAAACTCTAAAAAGATGGATTCTATTTCACTCAAGAAATTTGCACACATTAAGAGACATCTAAACAATATATCCCATTCTTAATAATAGCATACGAATAATTTTGTAAGTAATTAAAAAATTATAGAAACTGATTAAATGCACTTAAATCATAGGAGTAGAATAATCTATTAAATATGCAAACATATTTTATGGGTTTCTACATGACTCAAGAATCTACAATTGATCAATTTGGATTTAGTCTCATAGGGCCACACAAGATGCATCTCATAGTTCAAACGTGAGTGAGATAGAAAGTAAAACACAACACTTTTACCCAAGTCAATGAATTACATCATTGGGGTAACCTATGCTTGGACACAAGAAAAATATTTAGTGTACCTATGTTCAAAGGCGCAAGACAACTGAGAGGGAGGGCTAAATTAGTTGTCACCAAACACAATCTCAAATCTCAAACACTTATCAACCTCTCAACCACTTTAATCTGTTATTAAGTATGAACATGAAATGCAGATAACATAAAGCAATATCAACACAAGAGACACCAGATTTATGTGGAAAACCTAATAAGGGAAAAACCATGGTGAGGATTAACTCACAATATAAAGTAATTCCAAAACCGAATACAAAGAGGCTCACAACCAAGGGTTCAGTGCCCAAAATACAAGGCTCACTGCCTATAGAAAGGACTCACTATCCAACAAGGAGGCTCACTACCTATAGATACAAAAGATAATAGAAAAAATCCACCACAACAAGTTGCATACATCCGCAGCCTTGATCAGAAGATTGTAGACACCGTCAACTCACTACTTTAAGGAATCTAACACATTAAAGTACTACTGCCTCAACTCTTTTTCACACAACTTTGCTTCACAAACTTGTGGCTCATCTAATACTTCAATTCACAACATCTCAACTTGAATTTATACCATCTTCAACCTTAAAAACTTTCTCCAAGGTCGGTTGCACATGCTTTATTTTACAAATTCAAATTAGGTCAGAAACTCAACATTCCCACAGTGGAAGAGAATGAGAGCAGACCAAACAAACACTTAACCAAGACCCAAAACATCTCAGATCAATCACACACTTCCTTGATTAATACTTATCTTCACATGAAGTGTAGACACCAAACCTAATGAAAACACAAATGAACTTTGAAGTACACGCTTCTGCAATGAGAAGATAACATGTGGACCACATAACACACTTCACCATGCACGAGAACATATCTCAGATGCCTTCAGATTCATCTGCAGCAAGTGTAACAACCTTCATAAACAAAACACCTTCCACGAGTCCATTTGGACTACACAAACAGACACAAGAACACTGAAACTAGTATTTCAGAGCACCAAACCACAAACACCTTTGCTAGAACAAAGACAACATCATTACAATCCTTCTACTAGATCCACAAGACCTGAAACAAACCAGCGGAGGACTGCATAGCAGAAAAATTTCTCCCAGTCATAGACAAACAATTCTGCCACCAATTCACACACCAGTGAACACAACTTCCACTCTCCATCAAACCGGAAACTACAATCTAGGAGATATCACCAACAGATGCCCATAAACAACACTTCAGGTCCGCACAAACATAGGATCAACACAAAATAAATGCGAAGCATAAACCGGAGCTCATTTTGAACATACACACAACTCTTACTTCACTCTTTCTTAGAATCACTTGGCAGCACATCATCTCAACATACCTACAACACCATAAAGATAGCTCCATGTACTCACAACATCTCAACTATATATGCACAACCTGCAACATCCTGTACTATGTTGACATCAATGACAACATTAATGACAACACCACCAATCTTACTCATACTTGCAACAATCTCCCCCTTAGTCATTAATGGAAACACATGATGTGAAAAACCATCAAAGACACACTCTCCTTTATTTTCCAGATTAGACAACCTACACAACATTTTTGTACTGTCAATACTCTCTCTTCCCCTTTTATCTTCTTCTTTTACTCTCCCCCTTTTTCTTCTTCTGTTACTATTTTTCACATGACTCTCTCCCCCCCTTTGACATCAATGGAAAAGAACAAAAGCTTTGATCACTCCCCCTTAGGAGTGCACCCACACATCTCATACTGCAACAATGAAACTTTTTATTCCCCCTATGGAGTAGACCCATTCATCAGTCTAGACAAATGAAGAATCTACAGATCCACTAGACTGATGCACCTCCATGTGCACCTAGTCCGAAGGAGGGACAATGACCCCCAACTTCTCCCTGAGATACTCAAAAGTATCCTTCGGAAGAGCCTTAGTAAATATATCTGCAATTTGATCCTTTGTAGACACATACTCCAATTTGACTTTACTTTCCACTACCTTCTCTCTCAAAAAATGATATCTGATAGATATATGTTTTGTCTTTGAATGCAATATCGGATTTTTGGAAATTTTTATAGCACTTGTATTATCATAGAAGATAGGTATAGGCTCATCACATATCACTCCTATGTCCTTCAATGTTTGCTTCATCCATAGAACTTGTGTGCAACAAGATGTTGCAACAATGTACTCAGCTTCAACAGTGGATAAAGAAACTGAATCATGTTTCTTGCTTAACCATGAAACCAATCTTCCTCTAAGAAAGAATGCACCACCACTTGTACTCTTTCAGTCATCCACACAACCAACCCAATCTGCATCAATGTAAGCACTCAAAGTGAAATCAGTATCTGTAGGATACCACAAACCATAATTTGGAGTGCCCTTAAGATATTTGAACATGTGCTTCTTTAGGTTTTGCTTGAAATTTGGAAACCAAACATACTGCATGCATGATATTTGGTCTAGTAGCAGTAAGATACAACAGTCCACCAATCATAGATTTGTACATGCTTTGATCAACTTTAGGAGAATCATCATCTTTACTCAGCTTACATCTGGTCACCATAGGGGTACTAACTGGTTTGGAGTCATCCATTCCAGACTTCTTAACCAATTCTTTGACATACTTTGGCCATGAAATGAATATCCCTTTATCATTTTGATTCACTTGTAGCCCAAGGAAGAAATACAACTCACCGATCATAGAAATTTCAAATTTTTTTTGCATCTCCTCTGAAAATCTCTTACACACACCTTCATTTCCTCCAAAAATGATGTCATCCACATACACAACTACTATCAACATTATGTTTCCTTTGAATTTGAAATAGAGATTACTGTCTACAGAGCCTTTGTTGAATCTTTGTTGTGTCAAATATCTATCCAATCTTGCATACCATGCTCTAGGAGCCTATTTGAGTCCATACAATTCATTTTTCAATTTATAGACCATATCTGGTTTATCAGATAACTGAAATCCCTCTGGTTGTTCCATGTACACCTCTTCTTCCAATTTTGCATTCAAAAATGTAGATTTGACATCCATTTGATATACCTTGAAATATTTATGAGCAAAAAATACCAAAAAAATCCTAATAGCTTCCATTCTTTCCATTGGTGCAAATGTGTCCTCAAAGTCTATGCCTTCAACCTATGATTAACCTTTGCATACAAGTCTTGCTTTATTCCTTACAACTTCACCATTCTCATTCAACTTATTCATGAACACCCACTTTGAACCAATTACATTCTTATTTATAGGTCTAGGAACCAATTCCCATGTTTGATTCTTCTCTATTTGCTACAACTCTCATAGCTCTAACCCAACTGTCATCTTTGCATGCTTCACACACAAAATTAGGTTCTATCTTTGAAATTAAACATAGATTTACCTCACCTACCACAACTTTGCTTCTTGTCTTCACACCTTCACTTTTATCTCCAATTATCTTTTCTTCCAGATGATTCTTCTTTACATATGTAGGAGTCTTAGGAGCAGGTTTTTGAGCTTCTTCTTCTTCTTCAATTTCTTCTTCTTCTTCTTCCTTATTCTCTTCTGGTACTGGTCCGTAGATAGGCTCATTTGGTTCAACTTCACTTATCTCAACTGGTCTATGCATATCCTCATCAACCTTCACATTTGCACTCTCAACAATCTTCCTCAATATTTTATTGAAGCATCTATATGCTTTACTACTAGTTGAATATCCAAGGAAAATCCCTTCGTCACATCTAGCATCAAAGTTCCCAAGATTCTCATCATCCCTTTTAATGTAACATTTGCTTCCAAACACCTTAAAGTACTTCACAATATGAATCTTGCCAGTCCATAACTCATAAGGAGTCTTTGTGTTGTTACCTTTGATCTAAACTTTGTTAAGAATGTAAACAATAGTCTGAATTGCCTCTCTCCAGTCTACATCAGGTACATTTGCTTCTTTCATCATTGTTCTTGTAGCTTCCTAAATAGTATGGTTATTTCTCTCAACAACTCCATTCTATTGAGGAGTTCTAGGCGCATAAAAATGTCTCTTTATGCCATGCTCTTCACAAAATGTATTAAACACACTGAAAGTGAATTCTCCACCTTAATCAAACCTTAAACATTTGATTCTCAGGTTTACTTCATTCTCTACTCTTTCCTTGAACATTTTAAATCTATCCAGAGCTTGAGTTTTCTCCCTAAGAAAAGTAACCCATGTCATTCTTGAATAATCATCAATCAAAAGCATGAAATACTTGTCACCATTAAGACTTCCTATTCTTGTAGGGCCACAAAGGTCAATATGAACCAATTCCAGCATTTCGGTAGTTGATTGCTCTTTTCCCTTAAAACTGCATCATGTTTGCTTTCCCAACTAACAACTTCTGCACACAATATTGGTAGGCTTTGTGATTTCAGACAAGTCCTGGACAACTTCTCTTGAACTGATTTTGATCAAATTATCAAAGTTTACATGTCCCATCCTCTGGTGCCATAGCCAACTTTCATTAACTTGAGATACAAGGAACTTATATGTTCTTCCTGCAACAACCATAGTTTCTGATCCTTTTCTGATCTCACAAGTGTTATCCTAAAACACAAGATTGAATCCTTTTCTACACATTTTTCCAAAACTCAAAAGATTATGCCTTAAGCCCTTAACATAATAGACATCATCAGTATTGTGTTGTCCATCAAAACTAATAGTTCCTTTCCCAACAATCTTTGCTCCAGAATCATCTCCAAACATGACTAATCCACCATCATACTTTTCAAGCTTAGTGAACTTACTTTTATCTTCGGTCATGTGATTTGAACAACCACTATCTATCACCCAATAGTCTTCATCCTGTCTAGCATGAAATGCAGAAACCAGAGTACCTTCCATCTCATCCTTCTTGTTCTCCAAACCGCTTTCCCTTGCACACCTTCTAGAGTTAGCAGACACAGATTTATTCTCTAAGGCTAGAAACAAGTATTCATCATCATTATCCTCAAAATTAGATTCATCATTAGAGATTCCAACATCTTCTCTAACATAATACAATCTCTTGAACTTCTTATCCTTTTTGTCTTTATTATCTTTGTTCTTCTTGTTTACAATTCTATTTGGACATCTTGAAGCATAGTGACCAATATTTCCACAACCGAAACATTTAAAAGGTAACATAGCTTTGTACTTACCAGTACCTTTCTTCAACTTTCTTGTAAAGTTTTCTTCCAACTCTTCTAAATTATCACTATTTGGATCATCCTCTGTCTTTGTAGCTTTAAAGGATGATTTTGTCTTCTCCTCTTTCTTTCCAAACTTCCTCATCTCAAATGCAGTTAAGGTTCCAAATAACTATTCTTTAGTAAACTTCTTAGGATCATACACTTCTTCAATAGCTGAAACCTTATCACTGTAACTCTCTGGTAGAGTCATCAAAATATTCTCCATCACATCTTCATTAGTTAGAATACCACCTTGATTCTTAACTTCATTTACTGCAATATCAACCCTTTGAAAATAGCTTGCAATATCTTCACCTTCTTCCATCTTCAAGTTCTCATATCTGCACTTAGCTATTAGCTTCTTTGACAATTTTAGTCTATCATTTTCTTCATAGATATCTTCCAAATTTGTCCATACTTCATAAGCAGTTCCCAAAGAAATAAATTTTGTTCTCTTAGTCTTAGATAAAGCACTGTAGATTGCATACCTTGCTTTCCCATTTTCCTCATAGGTAGAAATCTCATCTACAGAAGAAGGACCACTCACCAGTGCAACATAATTTGTCTCCATAGCCTTCCAGGTCTTGTAACCAGGAGAGATTATGTAATCTCTCATCTGCACTTTCCAGTCACTATAGTTAGATCCATCAAACATAAGGATCTCCAATTTGTGCACCATCAGATCTACCTCAAGAAATTAAGCCCTTCTCTAAGGAACCAAAGCTCCGCTACTAATTGTTGAAAGGTCCAAGACAAGTGAGGGGGGGGGTGAATCAGTTGCCACCAAACACAATCTCAAATCTCAAACACTTATCAACCTCTCAACCACTTTTTTCTATTATTAAGTATGAACATGAAATGTAGATAATAGAAAACAATATCAACACAAGAGACTAGAGTTACATAGAAAACCCAACAAGGGAAAAAAAACGATGAGGATTAACTCACAATATAAATTAATTCCAAAACCGAATACAAAGAGGCTCACTACCAAGGGCTCACTGCCCAAAATACAAGGTTCACTGCCTACAAAGAGGACTCACTATCCAACAAGGAGGCTCACTACCTACTGATACACAAGATAACAAAAAAATCCACCACAACAAGTTACACTCATCCGCAACGTTGATCAGAAGATTATAGACACCATCAACTCATTTCCTTTAGGAATCTAACACATTAAAGTATTGTTGCCTTAACTCTTTTTCGCACAACTCTGCTTCACAAACTTGTGGCTTTTCTGATACTTCAATTTACAACATCTCGACTTGTATTTATACCATCTTCAACCTTAAAAAATTTCTCCAAGGTCGGCTACACATGCTTCATTTTACAAATTCAAATTAGGTCGACAACTCAACATTCCCATGGTGGAACAAAATGAGAGCAAACCAAACAAACACTTAACCAAGACCCAAAATAATGTCTCAGATCAATCACATGCTTCCTTGATTAATACTTATCCTTTGCATGAAGTGTAGACACCAAGTCAGCCAAACCTAATGAAAACATAAATGAAATTTGAAGTACACACTTCTGCAACGAGAAGATAACATGTAGACGACATAACATGCTTCACCGTGTATGAGAACATATCTCAAATACCTTCAGATTCATCCACAACAAGTGCAACAACCTTCATACACATAACAACTTCCACCAATCCATCTAAAATGCATAGACACACACAAGAACATTGAACCTAGTCTTTTGGAGCACCAAAACACAAACACCTTTGCCAGAACAAAGACAACATCATTAAAATCCTTCTACCAGATCTACAAGACCTGGAAAAAACCAGTGGAGGACTATGAAGTAGAAACATTTCTCCTAGTCATAGAAAAACATTTCTTCCAAACTAGTTCACACATCATCGAAAACAACTTTCACTCTCCATCAAACCAGAAACTACAATTCAGGAGATATCACCAAAAGATGCCCATAAACAACATTTCAGAGCCACACAAGCATAGGATCAATACAAAAGAAATGTGGAGCACAAAATGGAGCTCATTCTAAACATACACACAACTTTTACTTCACTCTTTCTCAGAAGCACTTGGCAATACATCATATCAACACACCTATAGCACCATAAAGATACCTCCATGTACTCACAACATCTCAACATCATCTCAACTATATATGAACAACCTGCAACATCATGTACTATGTTGACATCAATGACAACATTAATGACAACACCACCAATCTTACTCATACTTGCAACAACCTACCCAACAAAAAATAGCTTAAGCACAATACATATATGTATGTATATATCCATCAATGAGATAACATTAACTTTATATCTAATTAAAAATCATCTAACACTAGCATGATTTATATATATAGATGAATAATAAATAATCATAATATTAAACTCAATGAGTATAAGGAAAAATATAGATCATAATGAAAATAGTGAAACTAAAATATTAAGTCCAAGCACAAAAAAATATCTAGGCACATATTTCATATAAATTGTTGGCAATCCTCAATAACATCATTGAAAAGTATGATACTAATACCAAAAATAAAATGATACTAAGCACATACAAATCCACACACATATAAATCTAAAATACATCATCCATATGTCTCAATGCCAATAAAAAAATAACATTATTTGCAAGTATGATGCCATACAAAAGGAGCTATGGTACCCATATTTATACACAAAAAAACAATAAAATTAATGTACACAAAGAAACTAATTTACCCTAGACTACTTGTGGATGTACATAGAAATAATATCATCAAGAAACTAATTTACCCTCTCATTATAATCCTTTATCTTTGAGTGATAGTCCAAGACAAAGTTGAGATGAGTGCTCAACACATGCTATAAAGAGTCCATAATGATGAGGTGAGAATAACATCATGATTTTAGATGATCCTATAGGGAACTCCATACAAGTGAACACAATCCTCCATGGAGACACATGTCATTGATGTAGAATTGTAAGACATCATCATGGGTTAAAAAATTATCAACCTTAGTTGTCTTAAATATATTATCACCATGATAGCACGATGGTGATGATGAATGGATAGAGTAAACCAAAAACAAAATTCATTAAAATAATTTCCCCTTTCAATCAATAATTTCATGTGGATATAAAATGTATGTGTGATACTGGTACTTTTCCTTTACACTTTGGCACTTAAGTTATCTACCAACAAACTTTATCATCTCTCATTCCTACCCACTAAAAAACTACCAAAGATCAATATACATCTTCCTCACACTAAGATGTGTTCTAGAAGGTGCATGATGCACCTCAAACATCACAATGGTGTGAAGATAACCAATAAATAGGACATATATATGGTCATGACACCACAATAATCCATAAAACTCAAGAGAGAATACATAAAAAAATTCCCACAAGGAACCTCTATGATTTAATCTCTACCCAAACTTCATGTACCATGGATCTATAAGATGCTACTTAGGAATGTTGTTTTGCAAATACATACTCAAGAACATGATTGAGACCTAATTCTACCTCCAACTCAAGGAATTAATGAAAGAATTCTCATTCTCCTTGATGTAATGAACACTAAATTTATATTCACAAAGAAACTCCATCCATCAATGTTGGCGAATAATCAAATTTGGATATGTAAAAATATACTAAAGGATACAATAATCAATACACAACTTAAGTTAATGCCCCAAAATAAAATTCTTGCAATGCACTAGTACATGGAGAAGTACTACTAAATCAAGATCATGGGCCTTGAGATTTTGTGAATTATAGAAAAATTACTTGATCTTCCTACATAAAGCCAATCCCTAATCCATCCAATGAAGCAAACCAAAAAATTCACTATAGGACCAAACACTATAAGGATTGAGGCATTAGTTAGCCACTACTTGAGAATTTGGAAGGATATCTTACACTACTTTGAACACACAAAATTCTTCACATTCCACTAAAGAGAAATAAAGAGATGCACCATGACAAACGTATATTTAACATGGTAACAAGATTAAGGTATTTTATCAGTCACATGTGTGAAGAATGAGGTTTGAAGAATTTGAAAGAATGGAGGCGTACACAATTTTTGAGGAAATCTACCTACAAGTTGAAACATTTATTGCAAAATCATTTAGAATGAAAGGAATAAGTTATGATAAAATTAAAGGCCTGTGTATTTTTGGGGAAGTGTGCAAAGGAAGTTTAGAGTTTCAAAATTTGAAGAAAATAACAGACGAATTCAAAGTGAGCCCTAGAAATAGGATTTCTATACAATTCTTGGTTGACATTTTTAGAGGTATTCATGTTTGCACAATCTTTCACTTTTATTGATGGATAATTCAAAGATTGTGAATTGTGTGGATAAAGCTAGGTTGAAGAGATATACGAGGAATGTGTTGGAAGAATCTATTGGTGCATTCTCTTGCATTCCTCCGAGAGTGTTTCCTACAAAAGATATCTATGCATATGTTTATAGTAAGATTGAAGAAATGTCGTTAGTTCAATTGAATGTGCTTTGGGAAAAAAATTTGAAAGAGAATCATGATGCCTACAAAGTATTGGTTGAGAAAAAATTGGATGTTTGGAGGAAAGTTCCTTTGTTTGAATTTGAGAAGAAGTATATTTGAATGGTATTGAGCATAATTCATGATGAATCTTTGTGGATTGATGAGGCACATCTGGTCACCAGAGAAGCAATTAGAGATGTAACTGATTTATGTTCCTCTAGGCCGATTTATAAACTAAAGACTATGAATGAGAAAGAAATAATTGAGGTTACAGGTGCGAGTTCTAAAGGAAAAGGGATTGGTTTGAGATTGATTGTTGATTCGGTAATAAGGTATGCTACTATGGTCATCGGTCATAAATTTTGTATCCCTAACAATGACTCTACACTTTCTACTACTGTGGTGAATATTGTTGTTGATATGGTAATAAGAGGTATGGAATATGACTTATGTGAAATAGTTCGCATACATCTTTTGAAGAATTTAAAGGAGATCAAGAAGAGAAAACAGAATATTTTTCAGTATGGCAATTTGATTGTTTGTCTACTCTTTTAATTTTTGAAAGAGTTATTCGTAATATGAAGGTTAGAATGGTCAAATTCAGAGTCTATTGCCTATCAAATCAAGAACTTCATGATAAATATTGGTAGTTTGGATGCACAAGAATTTTCCCTTGCTACATTCTTTGGAACATTTCAAATTAGGATGAATAAGAGGTCTAGGATTCCAGTAAGTGTTGTGGAAAGATACTTCAGAAGCATAAATTTTCTTGTGTCTACATATTTCTGTCACATGGAAACAACTGAATCAAGGTTAGTTTGGATATCTAAATTGGATTATGAAGTGTCAGAAGCTGAAATTGATAAACATGCTAAAATTCTCTTGGAAATCCCTAAGCATCTCAATGATGAAAGTACCTCCAATAGTGTGACCAGAATAGGGAAGAAAAGGAAGAGTGTAGTGAAGATAGAAGGTGTAAAAGAAAGTAAGCTTGTACATGAGCATGAAAGAATGAATATTCAGAGAGATTTGGAAGATTTGCAGAAGGTTATTCCCAATGCTAATTTTGATTCATCTATTTCTATTGTGGAGAATCTCTGTGGCATGATTAATTCTTTGAAAGTCTACATCTTTGGACTTGAAATGTCTGTTGGAATTAGGTCTGATAAATAATATTTGAATGATATAAAAGGAAAATGTGTGAATGCACATGATCAAGTAATGAAGGAATTGGAGAGTGTACAAGGTTGTGAAAAAGAGGCACAAGAATTACTTTCCTTTTTTCTAGATTGGTCTAGCAATACATTGGACATGAGAATGAGATAAGGATGAGCGAGTCTCAACTGAGCACTCAGGTAGATACACACATGTTAGCAGAAGATAAAGATAATCAAAGGTGTTCATACATTGTGCAACTTCAAGAAAAATTCTTCTCTCTGAAGGATCGAAGGATAGATGTTATCAAGAAGTTTGTGGTACTCAGATACATGATTAAACTTAGACCTACTTCTATTTCTATTGCTCTTGGCTATATTGGTGAATTATTAGAATCAATCTTAGTCCCAATACTTTAACAAATGGTATAGAGTCTCTAACTAAACTTGAGCTATTTTACAAAACTCTAGTCAGTGCAAAAGGTTCATGGGAAGAAGGTAAAGAGTCATGGAAGGCTATCTTGGAGAGTCTTAGATGTTCTTCTTTAGGTTAATTCAATGTTCATATCTTTTTTATTAATTTTTGATGCACATGCACTTTTATACCGGACCCCTTCCTTTGTCATTGATGTTAAAGGGGGAGAGATAAAAAGTTAGAGGATTTTTTTTTTGTGAAGAACATTTTTGATAGGGGGAATTGTCAGAACATTCAGTTGCGGTATACTTGAAAAGTTTTTGTCATGCATGTTGCCATCAATGCCAAAGGGGGAGATTGTTGGATGCTTTGCAACATGAGAATGAAGTATGGATGGTTGTGCTAGTTGTTCCTATTTTATTTATTTCAAAATGGTAATAACTACATGGTGATAACTATATGGGAAGTTTTCTTGGTTTACTAGAAGTTGTTCTCTACTAGTAATACTCCTTTGTGATGGATCAGTGTGTTGGTATTTGAGTCCAAAACTCACCGCAAGATCTGATACGACTCCAATCTCTTAACCATGTTTTATTGACTCATTCAGACTGCTATTTCCTAGATCTTGAGACGTCTTTTGCTATGAACATAAAATTATCTCTGACAAAATTTAACTCTATATCCTACTATTGTTTTGTGTGAGGTATACTGTGTGGGAGACTCCACATTCTACTAAAGTGAACATTCTTATACTATAGTTTTGCTGATAGTCTCTTGACTGGTAGTATGATGGGAAACTAATGTGTTCTCAAATCCGAAAGGTGTTTGCTTTGAGGATTATTTTCTGGTTTGGAGAATTGTGTTTTAGTCTTGGCTGACTCAACGAATGCAATAAATTATGAAGACTAATATCCAACTTGGAATAATGCACTACATGGATAAAATGAAATATTATATGGTGCCTATGGAGAAAGGTTTTGATTATTTTGTGTTCATCCAATTAGGTTGACCTAATTGATGAATAAGATATGATTGTATATATATAAGGTGTTTTGAGTATGATGAGAAGAGTAGTGGAAGAAGACACACATGAGCAATGAATGTGAAATGAAAAGAGGATTGAGGAGTGTGTGAATATCAAAGCCTAAATGCTTTATTAGTTGTGATCAGTGCAATTTTGTCGAGCGATTGTTGTGTGAGGCAATACTTTATATTATGAGCTTCAGTGGAACTAAACCCTTCACATTGAAGGTGTATTCTATTAGTTCATTCTTTTGGAAATGATCCACTATCATTGTATCTTGGCAGTGAGCCATCTTTTGTACTCAGGCTATGAACCTTTTAAGGACAGTGAGTCCTAGCAGTGAGCCTCGTAATATTTTGTATCTAGATATAATATATTGTGAGTTAACCCTCACCGTAGTTTTTCCCATTCTAGGTTTTCTATGTAAAAATTCTTGTGTTCATGTGTATGATTGCATTGAATTTTTTCTATGTTCTCTCTTACTGATTTAGTCAAAATTGTGATAATGGTAAAGTGGATTTTATTATGGGTTTATGGAATACTGATTCACTCCCCTCTTAGTATTCTAGATGTTCAACAAATTCATCTCCCCAAACATAGACATCTCAAACTCCTTTTTCATCTCTTTTGTAAACTTATTACACATAACTTCATTGCCTCCAAAAACTATGTCATCAACATACACAATCACAATCAAGATTTAATCTTTTTCAACCTTAAAGTAAAGATTACTATCTATGATAAATTTATTGAATCTTTGATGTATCGAATACATGTCCAACCTTGCATACCAAGCTTTGGGAGCTTGCTTCAATCCATACAATGCTTTCTTCAATATGCAAACCATATTAGGTTTATCTAATTTAACTAAAATTCTTCTGGTTGTTCCATGTGTACTTCTTCCAAATCTCCATTCAAGAAAGTAGACTTCACATCCATCTGATAAACTTTGAAATCCTTATGTGCTACAAAAGCTAAAAAGTCTTGATTTCTTCCATTCTAGCCACTAAGGAAAATGTCTCCTCAAAGCCTATTCCTTCAACCTGGGCATAGTTTTTACACAAAAGCCTTGCTTTGTTCCTTACCACTTCTCCATTCTCATTTATTTGTTTTTGAACACCCACTTAGATCCAATTATGTTTTTGTTTGCTGGTCTTGGTACAAGTTCCCAAGTCCAATTCTTTAAAATCTGCATAAGTTCTTCTTCCTTTTCTTTCATCCAATGTTCATATTTGCATGCCTCAATCATTGTTTTAGGTTCAAATTTAGAAAGTAGACAAAAATTTACCTCTTCCTCAACATATTTCCTTCTTGTGAACCCACCTTTTCTCTTGTATCCAATGATATTTTCTTTAGAATGATTTCTCTACACATACTCAGGGGTTTTAGGGGTCTTTTCCATAGCTTCTTCCTCTTCATCTTGTACTTCTTGTTCCTTAGATTTTTCTTCTTCTTCTTCTCTACAAGAAGGTTCATCTAATGCATATCCATCTATCACCACTAAATTCTATAAATCTTCATCAAATTTGACACTTTCTCTCTCAATAATCCTTCTTAGCCTTTTGTTGTAACATCTATAAGTTTTTCTTTTAGTAGAATATCCAAGGAAGATACCTTCATCAGACCTTGCATCAAAATTTCCTAAGTTTTCATCATCTCTTTTGATATAGCATTTGCTTCCAAACACTCTAAAGTACTTGACAATGGGGATCCTACCATACCAAAACTCATAGGGAGTCTTTGTGTTGTTTTCTTTTTCTTGAACTTTGTTAAGTATGTAAACAACAACATGAATTGCTTCTCTACAATAGGCTTTTGGTAGGTTAGCTTCTTTCATCATAGCCTTGTAGCTTCTTGAATAATCCTATTTTTCCTTTCAACTACTCCATTTTGCTGAGGATTTCTAGGGGCAGATAAGTACCTCTTTATGCCATGATTCTCACAAAACATGTTAAATTCATTGGAGGTGAATTATCCACCTGTTTCATACCTCAAACATTTAATCTTCAAATCTATCTCATTCTCAACCATAACTTTAAATGCTTTGAATCTATCTAGGGCTTCATATTTTTCTCTAAAAAAAGTAACCCATGTCATTCTAGAATAATCATCAATTAAAAGCATGAAATACCTATCACCTTGAAGACTTCTCACTCTTGTAGGATCACAAAGGTCTTTATTCACTGATTCCAACAATTCGGTAGAAGATTGTTCTTTACCCTTAAAACTTCTTCTTGTTTGCTTCCCAAACTAACAATTTATGTAGATAATAGTGATAGGCTTTGTAATTCTTGGTAGATCTCTCACTACTTGAATTGAATTTATTCTAACCAAATTATCAAAATTGATGTGGCACATCCTCCTGTTCCATATCCAACTTTCATTAATCTGATTCATAAAATAATGACCATCAACACCCTTGAGCTGATAAACATTTCCATCTATCATCTTTCTAGCAGCAATGACAGTTCCAAACCCTTTTCTAATCTCACATCCATCATATTGAAACATAATATTATATACTTTTCTACACATTTTTCCAACACTCAAAAGGTTATGCCTTAAATCCTTGAAATAGTAAACATCATTAGTATTATGCTTACCATCAAAACTGAGTGAACCTATTCCACAAATCTTAGCTCTTGAATCATCTCCAAATCTAACAAGTCCTCCATCATACTTTTCAAGTTTAAAAAAATTACTCTTGTCTTTTTTCATATGATTTGAGTAGCCAATGTTAATGATCCAATAGTTCTTATCATGTCTAACATAGAAATCATATACCAAAGTACCTTCAATCTTATCCTTTGTCTCCAGAGCACTTTCCTTCACACATCTTTCAGAGTTACCAGAAACAGATTCATGTTTTAAATCCATGAACAAGCATCCATTATCATCAACATCTCCATAATCAAATTCATCATCAGAAATACTTGCATCTTCTCTAACATAATAGCTTTTCTTGATTTTCTTACCTTTTTTTTCCTTATTCTTATTGTTCATACTTATGTTTGGACATCTTGAAGCATAGTGACCTATTTGTCCACAACTGAAACATTTGAAAGTTAATTTACCTTTGTACTTACTAGTGCCCTTTTTCATCCTTCTCACAAAGTTAGCTTCCATATCATCAATATCATCCTAATCTGAATATTCAGTCTTCTCTGATTTTCCAGCCTTAAAAACAGTCTCCATTTTTTCACCATTGTTATTACCAAACTCTCTCATCTCAAATGAAGTTAAAGAGCCATGCAATTGATCTCTAGAATATTGATCTAGGTTTTGAGATTCCTTAATAGTAGAAAATTTATAATTGTAAGATTTAATAAGAGTTCTAAGAATTTTCTTTACCACTTTAGGTTCTTTGACCTTACCTCCAAGACCTTTGATGAAGCTCACCACTTCATCTACCCTCTATATATAACTTGTAATGTTTCCATATTTAGACACCATCAAGTTCTCAAATGTGGTTATCAATTTCTACATCTTAGCTTGTTTGACCATGTCATCTCTTTCATAAAGACTCTCCAACTTATTGCAAATTTCATTAGTAGTTTTCAAATCCATAACTTTCACTAATTTAGAATTTGCAAGACCACTCAAAAGAACAAAACTTTCTTTACTATTTGTTTCATAGGCCTTGATCTCATAACTTGTGCTTGGTCCATTTACAGGAATGATATATTGAGTATTCATTGACTTCAAGACATCATATCCAAGGTAAACTAGATAGCCTTCCATATGTGTCTTCTATAATGCATAGTCTATGCCATCAAACATAGGGATCTCCTTCTTGTTCGCCATCCTAGATCTACCTCAAGTTGTTAAAATTTTCTCCAAGGAACTTTGATTTGATACCAATTTTTGGATGAACAAGACAATTGAGAGGGGGGTGGATTAGTTTTATCTTATAAAAAAATCAAAACCCTCATTAACATTTAGATCCTTAATCATTCATTAAATCCTCAATTTTTTATGATGAATTAGCATGAAAATAAAATAAGAGAAACATAAACAACTTGAATACCATGCACAAGAGAACACCATATTTACATGGAAAACCCAAGGAGTGAAAAACCACGGTGAGGATTAGCTGATGATAAAAGTAGTTGCAAAACTGAATACAAAGGCTCATTTCTAGAATAGGACACACTATCTAGAAAGGCTCATAGCCCAGGATCACTACCATAATGAAATAGAAAATATAGAAGAAATGTTACATAGAGAACATGATCTCAATGCAATAGAGATTCCACCATAATAGCTCCAACACATTTGCAATATGCTTGAATGATTGCAGACACCTTCTGCTCACTACATCTGGTAATCCAACACTTGAAAGCTCACACTGCTCTACTCAATTTCACACCTTACAACTTTTCAATTTGCATCATTTGTATCACAAACTTCACACTTTCATCTATCTTAACCTCCTTAAACAATTCAACTCATAATTATACCATCCTCAACCTTGAAACCCTCTCCAAGGTTGGTAATGCACCTCAAATGTGCAAATACAAATTAGGTCAGCACCAAAACACTTTTGTGATGGATAGAAGTGAATGTGTACCACATAAAAACTTAATTAGGACCCAAATCAATAACACAACTTAACCACACACACTTAAACAATATTTATGCTTTGCATGTAGTGTAAACACCAGGTCGACCATTACTCATGCAAACACCATTAAAATTTTAAGTACACACTTCATCAAAACCAAGGATGACTTACAAGCCACACACCATGCTTGAACATGATCTAGGATATTCCTCAACCACCCTGAAATCAAACAAAATCCTTCGCAATAACTTCTACTTGAAGAATGTAGAAGCCTAGTACACTTAGACAACTCTGCCAAACACTGTTACTTGAAAAACTATCTTTCGAAGCACCAAACATCAAATCCTCTTGACTTAGGTAAAATACCAAAACCATCAATATACTTCAAAATTGCAAGACTTGAAGTATAATTGTGGATAAACATAGAGCAAAAACATTTCTCCTAGACATCTTTGCAATGCATAGTCACACATTGGTGAACATGATGTCTATTGTACAATGATCCAACATACCATATCTTGAATATAATACCTCTAAACACATCTCACCAACATATTCAAATCACACAGGCAGTTATTCAACCTAGAAGAAATGCAGAGAAAAACTTGAACACCTCTCTATAACCTAAAACAACACTACAACACACTGTAACCTCTTTTTATCAATTTTTTGCAAAAGCACTTGGAAACCAAGCACTAGAGACACATCCATATCATATTTATCATTAGTACATCCATAGATAGAATCTTATCAAAGTAACAATAGAGGTTAATACCATTAGCTTAATTGATGACAACATAATGCAACAAATGAAAGCATCAACTACACCACCTGTTCATCTTCAACACCAATCTCTCTAAACACATATAGTTGACATCAATGAAAAGACAATATTTTTGAAATCAATGAAAACACCACTCTACACATACTTGCAAAAATTCTCACCCTAACCATCAACTACCACATAAATTTGTGAACAATACACAACTATATGTTCATGTTGACCACGAGAGAAATATGACACTATAACTTGAGGCTATTAAAAATAATGTAAGATTCATTGTTGAGAATTAGAAATTTAGAATTGGGCTAAGCACCATGTAATTATTGCTAGAGAATATGGTCTCCAAAGTAATACCTCTACTTCTCTATATGACAAGAGGCTTCACTAGATTGACCTCTCTACTAGCTTTGTAGAGGTATTTTCCTCTATGGATATTATTATTTTTCAGGAGTCATAGGTGGTATTGATAAAGCTTTGGAAATCACTTTGGGTTGAGTCTAAGATCCTTGAAACTTGGGGCTTTTCAAAAATGATATCATTTCCTAAGTACCCATTTGACCACCATGTTAGACTAATCGCCAATGTCTCCCTTCAGATTCGAGACATGGACTAATTGCCTCCTATGGATCTGTTTTATCTTTGGTGCTTTTATCAGGCATTAAGAGGTCAATATTTTGGTGCAACGACAAACATGTTCCAAAAACTGGTATCAGAGTTGTGGTCACAAGTTAGAATACCCTTGAGTGATGCTGAGGGGGGATTGTTGGACTAATCACTAACGTCTCCCTTCAAATTTGGGACATGGTCTAACCACCTCCCATGGATTTTTTTATCTCTGGTGCTTGTATCGGGTTTTAAGAGCTCAATATTTTGGCACAACAAAAGAAATGTTCCTACACACCATTGAATTTAGCTAAGTTCTCCACCACCAAGCTTTCCATATTAACAATAATATGTACAATCTCAAGTTATAAAAATTGAACACCATCAATGATACAAGGATTCAAACCCCTTACAAAGTATAAACTAGATATTTATCATCCTTAGCTACACTCACATATTTATTCAACTCAAAGAATAAATTATCATAATAATCCACTATCACACCCAATTTGTGAATCTCATGGAATTCATCCACATGGAACTTCTTAAAATTATCTAAGATACACCAAGCATGAAACCTCTCAAAAAAATTTCCTAATAAATTATGGCAATAGTAAGGTGTCACTTTTTCTCTTCCTCATGTCACTATGTGGAAGTAAAACTATTAAATTGAATGATAGCACAACTAGCCATCGTATTGCTAACAAAAGGGTGCATAACATAACAATGGTAAAATTCCAAGAGCTAATTCTTTACCCCTATTCCTCAAGTGAAACTATGTGATGAACACCAGTTTTTTGTCTCTTTAAAACATCAAATTTATCAAGAAAATCACCCTATTTTTTATTATATACATAAATAGATACTTACAATTTCTCATAAAAAACTAATATAAAATTCAAAACTATTTTGTAATTCATTACATCAACTATCAACGAGTCCTACATCTTACAAATAATTGTGCAATAATTCAATGTACAAGTACATATTACAAGTTTCATAATGATTACATAAAGTAAAATTCATCAATTATACAATATCATGTGAAATATAGATAATATCTTTGATAAACAAAGTCTTTGGAATTTCTCAACTGCAAGAGAAAGAACATCATCCAAGCATTTTTCCTCCAACCACAAACTAGAGGTCCCCTAAATACCTTCCATAAACAAGTAGTCCTACCCTTCATGAGGGTAGAAAATGAAGGGAATAATCAAACTTGACATGCAATCCAAGAACTAGTGTTGTTTTCTTAATACAAACAATTTGTCATACAACTTTAGATACTCTCTTGCTAAGTATGATGCATATAAATAATTTATAATAAAAGACACTATGAAATAATAATACAATCAATTATTTTAAATTACTTTGGCCAAATATACTTAATAATCAAAATAAACACATTCCGAGATGAAGATGTGTGTCATATGTTCACACACCTTTATCTCGAATCGGTTGTCAAGAATTATAATTTGACATTCAATTTCTCAAAATGGTTTATATAAACAAGTATACACATATTCATATTGAAGATGATGCTCATGTCCATTTTTTAATAAATTTACTAACATACATAATTATGCATTATAATACTCAAACATGTCTAGTTTATGCATTGTTCTTTTCTTTTATCATTAATCATAATTGTTTTATTATTTTAGATAAAATATTCTCTTATATAAATAAGTTAACATTGTCATGATAAGAATCCTCATGGAAAAATTAATGGAGTTGAAATAGGAACATACGAATGCTGTGAACCTTAGGAATAACAAAATGAAGGAGCAACCTGCCAAAGAGAAAGGTAAAAAACTTGTGCTAGAAGGTGAGAAAGGACCAAGTGCTCGGATCCATGGGAGTAAGAAGAAAATATTTGAAGAAGAAAATAAAATGAAATTTTGACCCTAGTTATTCAACATTATAACTAGGAATTAGAGGTGGCTGACACCCTCAAAAATATAAAATACTCCATTTTATGTTTAGTTGGTTTTAATTTGCCATGGTTTGGCTACTAGATGACTGTGTTTTTTTTTTTTTTCTGGTAAAGCAACTTTTTGTAATGATGGGTTTTGGGTCCCTTAAAAAACCTAATTTTCCTATTAATCAAAAACATTATCATCATAATAGTATACAAAGCATCTATATGTATTTACATCTATACACATGCATACATATGCACCCATATAAGTAAATATGTCCATTTATATCTTTATTACTAATAAATGCATTATAGAAGAGAAGAAACAATTTACACATTTTCTATAGTTTCACATAGCATATAAACCTACTCATGGTCTAGAAAAACCATCAAATATTTAATATAACATCATACCTATCAAAGGTTAATAGTTTTCATAATGAACACAAAACTAGAAGGGTAGAGCATATTTCACATTAATCGTTTCCCTATTAGGGTTGAGAAAATGACAACATTCACAAAATACCATAGACCTATCTATTAGCACACATAAATATACTGAGAGGAGGGGGGTGAATCAATATATCCATCAAATTAATTCAATGTCAACTTATCAATCAAAACCTAAAAATGCTTTAATTAGACAACATATTCAAAGCAAGGGTAGATAGCCATAATACTAGATTTACATGGAAAACCAAAAGAGGGAAAAAATATGGTGAGAAAAGCTTCTTGGAGCTACTATCCAAATCCAACCTCACAAATGAATCAATAGTTACAATAGATTTCAATTCTTTAACCTAAGGAAGTTTACAACTCCATGCTTATAGAGTGAGGCTACAACCTATGAATACAACTATTTGAAGAATCAGCTAACATATCACAACCACAACACTTCTATTTCCTTTGACTCACTTCCTTCAACACTTTTACACCATTCTATCTTAGGCTCACTACCTTCGATATTCACACTTGCACTTTGGCCTTTAGATCACTACCTCTAGCACTCACTTACGTAGTTTGGAAAACTCACTTCCTTTCACACACTACTTAAAATCCTCCTCTTTCAGCTCACTGCCTCTAGCATGCATTCAAAATTTCATTAAAAATTCATAGATTTCCCTACCTTCAACACATTGCTATCAACAAATTACATTGATTTCACATTTAATACTTGTACACTTTGATCACACACTTAATCTTAAATTTATACCATCTGCAAGTATACAAAATTTTCTCCTTGTGGACCATTGTAAAATGTATGAACATGAACGTGTAGCGGCCATATTGATTTGGATCCAATACATTTACAAGGAAGGGAAATCCAATGTGGTTCAAGCTAGGAGATAATTAGGACCTAATTCAAATTTGCACACATCCTTATGCTAGAACATGCCAAAAAACTTAGCGCAAGCAACTTAGAACACTAAGTCATCCCAACAAACACTCAACCCTTGATATATTTCTCCAAACCACAAGTGACACTAAAGAGGCAATATAACAAAAAATGAATTATATCACAAGGATAAAATGATATTCAAGAATATTTCCATGATGCCCTTCTTTTATAACTTCACACATCATTAAGTTGGCACAAGCAGACATATACTGAACCAACATCTATCACAAACCCAAACAACACAATCTTGAGATATAACTTTGATAACTCAACTTGCAATACACTTCAACAACTAAAACTGAAGGAGAGACAATAGATAGACACTAGAAACACATCCCCCAAATTGCAAAACCACAACGACAACTATGGAGAAATGTAGAGCATTTCTTAGAACCTTCTCTGACTGCAATAGTTCAGTTCAGTCACCTTTTTTCTTACTCAAGAAAATTCTATGATAACATTGAAGATCTGAAAATTGTAACACATACAATGAACAATTGACTTTTTCTAACCTTCAAATCGTAGGAAAAAACATAAAAAGTGGAGGAATTTGGAGCATTCTTTGGAGCCTTTTCTGAGCATGTACCCGAGCCACTATCTATAAGAGATTATTATACTTAATCATCTTGATTGCAACATATTCAACCAACCACACACTACCACCTTGTTGACAACAAAGACATCATCAACAACCTTCATATATCTTGACATCAATGACAACCATAAAACACCATACTATTGACATCAATGACAAAACCTGAAACATACTTGCAACAATCTTCTCCTTTAGCATTGATGGCAACACTAGCAAGAGCAACATTAAGAAGATATGCAATATCTCCCCCTTGCTCCATCTCCTTGCTCTAACTCTCCCCATTTGAAATAAAGGACAAAGGGAAAATGGTATTTAGCTGATCTTGCCACAACATACAAGCTCCCCCTATTTGCATAAGCTTCAACATTCTTCTACCTGCTCCCCCTAAGAGGTAGCCTTGAGTAGTTAACTAATCTAATTAATCCAATCAAGGGAATTGATTGGATAATCAGTAGGATTGGATTGAATAATCAGTGGAATTGGAATAATTGGTGGAAAGGGATATATTAATTAGTGGAATTGGAATAATTGGTGGACATGATTAATCAGTCAACAAATTAGATTGAATAATCATTGGATGTGATTTGTTCAATCAAAGTGTGTGAGGATAATTAATTAATTTTGAGAGGAACGTGCAAGATGTAATTGGATTAATAAATAAAAGTTTATTTATTAATTGATCATGTTGAGTGAATATTGGAGAATTAAAGAATTCATTTAATTATTTAATCTAGAAGTGGAAAAGTGATTGAATTAAATAATTTGTAACAATTATTTAATACAAGAAGGGTGTTTGATGTTAAATAAATAATTAATGATAACTATTTAATTAAAATAGAAGAATAGGTGAAGTTAGTGACATAATTAAATAAATAATTTTGATTTAATTAATCTAGAGGAATAATGTTTAATTAGGACATTATTAAATAAATAAGATTTATTTAATTGTTTAGGGAGAATAAGGATAATCATGACTTTATAAAATAAATAAGGTTTATTTAATTAGTCAGAAATGATGATTGAGGATAAATTAATTAAATAGTGTTAAATTACTTAAATAATAGAAGAATATGAATAATGATAATAATTAAATAATAATGCATTGTTTAATCATTTTAGTAGAAAAGTGTTGTTCGTAGGTCAGGACAATTTCAGGTATCTACATTTTTTCCCTCTTTGATATAATGCGTGTTTATAGAATCATGTCGAATAAAACTCAAAAATTTATGCTCAAGAGTTGTCACAATATGCCCCAATGACAACGGGATATAGTAACATTGCTCCCTTGGAATTTTTCTTCAAATTTAAAAAAAAATCCATAAAATTTGATCAATTGTTTTGAAAAGTCAATTTTATAGTGTTGTTTACATTTGTAGGTTTGGATTTGGATATTAGGTCCTCTAGGGGTTTGTATTAGTGTTTGAAGTCAAAAGTTCATGCACTCAGTTATGAAGGGGGTAAAAAATTCCCACCTTGGAAGGGTAAAAATAGGCCCTAAGGGGTGAAATTTGCTCATTTGTGCATTTTACCTTTGAAAATTTGAAGGCTTTGAGTGTGATTTCCCTGTGAAGTTGTTGCGAAAATGTCTCATGTTCCAGTCACTACACATTGTGGATATGGGTTAAGACTTACTTATGGTCAGAGGGCTTAGGGGATGCAGTATGTACTCTTTCCTCTCTTCGTGATTTTTTCATTTTTTGATAGATTTTAGGGCTCAAAATTGAACAAGCAGATGTGGTGCACTTTGTGCATCACAACTACAATCGCATTCACTGCATGTGTGGCATGGTTCGCCACATGTGTTTGGTGTGATGCATTTGAAAATTTGAGCCGCATTTTCTTGAGGCTATGTGCAATTGATTTTTTGCACTGCATCTGATGTGATGCAATGCATTTGTAGGGTAGTACATTACATTTAATTTTGTTAGCCACAAATGCTTAATTGTATGTTACATATGCTATGTTCACCACACCTACTTAATTATATGCCACATATGCTAGTTCATCACATTCTTGTAATAGTGCGACCCATTTGATTATTTGAAAATTTGAGCTTTCTTGTGAGAAATTTTTCTCTATGATTAATGCCCAATAGGTTTTCATACAAATTTTAATTGGGTTGATGTGATTTTCTTGTGATGATAAATGTGATATCCACCCATTTATACTTGAGTGAGTTAACAATCCACCTTTTGATTGCGAGATTGGTTGACCAATGAGGAGAGGGATACCCTTCATTCCCTAGGCCTATATCATGTTACTTTTATGCTTGATAAATGAGCTAATCGAGGTTTGTTGACCACTCTTGCTGAGAGGTGGCATTCTAAGAACTCTTCATTTCATTTACCCATTGGGGAGGCCATCGTTACATTGGAGGACATTTGGAGGATCTTGCATCTTCCAATTCATAGGGAGCATGTGATATATGATACTAGTTACATAATTTCTACCCTTGAGGGAGCCTTTGAGCATGAGGACCTTGTAGATCTTGGCATTGAGGATTATGAGATCCGATGGGATAATCTAGTAGAGAGATATGAGAGGATGGTCATGTTATCTACTGTGTTATTTATGGTGTTGTGTGTCTTGATTACTGAGGACATGGGCTCTCTATTGGATGGGGAGAGGTACTCATAGAGATGATGAGTCATGGTACAATATATGCTTGGAGACTATGCATTCATTCCATGCTATACTTTTAGTTTCACGATGTAGCCTATCGAGATGCATAGTCGAGTAGATGTGGCACTACTCTTCTCATGGTCTAGGCATGGGAGCACATTGGGGTGTTCTTACCACCTATTTAGAGATGGCTTGGATTTGGAATTCCTTATGTATATATGTATGGTGGCATTGTGACACATGTGCGAGTTGGTGACGTCAAGTATTGGCATAATGCTATTGACCTTCTTGACTCATTTACCTGGAGGTCGTATTGATAGTGTACCCCTTGGGAGGATGATGTTGTTCATTTTCCATATTTCCTCCAGACATGGTATCTTATTGGGAGGAAATTATAGTTCCAACACATCATTGATTGATACTTACCAAAGCAGGTCCTTCGGTAGTTTGGGGAGCAACAGAGGCTTCTCGTTGGTACTGTAGATTTTTCTAGGTTTGCTCGAGAGGTTCATCCATGGGGACAGATGATTAGCGTGGAGGTAGAAGAGCAAGAGATTGATGCATTGCAACCTATTCAGTGGGGTGCCCCAACAGAGGTTTCTGATGTAGGTACCATGCCCAAGCACGATGAGTGGTGGGCCTTGCATAGGCCCATCCTTATATAGATTCATATTTGCTTGCCTTGGTAGAGAGGCTTGGGAGAGGTTCAAGAGGAAATTTTCATGGCTGAGGGAAGGGGTGAGGAGATGATGGTGGCAGGGGTGATGGTGGGGATGATGGGGGTGGTGGAGGGAGAGGTGGTAGAGGAGGGAGAGGTGATAGAGGTGGGAGAGGGGATAAAGGAGGGAGAGGTGACAAAGGTGTATGTACACCTCAAGCACCAAGGAAAGATGGTGGTCAGCTAGGAGAGGATTCTCCTCATTAGGAGGGTGTCATAGAAAATGTCCTGATTGATCCAATGGTGGTAGATGTTCCTCCTCTCTAGGAGGAGGGTGTCAAAGAAGATCAATAACTAGATGTAGACATCGATATGGACATCGAGGTCGGAAAGGTTGGGAGAGAGGGGATGGAGGATAGGGAGGAGGTAGAGATGAGACAGGAGGTGGTCATGGAGGAGGGTTTGGAGGAGATAGCTATCCTAGAGGAAATTGAGAAGGATGTGTAGGACAGGCTAGTGGATCCCTAGGTGGAAACTTTGCAAGCATAAGTATAGGCGCTGACTCTATAGGTACAGGGGCTACAAGGCGAGATATCTCAATTGGGAGTTGAGAGAGATATGTCTATGATCTATGTAAAATGAGTAGATTAGAGTGCTATATAATTTATTAGAAGAGTCAGTGGTGGTACTGTAGATCTATCTTAAGAGCTTTGTACGTCGAGTAGGGAAGAGCAGTATTATCAAGATTTATACAAGTGAGTAGTGCCTCCATCATAGAGAAAGCCCAGTTTTATTGAGGTGATGAGAAGGTCTCAGGGTAGGACCAATTCCAGACGGTCTTAAAGTAGCGGTGGTGTCTCCCAGCCTCAACCTTCTCCTTACCATTCAAAACAACACTCTTAGAGGGACAAGTCACGTGCTAGTGGATTAGTTCATAGAGAGGATAAATTATTTACTTTTGGGGATAGAGAAAACACTGGTGGTGCTTGGTTATGTAGACTTGTATTATTTTTTGGACCAAGCCTATGAGCTCCACATTTATAACCAATATTTGATTATTGTGCTGTGACACATATTTTTGATATATATATGAGATGCACCATTTTTGAGGTGTTTATATGATGTGTTATTTTTTATGCATATGGTTGTTTATGATGTCATTTATGATCTATGGATTGATGCACATGATATATTTATTATGCTTACATGTATGACATGATGCATGGATTTAATTTATATGTTATGATGACATTATTGATGCTTATAGGTTATGTATATGGTGATGCCTTTATGTTTTGGAACATGTCATGCCATATGTGATATGATTTTTATATAGATGATGATGTTTTGCACAATGATATGCAATATGGTTTATCTTTTCTAATTTTCTTATGTAGTATGCATGACCTATGTGCACATGATTATTATGATATTCTAACATGTTTACAGATGTAGGATGATGTGTCTCATATATTTATTTTTGGTATGTCACATTATACCACTGCAATAACTATGGGACATGTTAGTAGAACTATTAGTGCAAAGAAAATAAATGGTTAATCATGAGTGAAGAAATTTTTTCAAAGAGATCATTCATCCAAATTTGAAAAAATGATTGATATTACTTGAGCTTGTAGCAGTACATGCTTTATCAACATAGAGTGTTTTTATTATGGGACATGGAACAATTGGATGCATGCATACATAAGCATGGATTGCAAAGGTAGCTTTTGTTTCTATTTGCTTAAAGATATAATATATGGATAAGTGGAAGATGTACACCAAGTTGAGACAAACCTTGGTGAAAATAATATCCATTTGTCAAAAATATGTCAAACAAAGAGTTTTAATTTAGATTAGTGACAATAGAACCTTACAGGAACATGTGAGGAAATTACCATAAAATATGTTAATCTTGATACAAGAAAGTGCTAGATTAGCCTTTGACTTGTATAAGATTTTTGGATTATGCTAGATAGAATCCTAATCACACATAAGGACCTTAGTTGCCCTAGTATGTTATTAGGACAAACCACATAAAAATATGAACAGAAAGAATTGTCCTCATCCCTCATCATTACTCTCATCACTTGTGAATATCATCAAGTATCTTAAGAGTATCACATAAAAGAAATCAGATAAAAGATAAGATTAATTGAAACAAACAAGTCAACAATCTTTTGGGATCTTCGTGTCTACCCATAAGTACATGATAAAAAAAATATTATGCTTAATTTAAGGAATAAAACATTTTGTATAAGGTGTTTGGCCTAGTTTTGATAATGCCACATCCTATATAAGACAAATTGTTTTTGAAATGATAGGTACCTTTGATGGATATTGAAAAAAATTGGTTTGCTAGTTTGAAGGGTTATTTGGGTAGTGTCACCTTTTTATTTTGTTGATTTTTTAAGCTTGATTTTGTGTAAGGTATGTCATTTGTGTTCGACATGCTAGTTCTCTACAAAAGAATACTTTATTATGCACTTTGAATTGTGATGCAAGAATTACTCATGACAGACCCTAAGGGGGGTGACCTAATGCCTCGGGGGCTCATTGATGATGGCCTTACCTACATGATGAACACAAAAATGTTGTAGTTTGACTGTATTGATGAATAATGATACCTTATTTATGAGACTTGGACTAAGAAAAAAGACTTGACCTTGAATGACCCTAAATGATAGAACTAATTCCTCGGGGGCTCATCAATGATGGCCTTGTCTACGTGACGAACACAAACATCGTAGTTTGAATGTATAAAATGGCACTATTTTTGGCTTTTTTGAATTTAGATGTTTTTGGAATTTTAATGGATAGTTGAATATTTTTGTGTTTTGATTGATTTTTTGATGTTTTTGGATGTTTGATATTTTTTGATGTTTTTAGATGTTTGATATTTTTCAATGTTTTTGGATTTATGTGATAAAGTCCCCAAATACCATGCGTAGGATCCTATTGAAACCTTAAGTTGAGAATTTCCCCTAGTTCAAAACATGACCAATTTTTATGGATGGTTGAATGTGATAAGTTATTGACGCTAAGTGGTACCCGATTTTAGGCCATGGGAAATCTCTTTAGCATGAAGGATATTTGTGTTTTAGGTTTATTACAGAAAAAATCAGATAGAATGGTGATAGATGGTAGAGTAGAAGCTAACTACACATGGCACCTATTTGTCAGGTTTTCACCATGGTACTTATCCAAAGCATCATCAAAATGGTTTTCACTATAGGACAAATTTATTTTTCTTTCTCTTTTCTTTTATGTTTTTTTTCCTATATTTTCACCCATGGGATCTTGTAGAGGTCATGTATAGTACCTCCAAAGGTGCATGCTATTGATAGGATCAGATAATAGTTCACCCTTTGGAGTAGCCAACTGATAGGCACTAGAACCGTATGTTGCGGTGATGATGTAAGGACCTAACTAGTTAGGCTCAAAATTACTTGGTTTCTCATGTTCTTGCTAATTTTTGGGATTTTCCTTCAAGACTAGATCACCAATATCAAGAATTTTGACTTTAACCCTCTTATTGTAGCTTCATCTAAGGTGGTTGTGATATGCCTATAGGTGAACCAATGTTGTTTTTCATCTTTCACCTAGTAAATCTAGCTCATGCGATCTGGAAATTTTGTAGTCTTCATCCTCAATGGCACTCTGCATGGAAACTATCAAGGATGGGATCTCGACCTCAATTGGTAATATAGCTTTAGAACCATAGAAAAGGGAAAAAGGTGTGGCACTTGTGGGTGTACGCATGCTCATATGATAAGCCCATAAGGTTGGATTTAATTATATGTGACAGTTCCATCCAACATCATTGATAGTATTTTTCATGAGTTTTATAAATTTTTTATTAGATGCCTTTTCTTGAACATTACCTCGTGGGTAATAGGGGGAAGAAAAGTAGTATTGAATGTGGTACCATTCATACAATTCCTTGACATCTTTTTTTTTGAATCGAAACCTATTATTAGTTAGAATGGATAAAGGAACACCAAAATGGCATATTATATAGTTCAAATTGAACTTAGAGATTTGTTTGCTAATGATATAGGTCATCAATATGGCTTTGATCTTTTTGGTAAAACACTCTATAGAAGTTATAATGAACTTGTGTCCATTTGTAGATGTGGGATGCATCTTTCCAACAAGGTCAAGTCCCTATTGAGAGAAAGGCCAAGGTGAGGTAATTGGGTGAAGTCCTTGTATTGGTGCATGTACTAGGTCATTGTGTATTTGACATTGGTGACATTTCTTCACAAAGTGGTAGGAATCACACTCCATTGTCGGCTAATAGTATCCCATCCGTAGAAGCTTCTTGGCTAGAGAAGGGCCGCTAGAGT
Organism: Sequoia sempervirens; assembly: GCA_007258455.2. NCBI lineage: Eukaryota > Viridiplantae > Streptophyta > Pinopsida > Cupressales > Cupressaceae > Sequoia > Sequoia sempervirens. The sequence goes on from VDFB02058242.1 coordinate 104,204,930, forward strand.
GAGCCCCGCATATACCATTGTTTACTTGTAAATTTGTCTTTGCTTCTTCTATGTTGAGACATCTGAGGAGGGTGGTATCTAGGCTATGATGGTAAAGGATGTTGGTGATGATAATGTACTTGGATACTTGTCAGATAAAGTTTTTTCTTTGATTGTTGGAAAAGTTGGGAGGTAGGATTTGGGAATTAAGGTAGTCATATATCTCTTTGTACTAGGGTGAATTGGGACCAACAATTTTGTAGACAAGCTCAGATTCAGCAACACCAAACACGAGGATCAACAACTATTCCACCAAGAACTTATGCTGATGTACTATTACCTAATTTTCCTGCCATCTCAATCAGGTAGAGCTGAGACAAAATTTGCAAACTAAAGATGAAAGGTACATATCATTTTCTGTTAAGTTTCATCCATATGCATAAATTTTTTTATCAACTATATTGCATTATCACATTATGAAAATGTGTACAATAGAGAAGAGAGCAAACAATTGTAGCATAAAAGTAGTCTTTATTGATAATCATAAGTGTATAGTGTCCCACACAAGCTGAGGGGATGACTATTTTAATGCAATAAAAGAAATAGACTATATATTTATAGATACATAAATGGAAAAAATGCATATATAAAGAAAGGGGACTCGTCATTGCCTGAATGACAAATTCTAGTTGAGCAGAGCTGCATCTATTCATCCCATCTTGTTTATCCAACCTCCAAAAGATGCCTTCCCTACTGCTCCAAGATTTCCTGCATGTGTAAGAAGGGGTTTGTTAGAGCAATGAAAGATCACCAATCAATATATATGCAAACATCCATAAACATATAGCCTGATCCTCATAAGCATCAAAATAGTTTGCATACCATAGATGTCTAGGAAAACATAAAGGTTAACATAAACATCTATCATATTCTCTATTTTATCTAACATGTATGTTCATTGTGTAAGAATAGGTGAAATATTTATTGCTGGTTTGTTTCATTGGATCATAGAATGTGGAGTAAAATGGGCTCCCACAAGGGTTGAGCCCAACATGCTGCCCTCTTGTGTTTTGAGAGGGATAAGAATGTTACTTTTTCATCTCATTAATCAATTGATTAGATAGAATTCCATCATGGAGAGACAACTCATAGATTTTTGTACTTGCATTCAAATCAAAGAACAGTCACATGGTGACCTCTTTTCTATTCTATGTCATTTTAGGGTAGTCATTTCAAGAGCAAGTGTTATGCTAGTTGCAAAATAGCTTCAATGTTCGTTCCAACATGGAAGCAAGCATGGTTTACTGCCCCTTATTTGTGGACATCATTCTTGTAGATAGACCTTAAATATAGTGATACTATTCATATGAAGGAACGACCACTACAACCTACAAAATAAGCATTCAAAATGTAGTGACAACTAATGCGCCATTGTAGATAATGTTAAAATGCATCTCAAGTGTAATAGAGATCTTTGATCATGACTATTGTTTCTTTATCTAAGGTTTCCGTGGATTGTGCTTATTTGGCATCATCTATAGTTAAAGATGTGTTTTTGTGAGACAAAAGAATGCTTCAAAAATAGAAATGGAGGACATATAAGATCATATGCAAAGAAACAACCTTGTCTCTATCCCTGTAGCAACATGTTCATGACATTTATGAAGTGGATAAATAGAGACAAGGTCTACAATGATGTTAGGAATCTTGAACAAACTTATTAGTAAGGACAATCACATTCTTATGAGAAACATGAGGGACAATCATGAAAATAGAGCATCCACATTTACAATGCATGGATGTTTTTGTTAAAGTGTTAGTTCAAGAATTAATAGAATTGTGACTTGAGGACTCAACCTACCTTACTATGAAGAGATTAACTGAGTAGTTCAAGATTAAAAGATCCTTGAAGCAAAAAATCTAAATCAAAAGGAAACTAGTGACACAATCATAGAAGCAGTGAATAAGGCAGTCATGTTCCAAGAAGGGTGTGAAAGCTTATTTTCAAAAGAAATCATGAGAGAGATCACTATAATTTTCAAAGTTGATGAGTTAAGTATAAACAAGACCATGAAGATGACAGTCTAAAAGGTCATGCAATCATGATGGGAGGTTTGAAGCTGCCTTAAGTTGCTTGAGAAAATGCAATATGGATGCCTTTTTCTAGATATTGTTATATATTTTATGTTGCTTTTTGTTTGTATAAGATGTAGCATGGTTATGATCTCTTGGATGAGATGATAGGTTGTATAAGGTGCTACTAAAGTTGGATTGTACATGAAGTCTACAGTGAAAGGCCAACATGTCATGACAGAGATAGGCAATGCACTCCATTAGATGGAAAGTCACTACACAAAGTCTCAATGAAATGAGGATTGTTTGTGCAGTCATTAATCTTAGGAGAATTTAAATTCAAGGCACAATGACATGAGAAAAGCTATAGGAGACACAATCATGATTGATTGTTGTCATAGATAGTGGATAGCCAAGCATATATAGTGGAAAACGTATCTTAAGCAGATGCTTTATCAATTTCTTGATGTTTTATTAGTTTCTTGATGCTCAATAGAGGGCACTCGTGAAGATGAAAATGAAGTCTTTAGAACTCAAGTATAAAGGCATGATAAAGGGAGTGTCATATCAATGAAATATAGAATGATGAATTTGAAAGAGATAGCCATATTCATGAAGATGACTGTAGGAAACAAATAAGAAAGTGTGTTAAGACAGTAACCTACATACAAGGTATAGATCGAGAAAGATAGAATGTACAATGAAAACCCTCGGAGGTTTTCATCTTTTCTTGTATAGAACATGAAAACACTACCATCATTTCTCTTCAAGAGCAAAGCATAGAAAAAATGTTTTCTTTTTGCTAAGATGAACACATATAGAAAGAAAAGAAGAGGGTTTCTAGAGTGAAAATGGTAGTGGATTTTAAAGAATGGAAAAGATGTGTAGAGTCTTTGAATTATACTCGTGCTGTGAAATGACATTGAATCATTTTGAAAATCATTTTTTCTTCACATGGAAACATTTTCTTGTGGAACAGTTGATTGAAATATCTTTTGTTTCAACTAATCAACCTCTCATAAAATCTCATTCATATTATAATCTTGCACGATCTTATCATAGCAAGGTGATTATGGGACCGCTAGCCATTACTGCTTGGCAACACAAGGAATATGAAGAAGTAGTGGTCTTTAGGATGGTATTCCATTGCTTCAAATGAAGATTGAATATTGTTACAAAGTGGGAAAGTGTAATGAGTAATTGGAAATAAACCCAGAATGATAGGGTTTAAAGGAATGAAGCCTTCACAATTTGTTTAGCACCCATAATAGAGAAGAAGACAATCATCATAGTGAAAAGAATCTCGACAACAAAGGTTCAAAAAAATGAAGCCATGGCTTGCAAAAGAGAGATATAAACCCTCCAAAATACTTACTAGTAAAGTTATTTGAAATAAAAATATAGAATGTAGATGCACAACTTGCACTTGGCTATTAACCGTGATTCTTCTTCTAGGAAGATCAAATTCACAAAGCTCAAAGTTAAACATGGAATACATAGAGAACCAAAAGGCATGCTCCAGATTTTAGATATAGCTTGAAGACAACATTTCTTCTTTCTTGCAAAAACATAATGCTTACCAAGCTCAGCCTTGATGCACATGAAATAACTCGTTCAACAAATCCCTTGAAACCACAAGAAGCATGGCGGCACCTCAGAGGAGCATGGTGGAACAAAGAAATGAATAAAATGTCAAAATGAGTGCGTGTTTTGTGTTTAGGGTTTCCTTTTCCCTAAAAGTAGTCGGCCTTCACTTAGGCATTTTGCCTATGTTTAAAAAAAAAACATTTTCCTCATACTATACCATTTGCTTACATTAAATGCTTTTTGTATGTTATTTTTGCTTTTTATTTTTTTGCATCAAATTTGAATGTAAAAACAGTATTAAAGTAATATGTTATAAATCACTTTAATAATATTTGTGGTGCAAAAATAATAGCAATTATCTTTAATTATTGATTTAAGGGGGATATAATTGAAAATTTATAAGAGGCCAAGCATATAGGGAGGTTGGAGAGTTTAGTCCACCTTTAGAGATAATATAGGCTTGTTTGACTTAGTTTGGAGCAAAGTTAGGGTCTTATAAAGCATAGATGAGTCATACCCTTTATTTTTGTAATTTATTTGAAAATGTAAGAAACATTAATTTAAGTGATGTTATTATAAATCACTTTATTAGTGTTTTGTATATGCAAGATAGGGGTGTGTTGAATAGACCAAAGGTATGGGTCAAAGCAACTGGGAGATATTGTTGAATAATAATGACTTGTTCCAAGCATGTGGGGAATTTGAAGGAGATTGACCAACATGTGGAAAGCATGAAGGTTGTTTTTGACTAGGTTTTTGGAGGGAATGAGAGCATCTAGGAGCATTTTCTCATGCTTTTATTGTGGGTAAAGTCATGACTTGACTTTTTCTTCACTTTGAAGACATTTTGGAGAGGTTTTGGAGGCTATTTTTAGGGTTTTTCTGTTGCATATGACCAAAAAGCTTCTAGAAGTATATGTGTGGGGCAGGTTTCAAAAAATCATAAGTAACTTCAAACATTAGTTTTGGAGTTAGTTCTTTCTTCTTTTCAATAGGTATTGCAGTTTATTTTGGAGCTCTTTCAGGTAAAGAAAACATTGTAACTCTTTTTCAAACTTGTATAGTAGTTCATACCTTGATGATTAATGGAGATAAGTAGTTTGACCTTCTCATTTTTCTATTTCATTGTATGTATTTGGATGATTTGATGCAACTACTTGTGAATTTTATCATTCCTAGTTTTGTGTCTCATTAGTGGCATCTTTAAATAGAAAGTATATGCAGTTGCAGGTTGTAAGTTGTGTTGTGTTGCAGGTATTTCAAGTTGTGAAAGATTTTCTTTCCTTCTTGGAGTGTGCATTAAAGCTTTCTTACAAAATACTGATGCAAGACATATCAATATTGAGTTGTATTCATCAAGCTTATAGTTGATGACCTATGTATGCAAACTGTGTTTACAAGTCTTAGTTAGTGTTTTGGTGCATGATCACCTTTTAAAATCTTTCAGTTAGTTTCTTTTTCATGTTTCCTTCTTACTATTTCCTCAGAAAAAGCATTAGTTTAGCAATAGTTTAGGTGACACCATTTAGGATCTAGCCTTATCTAGAGGTCCACTCCAAGTTTAGGTGACCCACAACCTAGGAGTGTTCCCATGTTACTCTGAAATGCTAAGTTCTGCAACTTAGCAAGGGTGCAGTTTTGAGAGCTAACATGTACATTATTGGGAATGTCCAAGAGAGGCCCATAGGTAGCCATTTCATTTGCTTCTCTATTCTATACTCTTGGGATCTATTCAAATAGGATGATGTCAAAGTATTCTTTCAAGCTATCCATCATTTTCTTATATGGTACTAGTTTTTAATATTTAGTCTCATATTCATCATTGACCTATCAAAATATTAACTACAAGTCACCATATACTTGTATGTCCTTTATTTTTTGATGCAAAGTAGGGATAAAAAATCTCTCAATATGACAATACCAATACATACTCCATGGTTTCATTGGAGAAAAAAACTAAAACACTTTAGTAAACCTTGTCACCATTTAGGACACAACCTAATGAGAATTCAAGGATGGGAAACACATCAACATGCATTGACATTATGGAACAAGGGACATCAATGTTTCAATACTTTCCAACACATTTTGTGACTTACAAACCCTCTTGAACCAAACACTTGTTTCCATCAATACACCACACAACAATGGCTTGTACTCAACAATGAAAATGACCAAAATCACAAACAAGGAAGAAACCGGAGTGAACATAAGGCTCTTGATTGTCTCAAACTTGTTTTAGCATAACATAAAGGTTCTCAAACTTTTAGGACTCAAACTTGTGTAATATAGTGTTCCCAACTTATGGTTTCTTGTCACAAGGCACACACAAAACCCATCACTCAATAAGCACAAGGAATGACTTATTCATTGTATCCTTGGCCTGTAATAAATTTCAACAACATGAAACAAAAACTATTAGATCAAACTTCATGAGATAATGCAAGGAACTTATCAAACAATCATCATGGAGGGTTTTAGGATTGTCCCAATGAGGAAATGAAAACGGACTGTCATTAATAAATTTCACAAAACAAATAATGAAACTAATCTCTTTGGTGAGATTGAATATAACATAGTTATAGACGTTTCCTCCAATTTTCATCAAGATCCAATGGTGGAAAAGAAAGTTATGGTGTTTTTCCCAAAATTGGGAACCCTAGTTAGGGTTTAGATCTATCCTCACAAAAATGGTCATAACTTATTCAAATCTCCAAGAAAATGATCCAAACAAAAATAATTGAGAGCTAGAAACATATAATATCCCTTTCCAATTTGTTTCATCCTAATATCGTACCATACATGGCCATACTAGCACATTTTCAGACTGTAAATTTTGGAAAACATTGTTAGAACAAGGTAACCTTCACCAAAATGGCCATATCTCACACAAAACTCAATGAAATTTAATGAAACAAAAATAATTGTAAAATAGAGACAAATATATTTCCATCCATCTATTATATTCCTTGATATGAGGCTTTACTAGGCCATACCATGCACAAATTCAGCTTGAAAACAATGTAATACTCAAAAAATGCACACAAATTGAGGTTTTCTTTCATCAAACTTCAAAAAAAATGTCTCCGACCCCCAATTCAAGTTTTGGAGGGTGTATTTATACATTACCAATCAAAACCAACTATTTTGTAATGGTTTCTTGATTTGTATGTAACTTTTTCTTTCTTTTTGACACCTTTCCAAAGTTGCATGACATTTTTTTTAGCAACAAGACAACTTTTTACACTTTTTAACTAAATACTCAATTAACACTCCAAAATGAACCAATATCATTCCAAATGGTCATAAATGACCTTATTTACATCAATCATATAAAAAAAAGACAAAACAAAAAATTTATTAACATGTGCATGAGGGTGCTCCTGCACCATTGTTCTATCTGAATGCCTCTCACAGGCCTACGAGTAAGGCTTCATATTCTGCTGTGTTGTTGGTGCAGGAAAATATGATCCTATATGACTTAGGAATGGTATATCCCTATGGTGTTATGAAAAATATGCTAGCTCCTAAACCATGATTCATGTATGACCCATCAAATTACATTTTCCACTTTGTAGATGTATCTAGTTTGAAGATTTCCTTTTCTAGGAATTCTGATACAAGAGGTGTAAATTCCTATGTAGGGCATCTACTAACTAGTTAGCAATGAATTTCCATTTAATTTATTTTCTCTTCATGTATTCAATGTCAAACTCGCTAAGAAGCATTACCCATTTTTCTAGTTTTCCTGTTAATGAAGCCTTGCTAAGTAAACACTTTAGTGGATTGAAATTTTCTATCAGCTTTGTTTGTAAGTTTAACATGTAGTGTCATAGTTTTTGTGTAGTAAAAACCATGTCAAGACATGCCTGCTCTATGGGAGTGTAATTGAGCTCATACCCCACAAGTGTATGACTAATGTAGTATATTGCACGTTACTTCCCATATTCATCATTTTGAGCTAGGAGAGCTCCTAGCACTGATGATGTTTCCAATACATATAGGATGAGTGGTTTACGATTGCTAGGTGGTCTTAATACCAGTGGAGTTAGGAGATAGTCATTAATTTTTTGAAAAACATGTTGACACAGATCCGTCTATTTGAAAGGGACATCCTTGTGCAAGAGATACTAGAAAGGGTGACACTTGTCTACTAGTTGTGCTATAAACCTTTAGATAGATTGTAGCCTACCTTGTAGGCTTCTTAACTATGTTAAAGTGGAAGGAGGTGGCATTTCAATGATGGTTTTCACCTTTGTAATATCAAACTCTACGCCTCTATGTGAAATGATGTATTTGAGGAGTTTCCCTAAGGTTTCTCCAAAGAAACATTTCTTTGGGTTCAAGTGAACCTTGTATTCCTCCAACCTCGTAATTTTTTTGTCTAGTACCATTAAATGATAATCCTTGGTGATGGATTTTTCTAAGAGTTCATCCACATAGGCTTCCACAAGTTTATGTATCATTTCATGGAATATTGTGGTAATTTCCCTCTGGTAGGTAGCTCCAACATTTTAAAGACCAAAATGCAAGTCATTCCAAGAGTAGGTCCCCTAGGCATAGGTGAAAGTTGTATTGTGCTAATATTCCACTTCAATTCTGATTTGATTTATCTGGAGAAACCATCCATTCGTGATAGCATCTTGTATCCCATAGTAGGGTCCACAATCATGTCTATACTGGGCAAAGGGAAACCATCCTTTGGACAAGCCTTATTTTCGTCTCTAAAATTAGTACATTCAGATGCCCCCAATTAGCTTGGTGATTAGTACCATATTTCAATTCTAGTCTACATAGTCTATTGGCCTTTTGAAGCCAACATCTAGTAATTTCTTTAACTCTGCTTTGACATGTAGAGCAATTTATGGGTGCATATTTTGCAACTTTTGTTTGAAAGGTTTGGTGTCAGGAAGAAGAGGTAAGTGATGAAAGACTAGTTCAGGGTCTAGTCCAAGCATATTCGTATATGACCATGCAAAGTTATCTTTCCATTCCGTGAAGAATACTACAAACCTGGGTTTCTTAGTGTCTGATAGTGACACTGCAAAGTGGATGGTTTTTAGATCTTCTTGTGTGTCGATGTTGACCTCCTATGAATTTTTGAACAACATTGGGGACTTCTCTTGATTTTCTAGGAGTGGGTCCAACCTTCCATATTTAGGTGCCTCAGAGAGGTTTTCACCCTAAGATATGTCCTTTTTCTTTCTTTTTCCTATGTCTATGGGTGCCTTTCGGTCTTCACCCATAATTTTTTTTTCTTTGCTTCTTTTTATTTTACAACTGGAAGGTTGGAAAGACTCCCCAAAGTATGTTGTAGTGTCCAGGTCAATGGCGAATCTAGCCTTGTAATCCTCATTGACTATATTATCTCTGAGTCCTAAGAACTCAACAATTGCTTTGTTGTTCTTGAATAGGTCCAAGCTTGGTGGACCTTGTTGGTCCCAATCAATCAACTATGGGTGAAGTTAGGTTAGGTTATCATCACTATCAACAAAGCTTATGGATGATGTGGAAAGGGTAAGGACATAAAAGGGTATCTTGGTCATAGTCACTAGATGTGTAAGAATTTAATTCCCACTCATTGGAGATTGTTTTAGCATGATAGTTATCAGATGTCTTGACAACTTCAAAAATGTTGATGGCTTTCTTCCAAAATAATTTAGTACTAGGAGTGTTCACTTTAGGGGGTTGATACCATAGCCCTTGGTTCTTTGGTCTTTTATCCATTGTTATTGGTTCATTCATACCCCAAGGCCACTATGACCATCATAGCCTTTTTGTTTCATCATGTTGAAACCATTTCCATACTTTTCCATAGGGAGATCTACATGCACCTCATCCTCTTCATCTTTATAGATCCATTTGGAGAGGTTTTCATTGATACATTCTTTGTATAACTCACCCCATTTGATGAAGGTCGTGGGGAGCTGATATTAGATTATGACTTTAGGATCCTTTTTAATGTGATGTGGCTTGTTGTAGTGTTTGGGTGTAGCTAGGTAAAAGTACAAAGTTGTGTCACACTTTTAGCCAACTTATCAGCACAAGTCAATTTAAGTATTTCTAACTAAAAATATATTTTGGTCAAATATATGATCTTGTAAGATTCATTCTAGCTAAGTTAGATATATCCACAACTTTTCCAACTAAAATTATTGGTTAAATGCATATGTAGCACCACTTTGAGGCCAATTTACCAAAAAATAGATTTATTTGAAAAAATCAATATTTTTACAATTTCTACTCATGTAAATAACATTTTTTTTTAAATATAAAAATACCCTTTTGTAGATCGATAAGTCTAGTTTTCAAATATATATATATATTAATAATTAAATTATTATTTATATTTTTCCTTTTATTTTTACTAAAAGTTGGTTATCAACACAAAATATTAGGTTAATTACCATGACAAGGAAAAATAGTAAAACTTACTAAAAAATTGGAAAAAAAATTGATGCACTAGATGAATCTATATCAAGAAGGTTTATTTTTTCCATTTTGGATAAATAGATAATATGAAAGTTGACATCAAATGGAAACACCTATGTTTATATATATGCATATTTTAATATTTATTTAAATATATATATATATATAAATTGGAAAAAAAATTCATGCACTAAAGTTTGAAGTCATAAATACACGCAAAAAAATTGAGGGAGAAAAAATAAAAATTACTATATAAAGATTGAAGTCTCATGTGACTTCATTTTTAAGTATTTTTTCAGCAACTAAATTATAGTGTCAATTTATAAAAAAGTATATTCAAATAGTTTTTTAATTTTTTAAAAAATACAAGCATAAAATATACTAAAAAAGAAATATTTTATTAGTTTACATCATTTCAAAATTCAAAACATATGTCACTGTTTAGTGATTCAAGTTTAAAAGTTGGATCAGTGTTGGTCGTTTCCTTTAAAAAGTGTGACAAAGCTTTATGCTTTTACCCAACTGGCAATCTTACCATGTAGAATAGACTTTCCATGTTATACTCTCCACATCCATTGTCCTAGATCTAGATCTTGCCTTCACGGAATTTCTTGGGTATGTTTGAAGATTTAGAAAAAGAGGTAGGGTCAACATATTTTGAGGTGGAAGTAGATGGTGAGCCTTCTCTATGGCATGATACATGAAATTATGGGCTACCTCTTAGGTTATTACAGTATTGGAATGGGTTGGGATAATTGGAAATGGTAATTTCTTCCCCATTGTATGGAAATTATAAACAATGATAATATATAGATAGGACAACCTTCATGACATGAATCCATGGGCATCCAAGCAAGAGGTTATATGACAGTTCTAGATCCAGAACTTGACACACTGTATCCTACATGGCAGGACCCACTCTGATTGGAAGAATGATGACACCCTCAAAAGAGTGTTCTGTGTCATCGTACCCTTCTATGATGATTCTTTTGGATTCATCTACACAAGCCTTTGAAAATCCCATGGTGGTTACTAGTTTCAAAGTGCATGTATTCATCCCTACTCCACCATCTATCCGTACTCATTTCATTTTGTGTTTATTGATCAAAAATTTGAGATGAATTGGCTCATTATGATTGGGGTTTTTTGAAGTATGATCTTTCTCGCTACTCCACCATCTATCAGTACTCATTTGATTTTGTGTTTATTGATGAAAACTTTGAGATGCAGTGGCTCATTATGATTGGGTTTTTTTGAAGTACAGTCTTTCTCACTAAAAATCATATGGTGGTTGGTAGCTAGGGACCCTACCATGGGATGAAATTAGTTCACATTTAGATTAGAGGGTATGGACGACTCCTATAATGATTTATCCAAAATAGCCCTATGCTTCAGAGAGGTACATAGTAACTCAAGGATTGAGATCTGAGTGGGAGTTTTTGCTAGATGGTCAAGTAAGTTATACTCACATGTCAGTCGAGGTTTGGGAAGGGCTTCTTTCAGAGTCACCTTCACTCGCCTAGTGGTAATCGTACAATCAAGATTCTTAAGGTTTATGGTGATGGTAGACACATTATTGTCTGATGTGGATTGGATATGGTTTATTGATTATTTTGAGGAGTCATCATTAAGGATAGGTTGTATGACATTTCCAATTGATTCTTTATGAGATGGCGGATTTATGAACATAGGGGGTTTGCTAGATTATATGGATTATGGAGTAGTGAAATGGATATAAATGTTGGATCAACAAGCGTGTATTGTGAAGGTCTCGTTTTAGATATGCCCCCAATTATTGTAGGGTTAAAGACACAATTGAAGCTAAATACTTGTTTATTATTTCTTTTTTTCTTTTAGTTTTAGTTTTCCCAAGCATTTTTTCATTTGATTTTTCTTCAAGGGCTTCACTTGATCTTTTTTCTTTTTCTTTGGCCTTATATCATTTTTTGTTAAAGGATTTTTTAGTCTTATCTTTTGATCTTGAGCCTTATTCTTTTTTGTAGACACTTGTTGATCTAAGTTTGGGAAATAAATGTATTTATATGGTTTTGATGGAGTGGCAACTACAATTGATTTTTGTATGGGCAGAGTGATGTCATTAGTGCATTCTTTGAGACCATCTTGTTTGGTATTTACTGATACTTTATCTTGAGAGAATGTTGATAGTTCATGCAACAAACTAGAGGGTATATGTTTTGGGAATGAGGGAGGATGTTCATGGATTTCCCCCATGGAATCACTCTGAATTTTTTTATCATCATATATATCCCACCAAAGCATGGGATTATCCTAGATATCAAATGATTGGTTTCTAGGTGGTAGAGGTTCCACTTCTATCATATTTGTTGGTTCCAAAGCTTATAGCATTAACTTGGGTTATAGGAGACAAAGTATGTGAATTTTAAGGATTGATTGTTGCATAAGAAAGTGGGATGGAGGTGTTAGCAAGGAAATACTATGGGAGGCTAGGGTATCTTGGAGATGGTCAATGGGGCATATAAGGAGTTGGGTCTACCAGTATGGTCACCACTATTATTTTGTATGAGAGCTTGATGCATTGGTGTAGAGTGGATGGCATAGATTGCATAGAATGGATCCATGAATGCCTGAGGAGAATGTTATATGGGGTACCTATGTCTATGACTTGACAAACAGTCTCCATTGTAATGGGTCCCACTTGTAGCAGCAATATGATGGTGACAATAAATTCTCATTCAACATCGTCATATGATTTAATCCTTATTTCTAAGCTATGATCAATAGCGTCATTATGAATATCCCAACCTTTTGATAAGGCTTGAAATACATATATTTATCCCTGATCCTCCATCTATCAAGACTCATTTGATTCAATGCTTCTTGATAAAATCTTCAATATGGAGGGCATCGATATGGCCAGGGTTTTGTATGGGAATATCCCTTCTCATGAATGTGATGGGACATTCAAAATTGCCACATTTGGTGGGTATGGACATGGATCATATTTGAGAGGAAGGAATTTTATTCATTGTGTACTCATAAGTGACACTAGTGTAATTGGCCTCTACCTTTTCACCTGTTTCAGAACTTGAGGCTTTTCCCTTTCCATGGTTTTGTAGAGGGTCCTTGAAGATCATATGCTCTTTGTTTAATGTTTTTGGTTGGTTTTCAACTTGTATATCTCCCTACTCTATGATATCTTGTATAATATTTTTTATTTGGAAGCAGGTGGAGGTCTTGTGTCCTTTTATTTTGTGGTACTCACAAAAGTCATTGTCATTCCACTAGGTTGGTTTGAATGCCTCTGGCTCATAGTGTTTGACTTCTGGTAATTGGATAATTTTATTTTGCAGCAATTTCTTTAAAACTACCTCAATTGGCTTCCCCAAAGAAGTATACTTTCACTTGGGTGGAGGGGGCTTAGGTGGACCTCATGGTGCATTGTTTTTGTGTGCATTAGCAGTTGGTTCCTTATTCTATGGTGTTTTGGTGGTGCTCATCACTGTGGGTCCTTTCAGATTTAACATAGGATGAGGTTTATTGATGAATTTCACATCTACTACACCATCATTTGTCATGTTCTTAATTCGTGACCAAAATTTTTTCTCGTTCACTTTAGAATTAGAAGAACATTTATTGTCCTTAAAATTTTTGACAAGTCCTTTGGTGATAAGGGATTTTTTGATGGACATTACATTTTGTAGTACTTCTTCAAATGTGCTAGAGCAATGGGCTTGTAATTGAAACATTACCTCCTTGTTGAGGTTTCCTACAAAAATTTGGACTAGTTGCTTTTCTAGTATGTCACATGCACATTTACTAGCTAGACTTCACCATCTTTGTAAATATGACGAGAAGGTCTTGTCATCTTCTTAATTTTAGGCACATAGATGGGTAATGTCAATATCGGTCGATATATTATATGGAGAATGTGCAATGAACTTGTCCATTAGTTCACCCCATTTTTGTATTCTAGATGGTAAGGGTGCAAACCAGTCAAGGGATTACCATCCCAAACTTTGAGGAAATAGCCTCATGAGGTAGTATGCTCATGTGCCACATCTAGGGATATAGTGTGGAACTCCTGTATGTGCTCAACAATGTCTCCCTTTCCTTTGTATTTGTCATATTTGGGAATGATGAAATTTGTAGGAAAGGGAGGTATATGAATGCTCTTATCAAAGGGGTAAGGACACAAGTATTCTACCAAATATGTTTTTCGATTACTAGTTACATGGATATTTGAAATTTGGTTTTCTAATGATTGTAACTATTGTGCCATTAAGTCCATAGGCGACGTGGTTGTCAGAATGATAGTGTGTGTGATGTACTAAGGGGAACCTTGTGATGGGTTCCCAAATGTGTTTGTGTTATGTAGTGGATTGGATCCATGTATGTTTTGACTTTGATACATGGGTGGATTTTGATGGTTAGATGGTGAGGCGTATGTGGGGTTTTGAGTGAATGAAAAGGATGGTGGAGGAACATTGACACCAATTGTGAATGATGTACCAAGATAGTTGGGTTTGTTAACACTAGTTGTGTATGTAGAACCGAGATATTTTGGTTGCTACATTGGGTTTTGAGAAAACCTAAATGAGGTTTGTAAACCAAGATGATTTAAATGTGGTGAAGGTGGGAGATTGTTGAATGCAAATGTATACCTAAAACCCTAACTTTGTGGTTGATGTGTATGTGAGGGTTGTTGAAATCCAAATGATGAGGACAAACCCAAATTATTGGGTTGTTGTAGAGGTGAGGGTTGATTAAACCCAAATGTTGACTGTAAACCTAGATTGTTAGGTTGCTATGGAGGTGAGGGTTGATTAAACTCAAATTTTGGCTACAAACCTATATTTTTGGGTTGCTATTGTGGTAGAATGAAAGTGGGACCTGTACGAAAAAAGGATCGAGTCCTCATCGGTTGTGTATTTATGTTTTGAGTAGTGGAGGTGGTTTCCACTTGTGGTCCTATATGTGATGGATTTGTCTTCTGAATTTTGTTGGGTGTATTCATAAGAGTGTTTTTTGGGGCTACAATCATGGTATAGGTTGGTGCTATAGTGGTGGATGTAGAGGCAAATGGGTTTTCCATGGATTTCATGAGTGAAGGTGTAATGTTCCCAATGGATGTTGTGTGTGTTGTTTTTGTAGGTAACATGCCTATATTCCACTGTGATATGGGAGGTGTAGCACTAGGTGCTAATGATGGTGGTTTTTCTAACCCTTTTGATGCTCTATTTGAAAATTCCTCAATGACTATGGACACATCGAAGTAAGAGGGGATCTTGGCTCCATGTTGTGCCAATGACAAGAAGTACTTATTTGGGTCTACTTTGACCATTTCATCGATAATCCTCAAGATCCTAGGATCTTGAGAGGTAGTCTCAATTTCTTCTTGTGTGAGATTGTCATTTATTTCCTCTATAGTGTAGTCATGAAGAAGGCTAGATTTTTGATTTTGTGCATTGAAGTGACCACCAAAATTTTCTCCTAAGTTCATATCACTAGTGGGGTTGTACAAAGGATGAGAAGATGAATCCATGTTTTTCCTCTTGATTTCGGATCATGTAAGAACCATTAAAGTGATTTTTTTTTTAAAGTTTGCCTCATTTTTCCTATGTTTGTGTAACTATGGGAAATTTCTAGGTTAGCAGATTAGTAGCTAAATAAATCAAAACCCAAAGTAATAATGAAGCACAAAGGAGGAAAACATGAAAAAAAAAGAGAGATATCACCTTGAGTCTTCAACCTCCATGATTGACCTTCATTACACCTTCTCCATTTGCTGCAATATGTAGTTTTCCCTTAGCTTTTGTGTGAGTAATATGTGACAATGCCAAGACCAAAGCAAATGTTGAAGGATTTGATGACAAAATGTAATACTATGCAACTATGCAATTAGTAAGCAACTCTAAACTATGACTAAAGTATGCCAAAATTCCAAATGAGAGATGAAGTAGGCCTAAGAAAAGAGCTAAGATGACAAGATTGCAAGAGATATGAGATATGCCTAAAACAAGATTGCATGAGATGATCAAATGAGACCAAAATTGCCATTTTATAGAAAATGCAATTTTGAATGAATGGCCAAGATTGAAGATTGACAAGTGCCCTAGAATCAATGGACAAGATTCAATATGACAATCCACAATTATGGTTAGGGCAACATTAGGTCAAATTTGAAATGAGTGGGCAAGATTCAATTTGAGAAAATCAAATCAAGGGTTGACAATGCATGTGACAAGGAGATAAGAATGGCACATAAAAAAGACAGAGAGCTGGAAAATAAAATAATATTAGAAATTACTTGATTTATGGAGGAAAAAGGCTATTTTGAATTAAAAAAAGGTGGGGTCACGTGACAGTAAATAATTAATTTGAATTATTTACTAAAAGAGGGAAAATTAGAAGGTGGGACCTTTTTAAATAAATGATTTTATTTAAAATTGGGAAAATGCCAAGGTGGACAATAATTAAATAAATTAAAGAATTTATTTAATTATAGAAGACTTTTAAGAATTAATGATGTATTTAAATAAATAAATAAAATTTATCTATTTAAATAATCAAGAGGAATTAATGGACAAGGATAATTAAATAAATTTTATGAAATTTATTTAATTATGGAAAAACTTTAGACAATTAGTGATGTATTTAAATAAATAAATGAGATTTATTTATTTAAATAATCAAGAGGAATAAAGACATGAATTAATTAAATAATTAAAAATTATTTAATTAATAGTTGAAAATGGACCTAGGACATAAATATTTCAATTATGTCAAGAAAATATGGTGACAATAGAGCTTGCAGGTCTAGGTCATTTTTATGTGTCTATAGTTTGTTTGATTTTTTGTAATTTTTTTGATATGAATGCACCTAAAATGAGCCTATTTTATGTTTTTTGCACTTTTATATTTTTGTGAGGTTTTTTTGTTTTTTGGAAATGATGCAAGACTATGTTTTTGTGATTTTTTTCTTGACAATTTTTTTGACTAAATGCAAAAGGATTTGGTGTTACCTTGATCTATGACCTTAAAAAATACAATCTTTTGACAAGTTTCATAGTTTTGATTAGAGGGAAAAATTGGTTTTGAAGGGATCCCAAACCCTTTACAACTGAGGATACAAAATGTTGTTAAGGAAAATATTCAAAGGACCACCAACAACAACCCAACAACCAAAAAACACAAATGGGTGGGTGCTTAACTAGAAGTAAGACAAAATACCACCATCAACACCCAACAACTACACAACAACAAAACAACCAAAAGGAAACCAATCCCCAGTAGGAAACATAAAGCATGAAAGAAAAGACCACATAGTAATTCAAGCCACCTAGAGTGTTGGCGACCTCAATCTGTTGGTTCCTGTGCCTCTCGACCATGTCTAGTAGCTCTTTCTTCTTGACATAAAAATATTTCTTCCAATCAGCCAACCCTCTGCCAACAAGACCTTTATCATCATCCTTAGCAAATTTTTTTCCCTTGATCCTCCTCGAGCTCTCTAATTTTCTTGAACAAGACTTCTAGGGATTTTTCACTATTCTTGACCGAGATATGGAACACTTGCATTAACTTATTGATGTCTGTATTTATGCCTAAAACCTTAGCATCCAAAGCTACCAATCTATCCTCACATAGAGACTTAAATTCATAATAAGAACCCTCAAGGTCCACCATTCTATCTATAATAATGTCCAACACAAAACCTTTTGGAACATTATTCATATTATCTTTTAAGCCTCTAATTTTAATATCGATTTTATTGAACTCTTGAAGAGTCCACTTAGCCAATTTAAAGGTACTAGTGGCCCCATCCCTAGCCATATCGAGTAAATCAAACATGGAAGGAGCATCATCGTCAAGGCAAGAAAAGCCCTCAAAAAGAGGATTTACCTTCAAAGGCTCCTGTTTGGCTTTGCTCTTCTCTGCATTCTCCTCACCTAGACCCCTAATTTCCTCATCTTGTTCCTCCTTGGGTAGGACCTACATAGGAGAATCCTCATTGGCCACCATCTTTTCACCAACATTCTTTTCCTCACTAGCCACGCTAGGGTCCTTGGTCAGAACCTGAGAAGCCTTGTTCTTTAAATTGGAAATTCTCTTCGATAGCCTCCTTGGTTTATCAACCAAACCCTCAACATTACCCTGTGTCTCCACCTCTGAACCACCACCACCAACAACTTTACCAATAGCCACCTCCACAGACTTGGGGGAAGAATCACTCGACCCCACCTCCATGTCCTCTCTCATATAAAGGGCCAACCGCTTAGGAAACCTATTACACTTAGCACTAGCCACCTCCTCTTCTTCAAATACGTAGCCACAACCACAGGTGAAGCATCCTCCTCATCCTCATTCCATTCCTCCTCTTCTGAAGGGGACTTCGAACCTGATGACCTAGAAAGATCATTAATTTTTTTTCCTTTCCCTTGATGCCCAGAGTCGGAATGAGAGCCTTGATGTGCTCCATAATAAGTATAAGGCCTTAATGGAGGATAGGGTCCCTCCAATTCTTTAGATGTACATATACTAAGACCTCCAAAGAAGATAATAAGAAAAAAGGAAATGAAATGAACAAATCATGTAAAAAATGGTTGAGGAGCATGAAATGGTGACCAAGAATAGCCCTAAACCTCCCTTCTAGGGTTACGTAACACATTAGGACCTCCGCAACAATCGCCAAAATTTTCTTGAGGAAATTTCTCTCATAACCATAGCTCTCCAGTTTGATTAACTGCTTCCTCTCATCATCTTTGAAAAACTGAACCATTGCTTCTTCGTTGTTTTTTTTATCCTTAAAAAACTTCCTACCCACAATCGACATTCCCGTAACAGTGGCAATCAAGTCCTCATTGACCTCCACTTCCAAACCTTTAATCTTTAACTTATGATTATTCCAGAAAGAGACAAATTTTGTTGAGGCATTAGGGTCATGCCCGTGTAATCTCTTCAAGAATGGAGTGAAATTCCCATGGCTCAAAATACTTCAAATTATCTTCTTTCTTCGAATGTCACCACAAGAGTGTGGCTCGATTCAACTCTTGTCGCCACCCATTGCAACCAACACAAAATTCATAGGACCCTTGCAAAAAAACTCAACTGAAGACTAGAGAGCCAAAAACTACCCACAAAGCATGCAAACTAAAGGCAGGTACTAGGCCATAAATGTCTCCACACCTCATCCCACACCATCATTCCTTAATAAACTCCTAGCTTTCTCGAGAAGGATCAATCCCTCCTCCCATGAATGAAATTCATTTAGGCTGACAACCTCGTTGGTAAAAAAATCTACCAACAAGTTTCCTTCTTGATAAATGTGAGAGACTTGGGTCTCATCACAAGATTGCAACATAATTATTGTATTCTTGATAAGATGGTTGACAGTCCGGCTCAGAGGATGAGTGCCATGTAGATAATTTATGATGTTCATAGAATTTCCTTCCTCCCAAAGTTTGGAGTACCCTTTGTTGATGGCATACTTAACACTTATGAACACAACCTCCACCTCCATGCAATGATTGGTCCAAGTACCCAATGGGAGTTCCATCATGCCAAGGAGTTTGTCAACATCATTTCTTAACACCCCCCTCATCCAACAGGTCCAAGATTCTCCTTCGCTGCCCCATCAAAGTTAACCTTAACCCAACCCAAAGGAGGAGGCTTCCATCTAGTGTTCAATCTAGAAATTGAGATTGGCTTGGAATTCACAATAGGAATTGAACTTATCTTCTGGTTAGAGGTCACCAACAACTCATAACCAACAAGAAAGTTGATGGGAGACAATGAGGAGAATCAAAATGAATCAAAGAAAAATTCTCAATAATGGCTCGATGAATCTTGATAAAAGGACTATCAACCTTAAGCTTGGTCTCCTGAAAAATCCTGTTATTTCTCTCTTTCCATAATCCCCAAGCATTGTGTAGAGCCATGAGATTCCATAGCTACCTCAAAATGGAAGAGGATGAGGGGCAAGACCATTGGTCAAAAAACTTAGCAAGAGAATCTAGAAAAGCCCAACCAATGTCCCAAAGTCTGAGAAATTTAATCTAGAGAGAATAAGAGTAATCACATTCAAGGAGAATATGATAGGCATCCTCGCTACTAGCTTCACACATAGCACATCTATTCATAATTGAAAACCCCCTCCTGTAGAGGTTGTCCTGCGTAAGAAATTTGGCTTGCATAAGCAACCAAAAGAAAACATTGATTTTGGGAATCAACTTCTTATTCCACAACTTCCCCCAGAAAGGAGGAGAAGGGGGCACTTCCAAAGAGCTTAAGAGAGTAGATGCCACAAAAAAATTGCCACTAGAACAAGGGGCCCAAATGATTCTACCCAGTCTCAAGAAAGAAGGGATCCAGACCTTACATAAGAAATCCTTCAGAACCTTTAGAGATGGGTCCCACAATTAAAAATTCTTCCACTCCCTATCAACAAGGTAATTAGCCACCTTGGCCCCAAAGAAGCGCTTACACAAGGGGAAAATAGGGGGCACCCAAGGAAGAAAAATAAAAGGGAAAGCCCCACACCAAACATCTTCCTAGAACAAAATATTAGAATCATCACCTAACAACTATTTAACACTTCTAACAATAAGGTCTGTGCAAAGCATGATATTCCTCCAAAAACACAAACCAGAGGGAATCTCCTTAGAAGATAGCAAGTTCTAGGGTATCCAAACCATATAGGTACTTGTTACCCGATAAAGAGGTCCACCCAACATCACCATTCAGGAGCCTCCATACATTCTTTGACAAAAGAGCCTTATTAAAGGACTTAAGATTTCTGATACCTAGACCTCCCCACTTCTTCACTCTGCAAATTGAATCCTAGGCCACAAGGGAATTCTATCTTTAGAATCAACCCCCAACTACAAAAATCTTCTCATAATCTATTCCATCTTATCCTCAAACTTAACAGGGGCTTTGAAGCGACTCATAGCATACAAGGGCATGTTTTGGAGAGAGGAAGAAATAAGCTAAATTTTACCTGCCTAACTGAGGAGTGTACCTTTCTAGCTAGCTAACTTCCTACTGAATTTATTCAACAATCCCAACCAAAAGGAATCCAAAATCTTGGAGATACACAAAGGGAGCCCAAGATAAGAAGACATGAACTCACCTTTGTTGCACGATAGGATTCTAGCAAGCTTATCCTGTAGAGCTTTAGGAGTGATAAGGAAGAATATTTGACTCTTAGGAAGATTGATACTTTGACCAAAAGCCTTCTCATAGTCTACCAACAACCACTTAATAGCTCTAACCTCCTTAACAAAGGATGAACCCATCATAATAGTATCATCGATGAACTTTTGGTGAGTAATTGGGTTACATATAGAGGATGGAGAAAGATCCATTAGAACCCTTTCCTGAAGCTCCTTTTGAATATTACGACCCAAAGCCTCCACCATCAGGATGAAAAGAAGCAGCGAGATGGGGTCACCCTACCTCAACCCACGCAAACTCTTGAAGAATGGAGAAGGAGAACCATTCCCCAAGACACCAAATGAGGGAGAAGAGATAAGCTGCTCAACCAATTGGAGGAACTTCTTGCAGAAACCAAACCGATCCAAAACATTGAAAAGAAACCTCCAACTCACTCTATCATAAACTTTGAGAAGGTCCAACTTTAGAAAGAAGCCAAGATTTGTAGAAACATTAATAATAGAATCAAGGATCTAACGACCCTTGACAAAACCACTTTGGTGCTTAGAAATTAGTAACGACAAGCATTTTTGTAGTCTAGTAGCAAGCACTTTAGAGAGAATTTTATAAAAAGAGTTGCAAAGGTTGATTGAGTGAAACTTACCAAATGACTTAGAATCCAAAGATTTAGGAATCAAAACAATTGAAAGGAAATAGAAAAGAGCAATGGAAAGTACTAATAAAGAGAAATTGTTTGAAGGAAAGAGATTACCAAAATAGCACTTTGATTATCACAATATAAAGGAGTAGGATCCTTTGGAGGTAGACCCAAGTCTTCAAGTAATCTTCTTAACCATAATGCTTCTTTCGATGCATTTGTACAACCTTTATATTCAGCTTCTGTAGAACAAAGAGAAGTAGATTGTTGTTTCTTACTATTCCATGAGATTGCACCTGATCCAACAAAGAAACAATAACCACAAGTGGATCTCCCATCATTGGGATCACCTCCTAAATCTGAATCAGTATAACCCTTTAAAGAAAAATCACAATTTGCATCATAAAAAAGACCAAGATTAAGAGTACCTTTAACATATCTTAAAATTATTTTTGTAACTTTAAAATGAGTTTGTTGTGGTTTAAACATAAATCTAGAAACCAATCCAACACTATAAGAAATATCAGGTCTAGTAAGAGTTAGATAATTTAAACTTCCTACTAATTGCCTATATAAAGTAGGATCAACAAAAGGAGTTTCCATATCAACCATTAATTTAGTTCCTAATTCACAAGGAGTAGAAACACACTTTGCATCATTCATTTTAAATCTATCTAAGAGATCTTGAGCATATTTATGTTGAGAAAGAAAAATACCTTTAGGTGTTTTCCAAATTTGCATACCCAAAAAATAATGTAATAGGCCTAAATCAGTCATTTGAAATTGTTGATTGAGTTGAGACTTAACATCACTAATCAAATTGTTAGAAGTAGAAGTGATAATTAAATCATCAACATATAAAATAATAATCACAATATCATCTTCACTATGCTTAATATATAAATTTGGATCATTTTTACTTCTAATGAAACCTTGAGATAGAAAAAAAGCATTGATCTTTGAATACCATTCTCTAGGAGATTGCTTTAAACCATAAATTGATTTCTTCAATTTGCAAACAAGATTTTCATTACCTTCCTTAATGAAACCCAAAGGTTGAGACATATAAATTTCTTCATGTAAATCACCATTTAAAAATGCACTTTTAACATCCATTTGATGAATAGGCCAATGCATATGAGAAGCTAAAGCAAGAACTAATTTAATAGTGGGCATCTTAGCTACTGGAGCAAAAGTTTCATTATAATCTAAACCTTCAATTTGAGAAAAGCCCCTAGCAACTAATCTAGCTTTAAACTTGCTAACTTCATTATTTGCATTAACCTTAGTTTTATACAACCATTTGCATGAAACAAGATTCTTACCTTGAGGTAATGGAACTAAATCCCAAGTATTATTAGCAATTAAAGTATCATATTCTTCTTGCATAGCCTTTTGCCAATGAGGTTGATCTTTAGCTTGTTCATAAGTTTGAGGATCATTTGAATTCATAATGTTAGACATCAAAGCATGATTACAATAATTTGCCTTTCTTCTTTTAGGTGGATTTTTAGCTAAATAATCCTCACTTTCTTGCAACAAATTTTTAAACCATTTTGGCATTCTTTTAGATGTAGGAGTATCATCACTAGAAGAAGAATCATGAGGAGAAATTTCAACATTTTCATCATCACTATCACTATGAGTAAGAGATGCATTAGGAGGGTTAAGAGGAGTTTCAACTTGAGGATTATCCTCCACAACAATAACTTTATTTTGAGAAGAATCAATATTATGCACTTTAGAACAATCATGAACACCATTTTCAGCAATGCATACATCTCTAGCAACTTTAACTTTGTTAGTAAGAGGATTATAAACTCTATAAGCTTTAGAATGTTCATCATAACCAACAAAAATATGATAAGAAGATTTAGCATCTAATTTTTGCCTCTTTTGTTTAGGTTTGTGAACATAAGCAATTGAACCAAAAATCCTTAAATGCTTAAGATTGGGCTTCCTACCAGACCAAGCTTCTTCAGGAGTTATATCCTTTAAAGCTTTAGTAGGAGTCCTATTAATAATGTAAGTAGCACAAAACATAGCTTCTGCCCAAAATTTATAAGACATATTTTTAGCATGTAACATACATCTAGCCATTTCAACAATAGTTCTATGCTTCCTTTCCGCTACACCATTTTGTTGAGGTGTATAGGGAATAGTTAGCTCATGCTTAATACCAAATGATTTCAAATAACTATTAAAATCATTGTTCACATATTCTTTTACCATTATCAGTTCTAAGAATTTTAAGTTTAAAACCAGATTGCCTTTCAACAAATTTATGAAATTCAGAAAATATATCAAGAACTTGATCCTTACTATGAAGAAAATAGATCCAAGTTCTTCTAGAAAAATCATCAACAAAAGTAAGTGCATACCTTGATCCTTGGATGGAGTTATTCTCCATGGGTCCCAAAAGGTCACTATGAACTAGGTGCAACTTATGAGTTGCCCTCCATGATTGACCATGTGGAAAGGGCTCCCTATGCATCTTACCACTCATGCATCCTATGCATACAATTTTAGATGGAACAATACTAGGCAATCCATCTACCATATTAAGCTTTTGCATTAAAGCAATATTGTTAGCATTTATATGACCTAGTCTTTCATGCCAAACATTGAAATCAATGGTAGATATTAAAGAGCATCTAGATTTAGCAAACTCATAAAATTTGAACAAATTATCATTGTCTAATTTAGCATTAGCAATGACCTTGTTTTGTTTTGGATCAATAACATA
This sequence comes from Sequoia sempervirens, assembly GCA_007258455.2. Taxonomy (NCBI): domain Eukaryota; kingdom Viridiplantae; phylum Streptophyta; class Pinopsida; order Cupressales; family Cupressaceae; genus Sequoia; species Sequoia sempervirens. The sequence goes on from VDFB02058242.1 coordinate 104,229,538, forward strand.
GCACATATCTTTGTAAAATTCTATTTTATAATCTTGACAAAGCTTAGCAACTGAAAGCAAGTTAGTCTTTAATTCAGGAACATATAAAACATCATGCAATTTACCATTAGGAACATTCACATCTCCAATTGCTTCTACTTTACAAGTATGATTATTAGCAAGTTGAAGAGGAACATTAGATATATCAGGTTGCATAGACTCAAAAACTTCTTTATGTGAAGTAACATGTTGAGATGCACCTGAATCAATAACCCATTCAAGAGGTTGAGAAACATTAGTACTACAAGTAAAAGCACGTCTAGATTGATTTGCATTATTTTGAAACTTATAATTATTAGGTTTATTTTGTTGTTGATTATTTTGCTTCATAGGATTTTTCTCATTTTGCTTTTTAAAACAAGTATTTTGCCAATGACCATCCTTATTACAATAAGTGCAATGAGGTTTCTTAGAAGAGTTAAACTTTCTAGGATCATTGCCATTATTATAATGAGGTTTGGGATTATAATGTTGTTGTTTAGAATGAGGTTTAAAATTTTGCTTATGATTAGACAAGAAAGCATGTTCATTAGACTTAAGAGTACCAAACTGAATTAACTTAGCCTCTTCTTGTCTTAATAAATCACGAAAAATATCATAAGTTAATTGAGTAGCTAAAGAAGGAATAGCTAATTGAGCATGAATATTAGTAATGAATTGCTGAAATTGTCTAGGAAGACACTTTTTAAGAATAAGATGAATTAATCTAAGATTATCTAATTTAACTCCTAAACCATCCAAATGACTATTTAAAGCATCAAATTTCAATAAAAATTCATCCATAGATTTAAAATTAGAATACCTCAAATCTTCAAGTTGATCTTGAATTTGAATTTTTCTTGATTCATTTGTACTATCATAAATTGTTTTGAGTTTGTCCCATGCTTCATAGACAATTGTACATGTCCCAATGTGAACATAAAGTTCGGGTGACATGGAGATACCTATGAAGCCAAGGGCTTCCTCATTTTTGAGATTCCATTTTTTGATTTCATCTTTGGATACAGATGAACCTGGTTTAGATTTAGGATCTGTGGCAACATCCAAAAGATGTTTAAATTGAAAATGAAAGAAATGTGAGTCTTCCAAGAATGATAGTTAGAGGAATTTAATTTAATCTCTGGAATTAAAGTTGACATGATTGCAATAAAAAAAATTTCACAACTATATGAGAAAAATAATAACTATTGTAAACATTTGCTTAGAAAAAAAAAAAATACTTCCTTTTTTGATTGAATTAAATCTTAAAAACATAACCTCTTTTGAAAATAAATTCCCTAAATTTAAAAAATAAACCTCTTTAGTCAAAATACTTATTGAAAAAAACACTATATTACTTGATTTTTTTGATTAACAATAATAAAAAAAATGATATATATTTAAATGAATAATATTGTTATTAATCACTAAAATTAATACTTATTTAATATTGTTTAAAAAAAAATTATTAAATTTTTAACATTAAATATTAATATCTTAAGATTTTATTAGAACTTATTAAAAGACTAATAATAAAAACTTTGAAAAGAACCATGAAAAATGCCCGAGCCTTTAAAAAGCTAAGATTCTTATTTTGAAAACTTAGGTATGAAATATGATCTTTTCTAAAAAAAAATTACTTCGAAGATAAGGGAACCTTGGGTGAGAATGGGCGGGCTTAATTTTTTTAAAAGACTTTTGCTAAAAATAGGTGGGTGAAAGACTTAGAAACGAGATTGAAAGCGGTTTTAGCATGGGCTTAGACAGTAGTGTTGGGTTATTTTTTTAATGAAACGGTTTAGAGCACTTGAACAGAGGACAAGGTTAAAGGAGACTCTGATCACGATGGAAGAAATGTAGAGAGACAGCGGCGGCGAGCTTCCTACCTCCTTCAAAGTTACTCAAAAGTTATGAAGGGTAGGCAATGGTACAGGGTGGAGATGCGAAGCAGCAAGGAGCCTGCAAAACCGTGGGAGGGCTATGGCCCAAAACAAGAACAAGGATAAATTGATAATTGTTATTTATTCTGAAAAGAAAATAACAGGGCTAAAGTCTAAATATTATTTGTATTGAACATAAAAGAAAATAACAAGAACAAGAATATTATTTGTTATTTATTTTAATTTTTTGATTTTTTAATGCTACATTCATTTATTTAAAAAAGCTTTGAAAAGAAAAAAAACATAAAAGAGAAAGATTAGCCTTTCTCTAAAAAGATTTTTTTTGAACTAGGGTTAGATCCCTAAACAAATTTGCAGAATAGAGTGATATTTTTTATAGCAAAGAAATAGATTAATTTTTTTTTTTAAATTGATTTTTTACAGACACGTAAATAAGATTTGAATAAAAAACTAAATTATATCCCTTTTATTTGAGGGTTTCTAAAATTTTGCAAAAAAAAATAAAAGATGCATTCAAAATATACAGATTTGAAATTTGAAATAAACAACTTAGAAATCTGTAGATAAAAATATATCCTACACAAAGGTTAGAAAACAAAAAACAACCAAGATTAGACACTTGCTCTTCTTCTCCTTTTTGAGAGTGTCTCCAATGGTGTGCTGAAAAATCTGGTAAACCTTCAACAATATAGCTCACAAGATATTAGTAATACCAAGCTCTGATACCATGAAAGGAAATAGAAAAGAGCAATGGAAAGTATTAATAAAGAGCAATTGTTTGAAGGAAAGAGATTACCAAATAGATTGAAGTAGCCAAACCAAGCACCACCAAAGCAAGAGAGACATAAGAATTTGTTAAGGGAAAAAAACAAGAAAAAACCCCAATATTATGAATGGAGGAAAAATGCCTAAAGAATAATACAAAGAGAGAGAGCTTTAGCCTTTGCTTGCTTGCATGAGTCTTGAAGAATGAGATGAGAGGCACCTCAATAAGTAGAGGTGAGAAGAAGGAGTTAGAATGTAACTCCCAACTCAATGAATGCCACCATTCATCTATGTGTGTGCAAAGTGTCACCTCTTAAGGAGGTGGTTACAAATATTCCTTAATAAAGGAATTAAAAAATAAGTTATCCTCACACATGTGTGAGATGACAAAAAGACAAAAGACTTGTAGGGATTCCTTTGAAATATTCCTACAAGTTAATAAAAAATTACAATTAAAGAATAACCTTTACCAAGTAAAGATTAATCTTCTAACAACAATGAAAGTCACATTAAGTTCTTTAAGGAGATTTATTGAGCCAAAAAACTCCTTAGTAGCATTAATGACATCTTTAGAGACATTTTCCCAACATGACTAAAACATAAAAGGAAATCCATCAAGGCCAGGGGCGTTATTTCCTTCAAAAGAGAAAACCAGTTCTTTGACTTCCGAGGCTGAAGGAATAGCCGTCAACTCCTTGTTCAAATTCTCCATCACCATTCTAGGAATAAATTCTAGAAAAGAATCCACACTCCTTTGATCCTAGACCAGATCATCCTTCAAGAGCTGATAAAAAAACCTAGTCGTCGCTCTTCTAATTTCCTCCTTGTCTTCCAATAGCAAACCATCAGCTCTAATAGAGGAAATATTATTAGATGACTTATTCATAAGAGCCGTAAGATGAAAAAACTTAGAGTTACGGTCTCCAGACTATTGTGACCACGTAAAAAATCTAAAAACCTCCAAGTGGAATGATGTTGGCTTTTTGATAAAATAGATTCCTCAACTAGACTAATGAGTTGGGACCCTATTTTTCTCAAAGAAGCTTGAAAAAATGTTTTGACAACTAGACTTATGATTTGAAAAGTAAATTTTGTTTTGATAATGATGACGTAAAATGTGAGGTTTTTGGGATCTTTCTAAATGACCAACCTAGTCTTTTACCTTCTAACTTGCTTGCATATTTTCAATTTTGTAATATTCTAATGACAATATGTTCTAATGAATTTATGAAAAATGATGCTAAACGATGAAGTGATCAAAACCTAAAAATCTAAAAAAGAGAGCTAAGGGTGTTGAAAGTGCAAGAAATAATGACTAATTCTCTTTTGATTTTTCTAGTAAACAAGTTTGATTATTTGAAATCTGTGAATTTTGACTCTATTTTCTTTACCAAGAAAATTCAACATTCTAAATCACAAATGTGGTGTTTCTTAAATTTTTTGACTACAGTGTAGTCAGTTATAGATACATTGCATCTTTCTTCACTTGTGTCACATAGCGGTTGCAGTTTACAATTTTATTTATTATAAGGCAAATGTCAACTAACAAAGCTGTAGTGTATTACTCAATGAATGTGTTGCACAAACCAACAGATGCATCACACTATTCTACAACATAGATACTCAGTTGTGGTGCAAAATAGACTCTAGGAATCCTGATCTTTTTATTTTTTTGATTTCATAGTTTGGATGAACAATAAAAATGCATAAAATAGTTGATTTGAGAAGTTATTTAATGAATTTTAACTAACTCAATAGTGAAAGGGATATTTCACAAGCTTCCTTCCATAAAGCTTACTATTCAGTTCGAACAAGATATCAATCAATTACAACCTTAAGGAGTAAAGCTACATTTCTTCTCAATAGGCTTACCTCACTCTTGAAAGAGTGATGCAATATATTTCTAATGGAGGGGTAGAATAGGACATACCAAGGTCATGTACCACCTTGGTACTCCTAGCTTTTACAAGAGAATGAACCCTTAAGCCTGATGCCTCAACCATAGACCAAACGTGGTAAGTAACTTGTGGGAATGGTTCACTTCCCATGCACTACTAAGATGAAATGTTTTAGTAAACTTGGATTGGCCTCTAGAGACAAAGGTATGTAATGAAATCATGAACACCAATGGTATACTTTAGACATGAGACACCAAAGTCTCTAGTTTCCCCTAAGTAGCCCATACGATTGCATGAGAGTAGACACACAAGGTATAACTTCACCAGATTTATGCTACTTACTTTTGTTTAAGCATACATTATATAGCCTATTAGTAGACGTGTTTTAGGGCCACCTTGAGTTATCCATTGTGGGATGCATCTAAAAGTAGGCCCCTCTAATATATAAAAAAGGATGACTTGGATGTCTTGATATTTCTCTTCACGCAAGATTGTCGAATGATGCAAGGGGAGAGGATATGTATGCAAGATGTCTCTCTGTTCAAGCATACCAATCACAAAAATCAAATGGGTCTTTTTAAAAACCCAAACAAGGTGTGAGTTGTCTATTCTTTTTAATACCCAAATAAAAATGGCATGTTTTGACACATTGCAAATTTTAACCTAGAAAACAATGGCAATTTGTTCTTGTTCTTTTTAGATGCACCAAAATAAAATGTGAGTCATTCATGTCCATTTTAAAACATTCAAATCAAAGTGTGAGTTTTCTTTTTTATTTTTAAACCCAAATGAAAGATTCGAGTTGTATTGTTTATTTTAAAGAACCAAAGTGAGTTCCTTTTAAAGCACCAAAAATAAATTATGAGTGCTAATCCTCTACTTTGCCAATGATATTAGTAACGCAAAATATTACCCTACTTTTGCAAAGAACAAGACATGAACAAAAAATTAATATACCACTTTTATGTTTTTTTCACTATTCAATTGCGGTTTTGGGAAATGCGGCTGTGTCGCACTGGATACGATGCACTATCAAAAAATCATGGTATATGCATCACTTTTCCAGAAACTTGCAACAAAGAATTTAAAACAGTAGTGATTGTAGCACAGAGATATTTACATGCGATGTTTTTTTTAGCGACTGTGTCGTATGGGATTGTGACTGTAGTATTGTGTCATTTGAGTGCATCACAAAAATCCATGATTATGTCATATTTCTTGTAATTGCATAATTTTCTAAAAGCCCGTACAAATTTTAAAAAACACATTGTTTCACATCAGGTTCACCATTGGTAAGATCAAAAAATGAGGTTTCTATCAACATCAAGCATGAATCTAATCTAAGCAACCACTAAACTTAGGAATTTAAATTCTAATCTCAAATGAAATCTATTCAATGAAGAATGAAAGAAAACATAGAAATGAAAGAAAATGATACCAATTCACCTCCCTTTCCAAGCTATTTTTGATTCACCTTCATTGTCTCTCTCCATTTGTCTCCTTGAATGAGGCTCTCATATTTTATATGTGCTTATATGCTTCAAGCTCAAGAACACTGTTGAATGATAAAGAATGGAAAATATCAAGAATTCATGGTTAGCCAAAAACATGGGAAGAAGGCTTCTTTTATAGAAATGCTTATTTCAAATGAACGATTTGGATGCAAAGATTAGAGATCAAGATCAACGGTCAATGTATGTTGAGAGGAAATAGATTGAGTAATTAATTGGCTCGATTAATCCAATCAAGGGAATTGATTGGATAATTAGTGGGATTGGATTGAATAATTAGTGGAATTGGAATCATTGGTGGAAAGGGATATATTAGTTAGTGGGATTGGAATACTCAATGGACATGATGATCAGTCAGAAAATTAAATTGAATAATTAGTGGATATGATTTGATCAATCAAAATGTGTGAGGATAATTAATTAATTAAACTAATTAATTTTGAGAGGAACACGCAAGATGTAATCAAATTAATAAATAAAGATTTATTTATTAATTGATCATGTTTTTGATATAAAAAGTAACAAAAACAAGGGTGTTGTCCCATTAATACAAGGTGTAGACACCTAAAAATGACCTAGGCTTGCAAGCTTCATTTTTACCACTTTCGTCCTAGCATAATTAAGTCATTTAATTATGTCCTTGGTCCACATTCGACTATTGATTAAATAATTCATAATTATTTAATTAATTCATGTCCTTTTATTCTTCATGATTATTAAATAAATAAATTTTATTTATTTATTAAATACGCCATTAATTGTCTAAGTCTTCCCTTAATTAAATAAATTTCTTAATTTATTTAATTACCCTTTGTCATATATTTCTTCCTGATTATTAAATAAATAAGTTTTATTTATTTATTTAATATGTCACTAACTGTCATAATTAAATGAATTGATTAATTTATTTAATTAATTAATCTTATCTCTAAATTAGATAATTATTAATTATTTAATTGTCAAAATTAATATTCCTCTCATTTAAAATAAATTAAATTATTTAAAATGTCATCACAATCTTAACGACACCACTTTGGTAAATAATTGGAAAATCAATTATTTATTATCTCACAAAATCATTATTTGGAATTAATTTAATTCAAAATGGAAACTAATCTTCCAAAAATCAAGTAATCGGGTAGATTCTTGATTTTCCAAATTTGATCTTCAGTTCAAATCTTATCTTCTTGATTTTTCGAATCTTGCAAATCAGACAATCTTTATCTTCTTCTTTTTCGAAAATCTTTATTTTCTAAATTGATTATCTCATTTATTCTCCACCGTCGATCCAATTATCTGAGATATTATCTTGACCATTCAATTAATGAATTTTCCCTAACCCTAATTAGGGATTCTCAGGTTTAATCTGGACCTCTCATTCTAGGTCTTTCTTAGAATTTAATCTCATCCGTCCACTCAAATTTTTTTTTTCTATAAAAGACAATTTTGCTCATAGTTTCGGGATCCAGTCACTTTTAATATAGGCATTTAGTCATTTTAGCATTGGTAGTCATTATTTTCATTTATCATATTGTCATAGACATAGGCATTATTCTATCAAATCCTTCAACATTTGCATAGGTTAGACATTACTTTAGGTTGCTCGTTTGAAATCTGAGGGCCTCATCCGATTTGCTGCAAACTAGAAGGTGTAACAAAGGTGAACCATGGAAGATGAAGATTTATGGTAACATTGTTCCCTTTATTTTCATGTTTATTTCCTTTGTGCTTTGTTACTTCATGGGATTTTGATGTTTATTGATTTAATAAGCTTACAATCCAATTTTCCATAGATACACAAGGCACCAAAGGCCATCCAGAGTAAGCACATTAACAACACAGTGACAATAGAGAGAACCAAGCCATCACCCATAGCAAGTCATATCAAAAACCAAAAATCAACAGTAAACATAGGATAACCAGAGTCCATCATGTAAGCATGATATAGAGTAGACGAGTCCAAAGACCCCCAGGGGTCAAACCAGATAAACAACATTAACATATAAAAAGTCATAGAGAAATTGACAAAAACAAAAAGACCCAAAGGCCTAATTCTTTTCCTCCCTGCAAGGTTTATCCTGGATAGTAGTTGCCTAATCCACCGTGAGGAACTTGAGAAACTCCTTAAAACCAACATCTTCTTCACCATCATCCACAGACTTGTCCTTATGCAGCAAGCGTAGACTGGTAGCCGACCTGTGCATGACCTTCAGGGAAAAGTGTGACACCTCTTGAACCTTTTTTTCTAGCCTCTCCATCCTCCCTTTCAGCTTGCCAACTTCTTCCCAAACCTACTCTTTTTCATTGTGATCTTCCTGCAAGGGGGATTTTCCCTTATCCGTATTAGAGGCCCGAGGATTAATTTCCATCACATTGGCACTAGTAGGGCCCTTCTTCAGGCTTTCAGACACATGGGAAGCGCTATTCATCGAGACAGATTGGTCTTCCCCACCCGCCACCTTTTTCTCCTAGCTTTCACTGTCACTCCCATTTTCATTATCCAAATCTGAGGCCTCCTTAAGACTTCCCGCCTTGTCCTACTTAAGGACCAGTCTATGAGATCTACGAGGGGTGTTAGCTTCATCAGTGATCTCGATGTCAGAATCAATTTGATGGAGGCAAAATTTAGTTTTCTTAGAGGCTTTAGCCTTAGGTCGTGGGGTAGGGGCAAGACGCTTTTTTTCCTTACCCGTATCCCCTGGGCCCTTGGTAGGGGATGTGCATGGGGAAGGGATTTCAAGGCAGGATTTTTTAGGCATTTTTTCTTACTCAAGCCCGACGTATCTAGAATGCTAGTAGAGGGGGGAGTAGAGGAAACTGGGGTTTCATCAAGAGCAGGGAGAGATGGGACTTCTTGCATAGTGATAGGTCGAGCAGGGCAAAAGGCCATATGAAAATGATAAAGCCTAGACATAATGCCTTGGTGCAGGATAGTATAATTTTTTCCAAAAATTGAGGCTTCATTAAACTCTGCCATAGTGCTATCAAGAGCATGAAACAAGAAAAAAGGAATGGAGATATGCTAGTGATTCCTAAGGTGGTTGAGGAAATTAAAGTGGTAATAGTAGTAGACCCCATACCTTCCTTCCAATGTGAAGTACTTCATGATCACCATACAAACTCTATCCCATGGCTTTGGCAGCACCTCACGGTCAAAGCCACCCCGCAACTTGATAGGTTTCTCCATGCTGCGAAAGAACTGGTTTAGACTAATCTGGTCTGACACCTTCATAGTTTTCTTCCATGTTCGACCACTATTCAGAAGCCCCGTGACTTTGGCAATAACCTCCTCAGAGACTTCAAAGGAAATTCCACTGATGGTAACCCTACCATCCTTCCAAGAGGTGACAAACTTAATAGACAAGCCCTCATCGTGACTAGTCATGGTCTCCATATACTGGGTAATTCCGCCCTCTTTGCAAATGTTCCAAATAGTGGCATCCGCCTTCCACTCGTCACACCTGTCTAGATCCACATGCACTCTGTCCCCACCCATAGAGCCCACACCAAAGTCGCCAACCACCAGAATAGGAAAACCAGGGCACAAGAGTTGGTAATCAATTCTAGAAGCATCAAAAGGGAAAAGGCTGGTGAAAAGTGACCAGAAAAGTCAAAAATGAAGGAAATAAATGCCACATCTCGCAACCCACAAAAAGGCAACAGCTCCCTCGTGCGAATTGCCGATGACACATAAGGGCATGATATCAGCGTAATACTTAGCCGTCTCAAAAAATCTCATAAAATCCACTAACTTAAAAAGTTCAACACAAAAATTTAGGGGGTTCAAAAAATGATGACTCCATCAGTCAGTAGGGTTAGAAAGATTCACCATACCATCAGCCCACAAGAGGTTGTACATACCGTTGGATAAACACATGATATCCATCACCTCATATAACAGCCAATTATTCAAAATCATGCTCCCGCCAAAAGTACTAACCAAAGTTAGTAGGAGCCCAGCTAATATAATTAAGCACCTTCTAGGAATCAAAATTTAGATGTTTAAGATCATCCCTTAAACACACCAAAGCTGAGGGGGGAAAAAAATCCACTTTTCGCCAACACTGAAGCCCTTCAATATCAAGACTCGTCGCCACCATGCTGTCAACAATCGCATTCCCCTCTCTAAAGACATGCTGAATAGAAAAGTCTTGAAGAACAATTAGGAGTGAGAAAATGTCCTCCATAATACCTTTTAGAGACCACCCCTCCTTCATCATGCCTTTAGTGGCTTCCACAATTAGCATCGAGTCACCTTCGATTTCCATGGTCTTGACACTGAGTGATAGCGCAATCTTAAGACCCCAAAGGAGAGGCATGCCTTCAGCCTGGTTGCTAGTATGATCTTTCAATCTCCCAACATAGGTATCCACCAGGTAGTCGATATGATCCTTGATAATACCTCCTCCGACTGTCGTCCCTCCCCTAGCCGCCCCATCAAAATTAAGATTAACCCAAGGCGGCGTAGGGGTTCTCCATCTAGTATGCTTCCTAATGATCATTTTGGAATTATCAAATCTCTGGAACTCACTAGGAAAATTCCAAATGGTAGCTATGCTTCTATCCCAAGCAGTTGGGGGATTACTAGGCGTCTTCCATTTGCATGTCGAAATGTTATCCAGGAGAAGCTTATTAAGGATTATTAGCAGACCTTCCACATTGTTCACCATTTCTCTGAAAATCCTGTTATTCCTTTCTTTCCACAAGCACCAACAAATGTGAGGTGGAATAAGTTGCCAGAGTAGTTGATTAATGGATTATTGGAGGGGCATTTCCAATTTAAGATGAATTGGTGAATATCTCTATCAAAAACCCAAGAGATATTCAACCTTTGTAAAACATTCTGCCAGACTTGGGCAACAAACTGGCAGTGGATAAAAAGATGTTAGATGGTTTCTTCTTCCCTTCTGCAAAGAGTACACCAATTAGGGAATTGAAAGCCCCTCTTGACAAGGTTATCAATAGTTAAAATTTTCCCATGGATGGAAGTCCACCAAAAGAAATTTATTTTAGGGATGAGCTGATGAATCCACACCTTCTTCCAACACTTCTCATCACCACCAAACCTAAGTAACAATTGATAAGCAAACTTAACAATGAACTCCCTTGAGTGGTTCTTTATGCATAAAATTATGTCCTCCTTGGGAAATAAAGGGAGTCTAACTGTATTCAAAAGCTCTTGGAGCTCCGCAACCTTTGGCAGAAGGTTAGGCCAATGTAAGAAAGACAACTTGAGAATTTTCCATCTAGCTCTGGGTGAGGTATAATAAGAAATATAGGTACCAATGAGGTCTTTAGCGTGTTCCCTCACTATATTAAAATGACTATTAGCAAGGGGTCTACTCCCAATCCAGCTGTCCTCCCAGAACCTAATTGATCTCCCATTACCAATTTTCCATCTGACCCCTTCCTTCAAGAGGGATCTACTCTTAAGAATATTGTTCCAAATTTTAGAGCCTGGAGGGAGACCAACCAGGTCCAAAGCTCTAAAAAATGTCTTTGATTAAGGTATTTAGCCTTCATTATTCTGTACCATTCAGCCCTTTCTTGCACCAGACTCCAACCAATCTTGGCAATAAGGGCTTTGTTCAGATTAGTAATCTTCCTAATCCCCAGGCCCCCTTGACATTTGGGATGACAGAAAATGTCCCAATTCACCAAGGCTAGTCTTTTCTTCTCCTCCACTCCCATCCAGAGAAAGGATCTTTGAATTCTTTCCAACTTTTCAGCCATGGAGCCTAAAATTCTAAAGAGAGAGAAAGTAGACCGGAATTCCTTGAAGGGAGGCCTTAAGAAGTTGGAGTTTACCAACATTACTAAGAAGTTGGCCTTTCCAACTAGCAAGTTTCTTTTGCATTCTCTCCAAAATACTATTCCAAAAGTTGTGTGACACATCCTTAACAGTAAGCGGTAGGCCCAAGACAACCTAGGATGGATAAAATCTTAGCTTGGAGATCAGTTCTAGTGTTGAAGAAATAGACACTGCTTTTGTTACAATTTATGCATTGACTAGAAACACAAGCATAATCCTGAAGGAGGCATTTCCATTCTCTGGCTTCAATCACAGAGGACTTTCCAAAAATAAACGTATCATCAACAAACTGTTGGAGAACATAGGGGGGTAGGGAGGAGGTAGCTTTAATCCCCTGAATTTTCCCTAAGTTGAGCAAGGATAGAAAGTTCCTACCTAGAACCTCAGCCACCATAATGAATAGGTAGGGAGAAAGGGGATCCCCCTACCTAAGCCCTTTTCCTTCCTTAAAGAAACCCCAAGGAATCCCATTGACTAGCACTGAATACTGAATAGATTCCACACTCTCTCTAATGATACCAATCACTCTATCATTAAAGACAAACTTAGCAAGGACTGAATACAAAAACTTCCATCTAACCCTATCATAGGCTTTAGAAATGTTAAGTTTAAAAGCCATACCTTGGTTCTTGATTTTCTCCATAGAATGAATTATTTCATGGGTCATAATAGCAACATCCAGGATTTGACTTCCTGGCACGAACCCATTTTGACATCTACTAATAATTTTGTCTAATAAAGGCTTCAATCAGTTGACAAGGACTTTGGAGAAAATCTTGTAGATAGTGTTACAAAGACTTATAGGTCTGAAGTCAGTCATGTGCTTAGGATATTGCACTTTAGGAACTAGCACAATAAAAGTATTGTTTAATTTCTTTAACAATTTACAAGTCCTAAAGAAATCTTTAACAACCATGGTAATATCATAGTTGACAATGTCCCAATATTCTTGAAAGAAATCTAGGGGGAAACCATCCATTCCTGGACCTTTGTAGGCTCCCATAGCAAACACAATAGTCTGAACCTCTTCCTTGGTCACAGGGGCACAAAGTTGGAGATTGTCGTGCTCACTAATACCATGCGAGAGGTGTCCCAAGAGCCTCGCCTGAAGCTCATCAAAGGGGGAAATACCAGTATCAGAGTAGATCTATTTATAATACTGTTCAACAACCTCTCCAATTTTGTCAGCCTGCTTGACTTCCTGATTAGCATCATTCATCAAACACTTGATAGTATTCCTCTTCTTATGTCTGCTAGCTGTCCTATGGAAAAAGGAAGAGTTCCTGTCACCCTCCTTCAGCCATTGGACCCTTGATCTCTGCTTCCAATATATTTATTCTTTACTTAAAATATCCTTCCACTTTTTCCTCTAGTTTTCTTCTTCAACATGTACAGGTTGCTGAGAATGGCCCAAGGCCATAAGATTTTGGAACCCCTCAAGCTTGTCCTTGATCATCTTTTTAGTTTTGAAGAAGTCACCAAAAGTCACCTTGGACCAACCTTTGGCTTCTTTTCTAATAAACTCCAGTTTTTGGGATATTCTATACATTGTCGAGCCTTGAACAGGGTGGCTCCACCAAGTCTCAATGTATTTTCTAAAATCTTGGTGAGACATCCGCATTATCTCAAATCTAAAAGGGTGTGGGCCCAAAAACGGTTTGTCCGACCACTAAAGGATGATAGGATTATGATCAGAGACAGTCCTAGGGAGGGAGGCAAGGGAGGCATTGCATCCAAGGTCCCAACCGGCTGAGACAAGGACCCTATCCAACTGAACCTGAATAAGTTGAATGCCCTTTCTATTGTTTGACCACGTGAAAGGATTGACCTTTAACTCCAAGTTAAACAATCCATAAATGTTAATGAATTCAGCCAGATCATGTTGAGTGAATATTGGAGAATTAAATAATTAATTTAATTATTTAATCTAAAAGTGGAAAAATGGTTTAATTAAATTATTTGTAGTAATTAATTAATACGAAAAGGGTGTTTGATGTTAATTAAATAATTAATGATAACTGTTTAATTAAAAGAGAAGAATAGGTAAAGTTAGTGAAATAATTAAATAAATAATTTTTATTTAATTAATCTAGAAGAATAATGTTTAATTAGGACATTATTAAATAAATAAGATTTATTTAATTGGTTAGGGAGAATAAGAATAATCAAGACTTTATTAAATAAATAAGGTTTATTTAATTAGTCAAAAATGATGATTGAGGATGAATTAATTAAATAATGTTAATTTACTTAAATAATAGTAGAATACAAAGAATGATAATAATTAAATAATAATGCATTATTTAATCATTTTAGTCAAAAAGTGTTGTTCACAGGTCATGACAATTTCGGGTATCTATAGTTACCTTTGGAGTACTCATTGGTTTACAATCTTCATATCAAACTTCTTTAGCATTTCCTTAACATACTTTGCTTGAGAGATAAAAATGACATTATCTGACTGTGAAATTTGTAACTTCCAAGAAAGAATGACAACTCACCTAGCATAGACATTTCAAATTCCTTTTTCATTTCCTTAGCAAAATTCTTACATATTTTATCATTACCTCCAAATATTGTATCATCAACATATACCACAATAATTATAATCCTTTCATCATCTACTTTGATGTAAAAATTGGTATATGTGGTTCCTTTCTTGAATCCTTGCTGAAATAGGTACTTTTCCAACCTTGCATACCAAGCCTTGAGGGCTTGCTTGAGACCATACAAATCCTTCTTAAGTTTGTAGACCATTTTTGGATATGTTGATAGCTGAAATCCATTAGACTATTCTATGTATACCTTATCTTCTAATTCACCATTTAGGAAGGTAGATTTCACATCCATCTGATAAACTCTGAAGTTCTTGTGAACAACAAATGCAAGAAATTTTTTTATGGCCTCCATTCTTGCCACTTGAGAAAATGTTTATTCAAAGTCAAGTCCTTCCACTTGTGAATAGAATTTGCATACTAGTCTTTCTTTGTTTCTCACAACTTCTCCATCTTCATTCAATTTGTTCTTGAATACCCACTTTTTTCCTATTACATTCTTTTCTATAGGCCTTTGAACCATTTCCCAAGTCTGATTTTTTTCAATTTTATTTAGCTCTTCTTCCATAGATTGAATCCATCCTTCATCTTTGCTAGCATCAACAAAAGTCTTTGGCTCAATTCTTGACAGCTAAGAAAAGTTCACCTATTCATTTGATTTTGCAAACCTTCTTCCTGTCTGCACTTCTTCATTCTTGTCTCCAATGATCTAATCTTATCTATGATCCCTTTGAACATACTTGGCAGGAGTATTGGGGACTTTTTCTTGACCTTCCTCCTTTTCAAAAACTTCTTTTTCTTCCTATATTTAGGTAGATTCAACAATCCATGTTCAATCTTCTTGTTCATGTTTATTATGATGAAATCTTCATCCACTCTAACATTTTCACTTTCAACTCCCTTCCTTAATATTTTATTGTAGCATTTATAGGATTTGCTTTTGGTTAAATACCCAAGAAATATTCCTTCATCTGATCTTGAATCAAACTTTCCCAATCCTTCTTCATCTCTCTTGATGAAGCATTTGCTTCCAAATATTATGAAATATGTGATAGTAGTTGGTCTCCCATGCCAAAGCTCATAGGGATTTTTGGTGCTATCCACCCTTATTTGACCTCTATTAAGGATATAGAAAAAAATATGAATTGCTTCCTTCCAATACAAATCAAGTAATTTAGCTTCATTCGAATTTTTTTTGGCCACCTCTTGAACAATTTTATTCATCCTTTCCACTACTCCATTCTATTGAGGAGTTCTAGCAACAAAATAATGTCTCTTTATCCCATGTTCTTCACAAAATTCTTCAAACTCACATGATGTGAATTCACCACCTCTATTTGACCTCAAACACTTGATTCTAGCATTCATTTCATTCTCAACCATTGATTTAAAGATCTTAAATCTACTGAAGGCTTATGATTTTTCCTTTAAGAATGTAACCCATGTCATTCTAGAGAAATCATCAATAAGTAACATGAAATACCTTTCACCTTGAAGACTCCTTGTTTTGGTAGGTCTACATAGATCCATATGAATTGGATCCATAGGTCAAGTAGTAGAATACTCCTTAGTTTTGAACCTTATCCTTGTATGCTTCCCAATCTAACATTCTCTGCACATGGTACTTGTAGGCTTGACAATCCTTGGCATGTCTCTCACTCCATGCATGGATGTGATATTTGCAAGGTTATCAAAGTTGATGTGTCCCATCATTTTATACCACAACTAACATTCATTTATTTGTCCCAAAGGACAACTTCCATTCACACCCTTAAGGTTGTATAGGTTTCGTTTAGTCCTTGAACCTTCTGCCACTAATCTTCTAGACTTTGTTTTCCTAATTTCACACACTTGCTCATTAAATAAGAGACTGTATCCTTTTTTTCACATATAACTTACACTGAGAAGATTGTGCTTGAGACCTTCAACATAGAAAACATCCTTAGTCTTAGACTTTCCATCAATGCTTATAGTTCCTTTTCCAAAAATCTTTACTAATGAGTTATCTCCAAACTTTACTAAATCACCATCCCATTTAACCAACTTGATGAACTTGCTTTTGTCACCAGTCATGTGACTTGAGCACCCACTATCAATTATCTAGATATTTTATATTCCCTAAGCATGAAATGTTGTTTGAAATTTCGTTAAATTTTCTTTGCTTGATTCCTTGACTTGCTTAACATAATCTACATTTTAAAAATTTTATTTTGCAAAATCACTTTTACAAAATTTTATTGTATGCCCAATATTTTTGCATATTTGACATGTCACATTAACATCTACTAGAGGGGAAAGAGAATTTCTAATAAAAAAAATTCTTTCATTCATTTCAAATTTTCACTCTATAGCTTTATGTTCTTTAGGTCTGGTATCAAATTCTTGACCTTCGAACATAGCTTTCTCCAACTCCTTTTTGAGTGACAAGATCTTCTTCTCAATCTTTTTAAATTCTCTTATTTTGGCTTCAATCAAGGCCTTTTTCCTTTTGTTTTGTTTCCTTGCACAATCAAGATCTTCAAGAGTATAGACAAGTTTTCCTTCAAAATCAATTTCACCTTCTTCTTCATTGATAGATTTTATTGAACTTCTAGGGATCATAAAGGTCATGAAAAGGGATTCATCTACATCATCTTATGAAGTACAATGGTCTCCTTTATTTAAGGAGCAGTATTCTTCTCTAGAGAGAAGGTTCTTCTTGAAATTATTTTTTTTGAAATCATTGTGGTGGAACCCCTAAAAATGCTTTGTGTTCCACTTATAAATTTTGCAAAAATTTGGTTATTTTCATGTCCTAGGGCTTAGGGTTTCACCTATTATCATGCCTTATGGTTTTTGAGTTGCTAAAACCCTTTCCAAAAAATCTTAACTCCAAATCCTCTACAATTGTTATGTTTCATAGTTGACATTTTATCACCAGTTCATAGTCATTTAAGTCATGTCTTATGCCTTTATGTCCATTTGTTTACTAGCTTCTTTGTCCTAGAAATTCTAATCGTTACCCACCGCTTTATTAGAAGTATTGTCTTATGTTATGTGGGTTCATAATCCTTGAAATATCATCTTGGGTCATGGTTTCAAATTTTAATAATTCCATCATTCTCTTAAGAATAAATAATCTTATGCAAGCCATCGGATATGCAAGATCAAATCTTGACCACTCCCCACACCCCCGCTCACTTTTATTTCTCATTAAAATAATCTTACAGGCCAACGGGTGAGTGCCAAGTGTCTTCCTGTAGTGGCAGGCCCAAAGTCTCTCAAAGTTAGTAAGTGACAGTTTGAAGTGAATCAACAACAAATATTGGATGACATGGGTCAATCTTGACCACTCCCTACCATCCCGTGGGGGACCTACCTTAGCCTCTCATCTCTCAGCAGGGAAGTGAGAGCGCCATGTGGAATCATCTCAGTTGCAAAAGAAACATTAGAAAAGGGGAAATATTAATGAAATATTTTTTTTTCTGTAGGGGTATAAATGATGAAATTTGTGCTACTAATGGGATTTTCAAAATATGTCTTTTAAATTCAAGTGAGATCTTTAAATCTTGGTGGTTGGTTAGATCTGAGAGTTATGTGCATGGGTAGGTGGTCTAATGGTAAATCATGCACATGATGAAGGCTTGATATTTAATTAGAGCCCTTCCCCATCTCCCCCCTACTAAAAGTTGCAAGTGGGTTAAGGCCAACAAGGAAGTAGGGAGGTTGTCACATAGGGTTTTCCTCAGCGATTAATAGATGATGGAGCCCATGGATAGGTTGGAGGCTTTTCCACATGATTTATTCTGAATGGGTAAAAGCAAACGACTGCTTATAGACAAATTTTTAAAATACTGTTGACTCAATATAGATTGTTTGTCAATCCATCTCAATGCATGATCAATGACCAGGTTTCAAACTTGTGTGGTTGGTTGTTAGTTCACTTGAGCGAGATTTATTTTGAACATTAATGGTAGAGATGCTCCAGTCATTTGACATAAAGAGGATTGTCGACCATTTTCTTTCACAATTGCAATCATTGAGAGCTGAAGAATTGGTCTAGAGCCAGAGAAGAAGGCATGAAGAGCTTGGGTGAAAAGTTGCATAGGCATTGAAGAAAATTTTCTTAGGTAAGTAGGTATCAACACCTCTCTATGTTAACTGTGCATAAATTAGCTAGTTTGGGAAATTGTTGAAAGTTCTGTAAGCTTTTGATGCTTAGGGTTTGCAAGGGTTTTGTTATTTGAAAATTCCATTGAGTTGGTAAGAATTGTGCATGGTCTGGGAGGGTTTTCATTCTACAAGTTTTTTTTGAGAGCATAAACCAGTGAGACTCTTCTATTAGTGAAAATTCATAAACCCTAGATCTGTTATACTAAGAAAATGAGTGAACCTAGTGAATCATCCGCCCAACCAAAGAGGAAACCCAAATAGAAGAGGGTTAAGAGGCCTAAAACCCAGGATGTTATATCTACACCTAAGCCAAATGTACCTAAGAAATCTGTGAAGCCAAAGGAAGAGAAGAAAAAAATTTCCATGGAGGGTGAAGCCAAGGGTATTACTGAAGATGGCTACATGACAAATGTGTTGGCTAGGCACAGAAGGGATGGTAACGATGATAAGGCTGGTCAGTCTAAGAAGAAAAAGAAGAAGGATAAGGACCACAAGGCTTATGATTCTTATATGGGGGAACTTGATGTTTCCATCGAAGATGAGGCAAATTATATGAGTGATAAGGAACAAGATGATCCAAAATATTCCCAATATCTTCTTACAATTGTAGGTCTAGAAGACTCTGATGATGGCGAGATAAATTCTTGAGTTTCAACAAAATCACGAAGGGGACATGCATACTCTGATTCTGAAGATGATGAACCATTGCAAAAATAGAGTCCTGGTTTAGAGTTTTTGTCTTAGAGGCTGATGTGGATGAGAGGTTTTGATGCTAGTACAACAATGAAAGATGTCTTTTGGAAGGAAAGTAAATATTCTTTAGCAAGTGGAAAGGGTTTTTGTCTTATATGTTTTCCCCCTCTCATCAAAAGATGCAAATATAACCACTTGGGGATTTTTGAAATTGAAATGCAAATGAATGTTAAATGTAAAATGTGACTAAAGTTGTAATTTGGCCCAAAGCTTGTTGGTCCTTGTTTCTATAAATGGGAATTCAAGGCCAATTAAATGAGTCTTTTGATGGTTATGTAGTCGAGCTCGTGTAAGAGAAATTTTGTAAATTCAAGCACAGAGGAATAGAGTAGTTCTGAGTCTTAGGTGTGAATTCTAACTTGTAATAGGAATAATAGTTTTATGACAACAATGGCATATGAATGAAAGTTGTCAATTTTGGAATAGTTTCTCTCCCATATATTTTATTGCACAAATTATAAATTAAATACTCAATGATCTTTTACTTGTCTTCAATCTCTTTGGTTGAATGTATGGTTTTGCTTCTTCTTTAGTTCAAAGAACTAATTAAATGCTTTAATGAAATCATAGATCTGTGTGATGGAGTATAAGGATTACTAAGTAGTTTGTGTTCTAGATATCTTGAGTTGTTTATTGCAAATCAATATAATAATAGTCTTTAAATGATTGGTTTAATTGTTAATGTATTACAATTTGTTACAAATATGAGTCTGTCACCCATGGATAAAGCACTATTCTATTAATTTGGTCATCTTTGAAGTTAGTTGAGCTGGTCTTTCCTGCCAAAGAACAAATGAATATTGAAAACTACCTACACATTATAAATTTTTGCAAAGTTATATGAAAATCACCCATTCCTTGCTTTAGATAGTAATTTGCTAAAGGATCAGCCAAATTCTTGAAGAATTTTGTCTATTTGTAGTTGGTAGGAATGTATCTATTTAAAACAATGTTCATGATAAAATGGAACAAGAGTATCATCTGAACATTGTCAAGATTACCCTCCTAGGTCTCACAAAGCCCAAAGTGCAAAGGTAAACAAGCTTCTACCTGGTCATTTTCCAATCCTCACCTTTGTTGATCATTGATTTATGGAAAATTCATAGGCATCTAGTGAGATTAAGTTTAGTTCTTAAAAAATAACCAACAGATTGGCGACTCTTCTAGGGAAATTGCTAGTTCGAAGTCGCTAGGTCAGATTTGGTACAGTTAGAGTCAAGTATTTTATTTTTCTTCACTGTATGAAGAACAATTTGCCTACATTCTTATCAACAAGTCAAATCCAATTTTATACATAAAATTTTGGCCCCATTTTCCCTTTCATACCGCGTTATGTTCAAAGTATTCTTTGAAATTGTGAGTGCATCTCCAAAGTATACCCAAATTTTATTCCCCAACATTGTGGGTGGTGACTTTGAAGTCTCTTGTGCCAGTGCAATGCTTGAATTTTTAGAAGAGAAAGAGAAGGATAATTATGAAGAGAAGTCTAAAAATATGCATGGGACTAGAAGTAGAATGGAGAAGAATCTGAAGCAAAAGCTAGAATCTGAGCTACCTAAAAGCAAGAAGGGCTCCTGGATAAAGAAGAATGATGAAGTAGGTAAGTCCACTTAATAGCCTACTAGTACACCTAATTTAGATGTAATTGTTGATAATATAAATGTAAATGAGGATGCATTTGGATTTTATATGCCTAATCCCAATGAGCAAGGTTTACCTACTAATGAAAATCTTGAGGGCCATTATGGGATGTCACAAGAAGAAGAAAGGTTGGAATTCTGGGAAAAGGATAATAAACTTTGAGGCAAATGAACCACTGTTGGAGACAAATCTATTTTTAATTTTGGTAATTTTAAACCAAGGAGTAAGTACCATAGTATTGCTTCACACCATTCTCCCTCGAGAGAAGAAACAAATCTTACTTATTATACTCCTGAACCTAGTAAGTCAAATCTTATATTAGAAGATGAAGATGATATAGATAAGGATATGGAAGATTTAGAGGAAGGATAACTTAGACTCAAGGAATTGGAGGAAAAGAAAGCAAGGGAGTTTGTAGAGAGGAAGGAAAAGGAGTTGCAAGAGAAATAATTGAAAGAAAAGGAAGAGAGGATCAGGGCGAAAACATTGGAGAGAGATGCTCGAAGGAAAATAATTGAAAAGATAAAAAAAAACAAACTCCTTAGGTTCCTCCTAAATCTGCTAAAATAACTCCTAATCCTTCTACTGTTGTTAACAAACCTATGGATCATGGGAAGAAACCCATGGATCAACCCAAGAAAACCATTCCTAATACTAATGCTAATAAAAATACAAATAAAAATACTTCATCCAATAATGCTTCCACCAACAATGATAAGACTAGTTCTGATCCATCAAATACACCTCCTAACCCTAAGATCTTGAGATTGCAACTGGAAAATGAGAAGTTGCAACAAGAATTGAAGAAAGTTGAAATTAAGGCTGCAAACACATAGATTTCAAGGAAAATCTCATTCCTTAAGATCTTGATGATTGATCTAGTGGCTTTGAGCTCTAGAAACACTGATCTTAAACCCCCTAAGACCAAGTCAAATGAAGACACTCCTAGTGGGAGTGATGGTGGAGATTAGCATGGTGGTGGCGAAGGAAATAATAAGAATGAAAACTCCTATTCTGAAGAGGGAGAGGGAAGTGGTGGAGGTAAAAAGAAAAGAAGAGGTGGCGGTAATGATGGAGATGGAGATAGTAAGGGAAAAAAGTAATATGGTAAGCAAGAAGATAATGAGCCTAGAGATAATCATAGAGACCAAAATGCTAGGAGGCCAATGCAAGTGGAAAGATATCAACAATTGTGATTTACAAGAATTCCTAGTTATCCTAACCAATTCCTTGAAGATGTCAGGCCTGCCTTGGTAAAGTTCTCTAGAAATAATGCCTTAGCGGTGAGGAACACCTCAAAGAATTTGCTAATGTCATGGATGAATTTGAAGTGGAGGCTGAGGATTCGATGATGAAGCTTTTCATGAAGTTACTTACTGAAGATGCTAGAGAATGGTATATAGGTCTACCTATTGAGAGTATTGGTTCTTGGGAAGAGTTCAAGAGTCTATTCAAATAACAGTATGGTGACAAGAATGATTCAAGGTTTCTTCTAAATCAATTTAACAACATTTCTAAGGGCTCAAATGAAGTAATAGCTGACTTCAATGTAAGGTTTCAAAATTTCATGAATAGATTACCTCCTCATTTAAGATTAAATGATAGTGTATGCTTACTGAACTATTAGAACACATTTGATGCAAAAATGAGATATCATGTATTGGATAAGAATATTCAAACATTAAGAGAATCTTTTGAGATGGAAATCCACATTGACAATATCAATAGAGCAACTAGAAAGGTTGAAAGGAGAGATGATGTGAAAATCCTCAAGAATACTAAGAGAGAGGATAAAAAACTCTATCTCTAATGAAGCTTCACTTGAGGATAAGATTGAATTTTTTTTTAGTACTATGAAAAACCTAAGTTATAGACTTGCAAGGCAATAGAAAGGTATTTCTAATGAAAAGAAAAACTTACAAAAGAATGAGAGACCTCCTTGGTTGCAAGATCATCCATATAATACTAATTGGCATAATGGAAAGCCAATCCCCAACAATCAAAAGAATGCTCAAAACAAAGTTCCTCTAAATCTTTTGTAGAAAAACTCAATCAACTTTGTTGATGAAGCACCTTGGTGTGTTATTTTTTAGTTGCCTCATTCTTTTCAAATATGTTCTATTGCAAGGTAGTTTGAGGAAGAGAAAGCTCAATTAGATGACTATGAGCCAATGGAAGTGAATGATGTAGAGGTTCTTGCACTTATGCATAGATCAGATTTTGCTGCTAATGATTGTTCTTCAGATGAAGAATCACACAAAGTGGATGTTGATTGTCAAAGGAAAAGATCAGACTCCCATCATCAAAAAATATTCCTTGATGAAGATGAAGAGGTTGAAGGAATGTGTGCCATGGAAATAGATGACATCGATGTGTGATTGAGATGACCTTCTGATGAAGAGTACAAGCAAATGACAACTGAATTGGTAGAGAATGCCAAGAATACTCACAACTTGAGAAGTAGATGAAAAACCATTTATCTATTTTCTCATCCGCCAACATTCAGAACCGGCATTGAAAACAAACCATTCCTTCAACCTCTTGATGAAGATGAAGAGGTTGAAGGAATGTGTGCCATGGAAATAGATGACATTGATGTGTGCTTGAGATGACCTTCTGATGAAGAGTACAAGCAAATGACAACTGAATTGGTAGAGAACGCCAAGAATACTCACAACTTGAGAAGTAGAGTTGTTAATTACGATCAGGGTAAGCCTGGTAGTATGTTCATGAAGGAACAAAGTATACAAAATCATGGAAATAAATTAGAAGAATCAGCCAAGTCTAAGAAAGGAGAATTCAAGACTAAGGAAAGTAAGGGACAACAAATTTGGGCTAGGAAGCATACCACAACCAAGAAACCTGATGAAGTGGTTTTCTCAATTGCAAAAGTTAAAAATTAGAAGTCAGGAGCTAATTCAGACAAGAAACATGAGAAGAAAGAGATTGAAAAGAAGTCTCAGTAGAAAAAGGTTCAGGTTGAAGAAGAGAGTGTAGTTCCTTATGAACTGCTAAAGTACAATCCAGTTGATATGTTTCAGCATTTGTCTCAATTGAAGGTGACTATCCCTTTAATGGAGATGATGAGAATTGATGAGTATAAGCAGAAGGAAGTGGCCCTCATCAATGGTACCACTAAGTCCTATGAAGAAAATAAGGTGACTACTTAGCTTGAAGTGAGTGGAAATCAAGTTAGTGATGGGATGATGCAGGGAGATATTGGTGAGAACCCTAAGATTTACTTTGGTAGCACTATCACAGCTTGTCCTAATAACATTGACCCATTCTATGTAACTCTTATTGTTGATGGAAAACTCTTGAAGAATTGTATGATTGATTTAGGAGCATCATCCAATATCATGCCTATGGAGATAATGAAAGAAATCAGACTAAAATTAAATTGTGCATATGGCAAGTGTTATTCCATAGACTCTAGAGAAATTCTAGTTATTGGGGTCATCTAGGATGTTCCATGCCGATTAGATGCTTTCCATGACAAGGAGTTTGTCATGAATATAGTTGTGTGGAAATCCCACCAAACTATGGCATGTTGCTATCAAGGAAGTGGAGTGCATCCATGGGAGGTAATATGCAATGTGAAATGTCCTTTGCAACTTTTCCCATCAAAGGAAAGGATATCAAACTTGTGAGGGAAGCAAGAGCTCCACATATCATTGATTTTTTGGAACATACAAATAGGATTCATTTTGTAGACATTGGTATGGACAATTTCAGAATTGAAGAGTTACAAGAAGAGGAGGAAAAGCAACTTGCACCACTGGAGTAAGAAGTAACAGAATAGGTAAATAATGATGATCTTTGGAATATGAGGTTTGATGGAGTTTTCTCGAAGGATCGAGCTGGTCTAGGGGTAATACTCATTTCCCCCAGTGGTAAGACCTTCAAGTTTTCATTTCAATTATTGTTTTCTTGCAGAAACAATGTAACTAAGTATGAAGCCTTGTTACTAGGGTTGAGGTTAGCTACAAAACATGGTACTAAGAAATTTATCGTCATTGGAGACTCAAAACTTGTTGTTTCTCAAGTAAGAGAAAATTATGCATCAAAGAATACCAAACTGAGGTAGTATAAATATGTTGTGTGTGATTCTATTGAGTAGTTTGATGCATTCAACATTAATTGGTTTGATAGGGGTAACAATAGGGTAGCAGATTTACTTTCTAACATTTCCCTCTTACCAAATGTTATGACATTTGTTGGCATTTCAAAGGTTGAAGTGCAAGTTAGACCTTCAGTTCCTAATAACGTAAAGAATTGGTAGGTGTTTAATGATGATGATAACATTTTGAGATTCCTGCAATGCATTGATGAATATGAGGGTCAAGAAATTGATTTTGGAGCCTTTTTGGAAGATGTGGATGGTAAGGAAACTATATTTGGGAATGAAATTATCTAGTTGAAGACCAACAAAATTCCCAAAGGATTGGTTGCATTAGAAAGGGTGTTTGATGACCTTGATAGGAGTAATGCAAAGTAAACATCTACACATAAAGAATATTTGGAAGAAATTAATCTTGGAACAACAAATGCTCCAAAGAAGGTCTACATTGCGAAGAAGATGAAACCTCAGGTTAGAGAAATGTTGATTGCATTATTGAGAAAATATATACATGTGTTTTCATGGTCATATGATGATATGAAGGCATATAGAGAAGAGATCTTTCAACATGGGATACCTTTGAAACCAAATGCTAAGCCCTTCAGGCAAAATCAAAGGCCAATTAATCCCACTTTGCAACCCAAGGTGCATGAGGAACTTATTAAGTTGAGGGATGCTAGGATTATTGATCCTATTAGGCATTCTACTTGGGTTTCTAATTTGGTCCTAGTCAGGAAGAAAAATGGTGACATTAGAATTTATGTAGACTTCAAAAATTTGAATTTATCATCATTAAAGGATAATTATCATTTTCCAAACATGGAAGCCATGTTACAAAAGGTAACTAGTTATGAGCTATTATCTATGATGGATGGATTCTCTGGTTACAATCAAATAGTTTTCAAGAATCTGAGCAATATAAAAGAACTTTCACCACTCCATGGGGCACTTATGTCTATTTTAGGATGCAATTTGGATTAAAAAATGTCGGGGCTACATTTCAGAGAGCCATGGATGTGGCATTTTTTATATTTCATAAACATATTTCTACCAGTGTATCAAGATGACCTGATTACATACAGTAAAAAAGAGGAAGATCATTGTATGCATTTGAAGAAATTGTTCAAGAAAGCAATTGAGTATGTGATTTATTTAAATCCTAAAAAATGTGTGTTTGGAGTGAATGAAGACAAGCTATTGGGCCACATTGTGTCTAAGGATGGGATAAGGATTGATCCTGAGAGAGTGGCTACCATAGATAAAATTCCACAACCAAAGAAAGCAAAAGGTATCCAATCAGTTTTTGGTCAAATCAATTTCTTGAGAAGGTTTGTCACTAATTTTACTGAGATCACAAGACCTATCTATAATATGTTAAAGAAGGGAGAAAAGGTGGTTTGGAGTGAGGTGCCTAGTCAGGCATTCAAGAGCATAAAGCAGGCTATCAAAGAGGCTACAGTGTTAAAATATCTCAAATTTTTTAAACCAATGCATATCTTCTCTTTTGCTTCTTTCCATGCTATTGTTGTTGTGTTGCTGCAGAAAAATGATGAAGTCTTTGAGCAACCTATTGTGTTCTTTAGTAAGTCTTTGCAAGCCACAAAACTTAAATATGACATGATTGAGAAGAAAGCATATACTTTAGTCAAGGCTATAAAGAATTTCAAAACCTACTTAATGGAAGCTATAGTCATAGCCTTTGTGCCAAGTGCTATAGTGAAGGACATCTTCACTCAACAAGAAACTACAAGTAGGAGGTTTAGATGGATCAAAAGGATCCAAGAGTTTAACATTGATGCTCAAATTACCAAGTTAGTGAGAGGAAAAGGTCTAGCTAGGCTAATGGCTGAGACTAACTTGGAGGAAAATCAAGTAAATCAAGTTGAGAGTATTGATGTTGCACCTATCTATGATATGCAGACTTGTGGTTGGTATAGGAGAATTGTTCAATACTTGAAAACCATGCAATTCCCAAAAGGTATGGTTGAAAATGAGAAGAGAACTTTAAAATTACACGCCATTAAGTATGTTATTATCGATAATGAACTCTGGTGGAAAAGCCCAGATGGTGTGTTGCTCAAATGTGTGGATGGAAAGCAAGCGTTAGATATTTTGCAAGAAATGCATAGTGGAGTGTGTGGTGGCCATTACATGGCTAAAACAACCACCCATAAGATTTTGAGAGTAGGATTTTGGTGGCCCACTATTTTTAAAGATGCCCACAAGTTTGTTAAGATTTGTGATGCTTTCCAAAGATTTACAGGGAAGTTGAAGTTCTTAGGAAGTTTTTCACTCAGGCCCCTTTTCAATAGTGGGGTTTAGACTTCATTGGTGAGATATCAGACAAATCTAGTGGGGGTATTCTTGGATACTTGTTGCAACTGACTATTTCACAAAGTGGGTGGAAGTAATCCCCACAAAGAAGGAAACAAATAAATTTGTGATAGACTTCATGATGAACAACATTCTAATTAGATTTGGAGTTCTAGAGAAGATCATTTCTGATAATGCTATGAGTTTTAGGTCAAAAGAGTTCAAGGAATTTTGTGATAAACATGACATACAAATTTCTTACTCTCCCCTTACCATCCTCAAGGGAATGGTCAGGATGAATCTAGCAACAAGAGTTTAATGAGGATCATTAAAATGGTGATTGAGAAGAATAAGAAGGCCTGGGACTTGAAGTTAAAGCTTGCATTATGGGTTGATAGAGTTTCAATAAAGAAGGCTACTAAATATTCACCATTTGGTCTAGTCTATATTTTGGATGCTAGACTTCATCAAAATAATCTGCTAAAGATGTATAAGTTTGTGTAGGAATATAATGAAAACATTTGTGATGATATGCAACAAAGGATTGATAATATTATATAGTTAGATGAGAGTAGAAGAGATGCTTATGACAAAAATGCAAAGATGCATCTACAAGTCAAGCAGTTGCATGAAAAGAAAGTTTCTCCTAGGAAAATTGAAGTTAGAAGTAAGGTGTTGATATGGAATACAAGGGCTCAAGATAAGGGCAAGCATGAAAATTTTGAGGAATTATGGTTAGGCCCTTATCTGATATCCAACACACATGGGGAAGATTCATACTTTCTCCAAAGATTAACAAGTGAACTTCTTGAACTACTAGTACATGGAAAGTTCTTGAAGCCATATTTCTCTTGAAATATGCTCTTTTCCATGTACATTTTACAATCCTGTAAATTCTGTATATATGTTGGTTTGCTTAGGTATGGTCTTCTTGCCTTGTCCAAGAAAGTCCTTAGTTTTTTGGTCCTTGTGCTTGGTCTGCTTTGGACTAAGAATTTGTGATCTCACTTTGTTCTGGCAAAATAGACATCCCCAATAGGAGCCACTAGTGGAACCCCTAAAAACTCTTTGTGTTCCACTTATAAATTTTGCAAAAATATGGTTATTTTCAAGTCCTAGGGCTTAGAGTGTTGCCTATTATCATGCCTTAGGGTTTTTGAGTTCCAAAAAATCTTAAGTCTGAATCATTTGCAATTTTTTATGTTTCATAGTTGAACTTTTATCACTGGTTCCCAGTCATTTAAGTCACATCTTATGCCTTTATATCCATCTGTTTACCTGCACCTCCATCCTAGCAATCCTAGTAATTACCCACCACTTTATTAGAAGTATTATTTTATGTTATGTGGGTTCATAATCCTTGAAATATCATCCTGGGTCCTGGTTTCAAATTTTAATAATTCCATCATTCACCTAAGAATAAATAATCTTATGCAGGCCATCAGATATGGAGGATCAAATCCTAACCACTCCCCATGCCCCCGCTCACTTTTATTTCCCATTAAAATAATCTTAAGGGCTAGTGGGTGAGTGCCAAGTGTCTTCTTGCAGTGGTGGGCCTGAAGTCTCTCAAAGTTAGTAAGCAGTATTTTGAAGTGAATCAATGGAAGATATTGGATGACGTGGGTCAATCTTGACCACTCCTCGCCATCCCATTGGGGACCCAGCTCTACCTCCCATCTCTCAATGGGGAAGCAGGAGGGTCCCACGTGGCATCATCTAAGTGACAAAATAAACATTAGAAAAGGGGAAATATTAATGAAATATTTTTCAACAGGGGTATGAATGATAAAATCCTCGCTACTAATGGGATTTTCAAAGCACGTGTTTTAAATGGAAGTGAGATCTTTTAATATTTGCCATTAGTTATGTCCAAGAGTTATGTGCATGAGTAGGTGGTCTTATGGTAAATCACACACATGTTGAAGGCTTGAGATTTAATCAGAGCCCTTCCCCGCCTTGTTGTTGCTAAAAGTTGCAAGTGGGTTAAGGTCAAGGGGGAAGTGGGGAGGTTGACACGTAGGATTTTCCTCAATGCTTAATAGATGGTGGATCCGGTGGATCCTGCAGACATGTTGGAGGATTTCCACATGATTTATTTTAATTGGGTAAAAGAAAACAGATGCTTACAGTAAGCTTTTTCAAACATTGTTGACTTAATCTGGATTCTTTGTCAATCCATCTCACTGCACGATGAACATATAGGTTTCAAACTTGTGTGGCTAGTTGTTAGTTTGCTTGCACAAGCTTTCTTTTGAACATTAGTGATGGAGACACTCCATTCATTCAACATAAATAGGGTTTGCAACCATTTTCTTTCACAATTGCAATCGTTGAGAGATAAAGAATTGGTTTAGAGCCAGAGAAAAGGCATGAAGAGATCGAGTGAACAATTGTTGAGGCATTGAAGACAATTTTCCTGAGTAAGCAGGTATCCACACCTCTATGTGTCAACTATGCATAAATTAGTTGGTTTGGGGAATTGTTGAAAGTTTTGTAAGCTTTAGATGCTTAGGGTTTGCAAGGATTTGATTATTTACAAATTCCATTGGGTTGGTAAGAATTGTGCATGGTATGGGAGGGCTTTCATTCTACAAGTTTTTTTCTGAGAGCATAAACTAGTGAGACTCTTCTGTAAGTGAAAATTCATAAACCCTAGTTCTGTTATATTGAGAAAATGAGTGAACCTAGTGAATCATCCAGCCAACTAGAGAGAAACCCAAATAGAAGAGGGTTAAGAGGCCCAAAACCCAAGATGTTACATCTTCACCTAAGCTAGATGTACTTGAGAAATTTGCGAAGCCAAGGGAAGAGAAGAGAACCTTTTCCATGGAGGGTGAAGCCATGGGTATTACTGAAGATGACTACGGGACAAATGTGTTGGCTAGGCACATAAGGGATGATAATGATGATAAGGCTAATTAGTCTAAGAAGAAAAAGAAGAAGGATAAGGACCACAAGGATTATGATTCTTATATGTGGAAACTTGATGCTTCCATTGAAGATGAGGAAAATTATATGAGTGATAAGGCACAAGATGATCTAGAATATGTCCAGTATCTTCTTACAATTGTAGGTTTAAAATACTCTAATGATGGTGAGATAAATTCTTGAGTTTCAACAAAACCATGAAGGACACATGCATACTCTTATTCTTAAGATGATGAACCATTGTAGAAATAGATTCGTAGTTTGGAGTTTTTTCTTAAAGGCTGACATGGATGAGAGGTTTTGATGCTGTTACAACGACGAAAGATTCCTTTTAGAAGGTGGGTAAATCTTCTTTAGTGAGTGAAAAGGGTTGTTGTCTTATATGTTTTCCCCCTCATCAAAAGATGCAAATATAACTGCTTGGGGAGTTTTGAAATTGAAATTCAAATGAATGTCAAATGTAAAATATGATTGAAACTGTAATTTGGCCTAAAGCTTGTTGCTCCCATGTTTCTATAAATGGGAATTCAAGGCCAATTACATGGGTCTTTTGATGGGTAAGTAGTTGAGCTCATGTAAGAGAAATTTTGTAAATTCATGTGTATAGGAATAGAGTAGTTCTAAGTCTTAGGTGTGAATTATAACTTGTAATAGGCATAATAGTTTTATGATAGTAATGGCATATGAATGAAAGTTGCAAATTATGGAATAGTTTCTCTCCCATGTATTTTGTTGCACAAATTATAAATAAAATGATCAATGATCTTTTATTTGTCTTCAATCTCTTCGATTGAATGTATGGTTTTGTTTTTGCTTTAGTTTAAAGAACTAACTAAATGATTTAATGAAATCATAGATTTGTGTGATGGAGTATAAGGATTACTAAGTAATTTTTATTCTGGATATCTTGAGTTGTTTATTGCAAAGAAATATAACAATAGTCTTTAAATGCTTGGTTTAATTGCTAGTGTATTATAGTTTGTAATAAATATGAGTTTGTCACCCATGGATAAAGCACTGTTCTATTAATTTGGTCATCTTTGAAGTCAGTTGAGCCGGTCTTACCTGTCAAAGAAAAAATCCATATTGAAAATTACTTACACATTATAAATTGTTGCAAATTTGTATGAAAATCATCCATTCCTTGCTTTAGATAGTAATTTGCTAAATGATTAGCCAAATTGTTGAAGAATTATGTAAATTTGTAGTTGGTAGGAATGTATCTATTTATCATAATGTTAATGATAAAATGGCACAAAAGTATCATCTAAACATTGTTAGGATTACCCTCCTGGGTCTCACAGAGCCTAAAGTACAGAGGTAGAAGCCTAACAAGCTTCTACTTGTTAATTTTCCAATCCTCACCTTTTCTGATCATTGAATTATGGAAAATTCATAGGCATCTAGTGAGAATAAGTTTGGTTCTTAACAAAAACCAACACATTGCTAGTACTTTCACTTTCTTTAAAAGGAAATTTAGAAGCATAGTTACTATGTGAACCAAGATCTTAATACCTACGAAACACAACAAAAAAACACATTATAAGATTGAAATGCAAGTTAGAATCTAAGTTCCCCATGAAATCCTTTTGCAAAGCTTAAATTAGGAAATGAAGTGAAGAACACAATAAGAAAGCAATAAGATAGATTAAATCCTAATTAAACAAGCAAACTCTTGTTCCCATGGGGGAATTGGTGCCAATTTGATGTGAAATTGGCCCTTTCCCAACTCCAATGATGCAATTTTGATGATTGATGAAGATTCAATGAAGTTCCATGATGAAATTTTTGCATAACCTAGCTAAGACTTGATAAAAATGGATGAAAATGCTAAAGCTTGAGTATGGATTTGAGTATAGTAAGTTTGCTCAAAATTGTGGATTATGAAATGAGGAAAGAAACCTCTTATTTATAGAAAGACAAGATGGAGAAATGCCCAAAATGAAGCAATGTGGGACTAACATTCAACCAATGGCCAAGTGGCACTTGTCAAGATGAGAATGGATGAGGGATGTGCACATTTTGATGAATGTGCCCATAAATGCAATTAGGTGATATTTGAAATTAGTGAAATGACATGTAAGAGGGAAAATGAATGTATTAAATGCCACTTGGCTCAAGGAAAAAGGACTTATTAGGTGAAGTAAATGTCTTGTTGGAAGGACAAAGTCCACTTGGAAATATTTTCAAATTTGAAAGAATATTCCTCCATTATGTCATGTTGAGAGAAAATAGAGATTTAATGAATGAATTAAATCTATTTTCACATGCAAGTGGAAAAAGCTAGAGGATGGGACATGAATTAGAATTAAATTAATCAAAGGTTAATTAATTTAACGAGATATTAGATGATGTGACAAATTTGACTTAGATTTATAGGTTGATTTAAATCAAAGATGAGAAGAATGTGGTTTTAGACTTAGTTGAATAAATATTTTGTTTTATTTAACTAAAGGGGATGATTGGTTAGCTTAAATTAAACAAGGTTTAATTTATTTAATTTAATAGACAGGCTTTAGATATTTCATCGAATAAAGTGAATTATTTAATTAAATATGGACATAGGGTTAATTAGATCAGGTAGATTGATTTAATTAACAAAAGAGAATGACTTAATTAAATAAAATGATTTATTTAATTAAGAGAGGAAATTGATGAATTTAATCAAATAAGAGTATTCGATTAAATGGTTGGATTGAGAGATGATTTAGGATGAAATGGTGTTAATAATCGGGATCAAGTATGTTAGTATATTTTCCATGTCTACATTTTTCCCCTCTTTGAAGCAAAGTACTTGTTGCGTTGGTTCAAAGAATAAACTATATCGATGAAAAGCCAATTTTTTTCAATTTTAAAATTTTCCCCACTGCTACCCCAATGAGAGAAATATGCCGATATACTGCACCCCTCAAGAGATAAGATGCAAATTTCATCTTTTTGGGTGATCTCACCAAAAAAGAGGACAAGGTGCCTGATGGGTCTAAAAAGGCTCCAAGAGGTCAAAAATGAGATAAAATGCAAAAAAAGGTACAAAATAGCCCTCGGTTGGGTGGAAACAAGATTGGAGGACCAAAACCCTAATAAGACAACTAAACGAGGTCAAAAAACCCTAACTTTTAGGTTTAAATAGGCCTTGAGGGGCCACATCCAATTCATTTTCACATTCAGCCTTGAGAGATTATGCGATTTTGAGCTCTGACCCCTTGGCGAGATGGCACAACGATAGCTCCCTATGCACATTTTTGATTGAGGCTAGATGCATCAGAGGCTTCCCGACACTGGACCACTGATGAGTCAACTTGACTCGAGCTCAATTTTTTATTTTCACATTCATTTATTACATTTAAAGTTTAGGTCTCTTGGACCGGTGCTAAACAACACCACTTGGTTTTTTAAACTACGCCGCTCGACATTAAACTATGCCACCGTCATAGACTGTGATGCTGCGGTGTAGTTTAGAGTTTAGGGCCAAATTCCAAACTTCACCACCTTTTAAAGGTGCACCATTGTGGTACACTTTAGACTTAGGGTTTTTTTCCAAACTCGAATGCCATCCCAAACTATGACGCTGCGGTTCAATTTGGGAGTTTGAAGACTCTAGCGGTGTAGTTTGAAGTTCACAAACTACACCGCCTTCACAGGCAGTGATGCTAGAGTCACTTTGGGATGCCAGGACAAGGCACAATCAAGATTTTTTTTGATGATTTTTAACACGGTGACCTTCTTGATGCAGGAGGAGGTGAGGGAGATCTACTCATGTGAGCATAGATCCCGAGAGATTTTTGGCCTCTTGAGGGATTTGTCTGAGTGAGAGTAGGAGCGCCTAAGAGAGATGGGACTTTGGTACATTGCCTATGCACCACTTGTGTAGACACACTTGGGCATGATGATGACACTTGCTGAGAGGTGGCACAGTGAAACCTCTTCTTTCCACCTTCCCATGAGTGAGGCCATTGTCACGCTAGAGGACATGTGGCGGATCCTCAAATTACCCATTCATGGTGAGCAGGTTATCTATGATATGGACACTGGTAGGGAGGCCTATTATGCCATTATGGACGTTGACCAGATTGTATTCTGCAATGGCCAGATCGAGTTGGAGCGGCACAGTCCTATCATATCACCTTACCGCTTGGTCATTACAGCAATAATATCAGGTCTTGTCACCCCAGATCGGTGAGGCCGATATTTTAGTCCAGGATGGGGGTTTTACTGGGAGTGCATGGCCCGATGACAACTAACTTTGTTTGAATGTGGGCCAGTTATGCTAGCCTCACTTTACAAAGATCTACATGAGTTTGCCTACCTAGATGGTAGAGCACTTGGAGTGGGAGTCACACTCCTAGATATTTGGGCATTGGAGCACATCTCAGTGCTTCATCCTCAAGTTGTTGCAGTTTCGATGGAGCCAGATGATCCAGTGGTTTGGCGATATAGAGGGGGTCTTTCGTTTACCCACACAGGACATCACATGATTCCTCACTAGAGGAGGGTTCTTGATGATATGAGAGTGTTTATATGGCATCCCTACCTTGGACAACCAGCTTGGTTCGATGTTGTCCAATAGCTTTTCTTTTCCCACCAGGACAAACTTATGCAGGGTCAGAAGCATACGATGATTGAGATGTACCTGTTGGGTAGGGTCCAAAGATAGTTTTGGGAGACACAAGATCGACCAGATGACTAGTACATGGCCATCTTCGTGAGGACCATGACCTAGGGCTCTTGGGGTTGGTACATACCTGCCCATCAGGTAGTTCAAAGTTTTATGCAGCTGGTGGCCAAACTGTGGCCATATGACCAGGGACAAGTAGATCCTCGAACCACACAAGCATATCGAGATTGGTTTCGGCCTCCACTTAGACTCATAGTTCCAGGTACACCTTCTACTCGCCAGAGAGCTAGAGGGAGGGGAGTAGGATGAGGCTAAAGAGATGGGGATTAGGATCGGGGTAGTGGTGGGCCACCACTGGATCAGCCAGTCAGGGATCAGCAAGATCAGCCCCACCAGGATGTCTCGATATAGGATCAGGACCATGGGTGGCATGACGGATAGGACGGGCATCATGATCAGGTTGCGACACCACCTAGAGATAGTGATCAAGATCAACCCCACATGCAGCCTCCCCTACAACCAGATCTGAGAGATGGGAAAATTATACAGTTGCAGGCCTAGATACAGGCATTGCCGACCGAGAGGGATCAAGCCAGAGTAGAGTGAGACCAGGTGGTGCGGCAGAGGCAGGCCATAGAGTTGCAGGTAGTAGCTAAGATGGGCTACCGACAATAGCTAGAGAGTATGGCTGCCTCCTCCTCTTAGAGCATAGTATCGCTTCGGGCATACAAGGAGGCCATGCAGGAGGCATATTATTATATATTATACTACTACTAGGCTGTACCATGAACAACGCGAGTCCCAAAATTTTCCCAAAGGACAGGCCATAGATTTGCAAAGGGTCATGAGGACAAAGCAGGTGGTGAGGGCAGCAGCCAGTAGGGCTAGGCCTTGATTTTTTGATCAAAGGTAGGATTCTTTTTGTACTCCATGGGCTCATTTTTGATAGCCCGATGGGACAATTATACGTATGTATTTGGTACTTGATCCTATTCTATTGTATCGTGATAGTGTACATATTTTTATGATATATATGAGATGATGATTTTGAACTGATTATGATATGCGATGCATTTATGGATGTCTTTACTTTCTATGTGCTTATGTAATGATTCTATATGATGGTATGATGGTTTATGTATGCATTTCTTTTTTAGTATCTTTTTCTGATGTACTTTTCAGGATGTATGCAAAATGTTATGATATGCAATATGCTTAGACTAAAAGATCTATATTATATGTATGGAAGTGCAATGCATGTTTAATGGTTTATGTTTCTATATGATATGATATGCAATATTAAATATGCTAATTATTTATGGATGCAGGATGGATGCAATGATGATGATGATTAATTGTCATGGTACCATGTTAGCATGGAAAAGTTAGAGATAGAGGAAACTAAGAGATTCCAACAAGACATGAGACAATGATAATGATGATTGCTTGCCTGAGGAGTTAAGATTTCCAAAGGGCCAATTACCTTATGTTTGATAACACACTTAGGTATGATGCATCAAGGTATAAAGAACTAGGATGGTGTGGTACCTATTGTGATGGACTTCGACTTGACAATCAGACAGGAGTATCCTTGTTCACACTTGGCATACAAAACCTTATTCAACATGTAGTTTAGATATTCCAAATACCTCAGACCAAAACATAGAAAATCAAGCCTTCCTATGTGGTCAACAAGATACTTAAAACATCCTCCCTACACTTAAACAAAGCATGCCTAACCAAATTATATTACAAGAATATCCAACAAGCACATTAGATAAAAGATAATGATCGTTGCCCCATTCCTATCTCTCTAAATCCTTCGTTTGGACATCATCGAGAGGTCCTTGGAATGAGTGAAAAAAGATAAATCAAAAGACAAAGATAAAGTAAATAGACAAGTTGATGTTCTTCAAAACTGCTAGCCAAGACTAAACTATGGTGATGCCTGATGTTGATGTCCATTGTAGGAAGGATGCATCCTAGGACATAACGATATCAGATGATTTGATATGGGATTGATTGGATGATAGGCTATTGACACAAAGAGTTGACCAGTTTGTTTACTTACTGACCTAGACTTGAGATTTTGACGTTTTGAGTTTTCACTTTTGACCTGCTAGACTTGTTTACAACTGTTTTACCAAAGGTTGAGGATGATGATGATTGTTTATTATGAGCGATGTTTATTGTGGGTGAAGGCGAGATGAGATAGATAGATTTTTTCAAATATGTGGATATTTTTGATGTTTTTTGAATTGTTTTGAGGCTGTTTTTGGTATTTTCAAGATTTTACAAATTGTTTGATTTTTGATTTTCAATTTTTTTGGGGTTTTCTGAGATTTTGACCAAGAGACTAACCTAAAGACCTATCCTAGGGGCCTTGGGGGTTGAACAATAGATGAGCCTTACCTACGTTACACATGTAGAGACCACGTAGTTCAACTGACACAGACTCAATTATTGATGAAATATGAACAAATAAACTACTAGTTTATTATGACAGACTCCTAAAGGACTAACCTAAGTGTCTCGGGGGATGATCAAAATCAACCTTGCCTATGTTCAAGGCTCAGAGACTCGTAGTTTGACAAGACGACTCTGTTTTTGACTTTTTGACCTGTTTTGGGGTTTTGATGTGTTTTGAATGTTTTTGGATTTTCCGATTTTTTGATGTTTTTGGATTTTTGATTTTTGATGATTTTTTGATTTTTTGATGTTTTTTGGATTTTTTGATTGTGTGAATGTTTTTCGATTTTTTTATTTTATGATGTTTTTGGATTTTTTAATTTTTTGATATTTTTGGATTTTCTAATTTTAGGGAATTCAATAATATACACGAATCCAATCCAACGAGAACATGCCCCCAACATGATGCAATAGACTACTTCGATAAAGACAGGAAAAACTGACCTTGAGCATGGGCCGAGTAGTACTAGGAGGGATCACCACACGAACACAAGACCAAGCTATGATGCGGATTCCAAACGGATGTGGATGGAGATATGGAATGCGATGGATGATGGAAGCTTAATGGAGGGATGATGCAGAAAAAGCCGTGAAGATCCCGTGGATGAAAATTACTTATTTACACAAGGCGCCTTTTTGCCAGGTTTTCACCAAGGTAGTTGTCCAAAGTGCCACTAAAGTGGTTTTCACTAGAGGATGATATTTCTCTTTACTATTTTTTATTCTTTTTTTAATTTTTTTGATTTTTGTTTTTTTGAATTTCTTTGTTGTCACCAAGATGCCTGTTTGCCAGGTTTTCATCAAGCTAACCACTTTTTTATGACATTTTCTAATTTTTTGGATTTTTTGGTTCTATAACTTGAAAGATTAGGCATAAAACTTCTTGAGATGGGAGTTGTTCATGGGCTCCTACAGAGGTTCCCCTTTGGGTGTTGATAATTGATATGCCCCTGACTTATAACTTGCTGTGATAACAAATGGTCCCAACTAGTTGGATTCAAATTTTCCTTTGCTGTTTGGATTTGGGACATTCTTCTAATTCTCCTTTAGCACTAGTTCTCTAACTTGGAAGGTTCTGCTCCTGATCTTCTTGTTATAGCTCCTCTTGAGTCTATTCTAATAGACTTGCAAATGATTTAAAGCATCCATACACTACTAATCGAATAGCTCCAGCTTATTCAGTTTTGATACTTGGTATTCTTCATCCGTGATGAGGTTTTGTAGTGATATTCTTAGTGACGGGAGCTTGATTTCAATGGGTAATATTGCCTCTAATTCATAGACTAGGGAGAAGGGAGTGGCACCTATTGGTGTGTAGATGTTGGTTCGATAGGCCCAGAGGGCGGGATTTAGCTGGAGATACCAATCATGACCTGCATCATTGACTTTCTTTTTGAGGATTTTTAGAATGG
Organism: Sequoia sempervirens; assembly: GCA_007258455.2. Taxonomy (NCBI): domain Eukaryota; kingdom Viridiplantae; phylum Streptophyta; class Pinopsida; order Cupressales; family Cupressaceae; genus Sequoia; species Sequoia sempervirens. The sequence goes on from VDFB02058242.1 coordinate 104,268,404, forward strand.
TTATATTCTAGTAGCTTCTACTTGGCCGTTGCCTTGAGGATAATATGGAGTGGAAAAGCGATGTTGGATTTTGAATTTTTCACATAGATCACGAACATCCTGATTCTTGAAAGGTGTCCCATTATTTGAGATAATAGCTTGGGGAACAACATATCGACATATTAAGTAGTTCAGGATAAACTTCAATATCTCCTTTCTAGTTATGTATGTCATGGGGATGTCTTCCACCAACTTGTTAAAGTACTTAGTGGCGGTTATGATGAAATTGTGGCCATTAGATGAGGTGGGGGTTATCTTTCCAATGAGATCAAGTCCCCACTGTGAAAAGGGCCATGGTGTGATGATGTGATGAAGCTCTTGAGCTGGAGCATGGATGAGGTCCCCATGCTACTAAAATTGTAGGCACCTTTTGATGTAGTCATGTGCTTCTCTTTCCATTATAGGCCAATAATACCCCATCCTTAGCAATTTCTTGGCCAAGGTCATTCCACTTGAGTGTGAACCACAAATACCATTATGCACCTCAGTTAAAGCGATCAATACCTCCTCAACATTTAGGCAGTGCAATAAGGTTCCTTCTATGCTCCTACGGTAAAGGGTGTTTCCTAGGATGACGAACTAAGATGCTTTCTTGACAAAGGTTCTTTTTAGGCTTGAGGGTAAGTTAGTAGGTAAGACCCCTATTCGCAAGTAGGTATAAATGTCATGGTACTAGGGATCATCGGGACCAACGATTTCGCACAATTATTTTGACTCTGGTACCTTGAATATAGGTATGAGAAGCTGCTCTACCAAGAATTCGTGTCTCGGGATGTTGCGAGGGATGTCCAGTAGGGATCCAATCATTGCCATGGAATCTACTAGTCTGTTGTTTTCTATGGGAATTTTCTCAAATGTGATATCAATGAATGATTCGTTGAGGCTCTCTACCAACTTTTTGTATGAAGTCAGCTTATTATCCTTAGTCTGGTATTCACCATTCACTTGATTTATTATCAGCTAGGAGTCTCCATATACTCTAAGGGCCATGATGTGCCATTGCGATGCTATTCTATGACCTATGGTTAAAGCCTCGTATTCTGCAATGTTGTTAGTGTAGGAAAATGCTAATTTGTAGGATCTAGGTATACAATCCCCCTGCGGGGTGATGAAGAAGACACTAGCTCCTGATCCATGATGTGTGTAGGAACCATCAAAGTAGAGTTTCTAGTGGTCGACTATGCTGATATTGAATATGGATTCATCTAAAAACTCTGATATGAGTGGATTCTCTAAATACATGGGAGCTTCTGCAAGCTGATCTGCAATCACTTGGCCTTTGATTGTTTTTCCTTCCACATACTCGATGTCATATTCAGATAGAATCATGACCCACTTGGCCATCCTTCTTGTGATAATTTCCTTTGATAGTAAGTACTTGAGGGGGTCAATTTTGGTGATGAGTTAGATTTTGTGTGCCAACATGTAGTGTCTGAATTTCTGTGAAGCAAGCACTACTGCTAGACATGATTTTTCGATGAATGAGTAGTTTAACTCATGCCCAACCATTGTCAGTTGATGTAATAGATAGCCCTCTCTGTCCTATTTTCATCGTGTTAAGCCAAAAGAGCACTGAGGGCTATTGCTGTTGCTGACACATAGAAGATTAGTGGATTTCTTGGAATCAGCGGCATGAGGACTAGTGGTGTGAGTAAATATTATTTATTTTTGTTGAAGGCTTCCTCACACTTTTCATCCCATTTTTATGCTACTCCCTTTTGAATTAGGTGAGATTATGGGTTTTTCTTATCTGTCAGTTGTGCTATAAATCTGCAGATGGACTGGAGCCTACCTTGGAGGCCTCTCAACTGTTTCAGTGTTTTGGGTGCCTCCATCTCAAGGATTGCTTTTACCTTTACAAGATCTATTTCAATACCTCTTATTGAAACTATGTATCCCAATATCTTTCCTGATTGTACACCGAAGACACATTTATTTGGATTTAATCAGACCTTGTATTCCTCCGGCTTGTCAAAAATGGCACTCAAGGTTGCTATGTGATCCCTCCTCTTTCTAGATTTTGCTAGTATGTCATCAACACAATCTTCGATAGTCTTGTGGATCATGTCATGGAAGATTACATCATGGCTCTTTGGTAGGTGGCTCTAGCATTCTTCAAGCCAAATGGCATCATGTTCCAGCAGTAGGTCCCCCATGGACAAGTGAAGGCCGTTTTGTGTTGGTCTTCTTTAGCAATCATTATTTGGTTGTACCCAGAGAAACTGTCCATCAGAGAAAGCATTTCATGTCCTACTATCATGTCAATGTTAGGCAATGGGAAATCATCTTTTGGACATGATTTGTTTAGATCTTTGAAATCCGTGTAGATTCAGATGCCTCAATCAGGTTTTGAGACATGAACCAAATTTGACACCCATTATGGATAGTCTATTGGTAGTATGAATCCTACATCTAGTAGTTTCTTCAATTCCATCTTGACCAATAAAGCAATTTGAGGATGCATTTTCCTAAGTTTTTGTCTAACTGGCTTTGCTTTAGAGTAGACTACTAGGTGATGAACTACAATCTTTGGATCGAGCCTGGGTATGTTGGCATAGCTCCATGCAAAATTAACTTGTCTCTCTCTCAAGAAGGCTCCTAGGAGCTCTTGTTCCTTTGATAGTAATGATTCTACATAGAATGTGATGTGTGGTGTCTCCTTTGTTCCCAAGTTGACTGGGTTGCATTTTTTGGCTAGGACTATTGATTTTTCCTAATGGAGAGCTCTGAGAGGAAGATTGAATCCCCCATCCTCAGGCACCTCAGAGAGGTTTTCACTATTGGATGCATCCTTTCTTTTTACTATTTTCAGGTCAGAGAGTGCCACAGTGTGGTTTTCACTCAAGGACCTAGAGATTATTCTTAGTTTTTCACTTTTGCAACTAAGGGATTCAATCATTTCCCCATAGTATTCCTGTGTGTCCAACTCGATGATGAATCCTGCATTATGATCCCTAAATGGAATATTATCTCGCAGTCCCATGAATTTTAAGAGTGCCTCATAATTTTTTGAATGTGTCAAGAATGGGTGGTCCTTGTTGGTCATAATCGATGAGTTGTGGGTAGACTAGATAGATTTCATGGTTTTGATGATCATTTGTCTCAAAATACTCGGTACTAAGCATGAGGATAGAGGAGTTCTCAAAGAGCCTAGGTAAATCAGTTATGGCATCTTCCTCATCACTACTGCGGCAGACATCGGTTATGTCAAATGTGAAGTTATCTAAGGGTAGGCCAGTGGATACAAGAAATTGTAGGGTAGCTGCCATTTGTTGAGGAGTTTTGACCTTTTTAATTGGGGGATTTCAGCCATGTATGGTTATACTCAGAGGAGTACATCCAAGACCAAGATTTCTCATTCGTGTCTTTGGAATGATGGGTATTAGAAGCCTGCTATGATTTTCCCCCAGTTTCTAGTTTCTATCATAGCCCATTGTGAGCATAATTTTCAAACCTTTGCTACTATCATCCATTGGTAGATTGGCTGCTGGTGTATTGTCTTGGTATAGGAGATGGGATGGGTCCTCCTCTATTACTTCTTGGATGAGGTCTCCCTAACTTCCGAAGTTGGAATATCCTTCAGTGGGTGTTTGGGATGTGGAGGCTTCATTTGATTGTGGTCGTCCTCATGATCTGGGAGATTGTGGTAACTCTCCTACCACAAAAGCATTTTTGGGAATTGTATAGTTTTCACAATCATTGTCCTAGACGATAAATTTGATATCAGAGATGGTGGGGATGGCAGGTGTCCCTATCATAGAAGTGGAAGCGAGAGTGGCTAGATCAATGTATGGTGTTGATGGGCCTTCATCATTTTTAGGCACTTGAGGAATTTTGTAGTATTTTGCCTCTAGGTTCTTGCACTAAGAGAATGGTTCGGGATCTCCATGGATGGTGACCTCTTGGCCTTCATATGTGAATTTGAGACATTGATGGAAGGTTGATGCTACTTCTTGCATTGCATGGATCCACGAACATCCTAGGAGAATGTTATAAGGCAAGTTGAGATCTAGGACCTGATAGGTGGTTTCCATGATAGTTGGCCCTACTTGAATAAAGAGGTGAATTGTTCCTTGGGATACTCTTTCTTGATCATCATATGCCTTGATTGTGATGCCTTTTCCTTTATCGATGGAATCCTCTAAGATTTTCAGGTTCTTAATGAGCTTGAGGGAACAAATGTTCAAACTTGCATCTCCATCCACCAAGACCTGTTTGACTTTATTTTTATGCACTAGGACCTCTAAATGGAGTGCATGGTTGTGAGATGGTTGAGCGAGAAAATATTGATAGGAGAATTTAAGGAGATTCAGAGTGATAATGTTTCCGACCATAGCTTGGAATTGTTCCGCATCAAGATCTGTGGGGACAATGGATGAAGCCAATGCTTCCTCAAGGATTTTCTTGTGGGCGGATGAAATTTTTAGCAACTCCATGATAGAGATTTATGTTGGGGTTCTTTTTAGCTGATCAAGGACATTATAGCTGCTGGGAATAGATCTTGGGTTGGGTGTGGGTGCTCTATTTGGCTAAGATGACCCTACAATGATGATTTTGCTGCCTCTTGTGGTGACTCCACGATTAGCATGGGTTCCTTTGATGGTGATGGTAGCACAATATTCATCCAGGGATGTGATGACATGGTCATACACATGATTCGTGCTCTTGAGGGTACCCTTCCCCTTATCAGTGTTATTGTTCCCTTTGTTGTTATGGTTAGGAATCAAATTCATGTATATTTTGAGATTTTGGTTTCCAGCTAGCTTCTCCACATTTATGATTTTTTTATCAATGAGGTCTTGGATTATGATTTTTAACCTCATGCAGCTATTAGTGGTGTGTTCTTTGATTTTGTGAAAGTTGTAGAGCTAGTTTTCGTTGTACTAGGGTGGTTTCACTTTTGGTTCCTGATAATTCTCACAGGTAGGAGCCTTGATGAGGTTTTCATTTATTAATTTCTTCATGATGACCTTGAGTGGTTCTCCAAGGGCAGTGTGTTTCCGCTTGGTAGAATTTTTGTTTCGTTGGGGTGGTCCCCCTTGATTATTTAGGTTATTAATGTGATTACTGTTTGGTTGGTGTTGAGATACTGTGTTGGTTTGGGTGTTGTTCCGATCATTATTTTGTAGTTGTTGGTAGGTTTGATTGTTTTTCCTTGGAGCACTAATCACAACCTTAGCATCAACCACACCATCATTTGTGACATTTTTGCTCCTTTCCCATGTGTGAGGTTTCTTTTTATAGCTGCTAGATGGGCGATTGTTTTGTTGTTCTGGATACATGGGTGTCACTCCTTGTGAAATAAGGGCTCGTTCAATGTTAAGCACCTTATGGATCAATTGATCGCATGTGGCGATCCCTTACACATTGAGATGGAATGCCAAGGCTCCATTGAGGTTGGAGATGATTGTGTACACTTGTTGTTCCTCTGGCATGACCCATTTTCTCCTATTGGCCTTGGATCACCATCGTTGTAGGAAGGAATCAAATGATTCATTCTTTCCTTATTTAAGAGCTGATAGTTCCTCAAGACTGACATCCATACCAATATTAAATGCATAATTTTTAATGAATATGTCTAAAATCTCTTGGAACTTCTTGATTCTAGGAGGAAGGTGAGAGAACCACTCCATGGCGTGCCCAACCAAACTTCTAGGAAATAGCTGCATCAGATAGGTATCATCATATGCGACTTCCATGCAATGAACCTGAAATTCCCTAATGTGATCTTCAGGGTTTCCTGTCCCACAGTATTTATCAATTTGGGGATCTCAAATCCCTTTGGGAATGGCTTCATTACATGACTCCTATCAAATAGATAAGTTGTTGGGTGTTTTCATGGTTCTCCCTGATTAAAGATCAAGTACTTGTTGTGAGAGTAACTTGATCTGTGTTGTTACATCATTTTGTGAATCAGGGGGTGGGATGAAGGTGTTTTGTGATGGTTTACCTATTGGAGGGATGAGAGGATTGGTTGGTGTGTTGATGGATGGTGTTTGCACATTCTGCTGCACTAAATATGCTTGCACTTGTTGCTATATCAACAAAACTTGTTGATCTTGTAACTATTGCACTAATAATGCTTTCTATTGATCTTGTTGTTGTTGTTGCATCAACAATGCTTGTTGTTGGCCTACTAGTTGAGATACTTCTTGCTACTCCTAGTATTGTTTTAGTGCTTACTAGTATGCTTGTTGTTGTGCGAGGTATTGTCCTTGCACTTGTGCTTGGGCTTGTGGCTGGGCTTGTTGAGCTTGGTACTGGGCTCGACCCTATGCTTGAGCTTGAGCTTGAGCTTGTGCTTGTTGCACTTGTAGTGTGGCTTGGGTTGCTTGTGCTACTTGAGTGGCTTGTGCAACTTGTCCTGCTTGAGTGGTTTGTTGTGTAGCTAATTGGTTTTGGATTTGTTGAAGTACCTTTTGATAGGCAGCTTGTAATGCAATGCTATACTGGCTTGATACATTGGTGTTTGATGGTGGAGGTGGTGGTGGCAGATTTGGTATATTGTTTGTTGTTGTGGTGAGAGGCTCCATCTTGTTGATGATTGGGGTTTGAGTGGTGGATGGTGAGATTGATGTGCTTGATCCTTGAGAGACCATGTTTTGAGATACCTAGGGAATGGTTGATGATGTGATGGTGGTGACTTGCATTATAAGGATGGTTGCCATCTGTTATTGTGATGTTGATGACAAGATATTTTGATTAGCAATCAAAGGGTTGATTTGATACTATTGATTGATATTTGGTAAAGGGGGAAGCCCTAAACCAAGAGGTGATGTGGATATTGATGTCAAGGATGGGAGTGGTGGAAATGTGAGTGGTAAACTCACTTGAGGGAATGATGAAGATTTAGTTTCAAAGATTCCCCCTGGTCCAAATATGTCTCCTTCACCTTGTGAGGTTACGTGGAGAGGTTTTGCACGAAATGATGATGATGGATCATTAGGATCATGAAAGGTGAGGGGGACATGTGATGGATTTTGCGGGATGGATTTTCCCAAGATAGTGTTTTCATCCAAATCTTGATTGTTTACGAGGGGATGTGTTTGTAATGCATTGAGAAATGCACTTCCCTTGTTAACAATGAGTTGCGTTGGAGCAATAGATGATGTGATTTGGGGGATGGATTGAATGATTCTTTGGAATGGAGATGTAGATGAGATTGGGTGCATGGATGAAATTGGAGGTATGAACCCAAAAGGTGTTTCCACAATGGTACTCACATAAAAATTAGAAGGGAGTTTAGCCCCTTTTTTTTCTAATTCAAGCATGTAGAGTGAGGGATTGAGTCTCATCATAATGTTAATGATTATGTGATTCTCTGGGTTTTGGACCATCTTAGTGATTTGATGCAAAGCTAGGAGGATCACAATTCAACTTAGCCAATCATTCAAATAAATGATAAAAAATTATTGCTCTTAGGAATTATTGGATTAATTTTCCATAACACGACTGAGAAATCATCAACAATGACAAATTTCATAGACTAATTCATCTCAAACAATGATTAAGTGCATTCTAGATCATATTGGAAACATTGTCATGGAAACCCACAATTTAATGCAATGAATAGTCATTAATAACTTTCAAACAACAAATAATAAATCGAATCACTCTAGTGAGATTAAGGAAAACATACTTAAAGACCTTTCCTCCAATTTTTATGAAGATCCAATGGTGGAAAAGAAAGTTATTTCATTTTTCCCAAAAATGCAAACCCTAGGTAAGGTTCAGACCTGCCTTCACAAAAATGGTCATAAATTATTCAAATCTTAATGAAATTTTATGAGACTTGAATAAAATGAAATTATATTCACATGGAAAAAAATTCAATTGGTTTTAGATCCAAAATATAGACTTTACAATCCGTACCATCACATTTTTCAGACTATAAATTCTGCACAATATTTTTAGAATAGGGAAATCTCACCAAAATTGTCATAACTCCCACACAACTACATAAAATTTAGTCAAAGAAAAATAATTTGAAACTATAAATAGAGATATTTCCATCCATATATGATAATCCAATATTTGAGTCCATACCAAGCTGTACAAAGCACAACTTCAACTTGGAAACAATGTAAAAATAAAAAAATGCACACAAAACTTGAGGTTGCCATTCATCAAACTTAAAAAATAATGTCTCCAACCCCCAATTAGAGTTTTGGAGGGTGTATTTATACATTTAAAACCAAAACCAACCATTTTAAACTACCTTTTGATTAGTTTGTTGAGAAAACACCTTAATGACAGTTTTTGACAAATTGTTTGACAACTTTTACAATTTTTACAATATGGAACAAATTTAAACATTATTTAACAAATGACTTAAAATATGACTTCCTAAGAATCAAAAACCTCTAAAATGGTTTTATAAACATTATTATAAGACCCAATACACAAAATAGAGAAACTATTTACAAATGGGCTCATGGAGGCAAGAAATCAAATAGGTGATCCTGCACCAAACTCCTGGGGGAAAAAGAATTCAAGCCCCTTTGAATTGTCTTCTTCTTGATCTTCCAGTTACTTTGAAATTTTTCCTTTTTCTTTTCAACCTCCTTTGGTCCTTTCTTCCTCTTCTTCTTATACCATCTCTTCTCCATCATCTTTCAACTTCTAGGCTCCAAAACTCCATTTCTTGTGTATAAACATCAGTAGCATCATGTATATCTTCATTCTCATCATTAGAGTACCATATATAACTAGCATCATATCCATGAAAATCTTCATATATCTAATTAGCAAACAAATATGCAACATTGTCATTATCAACCTTATTATCAACAACATCTTGAGGATTAGTACCAACCTTATCAACAACCTCAACAACCCTCTCTACTTGTTCATCAACAATTTCATCAACTACTTGATTACTAACAACCATATCATTAATCTCAACACCAATATGTTCATCAACAAACAAAGAAGTTTGTTCATCTTCAAACACAATTGGAATATCACTTTTCTCAACAAAGTTTACCTCTACCTCATGTGTTGTTGTCCTTGCTTGTTTTTTCCTTCTTTGAATAATCTTTTGTATGGGCCATTCAACTTTCTTTTTCATGGTCAAGTTCCAACTTGTTGCTTATTTGATCCACGGTTCCATCTTCATCATAGACTCTACATAAAAATCATAGAACTCTGCTTCCCTTCTCCTCATCTCTTGCTTTAACTCAACTATCTCTTTGTCAATCATCTCTTGTCTCTTCCTTTCCTCCTCTGCCTGCAAAAATCTTCTCAACAAATCCATCTTCACAAGAAAGTCTCTCCTTGCTTCCACTTCACTTTTCCTCACATAGGAAATCAGGTTCTTTCCTCAACCTGCACAACACAACACACAACCATAATGACAAACACAAACTCTTCCTCTACCTAGACCTTAGTGGGCTCTGATACCAGTTTGATGCAAAGTTAGGAGGATCACAATTCAACTCAACCAATCATTCAAAGAAATGATAAAAAAATATTTCTCTTAGTCATTCTTGGATTAATTTTCCATAACACAATTGAGAAATCATCAACAATGACAACTTTCATAAATTGATTCATCTCAAACAATGATTAAGTGCATTCTAGATCATATTGGAAACATTGTCATGGTAGCCCACAATTTAATGCAACGAATAGTCATTAATAACTTTCAAACATAAATTACTAAATCCAATCAGTCCAGTGCGATTATGGAAAACATATGTATAGACCTTCCCTCCAATTTTTATGAAGATCCAACAGTGGAAAAGAAAGTTATTTCATTTTTCCCAAAACTACAAACCCTAGGTAAGGTTCAGACCTGCCTTCACAAAAATGGTCATAACTTATTCAAATCTTAATGAAATTTGATGAGGCTTGAAGGAAATGAAATTAGATTCACATGGAAACAAAATAAAATTGGTTTTAGATCCAAAATATAGACTTTACAATCTGTACCATGACATTTTTCAGATTGTAAATTCTGCACAATATTGTTAGAATAGGATAGTCTCACCAAAATAGTCATAACTCCCACACAACTATATAAATTCAGTGAGACAAAATTAATTTGAAACTAGAAATAGAAATATTTCCATCCGTATATGATACTCCATTATTTGAGTCCATACCAAGCTGTACAAAGCACAACTTCAACCTGTAAACAATGTAAAAATAAAAAAATGCACACAAAACTTGAGGTTGCCATTCATCAAACTTAAAAAATAATGTCTCCAACCCCCAATTCGAGTTTTGGAGGGTGTATTTATACATATCCAACCAAAACCAACCATTTTAAACTACCGTTTTATTAGTTTGTTGAGAAAACACCTTAATGACACTTTTTGACAAATTGCTTGACAACTTTCTTGAACTTTTACATTTTTTACAATATGGAACAACTTTAAACATTATTTGACAAATGACTTAAAATATGACTTCCTAAGAATCAAACACCTCTAAAATGGTTTTATAAACCTTATTATAAGACCCAATACACAAAATAGAGAAACTATTTACAAATGGCCTCATGTAGGCAAGAAATCAAACATGTGCTCTTGCACCAATCTCCCTGGGAAAAAAGAATTCAAGCCCCTTTGAAATGTCTTCTTCCTGATCTTCTAGTTCCTTTGCACGTTTTCCTTTTTCTTTTCAACCTCCTTTGGCCCTTTCTTCCTCTTCTTCTTATACCATCTCTTCTCCATCATCTTTTCAATTTCGAGGCTCCAAAAGTCCATTTCTTGTGTATAAACATTAGTAGCATCATGTATATCTTCATTCTAATCATTAGAGTACCATATATAACCTACATCCTATCCTTGAAAATCTGCATATATCTCATTAGCAAACAAATATGCAACATTGTCATTATCAACCTTATTATCAACAACATCTTGAGGATCAATACCAACCTTATCAACAACCTCAACAACCCTCTCTACTTGTTCGTCAACAATTTCATCAACTACTTGATTACCAACAACCATATCATTAATCTCAACACCAATATGTTCATCAACAAACAAAGAAGTTTGTTCATCTTCAAACACAATTGGAATATCACTTTGCTCAACAAAGTTTACCTCTACCTCATGTGTTGTTGTCCTTGCTTGTTTTTTCCTTCTTTGAATAATCTTTTGTATGGGCCATTCAACTTTCTTTTTCATGGTTAAGTTCCAACTCATTGCTTGTTTGATCCAATTTTCCATGTTCATCATATACTCTATATAAAATTCATTGAACTCTGCTTCCCTTCTCCTCACCTCTTGCTTTAACTCAGCTATCTCTTTGTCAATCGTCTCTTGTCTCTTTCTTTCCTCCTCTACCTGGAAAAATCTTCTCAACAAATCCATTTTCACAAGAAAGTATCTCCTTGCTTCCACTTAACTTTTCCTCACCTAGGAAATCAAGTTCTTTCCTCAACCTGCACAAAACAACACACAACCACAACCACAAACACAAACTCTTCCTCTACCCAGACCTTACTGGGATCTAATACCAGTTTGATGCAAAGTTAGGAGGATCACAATTCAACTCAACCAATCATTCAAAGAAATTATAAAAAAATATTGCTCTTAGGAATTCTTGGATTAATTTTCCATAACATGACTGAGAAATCATTAACAATGACAACTTTCATAAACTGATTCATCTCAAACAATGATTAAGTGCATTCTAGATCATATGGGAAACATTGTCATGGCAACCCACAATTTAATGCCAAAAATAGTCATTAATAAATTTCAAAAAAAATAAAAAAATCCAATCGCTCTAGTGAGACTAAGGAAAACATACTTATAGACCTTTCCTCCAATTTTTGTGAAGATCCAATGGTGGAAAAGAAAGTTATTTCATTTTTCCCAAAACTGCAAACCCTAGGTAAGGTTCAAACCTTCCTTCACAAAAATGGTCATAACTTATTCAAATATTAATGAAATTTTATGAGACTTGAAGTAAATGAAATCAGATTCACGTGGAAACAAAATTCAATTGGTTTCAAATCCAAAATATAGACTTTACAATCTGTACCATTACATTTTTCAGACTGTAAATTTTGCACAATATTTTTAGAATAAGGCAGTCTCACCAAAATAGTAATAACTCCCACAAAGCTACATAAATTTAGTGAGACAAAAATAATTTGAAACTATAAAAAAAATATTTACATCCATATATGATACTCCATTATTTGAGTCCATACCAATATGTACAAAACACAACTTCAACCTCGAAACAATGTAAAAATTAGAAAATGCACACAAAACTTGAGGTTGCCATTCATTAGACTTAAAAAATAATGTTTCCAACCCCCAATTCGAGTTTTGGAGGGTTTATTTATATATTTCCAACAAAAACCAACCATTTTCAACTATATTTTGATTAGTTTGTTGAGAAAAAACCTTAATGACACTTTTTGACATATTGCTTGACAACTTTCTTGAGCAACTTTTACAATTTTTACAATATGGAACAACTTTGAACATTATTTGACAAATGACTTAATATATGACTTCCTAAGAATAAAAAACCTCTAAAATGGTTTTATAAACCTTATTATAAGACCCAATACACAAAATAGAGAAACTATTTACAAATGGCCTCATGGAGGCAAGAAATCAAACAAGTGCTCCTACACCAATCTCCCTGGGGAAAAAGAATTCAAGCCCTTTTGAATTGTCTTCTTCCTGATCTTCCAATTCCTTTGCACCTTTTATTTTGTCTTTTCAACCTCCTTTGGTCCTTTCTTCCTCTTCTTCTTGTACCATCTCTTCTCCATCATCTTTTCAACTTCTAGGCTCCAAAACTCCATTTCTTGTGTATAAACATCAGTAGCATCATGTATATCTTCATTCTCATCATTAGAGTACCGTATATAACCTGCATCATATCCTTGAAAATCTGTATATATCTCATTATCAAACAAATATGCAACATTTTCATTATCAACCTTATTATCAACAACATCTTGAGGATCAGTACCAACCTTATCAACAACCTCAACAACCCTCTCTACTTGTTCATCGACAATTTCATCAACTACTAGATTACTAACAACCATATCATTAATCTCAACACCAATATTTTCATCAACAAACAAAGAATTTTTTTCATCTTCAAACACAATTGGAAAATCACTTTTCTCAACAAAGTTTACCTCTACCTCATGTGTTGTTGTCCTTGCTTGTTTTTTCCTTCTTTCAATAATATTTTGTATGGGCCATTCAACTTTCTCTTTCACGATCAAGTTCCAACTTGTTGCTTGTTTGATCCACTGTTCCATCTTCATCATGGACTCTACATAAAAATCATTGAACTCTGCTTCCCTTCTCCTCATCTCTTGCTTTAACTCAACTATCTCTTTGTCAATCATCTCTTGTCTCTTCCTTTCCTCCTCTACCTGCAGACATCTTCTCAACAAATCCATCCTCACAAGCAAGTATCTCTTTGATTACACTTCACTTTGCCTCACCTAGGTAATCAGGTTTTGTCCTCAACCTGCACAACACAACACACAACACACAACCACAACCAAAAACACAAACTCTTCCTCTACCCAGACCTTACTGGGCTCTGATAATAGTTTGATGCAGAGTTAGGAGGATCACAATTCAACTCAACCAATCATTCAAAGAAATGATATAGAATTCTTAATCTTAGGAATTCTTGGATTAATTTTCTATAACACGACTAATAAATCATCAACAATGACAACTTTTATGAACTGATTCATCTCAAACAATGATTAAGTGCATTCTAGATCATATTGGAAACATTGTCATGGCAGCCCACAATTTAATGCAACAAACAATCATTAATAACTTTCAAACAAGAAATAATAAATCCAATCGCTCTAGTGAGATTAAGGAAAGTAGACTTATAGACCTTTCCTCCAATTTTTATGAAGATCCAACAGTGGAAAAGAAAGTTATTTCATTTTTTCCAAAACTACAAACCTTAGGTAAGGTTTAGACTCGCCTTTACAAAAATGGTCATAACTTATTCAAATCTTAATGAAATTTTATGAGACTTGAAGAAAATGAATTTAGATTCAAATGGAAACAAAATTCAATTGGTTTCATATCCAAAATATAGACTTTACAATCTGTATCATCACATTTTTTAGATTGTAAATTATGCACATTATTGTTAGAATAGGACAGTCTCACCAAAATAGTCATAACTCCCACACAACTACATATAATTCAGTGAAACAAAAAAAATTTGAATCTAGAAACAGATATATTTCTAGCAATATATGATACTCCATTATTTGAGTCCATACCAAGCCGTAAAAAGCACAACTTCAGCCTGGAAACAATGTAAAAATTAGAAAATGCACAAAAAACTTGAGGTTGCCATTCATCAAAATTAAAAAATAATGTCTCCAACCCCAAAGTTGAGTTTTGGAGGGTTTATTTATACATTTCCAACCAAAACCAGCCATTTTCAACTACCGTTTGATTAGTTTGTTGAGAAAACACCTTAAAGACACTTTTTGACAAATTGTTTGACAACTTTCTTGAGCAACTTTTACAATTTTTACAATATGGAACAACTTTAAACATTATTTGAAAAATGATTTAAAATATGACTTCCTAAGAATAAAAAACCTCTAAAATGGTTTTATAAACCTTATTATAAGACCCAATACACAAAATAGAGAAAATATTTACAAATGGCCTCATGGAGGCAATAAAGCAAACAGGTGCTCCTGCACCATGATTTTATCTTGTGTCATTCCAAAGGAATTTTTAGTGATATCCTCTACTTGAATTTCCTCTTGAGTTTTTTTTTATGATGAAGGAAAGCTAGTTATAGGATCACTTGATCCAACCGGATTTATCTTGGAATTTGTTTGGCTTAGGTCACTTGAGGTGGATGTTTCTTTGTTGGCTTCCATGTTCCTCTTGTGTTGAGATCTAGTTTGCACCATAAAATAGGGATCAATCTTCAAGAATGTGGGAGATGAATCTATAATTCTTTAGGATTGATCTATCTTTAGGTACAAAAGAGGAAATTTAGGATGTTTTTAAGGATTAAAAGTATGATGGTGAAATGAAGGATGGATGATATGTATAATTTAGAATTCTTGAGGAATCTTGAAGATGTTAAACTTTAGGACTTGGATTTGATGTTTGATTTTGATTTGGGATTTATATTTGATTGGATTGGATTGGATTGTGAACTCATAAACTCTAAGAGGTTAGATGTTGTCCTAGAGTGAATTTGTCCTCAAGATGCTAATTGACTAAGTGTGAGAAGAAGGAATCATCTAAACACACCTAACCAAATAAGATGATTTTTGATTGGGTTTTTGATTTTGGATTATGAGCTCCTAGAACACAAGATGTTGGATGTTATTAAGGGATAAACTTGTTCACAAGGTTTGATAATTTGACTAGATATGTGGAGAAGGATGCATCTACACACATCTAATCAAACAAGATTTTTTATTTGTTTCAAATGATTTTCGCAAAGTTTAACATGAAGGATTTTCCCAATATTTTCAAGACATGATGATGAGATGATTTTGATGTCAAAAGATGGATGAAGTTTTGATTTTGATCCTATGTTTATCTAAAAGGACACTTGCTTACTAGACCTCGGTTTTGAAGAACATGCTTTTCTCTAGACAAGGTGTGCAAATTCCCGAAAAGCATTTGGATTTTGTTGACATAAGAACTCATACAAGTTTGGATTATTTCTTGAAGCTCTTCTATAAAAGTTAAAAAGTAGTCTTCATCTGAATTCGTATTGCATTGAGAGACATTTTTGGTGATCTTTTGGACTATGAGCTTTTACCTATGGCTTCTTGA
This sequence comes from Sequoia sempervirens, assembly GCA_007258455.2. NCBI lineage: Eukaryota > Viridiplantae > Streptophyta > Pinopsida > Cupressales > Cupressaceae > Sequoia > Sequoia sempervirens. The sequence goes on from VDFB02058242.1 coordinate 104,284,234, forward strand.
TCTCGATCTTGCGTGAAATCATTTGGGACACATGTGTGGGGTTCAAGTGTTTTTAGTCTTTGCTTAATGAGTTCATTTTACCACAAACACTTCTTGATTAATTTTTGAAACTAGATGTCTAATGTTTTAATTTCTTCTCATCCCACAAAGTTTATTATATGGAAATCGAGGAAACCAAAGTTAGAGTTACCTAATGTTTACTTTAGTAGGAGAAAATTGAGATAAAATTCAAATTCCTAGAAACGTCTAAGGATATGAATCCCAAGGGAAAGCAAGGGCATGCGAATTTTTTCAAGTATATTTGCTTCTCCTAAAGGTTTTGAGATTTGATGCTCATGTTAAATGTTTGTTTTCCAATTTTTTCGATCAAGCAATGTGTTTTGATTTCAAGAACAAGTACAACCCTATGGATATTTGAGACAATATTTGTTGAGTCCCCACTTGGACAAGTCCAGCTATGCTTACTTTCAGTGGATGGCTAGATGCTTGACCCCACTAGCTCCCCTCCACGACTCAACACTTCTTTCGGGGCAGCTAAGCATTAGTACCCATGAATCTCCCATTACATACCTTTCATCTCTACTAAAATCCGTAAAAGTGTGGGGTGGCTTTAGAATGACCATTGTTGCACCAACAAATAGATAGGGATTTTGGCCTTTCTACACAAGGGTTTTAATTCAGAATTTCCGCTCGTGGAGATTGACCCATGTGACGAGAGACCATTGCTTCCCTTCTCGTTAGGACCAACCACGTGATACTAGCCTTTGTTCCAGTACCCACTTTTATATCCCAGTTGGAAATACACTTGGCTTTAGTGTGTTACCAGTTGGGTCGTTCCCTTGGGTGAGTACTTTTTCCCCAAGGCAGGCCCTCTAAGATAAACAAAAATGAACAAACATATTCATAATTCAATCAATCTTTGTTGAGAAACAAAGAGAGAACACACACAATATGTTCCACTCACACTCACAAGATGTGTTCAATTTTAGTCCCAAAATGAAGTGTGGAGGTAATTACTTTACTCAACTTAAGACCATCAAAAAGCCTTTTGATTCTCAAGATTTTTGTGAGGTACGAGAGAAGCGCATACGTCTTTTTAATGGTATTACTTTGAGTAAGCAATTACAAAACAAAGTAGCACATGTTCTTTTTTTAAACCCACAAAGCAATAATGGATTATTTTTAAGAACCAAAGGAAATGTGAAAATTAGCCTTGTTCAATTGTTAATCCTTAAACCAAATCTAGTGAGTTTGTGTCCTAAAGTTCATTTTGAAGCCCCTTTGTAACAATAATTGAAATGCTCTTTTTAGAGGCCAAAAGAAAATTAGTAGGTCCCAAGCATGAAAGATACCAAAATTTCTTAAGAGAAATGGTGAATTATCTAAGAGTGTTAAACAAACACTAAAGTGTTTAAAAACACTTGGTATCATGAAAGAATGATGTCATTATTCCTCTTTTCTCCTTCACCTTTGATCAAGCCAACCTACAAGAAAACTAGTTAGATCTACAAAACAGAGGTCAAAAAATTAGATAACGATCCAAATGGTTAGAATTGGAAAAAAGCACATGTTATAAAAAACTAAATTTCACTTTTTATTTCCTTTTAGCAGTGGAACTTGCATAGGCAGTGCAGTTTAAAAAATCCAGTGGTGCTATATAGCACTGCTTACCGGTTAGCATCGCTCTACAACAGGGACAAAGACTGTGAAGGCGTCGCTCTTTTGATTAGTGGTGTAGTTTGAAATTTAAAATTTCTAGCGTGCGAGAATAGACCCAATGGTGCAATTTAGGATTTTGAATTTTGGGTGGGAACACTTGAGCGTCGCTATTTGGAGTTTGTAGTGGGGCTATATGGCGACATTGGGATGTCAATAGTTCTATACTACGACGTTGGTTTGCTAGTGGTGGAGTTTCTTGTTGACACACAAAAATAGAAAAAACACAAAATTTTGATGAAAAAATGTGATTTAAACTACTTGTCGGCCCTCCTTTTAGCACCAAAATGTGTGAACCAAGATCCTAATACTTGCAAAACACAACAAATGAACACATTATAAGATTGAAATGCAAGTTAGAATCTAAGTTCCCTATGAAATCCTTTTGAAAAGCTTAAATTAGGAAATGAAGTGAAGAACACAATATGAAAGCAATAAGATAGATTAAATCCTAACTAAACAATCAAAATCTTGTTCCCATGGGGGAATTGGTGCCAATTTGATGTGAAAATTGGCCCTTTCCCAACTCCAATGATGCAATGTTTATGATTGATGAAGATTGATCCACTTTGTTGAAGATTCAATGAAGTTCCATGATAAAAAATTTGCATAACCTAGCTAAGACTTGATAAAAATGGATGAAAATGCTAAAGCTTGAGTATGGATTTGAGTATAGTAAGTTTGCTCAAACTTGTGGATGATGAAATGAGGAAAGAAACCTCTTATTTATAGAAAGACAAGATGGAGAAATGCCCAAAATGAAGCAATGTGGGACTAACGTTCAACCAATGGCCAAGTGGCACTTGTCAAGATGAGAATGGATGAGGGATGTGCACATTTTGATGAATGTGCCCATAAATGCAATTAGGTGATATTTGAAATTAGTGAAATGACATGTAAGAGGGAAAAGGAATGTCTTAAATGCCACTTGGCTCAAGGAAAAAGGACTTATTAGGTGAAGTAAATGTCTTGTTGGAAGGACAAAGTCCACTTGGAAAGATTTTCAAATTTGAAAGAATATTCCTCCATTATGTCATGTTGAGAGAAAATAGAGATTTAATGAATGAATTAAATCTATTTTCATGTGCGAGTGGCAAAAGCTAGAGGATGAGACATGAATTAGAATTAAATTAATCAAAGGTTAATTAATTTAATGAGATCTTAGATGATGTGACAAATTTGACTTAGATTTATAGGTTGATTTAAATCAAAGATGAGAAGAATGTTGTTTTAGACTTAGTTGAATAAATATTTTGTTTTATTTAACTAAAGGGGATGATTGGTTAGCTTAAATTAAACAAGGTTTAATTTATTTAATTTAATAGATAGACTTTAGATATTTAATTGAATAAAGTGAATTATTTAATTAAATATGGACATAGGGTTAATTAGATCAGGTAGATTGATTTAATTAACAAAAGAGAATGACTTAATTAAATAAAATGATTTATTTAATTAAGAGAGGAAATTGATGAATTTAATCAAATAAGATTATTCGATTAAATGGTTGGACTGAGGGATGATTTAGGATGAAATGGTGTTAATAATCGGGATCAAGTATGTCAGTATATTTTCCATGTCTACAGTTACCAATTCTTCCACAATTAAAGAATTTGAATGACAAATTACCTTTGTACTTGCCTAATTCTTTCTTCAACTTTCTCACAAAGTTTGCCTCTTCATCAAAATCACTAGGTGATTCAGAGGCTTCTTCTTTCTTTACAACTTTGAATGCAACTTCTCTTTTGTGTGTACTGTAAACTTCATTTCTCATCTCATAGGTTGTGAGAGATCCAAAAAATTCTTCCATTATAAGCTTTTCTAGATCCTTGGCCTCTTCAATTGCATACAAAATTGAGTTAAACCTCTAGGGGAGAGTCCTTAGAACTTTCTTTAGCACTGTAGAGGTAGTTATATCATCTCCTAAACCTCTAATTGCATTCACTGCTTCATCTACCCAGAGAAACTAGCCAGCTATGTTTTCTTCTTCTTTCATCTTCATATTCTCAAACAATGTCTGAAAAGATTGCAACTTTTCTTTCTTCACACTATCATTTCCTTCATAGAGATTCTTTAGCTTATCCCATATCTTCTTTGTAGTTTTGCATTGTACTAATTTGAAAATTTCAAAATTTTCTAACCTACTTAGGATAACATTCTTTGCTTTAGCATCATTCTTATGAGCCCTTTTTATATTTGGATCAGTGATAGGATGAGTAGGTTCAACATAATCATATTTGGTAACTCACCAAACATCATAACCAAGTGATGTGAGATAGGCATCCATCCTCATACTCTAGAAGGAATAAATGTTTCCATCAAATTATGGTACCTTGAAGAGGACTCCTTATGAGCCATGTGTTCTAAACCAAGATCTAGCTTTAGTTGTTAGGCTACACCAAGGAACTTAGCTCTAATACCAATTTTTAGAACACAAATATATTGAGAGGGAGGCAAGTCAATATATCCCTCAAATTAATTGAATTTCAACTTATCAATGAAAACCTGAAACTTCTTTAACCAAACAACATATTCAAAGCAAGAGTACATAACAATAATACAATATTTATGTGGAAAACCCAACAAGGGAAAAACCACTTTGAGAAAATTTGTTTGGAGCTACTATCTAAATCCAACCTCACAAATGAAGCAACAGTTGCAATAGATTTCAATTCTTTAACTTGAGGAGGTTTACAAATCCTTTCTTACTTACAAAATGATCCTACAACCTCTAAATACAACTCTTTTGAAGAATCGGATGACATGTCACAATTGCAATACTTTTGCTACCTTTGGCTCACTACCTTGAACACTTCTACACCATTCTACCTTTGGATCACAACCTTTGGTATTAACACTCATAATTTTTCCTTTGGCTCACTACCTCCAACACTCACTTACATATTTTTGATGACTCACTACCTTTTGTGCACTATTTAAACTCTTCTACTTTTAGTTCACTACCTCCAACATGCATTTAACATTTCACTAAAAAATTCACACACATTGATTTTCCTTCAACACATTGTTATCAAAAAATTGCATTGATCATACATTTAATACTTGTACACTTTGATCACAAACTTGATCTATATTTATACCATTCACAATCATCAAAAAGTTTATCCTTGTTGGCCATCCTAAAATGTATGAATGTGAAATGCACAATGGCCATATTGAGTCATCTCCAATACATCTATGGGAAAGGGAAATCCAATGCAGTCCAAGCAAGGAGATAAGGACCTAATTTAAATCTACACACATCCCTATGCTGGTGCATACCACAAAAACTTGGTGCAAGCAACTTAGAACACTAATTCAACCCAACAAAAAATCAAACCTTGAAATATTAATCTCCAAACCACAAGCAGTACGAGAGAGTCAAGATAGAAACACACAAATTGCATCACAAGTGTAAAATGATATTCAATAATATTTTCATTCCCTTCTTCCACAACTTCTTGCATCATTAAGCTAGAACACGTAGACACATATTGAACTAGCATCTATCACAGACCCAAACAACCCGATCTTGAGATATAAGTTTGACAACTCAACTTGCAATACACTTCAACAACTAAAACTCAAGGATAGGAAATAGATAGAAACTAGCAACAAATCCCCCAAACCACAAGAACACAACAACAACTATGGAAAAATTCCAAGCATTTCTTAAAATTTTCCATGAATACAACAGTTCAGTCACCACTTCACTTACCTAGGAAAATTCAGCGGTAACATCCAAGATATGAAAACTAGAACACATATTCTAAACACTTGACTTTGTCTAACCTTCAAACCGTAGGAATAAATCATAAAAGTGGAGGAATGTGAAGCATTCTTTGAAGCAATTTTAGAGCACCTTCCTAGGCCACTATCTGTAAGAGATTATACTTAATCATCTTGATTGAAACATATGCAACCAACCACACTTTTCCACCTTACTGACAACAAAGACAACATCATCAACAAACTCCATACAATTTGACACCAATCACAACCAAAAAACACCATAATGTTGGCATCAATGACAACACTTGCAACATACTTGTAATATTGTCAAGGTTACAATACCATTACGATTCGTATAATAGATTCAAACTTGGTAAGGTCAATACATCATTTCAATTTTTACATTAAAACAAAAACCTTTCAAATGGTTTGATTTCAATGATAATTATCACTTTATTCATTTCTATTAAAAGAAACTGATTAGCATCATTCTTAAAAATAATGGCTTGTAAAGGGCCAGTTAAATAATAGAGATCACAATAAACTTAACTGTGCTCATAATGAGCACTGAACTATATGGTTGATCATAACATTTACAATGCTCAAATATGCACATACATTAGATGGTTGAGCATAATATTTATAGTGCTCAAATATGCACAAACCTTAAAAGGTCAAGAAAAATATTTATACTGCTCAAATATGCACAAACCTTACAAGTTTCAAAACAACAATATCAATGTCTACACAATAAATACTAACTTGGATATACTATGAAATTCATAGTAAACTCAGACCTATAGGTTGGTTGTAAGGTTTTAACAATAAACCCCTTTTATTTCAAATCTATTCATAGTCAAAGTATCCATAAAAATCAAAATATTCATAGATCTATTCACATTCAAAGTATAAAATAAACTCACAATATTTGTAGACCTATTCATAGTCAAAGTATCAGCATAACTCATAATATGCATAGACTTATTCAAGGTCAAATACATTATCTAATAATTCTTCAAGTATATAGACCTATGATGAATAATAAAACTTAACAAATGTACATCACCTATGCCTTTTAGTTATTCATTAAATATTAAGAGGTAAATACATTACCCATAGATTAAAATACAATAAATGACCATCCAATCATGAAAAAAATCTTGCAATAATTAATGAAACTAGGAGAGACCCACAAATCCCATACTCTACATTCAATCATATAATATTAATATTATCAATATAAAATAATAGAGACCCAATGGTTGAAAAGGAATACTCTTCATGCATTTGAATAATATCATAGAATAGAGATAAACAACATTATATAGTGACTAACACAATTTTTTGCTAATTTTGAAATAATGATATCTTCAAAATAAAATCCTTTTTTATGCATGTTTTTACCCTATTCAAATGAAAACAAGAAATTTGATACACTATGACATAGAAAATTCCTTCAACAATATCAAACAAAGTGTTTTTTTCCTTCTCACCTTGCCACTACCTCTTTTGATTTCTCCTGCTTTTCTTTATGCCCCTGAAACCCTTAGGTTTCTCCTCCATTTTCTCCCTATTACCACTACTACTCTACAGTATTCACTATATTCTTAAATTCAATTTGCGCAAATAAAATGCATTCAATGCATTTCTTACTCTCCACTATATGGATTTTAACCACTCAATAGATCCAAATTCCATTTCCATTGATATAAGATAATAATCAATAATATATATATATATATATTTCCATAAATACATACATATATCTATCTATATTATTATACATATATAAACACACACATTATATATAAATACAAATATATGTATGTATATATATCCTTTTAGCAAACTTTTGAACATTATACATACTTTTAAACATAGATATGTGTTGGTGTGAATAATTTTTCTTACATAACTAGTTGTGGAACCCTCAAAATTTTCATGTTCCATTAGGTTTTAAATGCATTTCAACTAGTGTCTGTGTGGTCTTGTGTGACTAGGGTTTAGGGTTTCATGTGGGAGTTGTTGTAATTAGAAGATTTTTTTTTGTTTAAACCCTTGTTCTCTGGTCTAATCCTTTCTTGACCTACTATGCTCGGTTCTTAGTCATGTTAAAAATACTTATGTCCTTGATGTTCATGAAATGACTGGCCCCTTATGATTAGGGTTCCCCATTACTCGTCACCCAATTTTTATCATGCGCCTTGGTCCAAAAAGGTTCTCTTATTTTATAAGTTTGATAATTCAACATTGTTTGGCATTTACATCCTTTGCATAAATATTCTCGTCTCTTTAAGGCCTTATCTTACATTCCCCTAGGTGGTCCCCTTGTTAAAACAACAGTTGAGCATGTGCATAATTTATCCACTTAATTTTCTATTCATCACCTTGCACATCACTCATCATGGATTGTCTTTAGACATCTGCCCTAAAATTAGTGATGTGTGATGGATGTATCCCCTTTGTATCGCTCATCGCGGATATAGTTTGAACTTTGAGTTTCAAGCAGTGATGAGCGATGTGAGCAGTTTCCTTTGTATTGTTGGTTTTTTTTTCTATTGATAATGTGTTTTGAGTTCTAAGTCTTGAATTAGTGATGAGTGGGGAGGTCCTTTGTTCTAATGTTCCATCACTGATTTAAAGTATTGATGTGGGTGATTCTTTTTGTGTTGTTGATCTTGAGATAGGTACACATGGCTTGATCTTGTTCCATCACCATTTTCTCTCACATCTTTGATATGAGCTAGATATTGAGATATGGATTAATGATGTGTGATGCGAGATAAACTTAGTCAAAGGTGGACCTTGATCCAATGGTTGAGATCTTATTGTGTAGATGATTGCATTGCTGATAGGATTCATGAAGAATGAAACACATCCATAATGAGTGATAGATTGTTGGGTTTATTTCCCATCGTGCAACTATGAAATATCGTGGATATGAGTGAAGATCTAAAGAATGAAGTAGCGATGAGTGATGGAGTCCAAGGGGTATTGTGAATACATGAAGATCTATGTGGAAGTTGTTTGAGGTATCATCGCTATTTCAAAGCACACTTGTGAAAGCATGGCATGATGATTGAGGATCATCATTGATCACATTTTAAATCAAAAGGATCGATGACCAAGATTCAAACTTGTGTGGATGATTGTTAGTTTGCTTGCCTGAGCTCTCTCTTAAACATTAATAGTGGAAACGCTTCAAGAATTAAACATAAAGAAGATTGTCAACCATAATCCCCTCACAATTGTCATAATTGGGAGCTAAAGAATTGGTCTAGAACTAGAGAAGAAAGTGTGAAGAGCTTGGGCGAATAGTTGTAGAAGCATTGAAGAAATTTTCCTGGATAAGTAGGTATCCAGACTTTCTTGTAACAACTATGTATAAATTAGCTATTTTAGGGAATTGTTGATGGTTATGTAAGCTCTAAATACTTAGGGTTGGCAAAGTTTTTGTTGTATTCAATTTCCATTTGTGTTGGTTGGAATTGTACATTGGCTGGGTGGGTTTTTGTTCTGCAAGTTTATTTCTAAGAGCATAAACCTATGGAGCTCTTCTGTAATTGAAAATTTGTAAAACCTAGGCTTGTTACGTTTAGAAAATGAGTGAGCCCAGTGATTTATCTACCAAACTAGAGAGGAAACTCAAAAAAAGGGAGCTAAGAGGCCTAAACCCCAAGATGACACACCTAAGATTAATTTAGATGTACTTGAGAAATTTGTGAAGATACAGGAAGAGAGGGAAAAATTTTCCATATTCATGGAGGGTGAAGCTAGCATTAGATAAAACTTGAGAAGTAGAATTGTTATTTGTGACCAGGGTATGCTTGGTGGTGTGCTCCCAAAAGAACATAGTGTAAGGAAGGAGGAAATTAAATTAGAGGAATTGACCAAATCTAAGGAGAAAAAGAAGAAGGATAAGGACCACAAGGCTTATGATTCTTATATGGAGGAACTTGATGTTTCCATGGAAGATGAGGTAGAAGATGATCTAGAATATGCCCAATATCTCCTTACACTTGTAGGTCTAGAATACTTTGATGATGGTGACACAAATTCTCTAGTTTCAACAAAATCACATGGGTGATATTTATACTTTGATTTTGAAGATGATGAACCATTGCAAAAATAGAGTCCCGTTTTGGAGTTTTTGTCTTAGATGTTGATGTAGAGGAGAGGTTTTGATGTTTCTACAATGATGAAGTATGCCTTTTTGAAGGTGGGTAAATCTTCTTCAACAAATGAAAATGAGTTTTGTCTTATGTGCTTTCCCTCTTTTGTAAAGTGTAAATATAACTGCTTGGGGAAGTTTTGAAATTAAAATGCAAATGAATGTCAAATGCAAAATGTGACTTAAATTGTAATTTGGCTTGAAGCTTGTTGCTCCCATGTTTCTATAAATGGGAAATTCAAGGCCAATTAGAAGGGGGGTTCTAGTGGTCTGTGGTTGGAGAAAAACATAGCTCATATAAGAGCAATTTTGTAAGTCAAGCACAGATGAATAAAATAGTATGAAGTATAGGGTATGCATTCTAGTTTCTAATAGGCTTAATAGTTTTATAGTAGCAACAATATATAAATGAAGGCTACAAATTCTGGAACAAATTCTCTCCTATGTATCTTGTTTCTCAAACTATGAATAGAATGATCAAAGATCTTTTGTTTGTCTTCAATCGCTTTGGTTGAATGTATGGTTTTGCTTCTGCTTTAGTTCAAAGAACTAATTAAATGCTTTAATGAAATCATAGGTTTTTGAGATGGAATTCAAGGATTACTAAGTAGTTTCTATTTCTAATATAATGAGTTGTGTATTGCAAAGCAATATATTAATAGCCTATAAATGTTGAGTTCAATTGCTAATGTATTACAGTTCATTACAAATATGAATCCATTTCCCATGGATAAAACACTGGTCTATTAGTTTGGTCATCTTGGATGTAAATGAGTCGGCTTGTACACAACCAATAACACAAATATAAATTAAAATCACTTACACACCTTTAATTGCAATCAAGTGTTATAATGTACCACCCATTCATTGCTTTAGGTAATAGTTTTCTTGAGGATCAACCAAATTCTTGATGGATATCATCTAATTAACAACTTATAGGAATGTGTTTGTTTGTCACATTGTTCATAATAAAATGGAACACTGGTATCATATAAACATTGTTAGGATCACCCTCCTAGGTTTCATAGAGACCGAAGTGTAGAAGTAAAGGCCCATCTATCATTTACTTGTTCATTGGCCAATCCTCAACATTGCTGACCATTGAATTGTGGTAGATTCATAGATGATGGTTGGGATCAAGTTTGGTTTAAAAAAAATAACCAACAAATTGGTGACTCTGCTGGGGACAATTCATATGAAGTCTCTAGTTCTAGATCAGAAGTATTAGAGTCCAACATTTTGCAAATATAAGTTCATCCTTCAATCTAGCTTTAATTCCAGGGAGTAAATTCTTGTATATGCTACTTAGTATTTTCTGTAAATTCTATAAGCTTGCAAATTTTGTTAAGATCTACCCATAATTCCATGAATATTTTCACAAATTCCCAGTAAATGTGGGTGGTGACTCTAAGATCTCTGCACCAATGTGCATTATTTGAGGAAATCAAGAAAAATTAAGATGAAGAATTTGTTGAGAAGAGATGAAGTGGACTTGAGCTCATATGGTGAAGCTCCTCGATGAGAAGCTAGGGTGATAATTTCATAAGGCTCTAGTACTATTTGGAAAGAGCTAAAAATTGGGTGAATTTGAACATTTGGTTCATACATTGAAGTTTCAGACATGGAAAGGGCTATGTTGCAATAAATATAAAGGGATTTATGTGTGACTCTATTGTTGGAAAAGGACCCAAAATGAAATTTCTCTTTGAAAGAACTTTATATTATTGAAGTTTAGTCCTTTGTGAAGAGAGGTGGTGACTCGATGGAAATAACATGATAAAATTGTGAAGGTAGCTTTAGATCTATAAAGGTTTCCAATCAAAAAGAAGAATTCGCTGTAGATGCAACATCTCTAGGTATTTTCCTTGTTTTGGTTTTCAAGAAGCATAAACTTGTTATGAAAACCATATTTGATAGTCTAGAAAATTTGGTTTCCTATTGAGTGAAACTAAGCACTGAGAAAGGGAATAGTAGTGACTATTCTACATACTTTCTGGTTATTAATTTGTAGCCTCTGTTTTATGTTGAAGAAGTATGTATGTTCTTGAAATATTCCCATTAGAGAGATCCTAGATGCATATGTATTTGAGTTATGCATTGTAATTGTTGGCAACAAGGATTGCACCCTTAGTGAAGCTAGGCTTGGCTATCCTGTTGCAAAATGGAAACGCTCCCTGATTTGTGGGTCAATCAATTGGTGGGAGTGAATCTCTAGAGTAGGCTGGTTCCCTCTAGCTAATCACCTAAACTATGAACTTTATAAGGAAAAAGGAGTAGAAATAAGGCATGAAACAAAAACCACAACTAATGATGATCAACTAGATATCTGATATTTTGATAAAACTTGACTCACAACACCTCTCTCAAAGCAATTTTCTCTCAAAATCCACTTTAGAATAGCTAGCTCATTAATGTTTTGCATAAAGAATATTGAACAATGAATACAATATGAAACCTGAACTATTTGTCACTCCTGAATATAACTCACAATAATAAGACAAGGATCCACTACTTTGAATCACAAACAAAATCAGATTACCACTGTGAGCTCATGATAGGAAAAGAGAAAGGAGAACTCTAGTGGCTTTATTGCAAATGAAGGAGCAAGACATCAAAATCTAATTCAACAAGTTTACAAAACTCTCTACAATGCATAAGATATAGTAAGAAACTAAAATCTGAACCCTAAGAAATTGAAAATTTCTCCAACTTATAGGCATCAAGTGACCTCCATAGTGCCAAAATAGAAAAATTTGGCCCAAAAAGCAACTCAATCTGCATTTCCGAGCTCCTCCAAAAAGCTTGAAAAATCAGCCTCCTAAATAGCTCCAAAATCATCCAAAATGATCGAAACTTCTCATCTCCAAAAGGGTCTATCCAAAAAGATCTAAAAAATAGGTGCAAATAAGCTAGAAACTAAAAATAGAAAGTTCAAACTGCCACCTCTTTTCCAAATCCGCCTAGAAACTAAAACTCAAAATAGAAGCTCTTGTTGTCACTCAAGTGCATCACTTAACTACATTTTTTGTTTTTTTTAGGCTGCAGAAATCGGGTTTGTATAGCACGGCCCCCTATAAACTGCAGTGCGCTTGGTAAAATTTTTAACGTGACCGGTGGCGCTGGCGTGACACGCCCTCCGGTACCACGGGACGGGGGAGACTAGAACTCGTGACCAGCCTCCTGCATCAGGAAAGACTTAGCCAACCGAGCTAGGGCCCCCGCCCTTCACTTAACTACATTTAGATAACATTTAATTAAGGAATTTATAAAAATATTGCTTAATTAATGTTTTACAAACATGTAGTTTTACAAACATGTAGTTTTACAAAGAAAAATAGAAAGTCTCTCTGGTTACATCAATTTTTTTAAAATTCACTTCCAGATGCTTTGATTTTTCTTTTTCCTATCTCCAATCATTTTGATTTTTGCATCAATTTTTGCAAAAAGTGAAAACATCATACAATATTTTCATATACATTTGATTTTTATATAAAAAATCATAAAAAAAGAATATAGGCCCTCCACATATTATCACTTAACTTAGGCAAAAATAAAAGCCCTAAAGTCATAATTTTGATCTTCCAAGGCAATTGGAATGAAAATTTTATAAGGCATTGCAAAGGGGAAACCCTAATGAGGAATCAATGTGCATGGTTTTGATTTGACTTTCTTTAAAAAGCAAAGAAAAACAAAAGGCTAAGGGTTTCGACTTAGGAAACATAAGGTATATATGATTTATGGCTTTTGATTTTTAAATGAATGTGATTAAAATCACATTCGAATGATAATGAAGGGAAAACCCTAACATCAAAACATTCATCGAGCTCTAATTTTCCTCATCATTTGTATCAACCAAGTTAGAGAGAAAAGAACTCTATTAGGCGACGCCATGGGAGACTAGGGTCTGGAGACTTTGACACCAACATTCGAGCTCCCTCCTTCGATTCTTTGATGCATTCTCCTCTACACTTAGTGGTAAGTTATTTTATATGCATTTTGATGCAATTTTTTTCTCCATTTGATGAGAAACAATGACTGTTTGGCCGTTGCTATCATTGTATTTTAATGCATTTTATTCTCCCTCTATTTTTGCTATGATGTGGCCACCATGAGGGACTTTGTTTGAGCATTTCATGAAGCTTTGGCAGGGGTTTTGTTGGGCATATCCACCTCGATATAGAAGGTAACCTCTCCATTCCTCCATTTCACAAGCATTCCCTCTTAAATAAAGCTTATTCAAGCTTTCTCTTACAAAATTTATGAAAGATTGAGGGTTTTTTGAGATGGCCATTACATAGGCTACAACCACACTATATGGTTTCCTTCTTCTTTTTTTGAATGAAAAACTATGGCTCGACTCATAATGTGCAAATGAAACACATTTAAAAATGAAGAGATTTCATATAAAAACTTTTTTTTTGTGGGTCTTCAACACCCCTCATGGCCATGGGCCTGTAGCTCTTCATTTCACTATTTTGAAAGCTCCTCTATTGTTGAGGCTCAAACCCTTGTTGTTTCTCTTTGCATTTGCATTTTGAGTAGAAACCCTAAGTGGTAATTGTGATTTTATGGAGAAAAAATACCCTTACAAGCTGCAGGTATGAGAGCAGAATTTAGGGTTTTTTCCATTCTTGACTGAGCTTGAGTTATTCTTCCATTTCTACATTCTAGAAAACATGTAAAAATTATGTGGGGTTTTCTCTAAAGCATGATTTGGCACCTTTGCATTTTTTTTCCATCTAGAACCCTAACTTGTCATGGATCCATTATAGCATCAGTCTATTTCTTTGACAAATAAAAGAGTTACAATGCATATGTTTATCACTGTTTTTCCTCAGAATACATTGACTCCTTTTACCATGTTTTCTCTAAAAGTATAGACTTTCTTTGCATCTCAATGTTCCATTGCATTGCTTGCTTGAAGTGTATCAACAATGAAATTCAATCTTATGAACATGATTGATTTACAACAAAACATGAATCCTGTAGCTATCATCAATCATTCCTTTATTGAAAATGCAACACATCAAAAAGAAATTAATGTTTACCTTCAATGCATTTCAAAGTGACATATTCATTTACTCCACAAAAAGCTTGCACTTAGCCACCATGATACTCCCATAGGATACTTTGTTACTTTTTATGATTCATTTGATGCACTTGAATACTTTTGAAAATGCACTTCCAACTTTCCATTTTAAATGGAACAATGTATTATTATCTTCTTTCAGCTCATAGCATGGAAAATACTAAATCAATGTGTTACAATAGATTTGAGATCTAAACTTTACTCTCTTTAATGATGTTTCCAGTGGTTCATTTGCAGCCAATTGTCATAATTCCTATGCATTTGGATGTTTCAGAAACACACACATTCACACTTTTCCAGTTTTATGTTTCGTGAGAACATAGAATTATGCAATAATATCTCCCTTCACATTGTGGCATCAAAACACTGAAACAACTTAAATTTTTTACAAATTACCTTCATGTATGATGTTGTTCCACATTTCATTTAGCCCCAACACCTAATGCCTTGCATTCTAGTTCATCATGCCATCTTTTCATTCATTCTCTGCCTTCAGTAGCTCATTTGCAGCCAGTTTTTCACTCTGTTATTGATGGAGTCAACCTCTCTTCTATAATATTCATGCATTTTTATCTCCTAACAACAACATGATGATGTGAAAGCTATCATTGCATAGAATATTTTGAAATATAAGAGTACCTAATTTTGTTGATTAGAAGCTTCTCCATTTGCTTTAGTTATCATTGCTTGACTTGTAAACAAGGCATTATGTGATGATGCACTTGATGCTAGTTCACTTGAGCAATGGATCACCTATGATTTTCATTTCCTTGCATTTTTAGACTTGACTATCCTAGGTGATCACTTGCTTGAGTCTCCATGTCACTTGATGCAATCCTTTAGATGCATATCTCTTTGAGCAACTTTGAGTTGTTTATTTTTTGAAAACCCCTCTATGGAATGTTGAGGGAAAGCATGTCGGGTATCAACCCTCGTGGAAGCCCATTTTACACCACATGTTTTATGATATTCAAAACTAATCAGAAACATGGATTTTTCTATACCTGCACAAGAAACAAATAATGTTAGATTAAAACAACAAATTCAAAAGTTTCTCATGATGCTTTCTCCTTGGTATTCTCTTGCACTCCTATTTTTCTTGCTTAGTTGATTCAATGCATCATAGACAATATCCTACATTACTATGGATGGAACATGTAGGAATGTTCATAGTCAAAGCTCTAACAAAACTTTCATCCATTTTTTGCAAGTTCACTTGGAGCACAAAAGCAAAAAGTGGAGCCTCATTTGGAGGAAGCTCGAGGACACCATCAAGAAATGACAATTATGGTCATTCTTACATTCTCTTTCTCCTTCTTTTAATCTTTAGTAGCATAGGATATTATTTATGGTTCATTGTTCTAGCTACTCCCATGACTTGTGTGGGACACTTGGTTCTCCTTTTTACTCCAATGAATACAAAATCAACATTTGTAAAATACTTGTTTCAATTCTATATTTTCTTTTCTTGCAAACAATGCATTGAACATTGTGAATGAACAACAGAATAAAAGCACTTCTTTTATCTTTTAATGCAATACTTAATGCTATAAATTATATGAAGAAACTAAAAAAAAATTGCATTTCTTAAAACTCAAATTAAATGTTTGCAATGGTTAAAACATCTGCAGAAACGAACTCAAAACTTTCACCTTAAAAAAATGAACTTGTATAATCAGCTCTATCAATTTGAGTTGTGTGAAAATTGATAACACTTTTGGTGACCTCTGCTAGATGCTTTCTTGCTAAGCACTAGGTTAGTTTCCTTATGAATAACCATTGGGAATGGAGTCAATTCTTCCCTTCTGAAACTCAAAAGTTTAGACAAGTATGAAACCTGCAACTCCAAACAACAACAAAACCAACACCAGAAAAACAAAACAATAAACAAACAAGGCCCTGGCAACCAAAAGCAAGGTGCATAAGCACTTATTGAAAATAAAACTACTAAAAAGAAAGTGCTTCAAGAACTTATTTGTAGAAACTACTCTACTATAGTACAGGGGAAGAACTAAAAACCTTAGAAACAATATTTCAAATGAATTCCATTGACTGGGATTAGAAGTACTTCTCCAGTTAACCTCGAGAGTTGAAATGAATTATGCTCTTTGCATTCTGTTATGAAAAATGGGCCCTCCTAGATTGCATCAAATTTAGTATGCCTCCATGGATTATTATTTTTATCATCCAATTTGAGGACGAAGTCCGTAACAAAAAATTCTTTGAACTTTGCTCCACAAAATTCTTTCACCACATTATCGTTCAGCTCCTCGTTTAACTAAAAATCAGCTCTCTAAAATAAGATCTTATCAAAGTACTTCTCATAATATGTTTGTTCACTAGTAGCCATTGACCCCCTCATTTCCATTATCCTTTTAACTTCAACATCAAAGTTAGGTAACCCTTCTAACCATTTGGTTGGAAGTTGGGGCTCAATAATGATAGTATCTTCACAATTTTCAATCGAGAAATCAAAATCCTCTAGCAATGAATTTTCCTTAACCATACAGTCTTCTCTCTCAAAATAATTTTCAATAGGTCTACTCACTTGGATGAGAAATTCTTGATCATAGACCTCCCCCTGATCCAAGGCTTGATCATCAATCTGCATCTCCAACCATTCATGATCAACCTTTTCATATTATGTGGGGATTTCTTCTTTATCTAGAGTCTCATTTTCAAAGAGTTCCTCCATCCATTCTTGGATAGATGTCTCATCCTCTCCAAGACCTTCTTCCTGATCCAATGCTTGATCACTGAAGAGCAACTCCTTCCACTCTTTGATCACCTCCTCATCCTTCAAGAACTTTGCATCACTATTCAAAGGCTGACCTTAACCCTTAACCAAATTAGGAACCTCCACATTGGATTCATGAATTATGTAAACTTCTAACCTTTCCTCCTCCATGTGGCTAAAAGGATCAAGGTTGTGATCTTAGGCTACCAACTCATTAAGGTTTCCTTCCTTACTAGGTACATTTTGTCCTAAGGTCATGACTTGATTCTTTAGCTCATCCGTGGTGTATAGGTTAGAATTTACTGGACTAGGAATGTATGGTTTGATATGGTCTCTTGCCAATGGTTCAGACCTGATTGTTACCTTAGTGCCATAACAGGTTCTAAAGAACATGTGAGACCAATCTGGTGATAGGAAACCTCCTAATTTGGCTATAAAATCTCTTGAAAGAAAGAGTGCAAAATGGGGAGGCAACTCTATTACATGGATGTCTTAGGAAACAAAGAAATTGGGGCAAGCGTGTAGTGTAAGGGGTATATTTTTTATGATACCTATTGTTTGGACAAAAAATCCATCCAATTGCACAACACCTTTCAACACAAGTTCGTAAACCAGTCCTAACTTATCTGCTAAGCTTTTTGGCATGACGAAGCTGCTACCTCCAGAATCTATCATATATTGATGGAAAAGTTTTTCCCCTATAATCAGGTTGAGAAAGAAAGGTGGGGGTTTAACCTCTTTATTCTATTGGCTCTCTTTAATCTCTAGACTATTAGCAAGTACAGTTCTTCCTTTTTTGGCATTCACAAACTCTTTAGAAGAAATTTCAGATAGTGCATTTTGTAACAAATATTTCTGCCCTAGGATGTGTAAAGCATCCATAATGGATAAGCTGACCATTGATTTTTTCAAATGCTCAACTACATTGAAATAGATTGGATTTAACTTTTGTGTTCCCAAAGAACTAGCAGCGTCGTTATTTATCTTTTGTTGTTCTCTTTGTAGAATATGCACCTTTGGTTGAGTTGTAGGAACATTTTGAGATGGAGCAGCATAACTTTTATCTCTCACAACTTGTTGATGTGAATTTCTAGCTTGTTGCTTGCTGTTTAGCTTCAACTGCTCTTTGTTTTGACCTTGTGTTTGTAGCAATGAATAAGCCTTGCTAATTCTAGCTTTGGATATGATTGATGTCTCATTATTTTGCACTTTTCTAGTTCATTAAAGCAATTTCAAAATTGCTTGGCTATTCTGCATCTTCATTTGGAAAAATTTCAAGGGAAACACATTGGTTTTGCACTATGAGGGCCTCATTTTCAAATCCTGTTATGCAAGCAGCTTGGTTATGTGACTGATTACATGGGAAACACCATTCATGCTCTTGGGCCATATTATTTTGTGGAACAAGCTCCCTTGATGGGCCAACAACATTTGGATCATAAGGTAGGAAATGCTTGGGGTTGAAACCTCTTTTTTATCCTTAGAAATCACTTTGAAATGAAGGCCTACTTTGCTGGTTTGGCTAGTAGGAAGCTTGAGGAGGCCTATTTTCTTGGTCAACTTGTTTTTTGAGGCTCATGAACTCGTTACTAAAGGTCTTACCAAAGTTTTGCAGCATGCTTTTTAACTCCTGGATTTACCTATTCTGATAAGCAATGAAACTCTCTTGAGTGGAAGCCCTATAACCTATAGCTGGGGCTAGCAAAACAACAACAATGGGAGGCAAATTGATAGGAACGGGTGGCTAGATTTTGGTAAAAATAGGAGTGGGTGGTATAGGTGCAATTTTCTCCACTTGGATTAGACAATTTTTAGCTCTTATAGCAATGTCATATGCATTAGGAAAAGTAAAACCCCCCATAGACCGTATCATAGCTGATATTTCAACATTCAAGGCTTTTAGAAAAAATAGAAAGGCATGTTCAAGCATGGGTTTTACAATCTGAGGCATCCTACCCAGGTTCTTTGAAACCTAAAATTGAAGTAAACCATATGCTCATGTGGTGCATGCTTGATAGTGCTCAACTATTCAAGCAATGACAAGTTGTCTGACTTGTCCACGAACTGTCGGTGGAGACCATCACCATGCTGGTCCCAAGTTGTAGTGGAGTTGGCTGGGAGCCCCTTGAACCATTGAAGGGATTTTCCCTTCAAAGAGGTAGCCAACAATCTTATGGCTACATTCTCTTGTGTTATGTTGTGCACTAAACACAATGTTGCCACATCTCTAATATGTTCAACTAGGGTAGTCTGGTCCTCTCTCGTGAAGTATGGTAGCCCCTTGAGTGGGCCAACTGGAATGTCGTCATGTCTGGCTAGCAATAACAGACTACCCCCATTGAAAGGAGCAAAAGAAAATTGCCTCACCATAGGAGGTACTTGAGATATCAGAGTTGGGTTCCTCTTTATTGAGACAATAGGACTAAGCCTAGGAGGAGTAGACTTTGGTCTTCTTGTCGAATCAAAAGTCCTTTGCATTTTGCCTCTTCTTCTCAGTGGGGTAAGCTACAAATATTTGAAAGGTGTTGGGCTTGACCTTGTTTGGATTCTTCTCATAAGCTATCTTCACTAAATTTGCAGTAAAACCAACATTCAGGAGTCACTAGGTATACTTTTGGACCTTTATAGGCAGAAAATGTTGTTGCATATACCAGACAATAAACTAGTAACTTAGAAATGAATCTAAAGATAAGACTCTAGAGTCCCATTGGGGGTGCCAAAAACTGTTGGACACTAGGATTGCACCCTCAGTCAAGCTAGGCTTGGTTATCCTATTGCAACATGGAAACACTCCCTGATTTGTGGGTCAATCAATTTGTGGGAGCGAATCTCCAAAGTGAATTGGTTCCCTCTAGCTAATCACTTAAACTATGAAATTTCTAAGGAAAAGGGAGTAGAAAGAAGGCAGAAAACAAAACCCACAACTAATGATGATCAACTAGACATCTGAGATTTTGATAAAACTTGACTCACAACACCTCTCTCAAAGCAATTTTCTCTCACAATCCACTTTAGAACAGCTAGCTCATTAGTGTTTTGCATAAAGATTATTGAGAAATGAATACAATATGCAACCTTAACTATTTTTCACTCCTAAATATAACTCACAATAATAAGAAAAGGATCCACTACTTTTAATCACAAACAAAATCATATTACCACTATGAGCTCTTGATAGGAAAAGAGAAAGGATAACTCTAGTGCTTTATTACAAATGAAGGAGCAAGACATCAAACTCTAATTCAACAAGTTTACAAAACTCTCTACAATGCATAAGAGAGTAAGAAACTGAAATCTAAACCCTGAGAAATTCAAAATTTCTCCAACTGATAGGCATCAAGTGACCTCCATAGTGCCAAAATAGAAAAAATAGGCTCAAAAAGCAACTCATTCTGCATTTCCGAGCTCCTCCAAAAAGCCTGAAAATCAGCCTCCTAAACAACTCCAAAATCATCCAAAATGATTGAAACTTCTCATCTCCAAAAGGGTCTATCCAAAAAGCTCTAAAAAATAGGTGCAAACAATTGGAAACTAAAAAATAGAAAGTTCAAACTGCCACCTCTTTTCCAAATCCGCCCAGAAACTAAAACTCAAAATATAAGCTCTTGTTGTCACTCAAGTGCATCACTTAACTACATTTAGATAACTTTTAATTAAGCAATTTATAAAAATATTGCTTAATTAATGTTTTACAAAGCAAAATAGAAAGTCTCTCTAGTTACATTAGATTTTTTAGAATTCACTTCTAGATACTTTGATTTTTCTCTTTCCTATCTCCAATCATTTTTATTTTTGCATCAATTTTTGCAAAAAAATGAAAACATCATACAATATTTTCATATACATTTGATTTTTATATAAAAAATCACAAAAAGAATATAGGCCCTCAACATATTATCACTTAACTTAGGAAAAAATAAAATGCCTAAAGTCATTATTTTGATCTTCCAAGGTAGTTGGCATGAAAATTTTCTAAGGCATTGCAAAGGGGAAATCCTAATGAGGGATCCATGTGCATGGTTTTCATTTGATTTTCTTTAAAAATCAAATAAAACCAAACAACCAAGGGTTTCAACCTAGGCAACATAAGCTATATATGATTTATGGCTTTTGATTTTTAAATGAATGTGATTAAAATCACATTTGAATGAAAATGAAGGGAAAACCCTAACATCAAAACATTCATCGAGCCCTAATTTTCCTCATCATTTGTATCATCCAAGTTAGAGAGAAAAGAACTTTGTTGAGCAACACCATGGGAGACTAGGGTTTCAGACTTTGACACTAGCATTCGAGTTCCCTCCTTCGATTCTTTGATGCATTCTCCTCAACACTTAGTGGCAAGTTATTTTATATGCATTTTGATGGAATTTTTTGCTCCATTCAGTGAGAAACAATGACTCTTTGGCTGCGACTATCATTGTATTTTAATACATTATGTTCTCCCTTTGTTTTTGCTATGATGTGGCTGCCATGAGGGACTTTGTTTGAGAATTTCATGAAGCTTTAGCTGCGGGTTTGTTGGGCTTCTCCACCTCGATATAGAAGGTAAGTGTTAGCTCTCAAAAGTGCGAGTTTTAACCACAAAAGGTTGCCAAGCTTTCACAACATTTTAGGGTAATAGAACAAGGTTTGAAACAATTAAACCTTCTACTCTTTAGGTGCTGCAAAACCATGGCAGGTGTACCTCTCTGAATAATGCAGACTTAACTTGCAATTAATCCTCTTACAACACTTGTCCACAATGGCAAATGGGAGTGAACAAATGAAATTCAATTTGAAGCAATGACAATATTCAGCTCTAAGTCCTAAATACTCAATTAAAAGAAACTGAATGAATTTATAATGGTGAAGTGCAGAGACTAGTGCCTTGTTGGGCATGTGGAGTTAAATGAGATCAAGATAAGCAACACTTTCTGAAGAAGACACAAATTATCTAGCATATGTTTTGTTTACAACTTGTATAAACATGCAACAATGTGACTACTAAGTTCTACTTCAATAATCCCAAATGAGTTTCTCTGATTACTATCATCAATAAAAGGATTTAATCTTTGCTTGAAAGAACCAGTTTATTGATCACACAAATACAACAAATGTGTATCGATAAATCAAACATAAACTTGCTATGTTAATTTAAACAACTAGAAAAATCATTCATGGAGACAACTTAGCAGTATTTTTCATTTCAATTCAATAGATAATTGACACCAGAGAAATGCAGCAACATCAACTGAATCTCATAAATACCTCCATTGTGAAATCATGCAATAATAGCCTCTGGTCTGATAATTTTATTCTACTGTATCTACTTGCAGTGTATCGGGAATCTGATGTCTCTTTTCTATTAGCAACTACAACATGCTTATTTATACACCAGCATGAGAAAGATATCAAAATAAAATATTATGTCAGCCCTCCACAAGATTCGGGCTCCAATCGAGCTGGCAGGCAACGATCTCCAAGCATTCAACATGTGAGCCATAAGATTTTGAAATTCTATTTTTACCAGTAGAACAGTCGGTCAATCACAACATATCGTCCTACTGAAGGCAATTCAAACGCTTCATCCCCGTGCTCAATATTTCGCATTCGCCATAACTCATCCGGGTCGGTAAGATGTCACACAGACTACACAATGCTCCACCAAAGGCTCCCTCTAACTTTGTGTCGCTGTGACCAGGAAAATGTTATTCCAAAGACAAGAGGCATCCTTTTGGTCTTTTTCATTTCGCTATAGCCCCGTGCTGTCGGTGAGAAGTCACAGAGATACAAAATGTCTTACCGAGATTCACTTTACTCCCAATATATCATTGTAATAACCCGCTAGTCATACCGAAGTCATATAGTATTCATTTGTTCTCACTCTGCTTCACTATAACACGTATGTGTCGGGGAGACCACATACCGAGATCAACATGTTAGGCCAAAAGGCACTCAATACATCCAAGTCGCCAGGACATAAGAAATATCCCACCAAACCACACATTTTATTCTATTCGCTTCGCCATAGCTCACAGGTATCGGGGAAACCCTATGTCGATAGCTTGTGTTTCACCGGAAAGTCCACATGACCAAGACTTGTCGTCGTGACCCACGACCTCTCTTTCTGACAAATCCATCAGTTGCTATAACATGCAATCCTCAACGAGACGTCACATAGAGTGCATTGTTATACCAAAATCCATCCAAGCCCACACCTGTTCGCCAAGACGAGTCCAACCCTTCGCCGAAAGAACCCAAGCATGTGCCATTCGACAAGACATTTACTTCTCACCATGACCACCACCCGAATATGAAACCTATGCCGATACGGAACATATATGTCGTCGAAACACAAAATATGTCATGCCGAAAACCACCTGTAGGAAAAATCCATTCGCTATGACAAATAATAAGTCTTGCCGATAGGCAACATAGACTTATTGCAAGCAGAAAAAGCACAAGGGGTCGGGGAGACAAGAACGAACCTATGCCGATATGGACCCAGACATGAAAAATGCACAACACGATCAATTCAATGGGAAAATATGGCAAACTATAGATGAAAAATGCATATGGTCGGACCAAAACTGGAAATTTATGAATGAAAACTTATGTAAAAGCACTAGATTTTATAGTTCTAATAGGTAAGCTCTCCATTTATCAATTTCACAAGAATTTCCCTCTTAAATAAAGCCTATTCAAGTTTCTCTTACAAAATTTATGAAAGATTGAGGGTTTTTTGAGATGTCCATTACACAAGCCGCAACCACACTGTATGCTCTCCTTCTTTTGTTGAATGAAAAACTAGGGCTTGGCCCATAATGTGAATGAAACACATTTAAAAATGAAGATATTTCATATAAAACTTTCTTTTTTGAGGGTCTTCAACACCCCTCATGGTCGCAGGCCTGTAGCTCTTCATTTCACTATTTTGAAAGATCCTTTGTTGTTGAGGCTTGAACCCTTGTTGTTTCTCTTTGAATTTTCATTTTGAGCAGAAACCCTAAATGGGTATTGTGATTTTATGGAGAGAAAATTCCTTTACAGACTGCGAGCATGAGAGCAAAACTTAGGGTTTTTTCCATTCTTGATTGAGCTCAAGTTATTCTTCCATTTCCCCATTCTAGAATTTTTTTTGTAAAACTTATGTGGGGTTTGCTCTAAAGCCCGATTTGACACCTTTGCATTTGTTGTTCATCTAGAACCCTAACATTTAATTGATACACTATAGCATTAGTCTATTTCTTTGACAAATAAAAGAGTTACAATGCATATGTTTATCACTATTTTTCCTCTGAATATATTGACTCCTTTTACCATGCTTTCTCTAAAAGTGTAGACTTGCTTTGCATCTCAATGTTTCCTTGCATTGATTTCTTGAAGTGTATCAAAAATGAAATTCAATTTTATGAACATGATTGATTTACTACCAAAAATGAATCATGTAGCTATCATTAATTGTTCCTTTACGGAAAATGCAACACATATAGAAGTTTTTTAATGTTTACCTCCAAAGAATTTCAAAGTGACATATTCATTTACTCCACACAAAGCTTGCACTTAGCCACCATGATACTCCCATAGGATACTTTGTTACTTCTTATAATTCATTTAATGCACTTGAATACTTTAGAAAATGTACTTCCAGCTTTCCATTTTAAATGGAACAATGTATTGTTATCTTCTTTTAGCTCATAGCATGGAAAATACTGAATCAATGTGTTACAACAGATTTGAGCTCTACACTTTACTCTCTTTAATGATGTTTCCAGTGGTTCATTTGCAACCAAGTGTCCTAATTCCTATGCACTTGGATGTTTCAGAAACACACACATTCCCACTTTTCGAGTTTTATGTTTCATGAGAACACAAAATTATGCAATAAAATCTCCCTTCACATTGTGGCATCAAAACACTGAAACAACTTAATTTTTTTACAAATTACCTTCATGTATGATTTTGTTCCACATTTCATTTAGCCCCAACACCTAATTCCTTGCATTCTAGTTCACTATGCCATCTTTGCATTCATTCTCTACCTTCAATAGCTCATTTGCAACTAGTTTGGCACTTTATTACTGATGGAGTCAACCTCTCTTCTGTACTCTTCATGAATTTTTATCCCCTAACAACAACATGATGATGTGAAAGCTATCATTGCATAAAATATTTTGAAATACAAGAGTACCTGATGTTGATGATTAGAAGCTTCTCCATTTGCTTCAGTTATCATTGCTTGACTTGTAAACAAGGCATTATGTATGCCTCTTCACTATCACATTATGTGATGATGCACTTGATGTCAGTTTAGTTTAGCAATGGATCACCTATGATTTTCATTTCTTTGCATTTTCAGACTTGACTATTGTAGGTGATCACTTGCTTGAGTCTTCATGTCACTTGATGCACTCCTTCAGATGCATATCTCTTTGATCAACTTTGAGTTGTTTCTTTTCTAAAAACCCCTCTGTGGAATGTTGAGGGAAAGCATGTTGGGTCTCAGCGCTTGTGGAAGCCTATTTTATGCAACATGCTTTATGATATTAAAAACTAAATAGCAACATGGATTTTCCTATACTTGCACAAGAAACAAACAATCTTAGATTAAAATAATAAATTCAGAACTTTCTCATGATGCTTTCTCCTTGGTATTATCTTGCACTCCTTTTATTCTTGCTCAATTGATTCAATGCATCATAGACAATATCCTACATTACTATTGATGGACCATGTAGGAATGTTCATAGCTCAAGCTCTAACAAAAATTTCATCCATTTTTTGTAGGTTCACTTGGAGCACAAAAGTAAATAGGGGAGCTCAACTCTGGATGCAGCACGAGGTCACCATCAAGCAATGACGATTATGCTCATTCTTACATGCTCTTTCTCCTTCTTTTAATCTTTATTAGCATAGGATATTCTTTATAGTTTATTGTTCCAACTACTCCCATAGCTTGTGAAGGACACTTGATTCTCCTTTTTACTCCAATGAATACAAAATTAGCATTTATGAAATTCTTGTTTCAATTTTGTATTTTCTTTTCTTGCAAACAATATATTGAACATTGTGAATGAACAAAAAAAAGAAAACACTTCTTTTATATTTTAATGCAATACTTGTTGGCAACACAAGGGTAGACAACTGAGAGGGGGGGTGAATCAGTTGTCATAAAAATTATACATATTAAACTTATTCTCAGATCTGATAAATAAAAATTAAAGCATAAACCATCACCACATAAAAAACACACATAACACCAAGATTTTTACATGGAAACCCTGTTAGGGGAAAAAACACGGTGGAGGTTAGTCCACAAGATTATACCCTATTAAAAGTATTACAAATGGGGAATGTACATGCATTCAGGCACATTGCCTAGAGCATACTGCTCAAATACAAAAGGCTTGTTTCCCAAAAGAAGACTCACTATCTTGAAGTCACATTCAGGTTACATCTGGAATATTTTGAACTGAGAAAATAACATCTTCTAATGCCTGATTACAGTTCTAGTTAAGCACATAAACAATTTCATTTTCTCACTCTTCTTCACACTTTACTTCTACATTTGAAATATTAGAACATTATTCGCAATTAGCACAGAGAATACATCGAACACATTTCCCTCAAATGGTATAAACAATCAATCATATATATCCGCAACTAAGGATAACATCAACTACATTTCAGCCCAACAAAATATGAAAACTATAGAAACACTTGGCCCAAAACAATTTATAAATGTGGAAAAAACAATGTTGGGAAAAACATAGTAAGGACCCAAAATATATCAATAGGTTCATCATACACAAATATAATATCTTTCAACATCTACTTCATCCACAATACTTGAGTACAATTGTTAGCAGCAACAATGTATTCTGCCTCTGCAATAGATAAAGAAATGGCATTTTTCTCCTTACTTAACCATGAAATCAACTTATTTCTCAAGAAAAATGCACCACCACTGGTACTCTTTCTATCATTCACATCTCCTGTCCAATCAACATCAGTAAAGGCACTCAAAGTAAGGTCATCTTCTTTAGGATACCATAGGCCAAAATCAACTGTCCCCTTCAAGTACCTAAAAATCCTCTTCACAACTATCACATGAGATTCCTTAGGATCAACATGAAATCTTGCAACAATGCATACAAAATTCATGATATCAGGTATAGTTTGAGTCAAATAGAGCAATCGACCAATCATGGATCTGTTTCTATTCTGATTTGTTTTAGGAGAATCATCATCTTGTGTCAATTTACATCCTGTCACCATAGGTGTACCAACTAGCTTTGAATCTTCCAAACCAAACTTCTTTAGCAATTATTTCACATACTTGGACTAAGATATAAAGATCCCTCTATCTAGCTGAGTAATTTGCAATCCCAAAAATAATTTCATTTCTCTAATCATAAACATCTCAAACTCACTCTGCATCTCATAAGAAAAATTCATGCACAAACTATCATCTCCTCCAAAAATGATTTTGTGTGTATGAAAATATGCCTATCCTAATGAATTCAAAACACATTCAATAAAACCTTATATCAAAGAAGCTTAAAGAGAAATAAACAAACTCTCAGTGTAGCTTCTTTGAAGTCATTTTATTGCTCTCTATCTCCAACATTTCGTTGATTTAAGTTGCTCTCAGATTTAGTATGCCAAGCTCAACGAAATGGACTACTAGAGAATGAGATTTAAACTAAAATGCATACTATACTAAGATGCACGATTATGCTATGCTATGATCAGATTATTGCTAAGATATGATTATTGATAGAATGCTAAAGATGCAAATGCGTAAGCATAATTGCGTGTGTGTGTCTGTAACCAATGCTTGGATTCACACATGTATTTATAGAGTTTTTGAGGATTTTGATTGGCTGAGTTGATCAATGGTTGTGATAATTCTTGATAGATCGAATGGTCGAAGATGGATGAGATTGGAAAAAAATTAGAAGAAAACGAATAAAGCAGGATTTTTCCATTTTCATGGAAGAGATAAGATGAGATGATTAACAAAATCATCTTTTTTAGAAGATAATGGAAAGATATTGAGAAGATAAATAATGAATTATCAAATTCAATTATTTATTTATGGGTGCATGTAGATTTTTCTTAATTAAATAAATATTTAAGTAAGATTTTGAGGAAATCAGAAGATTTCATAATTAAATGAAATATTTAATTATGATTTGAAGAAAGCAGAAGATCTTTAATTAAATAAAATATTTAATTAAATTTGAAGAAATGACATGTGTATGAAATTAATTAAATAAAATATTTAATTAATTAGAAGAAAGTTTTAAATAGAAGAAAAGAAATATTTAAATTTAATTAAAACAAAAGATTTAATTAAATTCAAAAGATGACAATTAATTTAAATAAATAAAATGTATTCATTTAATTAATCAAGTAGACATGTGAAATAATTAAATAAAATAAATTTATTCAATTATGGTGGGAGAATAAAATGAATGAACAATATAATTAAATTAATTAAATTTAATTACATGTAGAAGACTTTAGAGAAATTAATTAAATAATAAATATTTAATTAAATGTCAGGATTACTTAGACGTGACCAATTTTATGCATATACATTTTGCCCCTCTTTGAAGTGATGTGTGAAACACATTGCTTGAAAGAAAATAATTTTTTTTGCCCCTAATATGTTTTTGATGCTAATGCTGATGATGCCCCCTCGGGAGGTAAATCACGGATGAAGATACGAGTTTTGAAAAATGTGATAAAAAACTTAATTGGAAGGTGAAATTCTGTTGGGGATTTAGTGATTTAGCTCTCGATAATTAGTGTAAAAGATGCCCCTGGTGAAAAAAATAAAGTAAATGCCACCAAAAAATCACCTTAATTGACCCATATAAGGTAAAAAGGGGTAAAAGTGGAAGTCATTTTCACCCTTTTACTATAGTGAATTTTATGCTCTGACAGTGACTTGGCGAGATGCAGATTCCATTTCACAGGCATAGATTTGAGCGGGCCTGTCGATTCCAAAGACCAGCTGCATATGGACCACCGGCGAGTCGATTGAACCCTTTATGAGTCGAAATTTTTGTGTTTTTGAGCAATTTTGAAAATTTTTCGCGCGGATTTAGGGCAAAAAATAAAGTTTTAGTGCATCTGCCTATCTGTTTTAGCACATTTGAAAATTTCCGTAGCGCATCTAGGGTGTTCTTTAGTGAATATAGGTGCAGGGTAAATTTAGGTTTTCTAGCGCATACAAAGTGTAGATTAGCGCTTATAGGAAGCAAGTCCAACTAGAAAAATTCAGCGCATGTAGGGCACATAGTCACGCATTTAGGGATTGGCCGCAACAGAGGTGATATAGCGCATCTAGGATATGAAGTAGCGCATCCATGGGGTATCTTAACGCATATAGGGTTTTAGCGCTTATAGGAAAAACTTTAGCACTTTTAGGGTGCAAAAGCGAGCATAATGAGTTTTAGCGCTTTCGAGTTTTAGCACATCGGAGGCACAGATTAGTGCATCTAGAAAAATTTTAGCAGAATGCGATTGTGATGAAAAATGGTGGTGTATACATTGCTTCCTTGGTCAATAGATAGAGAAATTATTTTTCCATCATGCTGATATGGATAGAAATGATAACTTTGCTTCCCCAAATAGAAAAAAAGAGAGTAGATAGCTGATAAATTTGTTTCCCAAAAAAAATAAAGAGTAGATTGATTGGTTGATTGACTGATTGTTTGATAACTTTGCTTCTCATGAATGAAAAACAAAGAGTAAATTTCTGATAAATTTTCTTTCTATGATAGAAACCAAATAGTAGATGATGGTTTTCAAACATATTTGCATTCATGACTAAAGTAAAAATGGAAAAAATTATTGGATTGTTGATAAATTTTCTTTCCTGAAAAAGAAAAAGAAATAGTATAATGATGATAGAGTAGATTGATTTGATATTCAGATAGATAGATGTAGCTATGATTGCATGATATGATTGATTGCCTAATATGGGTCACTGATATGATGCGTTGATATGATTCGTTGATTAATTTGATATGGGTCACTGATATAGTTCACTTGATAGATAGAGCACATGAAATGAGTCATTCGTATGAGTCTGATTAATTGTCCTTGTGATGACAAAAAAATTAGGAGGTTTTCGACAACCTCTAGATTAGAGAGCGTTTCCCAATATGTTGGGATCAGATAGGAGAGCTGACTCTAGTAGAGATACAGTGGATAGGTGACTGTGGGCTGGGATCTTTGTTGACTATCCCATGAGGGATTGGAGTCAGTAGGGGACTGTTGACTGCATTGGCAGATAGGTGGCACTCTGATCATAACACCTTTCATTTTCTGACTGGTGAGATGACCATGACACCCGAGGATGTGTACAGGATCCTAGGGATTCCTGAGGTAGGTGCCATTGTGGTTTATGACCACAAGGAGATAGGAGGGACCGAGGCACTGAGGAGGATATGTGGTGATATGTTGATAGCAGGATATTGGGTGCCGTGGGCGGATTTCAATAGATATCGAGCCTTAGTTGTTGTGTTGAGTGCATTGATTGGAGGTTTCCTTGGACCAGACCATTGGTTGAAGGGATTTTCAGTTGGTTGGGGTAGGATGCTAGAGTGGATGGTGACTCAGCTGTGGAGGTATGCCTGGGGGAGCTGCATTTTGGCTCATTTGTATCATAATCTACATCAGGTGGTATACCAAGGATCAACTAGTTTGGTGCGTGGTGTGACTCTGCTCCAGATCTGGGCATGGGAGCATATTGCAATTACAAGGCCAGAGTGTGCCAGGGCTAGGCCACCAAGCAGGTCATATGTATATGCATATTCAGGTGCACTTGTCTAGCCCAAGCTGGGAAAGTTGGAGTACTAGCGGCGCATGTTAGATGATGTGGATGCAGTTATATGGAGGCCGTATACAAATTGTGAGCCCTAGGACACTAATCATTTGGAGATGCCATTTGTCTGTATGCCTCGATATCTGATAGGACTAACCTCATACATTATTGAGAGATTTTTGGAATTGCGAGTTCAGAGACAGTACGGATACACACAGGGGATGCCACATGGCATTGCTCACTATGGGTGGTGCAAGGATGATCCTAGATGGGGATTATGTATTACATACCAGGTGGCATATATAGAGTATTCTAGCTTACAACCTGAGGTATGGGCATACAGGCCAAATGTGACAGATGTAGGTATGTCAGATGATTACCTAGTGTACTTCCATACACATCGATTCCCACGATTTATGTGCCCAGATGAGCCAGGGCCCATTGCATTAGTACAATAGCCAGGGGTGGAGAGACAAGAGGATGTGGCTGGCGGAGGGAAAGCAGTGGGTGGAGGAGAGGAGGAGGAGGAGAGCGAAGATGAGGAGGAGGGGGACAGATATGAGGAGGAGGGAGGCCGAGATGAGGATAGCTCAGATGGTGGGGATGATGGGGGAGACGGTGGAGGGGAGGAGGAGAGGGCAGTGAGGCAGAGGTTAGATAGCCTAGTCAGTGCTCAGATTGTATGATGACCTAGATCTGGTGGTAGACCACAGACCATTATCAGGGTTTCCTCCTCTTCACAGTAGACATAGATAGACATGCTGCAGGCCCAGGTGTAGACTGTTCAGGGTCAGCTAGGTTAGGTGTAGAGTTTGATAGCACAATTACAAGCACAACTTGCATAGGCACAGGTACAAGCATAGGTATCTCAGCCTGCCCTAGACCCACAGATAGCCCAGTTGATTATAGAGAGGGATGCATTGAGACAAAGGGAAGTGGAGGCCGAGGGAATTGTTTAGAGGCTTATGGGCACTGTAGAGAGTGCATCCTTGTGAGAGGCTATTGTAGAGGGCATGGAGATGGCAAGGGAGGAAAAGTACTACCGTGTTAGATACGAGGAGTTGTGTCCTCTCGAGCGCAGGGAGCCATTCCCACGATCTCGTAGTAGGACCAGGAGCAGGTCGCGAACAACCACACATAGCATGGGGGTTACTGGGCCTTGGCGGGATCCAGACGCAGGTACTAGTGGTAGGCCACCTTCTTCCAGACCAGCTCCATCAGGGGCATCGACCAACTAGTTTATGATGTTGTGATGTAGATGTATTTCCCACATGTATATCATTTTTGGAGCATGTATATTAATTTTGATCATATCCCATGTATCCCTCTTTGGAATTTTCAGGTTCATTGGACATTGGACATTTATATCATTTATGATGAGCGATGATATGCAGAGGCGATAATTTTTGATGATGATGTGTGTTTTGGAAATGATGATATGATATGGATATGCAGTTGTTCGTATATGTTATGAGATGGATTTTTCATATGCATTTAATATTTTGAGAACTAATTTTGTGATGCAGGAGGATTTATGAAAAAATGATTGATGATGCGTACTAATGATGTCATGTAGGTGGATGACTTATGATGTGATTATGAAAATATGTCATGGGATATTTGATATATTTTATGAAAAATGTTGTTTAGAAAATGATATGAAAATGTATGTATGGAATGTTTGTTTTTGGATTTTCAAATGCAAGTAAATAATGATAATATGATGGAAAATGAATGTTGTGTTTATGATATGCATCATGAATTTGTAATATGAATTGATATGAAAGATGATAGGATGATTAAAGGTATGCTATAAATGTAATGTGACAAATGATAAATGATATGAATAACGATATGAAGTGAAATGATTAATAATAATGAGATGTATGATAAGATGATAAATGATATGTGATGAAAGGTAATGATTTGTAATGATGATGAAATGAAATGATAAAATGAAATGAAATAATAATGAAATGAACGATAATGAAATGATAAATGAGATGATAATGAAATGATAAGTGAAATGGAATGAAATTAAATGAATGATAATGAAATGATAAATGAGATGATAAATGAGATGATAATTGTGTAAAATGAAAATGAAATGAATATGAAAATGATAAAATGTTAATGATATGAAGATGATAGAGGATCTAAATGATATGCAAATGAATGATAAATGATAAATGATAGGACCTAGATGAAATGATAATGAATATGAAAGGTGATGATGAAACAAATGTTTGAGTGTCCTCCACAAATAGTCCAAAGAGACATGGCAGCCATTGCTATTTTTGTTAGCCTTTCAAAACTCTGATGCAAATCCAGTATGCAGATATGTACAATAAGCGAGATGAAATGCAACTAAATGAAACCAACCATTTGTTGAGCCTTTTGTTATCTTTCTTGAATCATCATAGAGCATTTTAAAATGTTGGAAGTATGTACAAGCATCAGAGGGTAAATTAGCACCAATGATGACCTGAGTACAACTTTCATGGTTTTTGATATAGCAAGTAAACACAAGCATCGAGGTATAATTAAACTGAGATGACCTGATCATTTCTTGCATAAACAGACAAAGACTAACCACCTTTTGATGCAAATTTGGAACTGTCATCAATGATAAACTTTGGAAATCATGTCTCGCGACATATTTGCAAGAGATGGATAGTTAACCTCAAGACAACAGAAAAAGAAAAAATCATCCTCTTTCCTCGCCACTCTAGTTCAGTACATCATCGAGTGTGCTCCAGAGAGATGATATCGAAAATTAAACAACCATTGTTCATTGTTCAAAATATTAGTACTGCTATGCCAAACATTATTCAGATTTTAGATCATCTACATATGAGTCATGATATGGTACTTAGCTGAAAACTGTTGTTTTTTGGATCAATGATTGGATAGTTGTTCATAGGATTTGATTATTTGTTCGCATGATTGGATTTTATGTCATTGTCTAGTTGTTTCTGTAAAAACCTAAAAGTTGGTTGCCCCTAGTATGTCAGCATTTTCCCCCAGTATTAGCATAACTTGTTGAAATGAATATGTACAATAATTAAGCCATGGTAAGACATTATCATTCTATGCAAATAATGGTAGCATGATGCTGGTATCGCCCTAAGATGATGGAAAAATGCATGAAATGAAGGCTGAGAAGCCAAGTGTAGAACATGAACTAATAGATGGAGAGCTACAAATAGCATCTGTTTGCTAGATTTTCACTATTTGTTTTTATTGCATTTTTCTTGTCAATAGACTGCCTGTTTCCAGGTTTTCACCTTATGACAATTTTTTTGATTTTTTGTTTTATATATATATATATATTTTTTCAGGACATTTTTTTGATTTTTTTTGTATTTCTTCAGGGCATTTTCTGATTTTTTTGTATTTCTTCAAGACATTTTCTGATTTTTTTATATTTTTTAGGACATTTATGGATGATGATAACTGACTTAAACATAATATTTCTTCAGGTGCATGCTGTTGATGGGTTCGTAAAACAGGTCCCCTTCTGGCATCGATAGCTTGTAGGCTCTTGAACCATAGACTATGATAACCACATAAGGACCTAGCCAATTTGGTTCAAACTTTCCTTTCTTTTCTCTGTCTTCCTGATTTCGTGGATTTTCTTTCAAAAAAAGATCACCCACCTGAAAGGTACATGGATTTACTTTGTGATTATAGCTACGAGACATCATCTATTGGTATGCTTTCAAATGGTCAATTGCTCTTTGTCTCTTTTCATCTAGGAGTTCCAGTTCTTGTAGTCAGGAAACTCTGTAGTCATCATCTGTTGTGAGACCTTTTATTGATACTCTAAGTGAGGGTATTTCAACTTCTAAAGGTAATATGGCTTCTGCTCCATAGACAAGAGCATACGATGTTGCTCCTATTGGCGTGCGGACACTGGTTCTGTAGGCCCATAAGGCGGGATTGAGTTGAACATGCCAATCTTTCCCTGAATCATTCACAGTCTTCTTTAAAAAAATTAGTATAGTCTTATTTGAGGCCTCTGTTAGCCATTCCCCTGTGGATAGTAAGGTGTTGAATATCTGTGTTGAATATGAAATCCCTCACAAAGTTCATCAACATCCTGATTCTTGAATGGTCGTCCATTATCTGTGATGATGGAGGTGGGAATGCCATACCAACAAATGAGATAGTTGAGTATAAATGATGATATTTGTTTGACGGTAACTTTAGTAAGAGGTACTGCCTCAATCCACTTGGTAAATTACTATGTGGCTGTGATGATGAACTTATGCCCGTTCGATGATGAAGGATGAATCTTTCCTACTAGATCTAACCCCCATTAGGAGAATGGCCAGGTTGGCGTAAATGGTTGAAGTTCCTATGCAGGAGTGTGAATGAGATTCCCATGAATTTGGAATTTTGAGCACATTTTCACAAAAGTGAATGATTCTCTCTCCATTCTAGGCTAGTAGTAACCCATTCTAATCAATTTCTTGGATAAGGTCAGTCCACTCGAATGAGTACCACAAATGCCACCGTGAACTTCTTGTAAAGCTTTGTCAGATTCATCACATTCAAGACATCGAAGTAGAGTACCATCAAGACCACAACGATAAAGGGTGTTGGCAATAAGAGTGTAGTGAGAGGATTGTCGGATAAAATTTTGCTTTTGGTTACAGGATAAGTCAGGTGGTAAGATATCATCTTTTAGGTAGACATAAATCTTTCCATACCAAGGTGAATCAGATCCCACTAAGTGGCAAATTATTTGGCTTTCAGGGGTGTCATAAGTAGGTGTAAATGATTGTTCCACCAAAAATTCATAGCGAGCTTGATTTTTTGGGAGTTGTAACACTGATGCGATCGTAGCCATGGCATCGGCTGCTTTGTTATCAAGTCTTGGAATTTGTGTGAATTTGATGTCCACAATGTACTTCTTGAAGTCATCAACCATTTTTTTATATGGCAACAGTTTGTCATCTTTGGTCTAATAATCATCATTGATCTGATTAATGAATAATTTTGAGTCACCATACACTTGTAATTCTGTAATCCTCCATTCCAATGCTATTTTAAGTCCAGTGATTAATGCTTCATATTCAGCTATGTTGTTGGTGCATGGAAACATCAGCCTATATGATCGATGAATGGTGTTTCCTTGGCGGGTGATGAAGGGTATGCCTACCCCTGATCCATGTTGAGTGAAAGAACCATCAAAATATAAGGACCATGGTTGTTTGGATTCTGCAATAAAGACATCAACATCTAGAAATTCAATGTGTAGGGGATGGTCTATTTGTAGTGGTGCTTCAGCTAGTTGATCAATGATAACTTTTCCTTTGATTGCCTTGCGATCAACATAATGGATGTCAAATTCACTTAAGATCATAACCCATTTTTCTAGCCTTCTTGTCAATGTAGCCGTGCTTAACAGATACTTGAGGGGATCAATCTTTGCAACAAGATTGATTGTATGAGTTAACATGTAGTGTCAAAAAATTTGTGAAGCAAAGACCACTGCTAGGCAATCCTTCTCAATGAAAGTGTAGTTGAGTTCATGCCCTATTAATTTTTGGCTGATATAATAAATTGCATGTTCTTTCCCTATACGGTCTTCTTACGCTAGCAATGCACCCAAGGATGTCTCTATTGCAGCAATATATAAGATCAATGGTTTGTCTGGATTTGGTGGTACTAGAACTGGTGGGTTCATCAGGCACTGCTTGATTTGTTGAAAGGCCATCTCACATTTGTCATCCCATGTAAAAGGAACATTCTTATGCAGTAGATGTGTGAAAGGTAAACTCTTATTGGCCAGCTGTGCAATGAATCTGCAGATAGACTTAAGTCGTCCCTGTAGTAATCTCAACTGACTAATATTCCTTTGTGGAGGCATTTCCATAATCGCCTGTACTTTGGCAGGATCTACTTCAATTCCTTTTCCTGATACTATGTATCCTAAGAGTTTCGCAGATGTGACCCCAAAAACACATTTCTTGGGATTGAGGCAAACTTTGAATTTCTCCAATCTTGTAAATATTTTGGACAATATTTCCAGATGTCCTTCTCTGGTGTATGACTTTGCCAATATGTCATCTACATAATCTTCCATGAATGTATGCATCATGTCATGAAAGATTGTAGTCATGGCTCTTTGGTAAGTAGCCCTAGCATTCTTTAGACCGAAAGGAATGATGTTCCAATAGTAAGTTCCCCATGGACATGTGAAAGATTTTTTCTCCTAGTTTTCGGGTGCAATCTTGATTTGGTTGTAACCAGAAAAACCATCCATTAATGAATACATGGCATGGCTAGCTGTCAGATCAACTATAGTGTCAATGTTTGGGAGTGGGAATCCATCCTTAGGACATGCTTTATTAAGATCTCTAAAATCTGTGCACACTCTGACACTTTTATCTAGCTTGGATATAGGAACAATGTTGGAGATCCATTCTGCGTAGTCGATTGATCTTATGAAGCCCACATCAAGGAGTTTTCTCAGTTCTTCCTTAACCAATAATGCAACATGGGGGTGCATCTTTTTTAGTTTTTGTTTCATAGGCTTAACCCCTGGTATGATAGAAAAGTGATGCATGATAAGATCAGGATCAAGACTTGGCATGTCTACATAAGACCAAGCAAAGTTGACTTGATTTACTCTTAGAAATTCCATGAACTCTGGTATTTCTTTCTCTGTCATTGATGCAGCTAACTGTAAAATCCTTGGTTTGTTTGAATTTTCAAGATTGACAGCATTTGTAGGCTCAATCAAAATAGGCGATCGCTCATGGTAGTGCTCCGGGAGAGTGTCAAGATTCCCATCGTCAGGTGCCTTAAAAAGGTTTTCACCATCTGATACACTCTTTATTTTATCTTTTGTTTGATCTAACACTGCCATATTCTGGTTTTCACCATTAGATATTTCTTTTTGATTTTTGTTTTTGCAGTTAGGAGAATTGACACTCTCCTGATGAAAGAATCTATGCCAAAAATTGATAGTGGAACAATCATTTGCGTCATCTGCAGAAAGGAAGTTGATGATAGATTCATCACTTGGAAACATAGGTATATCGATAGGTTCAAGTGAATCCCAATCAATGAGATTAGGATGAATCAAGGATAGCGGGTCGTTAGGTTGCATGAAATTGGCTATGGTTATGGTCATAACTGATTTTTTTGGAGGATCCAAGGTATGAGGTCGATCAATGATGATACTGTTCTCATGATAGTCTTGTTCATTTAAATCTGACTCAGTATCACTAGAATCATAGTCACTTTGTAGTTCAGTTTCTCGTGTTTGGGACCCTGACCCTTCACCTTTGATTAGAGTTGGGGTATACTTGTGTATTACATCAACCTCTTTGTCCCTCCAGAACTTATCATTGTAAATGGTGTCCCATTCATATTCAGTAGAGTCTTTGTTAGAGTTATTATCCACGAAATTCTGAATTGTTGCCAAACATGCTTCTCTTGAATCTGAACCTTCTTGCAATGTGAAGACAGTGCCATGCAGTTGTTTGAATGTTCTTTCTTTTGAGTTAGTATCATAGCCTAATCTGGTTTTCTCTTTCGTAGCAAGTCCTGGAAGGTGAATAGGCTCAATTACTCATTTTCTTTTTTCGATAGGACCCTTATCATAGCCCATCTTTTGCATGATTGAATACCCTTTTCCATATCTATCTGTTGGTAATTTGACATTAAAAACTGCTTCATCTTCATCTTTATAGAGCCAGTTTAATTTTTCTTTGATGAATTGTCCATTAAACTTTTTGCTTGGCTCTGTTGGTGGTTGCATTGATGTTGATGTTGCTGATATTTGATGTTGTGTGATAGAAGGTTGTCCATGTGACTGAGGTGATGTAGGTAAATTATCAAGACAGAGAGAGTACTCCCCGACTCCATGGTCCTTGAATTTCAATTTCTTGTCAAAAATATTGGTTAACTGACTGATTTGTGTGTCAATCTTGAGAGAAGTACTAGCATGAGCTTCTCGATTGCTAGGAACCAAAGTATCTTGACTGGCTTTGATATTGGCACAAGTTTGAATATTTGAATTATCAGCTGGTATCGTGATTTCCTGTCCATCATAAGGAAAATGAAGACATTGATGATATGTGGATGGGACAACTTGCATTTTGTGGATCCAAGGACAACCCAACAAGATGTTGTATGCAAGATCACAGTCTAGTACTTGACAGAAAGTATTTTTGATAACAGGTCCCACTCTGATTGGTAGCATTATTAGACCCTTGGATGCTCTTTCCTCATCATCGTAGGCTTTAATAGTAATCTTTCTTCTGAGATCAATGGAGTCATCAGAAAATCCTAAAGCCTTAACCAACTTCATGGTACATATGTTCAAACCAACACCTCCATCTATTAGAACTCATCTAAGACGAAACTTGTGAACCATGACTTCTAAGTATAATGATGAATTATGGTGATGAGTTATGGAAACGTCATCTTTTTTGGAGAATGAGAGGCATGTGGGTGAGGACAAGTGTCCTACCATGGCTTGAAATTGGTCCACATCCAAATCAGTGGATACAGTTGTTTCAATGAGGGCCTTTTCAAGAATTTCCTTATGTGCTGGGGAAATCTTCAAGAGTTCTAAGATAGAAATCTAAGCAGGACTTTTTTTAAGTTGGTTGACTAAGTCATATTGATGTTGAGGTGGAGGCCCAGTGGATTTTGAAGAGGCACCCTTTAAGACAATTTTAGCTTGTGCCCTTGTTGTTGCATTGACTTCTCTATATTCCACCTTCTCATTGACTTTAATAATGTTGACCTATTCATCGTCAGTGTAGATATGATTGATTATCGGATCATCAATATGATTCACACTTTTTCCAGAAGACTCACCTTTTTGATAGTTGGGAAAAGGGTTGCGAAATGCTTGGTGGTCTTCATTTGATTGTTGATGTCCTTCTATTGTGATGGTGCCATTTTCGATTAAGTCTTGAATGGTATTCTTCAAGGCTTGAAAATTATTTGTGCGATGACCTTTGCATCGATGATAGTCACAATAGTATGCCTCATTCCATGATGGAGGCTTCACACTAGGTTCATAGTTTCGTTGAGGTGGCAAGGTAATGACATTTTTAGCCATCAACTCTTTGAATGAAAATTCCAAAGATTGACCCAATGGAGTGTAAGTTCTTCTACTAGAGAAGAATGAAAATCGTTGTGGATTTGTATTCGAGGTATTCCCCAAGGAGTTGTTATTGTTAGTGGTTCCGTGGTAACCTTGTTTGTTGGCAGTCCCTTGATTGGGAGTAGAATGTTGATTCACATTGTTCCTCGAAGGAGGAGGATTGTTTCTTTGATTTGTAACCGAGTTGACATTGTTATAGTTGTTGTTGCGAGGAGCACTTGGAGTACTAAGAATAAATGGATTAGTCGAGACATGATTCGCATCAACAACATCATCATTCACCATGTTCTTGTTGTGAGTCCACAATTTAGACTTGTCCTGATTGTTGTGATGATTGGATGAGCTAGGATTGTCCTTGTCAAGTTTTATTATCCCTCTTTTGACCAAAGCACTTTCAATGGTTAAGCATCTTTAATCAATTTCTCAAAAGAGGGAGGACAATGTAAATTCAAATGATAGCTCATTTTTGAATTCAAGCTGTTAATGAAGGTGACCATCTTTTCCTTTTCAGGAACAGGACATGGATATCTAGTGAACATTCTTCTCCATCTCTGAAGAAAAGTAATAAAAGGTTCACCAGGTTTTTGTGCAACTTTGCAGAGATCTATCATAGTGATTTGATGTTGGATGTTGTAGGCATATTGTGATATAAATAGATTGACTAATTCGTCAAATGTCTTGACAAGAGGTGTGATTTTTGATAGCCATTCCATAGAGTGACCTCCAAGACTCCTAGGAAACAAACGCATCAAGTAAGTGTCCTCATGAGCAAACTCTAAAGTCATATTTCAGAAGTCTCTAACATAATTGATTGGATCCGATTTCCCATTATAACGATCAAATTTTGGAATTTCACAATGTTTGGGAAATGGAATCATGTGAGACTTCGATCGAAAGGATAAGGACAAATTTCCTCAAGAG
Source organism: Sequoia sempervirens (assembly GCA_007258455.2). Lineage (NCBI taxonomy): Eukaryota > Viridiplantae > Streptophyta > Pinopsida > Cupressales > Cupressaceae > Sequoia > Sequoia sempervirens. Next base: position 104,325,561 of record VDFB02058242.1, read on the forward strand.
TATATTTCTTTGTTGTGGTTCCCCCTTGTAACTCTTTAATTTGTCCTTGAAGTGCCTTAATTTTTTGAGTCAAAGCACTAAGATCAGATAGGGGTGTTTCTTTAGGTTTTCTCTTCAAATTCTCAGTATCAAAGTCATGAGGCAATTTAGCTCCTTGGTCAGCTAGATAGAGGAAATATTTTTCTTTATCGCGTTGCAAGATCTTTTCTATGGCTTTGTGAAATTTGGGATCTTGCTCCGCCTCTCTAAGACGTTCTTCATCTCGCTCATCATCACTATCTATATGGGTTTTTCTCATGTCTCTGTATTTGTGGAATGGATTTTCTTCTGTGTTATCCATGTCGTTGTTGAAAAGTGGATTTTGACTTATACTGTAAAGAGGATTACTGCTTTCACCTTCTTATTGAGTGTTTTGGGTATGACCTTCTTGTTGGATTTTGTCCTTCAATTTATTGTATTGAGATCTTGTAAAGATAGGCATATGATTTTGAAGAGTTCTTCTAAACTTAGATCACAGTTCTGATAAGTGCGACAATGATGATATCTTGATCTGGTAAAATGTGAATCCTATGATATGATCAAAGATGTTCCTAGTTTTTTATTGTGGATTCTAAGGATGAAGGATGTCAGAATCCTGTTGGGGAAGTTGAATCAATAATTAGAAATTTGTTTGGAAAGTGCACTCGTAAAGATTTGATCTTTGTTTTTGAAGAAAGGTTTTAAGGTCACTGAAGGATTTGACTGGGATGTGATGGATATTCAATAGAAGGTTGTGGTATATTATCAAACTCAAGAGCTTGGTTAAGATTATGTCATTGAGATAGAGCTAATATCTGATAATAAGCTTGAGAATCCAAAGGCTCTATAGCGTACTCGTCAATGAATCCCCTAACAAAGTCTTGGTATCTATGAAGAAATCTGCAGTAATGAAGCAAGACGTGTCAAATTTTGTACAAAATTTTTCTTCTTTGCAATGTTTTCTTGTACCCTAAATGTTTCTTGGGTTTCTTGATCCTATTGGAAACTGATTTCTTGACAAATTTTGTTGTTTTCCACTCTCTAAGCATGGGAGAAATATCAGAATGTTATTGGACCAAAGATGCGAACAATTTTTTTTTGAATGATTTCAGTTGTTGTTTTTCATGTTCATTTCGGATGATCTTTTATCTGAATTAATGTGAATGAAAACATAGTAAACAATCTGAATTAAATGGAATGTAACAAAACATAGATACAACAAGCACATCCTATGGTAAAGCCATGACAATATCTGCTAGATTCCACGTGGGTTTCCCTAGCTGCATATTGGTAGCATGTGAATTCAGAAGCTTGGCTACACGGGCTCCCCCTTACAGTGCACTCTCTTCTCAGGCCAACCAAGCTTCCAACCCCCATGAAACTCCCATGGCAGATTGATCACCTCTACTACAGACTGCGAAAGTGTGGATGCCTTCACATCGACCGGTGTTGCACTAGCAAATAGAAGGTTTTTGGTTTACTAAACAAATAGTGTTTAATTCGGGACCCCCATTCAAGTGGCCATACATGGGGCACAAGATTAAGCTCCGTTTAGGAGGCACTCCAGCCTGAAGAGGTTAAGCTCAACAGGGTTTTGGGGAGTACAACTTGGTCCGTATGACACATCTGCACTCGTAATCTTAGGTTTTCCCTTAAGATTCACATTTGTATACCGGTCGGGGGTAGCTTGGATTTAGCTCCATTGCCGGTTTGAGTCATGTTGAGGTGATGAAATCGCTAGGTAGGCCCAATTTCTAAAGGCAATAATCATTTCTCTTACACCTAGGATCGCATTAGTGCGCAAGGGGAGAGGATACTTCGGTTATTGCATTAAGGTTACACAGGGATAAAGTGGGTCTGGCTTTTTTATCACCTAGTTTGCACAGGGTGAGAGCATAGTCACCTACCACTTTCAAGCACAATCGAGCAGAGTAAACAGATTCATTTTAGTGCACCAAATCACAATGATTTAAGCTAAGTGAAGATATTGCTTCACAACCGACATGGGGTTCATTTTAACTACATGATCAAAGTGTGGTGACTATCCTAAATTGATTCATTTTAAACCAGAAAAGATCCTGTCTGTGGAATGCGTCAGACTCAGAATCCTATTTTTGTGTTACAACCCAGATGCGCAGAAACAAACAATATATGTGCAGAAATAGATTTTAGATGTGTAGAAAAAAATAGTATATGCGCATAAATAGACCGGAAATGCGCGACAAAAAATATTAAATGCACTAAAACAGTTCTTAAATGTGCTACTTTAATTAAATGCAGATTTAAATCTCTAGATGGCACAACAATTAATGCTCTAAAATCTACCTTAAATGCGTTGATTTAACTCTTATATGCGCTAACTTAACTCTTAAATGCGCTACTTTAATTAAATGCAGATTTAACTCTAAATGTAATGAGACTATATGTGCTATTCTATCTCTCGGATGCGCTAAATTAACTCTCATAAGCACCAAAATAGTCCCCAAATGTGCTGAAATACCTACAAAAATAGAAGGATGAAATTCCCAGATGTGTTGCAGAAAGTATCGGATGCACTAAAACGCCAAATTTTTCTGAAAGCCGAACTCTAGAACGCGGAAACCTATCAGAATGCTCTACAAGAAAAGGTCAAAATTGGGGCATAGGCCCCACGGTGGGAACCATTTTAGGTGTGTATGAAAATATGCCTATCCTAATGAATTCAAAACACATTCAATAAAACCTTATATCAAAGAAGCTTAAAGAAAAATAAACAAACTCTCAGTGTAGCTTCTTCGAAATCTTTTTATTGCTCTCTATCTCCAGCGTTTCATTGATTTAAGTTGCTCTCAGATTTAGTATGCCAAGCTCAACGAAATGGACTACTAGAGAATGAGATTTAAACTAAAATGCATACTATACTAAGGTGCACGATTATGCTATGCTATGATCAAATTATTGCTAAGATATAATTATTGATAGAATGCTAAAGATGCAAAGGCTTAAGTGTAATTGCATGTGTTTGTCTCTATGCTTGGATTCGCACATGTACTTATAGAGTTTTTTGAGGATTTTGATTGGCTGAGTTAATCAATGGTTGTGATAATTCTTGACAAATCGAATGGTTGAAGATGGATGAAACTAGAAAGAAAATTAGAAGAAAATAAATAAAGCAGGATTTTTCCATTTTCATGGAAGAGATAAGATGAGATGATTAAAAAAATCATCTTTTTTAGAAGATAATGGTAAGATATTGAGAAGATAAATAATGAATTAACAAATTCAATTATTTATTTATGGGTGCATGTAGATTTTTCTTAATTAAATAAATATTTAATTAAGATTTTGAGGAAATCAGAAGATTTCATAATTAAATGAAATATTTAATTATGATTTGAAGAAAGCAGAAAATCTTTAATTAAATAAAATATTTAATTAAATTTGAAGAAATGACATGTGTATGAAATTAATTAAATAAAATATTTAATTAATTAGAAGAAAGTTTTAAATAGAAGAAAATAAATATTTAAATTTAATTAAAACAAAAGATTTAATTAAATTCAAAACATGATAATTAATTTAAATAAATAAAATGTATTCATTTAATTAATCAAGTAGACATTGAAATAATTAAATAAAATAAATTTATTCAATTATGGTGGGAGAATAAAATGAATGAACAATATAATTAAATTAATTAAATTTAATTACATGTAGAAGACTTTAGAGAAATTAATTAAATAATAAATATTTAATTAAATGTTAGGATTACTTAAACGTGACCAATTTTATGCATATACAGATATCATCAACAAAGACTTCAACAATAAAATATTTATCATGATCAATCTTGAAATACAAACTACTATCAACAATACCTTTATTAAATCCAAGCTTCAAAAAATACTTGTACAATCTAGGATACCATGCTCTTGGGGCTTGCTTAAGTCCATACAATTCTTTCTTCAACCGAAAAACCATATCTCCCTAATCAGTCAATTGAAATCCATCAGGTTACTCAATATACACTTCTTCTTCCAGTTCACCATTTAGAAATGATGACTTGACATCTATCCGATAAACCTTGAAGTTTTTGTATGTAGCATAGGCAAGAAATTGTCTCACAACTTGAATCCTAACAAGAGAAATTTTTTCTTCAAAGTAAATTCCTTCCATCTGAGAATATCCTTTACACACAAGTCTTGCTTTGTTTCTAACAACTTCACCTTGCTCATTCAGTTTGTTTTGAAAGACCCACTTAGTTCCAATTACATTTTTGTCGTTAGGTCTAGGAACAAGAATCCATGTATCATTCTTCTTAATTTTTAGTAGTTCTTTCATTTCTTCCACCCAATGTTCATCTTTGCATGCATCATTGACACTATTAGGCCTAGTCTTTGAGATGAAATAGTATTCTTCTACACTTCTTCTCCTAGTTTGAACACCTTTGTTCTTATCACCTATAATATGATATTTTGAATGATTTAGTCATACATACCTTGGAGTCTTAGGGTATTCTTGAACTTCAGGCTCTTGTGATCTCACTTCTGCACTTTCACTGAAATGATCTGAACTTGATTTAGAGTTTGAACTTTCTTTCCTTTATCTGAACTATCATTCTGATCGTTTGAATCATATTCATAGGTTCTGGATGGTCTAACTATGTCTTCATCAACCATGACATTACCATTTTCAATTACTTTCCTCAATCTCTTATTGTAGCACTGGTAGGCTTTACTTTTAGTAGAATAACCAAGAAATATTCCTTCATCACTTCTAGCATCAAACTTTCCTATATCTTCATTTATTTTGATATAGCATTTACTCCCAAATATTTTGAAGTATCTAACAGTAGGCTTATGACCAAACCATAGCTCATAAGGAGTCTTATCGGTATCACCTTTGACATGTACCCAGTTGAGAGTGTAAATGACGATACTCACAGCTTCTCTCCAGTAGATATGTGGAACATTTCCTCCCAACATCAAGGTCCTAGCAGCTTCTTGAATTTTCCTGTTCTTCCTTTCCACAACTCCATTTTGCTGAGGGATCTATGGGGTAGATAATTGTCTCTTTATCCCATTCTCTTCATATATAAAATTAAACTCATCGGAAGTGAATTCTGTAAGGAAAGCTTAGGTGCGGAAAAAATTCTCCTAACATCAAAACCTCAGGGAAGAATGCAGCTATGACTTTAAATTTTGCAATTACAATTCAATAAGATACACATGAAAAGAATAACATAATAGAGAAATGGACACATACACAATTGGATACCAGATTTACATGGGAAAACCCTTACGGGGGAAAAACCCACCACACCAAGAAAAGCCTCTTTGTATTACAGTAAAGAAAATTACATACAGAGATCAACTTCACTTTCTGATGTCAATTATTACAACAACCTCATTCACTGATCAACCTTATACAAAAATACTCTCTGATAACATACAATGAATTCACATAGATCAATCTATATCCAATCAAACAACACTTTCACACACCGAAAAAATCATCGTCATCAACCATTGCAGAGAGTAATCCATTTTCTCACAGTCTGTTGATCTTCCACACAGGAACAGTCAGATCAATTCAACTGCCAATGGTTCTCCTTCCACTTCGCTCATTGGTTCAAAACAGACCACGTCGGACAGTCGTTCAGTCAAAACATTCAAACTGAATCGCATGTCGGTGAGACACCAAACCGTGTCTCCCTGATGCCAAAATGCCCAACTATCCTTATTGGCAAGAGTCATATCGAGTCCAAACCTGTCACCTAGACTCACTCTATCAGAAAGAATCATATCAAATAGAAACCCATTGGCCAGACCTACTCTATTGCTAAGACATCACATCGATATCCATCTTGTACAGATCTATCGGCAAGAGTTTCGCTATCATTGAGAGTTCATAGTGAACATAAATCCATCGATGAGATCCACTCTATCGGCAAGACATCTCATTAATGTCCACTGCAAAACCATCGGCAAGACCATCGTTGTCGCTAAGACTTCACACCGATGTTCAACACATGTAGCTTTATCGGCAAGACCATCGCTATTGGCGAGACATCATACCGAACACAAATCCATCAGAAAGAGAAACACCATCGCCAAGAGTTCATACCAAAGTTATATACCCATCGGCGAGACCACATCCATCGGCAAGAGATCATACCGAATGCAAATCTATCGGCCAAACATCAAGTGTCGCTTAGACTCTTATCGAGCCTTCATGTCACCCCGATGCCAATCTTGTGTAAAACCATTGACAAGACATACTCTGTTGGAATGAGTCACTCCAAAGGTTCATGCCTCTCCCCGATGCCACTAGTCGCCAAGAGTCTCCTTGATAATCACCAGGAATCAACCCATTGGCAAGAGGTTTGCTCAGATGGAAAGAGAGGAAATTCACAGTGATAGACATGTCTTGCCAATGACTCCCATTGGAAAGACAGAACCAAGGTCTCAGCGACTTTGAACTTTTGAACACAGCTACTAGTTGGTAAGACATTAAGAGGGTCTCACCGATTTTTCTCTTTCAGGAGTTTCATGTCAGTAAGCTTGAGGCACATTTTCCAACAATCTCCCACTTGATGAAGATCTTACTGACACCTCCAAAGCACAACAAAATTACTAAAATTCATGGGCACTAAGGCCCATCAAACTGGCACACCACCTGAACTTGTCTGTGCTCATTGATTTCGTCAATTCATCTGCAACATTTTCCAGAGTATCCACTTTTTGTAAGGAGACCTTTCCATCCTCCACCATATCTCGTACAAAATGATACTGCACATCAATATGTTTCGTCTTGGCATGGAAAGTAGGATTTTTCGCCAAACAAATAGCACTCTGACTATCACAGTTAATTGTAATTTTCCCTGCATCAAACCCAATGTTAGAGCACAAACATTTTAACCAGATTGCTTCTTTATAGGCATGTGTTGCTGCCATGTATTCTGCCTCTATAGTGGACAAAGTGACTACAACATGCTGCTTACTCATCCAACTAACTGCACCACCATTCATCATGAAAATATATCCACTGGTGGATCTTTTACTGTCAATGTCCCCTGCCCAATTAGAATCCACATAGCCTCGAATGCTGAGAGTCCTCTGATATTCAACCAAATTGCCATGGTAACACAAAGCATATTTTGAAGTGTCCTTTAGATATCTAAACACTCTTTTCACAACATCCCAATGTGTCCTTCTAGGATTTTCCATAAAATAGCTAAGTACTCCCACTACTTGGGCACTGTCTGGCCTTGTACAGACCATTGCATACATTAAACTGCCAACTGCACTAGCATAAGACACTCTGGTCATGTCCTCTATCTCAGTAGGATATTTTGGATAGTCTTCAACAGATAACTTCGTTCCCTACATAACTGGAACAACTAGCTACTTGCAATCAGTCATACAAAATCTCTCCAAAATAGTATTAATATACTTACTCTGACTGAGCCAAATTTTTCTACTCTTCCTGTTCCTAGTTATTTCCATTCCCATAATATACCTGGTTGCACCAAGATCTTTCATTTCAAACTTTGCAGACAACTGATATTTTAGATCAAAAATCATTAACTTACTATTGCCTATGAACAACATATCATCAACATAGAGAGCAATAATAAGAACACGATCATTTCAGCTTTGTAGTACACACAATGATTTGATTTCGATCTTACAAATCTGAATGAAAAAACAAATGTGTCAAACTTCTGGTACCACATTCTAAGAGATTGTTTTAATCCATACAGAGATTTTTTCAACTTGCAAACCAGATTTTCTTTACCTTTTTCCACAAAGTGCTCAGGATGGGACACATAAATTTCTTCTTCAAGGTCACTATGAAGAAATGTTGTGTTCACATCCATCTGTTCAATCTCTAAGTCATACGCTGCAGCAAGTGACAAAGAAATTTGATAGACGTCAGCTTAGCTACAGGAGAAAAGATTTCTCCATAATCAATTCCCTCTACCTGGAAATACCCCTTCGCAACCAACCTTGCCTTATACTTTTCCACACTGCCATCTAGACCTATTTTCTTTTTAAATACCCATTTGCATCCAACAAATTTTCTGCCTTCAGGCAAGGGCACCAAACTCCAAGTATCATTATTTTCTAATGATGCCATTTCTTCATTCATGGCTTCTAACCAAGAGTTTGCATCAAGCATTCTAATTGCCTCTTTCACATTCCTAGGCTCATCAGTGCTAGAAATTAAAGCATAGGCACAAGTAGAATCTAACAAAGAAAACCCATACCTATCAGGTTGCTTTCTTTCACATGTTGACCTCCTCACAAGCTGAGGCTAAGGATGATCTTCTTCTTCAGAACTCTCAAAACTACTTGAGCTCTCCTAAGTTTCAAGTACATTTTTAATTTTGAATTCCTTTTTATCTTCTGATTTTGTCTTTGACTACATATCCAAAGTAGAAGGCTTTAGCTCATGAAAAAGAACACTTTTGATGTACAAAACCTTCTCCATATCAGGATTCCAAAGCTTGTATCCTTTTATGCTGGGACTATAACCAATAAAAATACATTTAACAACCTTGTTTTCCAACTTAGACCTTTTTTCATTCAGCACATGTGCATATGCCTCATAGCGAAAGACACAAATGTGTCTCAGAGAGGGATTCTTTCCATACCATGTTTCCAAAGGTGTATTCTCAACAAGAGTGGAATTCAGAGAATGGTTTATTAAACAACATGCTGTTGCAACTGCCTCAGCCCAAAACTTCTCCTCTAAGCCAACACTACTTAGTATACTCTGTGCTCTTTCCATCACTATCTTTTTGAACCTTTCAACAACTCCATTTTGTTGCGGAGTGTAGGGTGTAGTTTTATGTCTTTTAATCCCATGATCTTTATAGTACCTTTCAAACTCATTGGTGCAGGAGCACCTATGATACAGTAGGCTTTTAAGCAGTCTAGGTTGTATTTTTGTTTTGATGTTTTCCTTGAAGGTCATGTTGACCATTTAGTCAGTATTTGAGGGTTATGAATAAGTCTTGATCTATTGTGATCAGTAGACTAGGAAATGGAAAGAATGGATGGGTTTAGAAGCTCATCTTGCTTAGGTTACTAGTTTTTGTCAAAAGTTGGAAAACACAGTGGATTTGGGAACGTTGGCCATTAGGGCATGAATAAGTCCAACCAAAGAAGATAACTAACTGAGGAACCTTATTTAAGGTGGACCTCAACTTGAAAACAAGGTTGGAAGCGTTGATGTTATAGTGAAAGTTTGTGAAAGTGAAGGAAGACAACGTTTTGTGCTACATTTTCTAATTTTTGCATCTAAATAGAGATTTAATGGATTAGAACTGCTACTGTTTTGATTGTAGGAAGTTGTGTTGTTAGCATACAAGCCTTTTGTAACATTAATTAGCTTCCTTGTTCAATTTTCAGGAACTTTTGTAAATAGTTTAATTTTACCCTGTTGCTGGTCTGAACCAGACAGGTTTTAGGAAATGGAGTGCTAGAGCACTTTCCCACCGTACAAACTGTACGACCCTTTGGGAACAGTTCCTAGACTCCATGCTTGTACATATGGTAGGTTCTAGGGCTTGTGTGTGTGTAGGAGCTGCTAGCAATGTCTTGCCCTAGGCGAGCCAGGCAGAGTCTAGCTAGGAAAGACAAGGAGTGCAAGGCACATAACTTGCAGGGGTGCTAAGGTTTTGGAAATTTTCCTTTTGGAGAATTTAGCTGAGAGTCTTGGCAAGGCCCGGTGGTTAGGGGGAGGCTCCATCAACCCATTTGGTGTGAGAAAACTCTGACAGTTTGGAAGCAGCCTGGAAAAGGCTTATAAACCCTAGTTCTTGACAATTTTTGGGTAAAGGCAGTGTACGAACAGTACATGCTCCTAACCCCAAAAATATTCAAGGTGTGGACATGGGAAACAAAAACCCCAAGAAAAGAACCTAGGTCATTTGGAAGGTTTTGGAGTAAATTCCATTTTTATCAGGTTAGGAGGCCTAATTGGGGCTCTAGGCTTGTACCCTTTCCTAACCCTAGGAGAGGGTTTGGTGGAAGCGATGGAGAATTGGAGTCTAGTGATTGAACAAGAACCCCAATAGGTTGCTATGAAGTATTTTGTTACATCTTTATGCCCCTGCAAGTACCTAATTGAATGTTGAGGGTAATTGGCCTTTAGGGAAGAGTAAGGGTCAAAGGTGAGATAGTGGCAAGGCACCAAGATTGGCTTGGTGGAATGAAGAATGGTGATAGTGGGGTTGGCCAGTAGGACCAGGGGTACCTATACCTGAGATAGGACCTAAAGGTTAAGGTGGGAGAGTCACCTAGGAGTTCTTGAGAACAAGGACCCAGAGCATGGAACATTGAGTGTTCCATCCAACCCTACCCTATTAGATTGGTATCAGAGCAAGTTAAAGATTTGGGAAGAATCTTGTATGGCTGAGGTTGAGTCTATTGATTCTTCCATCATGGTGACAAATGTAGAGTTGGCCAAGATGGTTGAAGAGTAGGAGGAAGACAATAAACAATTGAGGGAAAGAATGCCCAACTTGAGCAAGCAGTGAGGAGTGCGCAATTTGAAGGAAGGATACCAAAGGAAGAAGAGGTTGCAGAGGAAGACAAGACCCCTGAACCTGACCTTGTTTTGAAAGAAGAGCCTTTCTTGAAGGCATTGAAGGTTTTGAGTGGAAAAGCACTTGAAGGCATACCACTATTTAGTGGAAAAATGGAAGCTGATTTAGTTGTTGATTGGATAGAGGGAATGGAAAACCATTTTGAATGTGATGGAGTCACTGAGGCACAGAAGGTAAAGGTGGCCAAGTCAAGACTAAGAGGTTTTGCCTTGACATGGTGGAAGTTCATTCAGACAGAGAGGGAAAAGGAAGGCAAGCATCCTATAACTACTTGGAAGGGAATGGTTGCCAAAGTAAAAGAAGCATACATGCCAGATGACTATGAGATTCAGTTACACAAGAAAAGATAGAGCTTGAGGCAAAGAGACCAAGATGTAAACACTTACGTTGAGGAGTTTCAAAAACTTTGCATGAGGTCTAATGTGACAGAGGATGAGAGTCTCAAGGTGGCTAGATACCTTAACGGTTTGAAGTGGAACATTCAAGAGGAGATGACTCTTCTAAGTCCCAAGATAGTACACCAATGCTATCAATTGGCCATAAAGATTGAGGAAAGAAGCAAGAGGAAGCAAGACCAGGCTTCTAAGGGTAGAGGCAAAGGCAGAGATCAAAGAGATCAAAGAGGACAGCGAGGTGGCTACCAAGGTAGAGGCAATGACCAAAGAAACCAAGGAGAGTCTAAACTCACAGAGCATGGAGGAGAAACATCTTCTAGAGGAGGATATAACAAAGGTAGAGGACCTCAAGGAGGTCAAATAGAGGAAGAGGAGCAGGCAGGAGCAATTCATATTTTGCAAACATGAGATGCTACCATTGTAGTCAAGTAGGTCATCCTGCTTATAGGTGCCCGGAGAAAGCATCCTCATCAAGCAATGAGAAGAGAGTGGCTTATGCACAAGAGGACACCATGAGTCCTAAGTTATCTGAGGTTAGCCACATTGAATCTGAGGTGGGAGAGAATCTAATGTTTAGTAGAGTTTTGATCAGACAACCGGTCAAGGAAGAACCAAAACAAAGGAGAGCTCTATTTAGAGTAAGGTGCAAGATACTTGGTAAAGTATGCAAGGTCATAGTAGATCCAGGTTCAACAGACAATATTATCTCAGAGGAGGCAGTAATGAAACTGAAATTGGAGAAGATACCCCACACTAACCCCTACAAGGTCACATGGCTAAACAAAGGGTAGAGTGTTCTAGTGAATGAGCAAGTAACGGTGGAGTTTTCCATTGGAGGGTACAAGGAAAAGTTAGTTTGTGATGTTTTACCCATGGATGCATGCCATCTACTATTGGGCAGACCATGGAAATATGATAGAGGTGTCATATATGATGGGAAAGAGAACACCATCTCATTCAAGAAGGATGGGAAGACTTTCAACTTGCAGTCACTGTTAGAAGAAGAAGAAGGACAGTCAAAGAAACGAAGCATCATGTTGAGTAGTGGGAAGGAGTTCCTTAACAACCTACATAAAGGGGGTGAAGGATATGTGATTGTGTTACAACCTAAAGAAGAAGACAAGGCTAACAAGACAGTCATACCCGGAGCAGTCCTAAAGTTGTTGGATCAGTTCAAGGACATTGTCAGTGATGGTACACCTACAACTTTACCTCCAAAGAGAGCCATTAGTCATCAAATTGACTTCATACCTGGAGCTTCATTACCAAACAAAGCAGCATACAAGCTTACACCAGATCAGAACCTAGAAGTAGCTAGGCAAGTGCAGGAGTTGTTGGATCAAGGATTGATTCAAAACAACATCAGCCCATGTGTAGTACCAGTGGTCTTAGCAACAAAGAAAGGTGGTAAGTGGAGGTTATGCACTGATTCTAGAGCAATAAATAGAATCACAATCAGATATAGATTCCCTATCCCTAGGATTGAATACTTGATGGATTTTCTTGGAGGAGCCCAGTACTTCACCAAGTTGGATCTCAAGAGCGGATACCATCAGATCAGAATCAAGGATGGAGATGAGTGGAAAACAGCCTTTAAGACAAATGATGGGTTGTATGAGTGGAGAGTGATGCCATTTGGCCTCTCTAATGCCCCTAGAATATTCATGAGGCTCATGAATGAAGTGCTTAAAGACTTTACAGGGATATTTGTGGTGGTATACCTTGATGACATCCTCATATTCAACAAGACAATAGAAGAGCATTTAAAACATGTGGAGATGGTTCTTAGAAGGTTGCAAGAGGAGAAGTTGGCAATCAATCTAGAGAAGTGTGAGTTATTTAAGCAAGAGCTTGTCTATTTGGGTTTTGTAGTGTCTAAAGGATCATTGAAGATGGATCCAAGCAAGGTGGAAGCCATCCTAAATTGGCCTACACCAACCACAGGGACAGAGGTAAGAAGTTTTCATGGATTGGCTCAATTTTATAGGAAATTCATAAGGAACTTTAGTGGTATATGTGCACCAGTTCTAGAGACAATCAAGGGTGGTTTAAAAGCTAAGTTTGTGTGGACTCAAGAAGTTGAGAAAGGGTTTGAGAAACTGAAACAAGAGGTGGCAACTCAACCTATTCTCTTATTACCTAGTTTTGACAAATTATTCACTATTGAATGTGATGCAAGTGGAGTGGCAGTAGGAGTGTTAAGTCAAGAGGGTAGGCCTATAGCCTTCTTTAGAGAGAAGCTCAATGAAGCAAAGAAGAGGTATTCAACCTATGACTTAGAACTTTATGCTTTGGTTCAGTCACTTAGGAAGTGGAGGCATTACCTTCTACCCAAGGAGTTTGTAGTTTTTACTGACAATCAGGCACTTAGCTTTATCAACACTCAAGAGAAGTTGAGTAATAGGCATTTGAAGTGGATGGAATACATCCAAGCTTTTACCTTCACCATCAAGCACAAGAAGGGACAGCTAAACAAAGTAGCAGATGCATTGAGCAGGAGGTTGTTGACAGTGTAGGAGATACAAGTGAAGAGCATAGGGATTGACAATTTCAAAGATCTCTATGGGGAAGATGAAGACTTTTTAGAGGCCTCCAAGGTATGATTAGATTTTGAGAATCATTTTCATAGCCAATATTCTGAGTATACTTTGCAAAGTGGTTTGTTGTTTAAAGAAAATCAATTATGTGTTCCAAGAGGGTCAATGAGGGAAAATCTGATTCAGGAAAAACATAATGGCAGTCTTAGTGGACATTTTGGCATCAACACGACTTTAGAACTAGTGCAAAGATTCTATTACTAGCCTAAGTTGGCAAGAGATGTTAGGAAGTATGTGGAACAATGTGTTGTGTGTATGAAAGCTAAGGGAGGAGCTAGTAATGCTGGTCTATATCAACCCCTACCCATTCCTAACAGACCATGGGAGTGTGTGGGCATGGATTTTGTGGTAGGCCTTCCTAAGACAAAACTGGTTTTGATAGTGTCTATGTAGTGGTAGATAGATTTAGTAAGATGAGTCATTTTATTCCCTGCAAAACTACTCATGATGCAAGTTACATAGCTCATCTCTTCTTCAAGGAAGTTGTAAGGATCCATGGATTGCCTTTAAGCATTGTTTTAGACAAGGATGTGAAGTTCATGAGTCACTTTTGGAAGACTCTATGGAGAAGGTTAGGTACCAACCTGTCTTTTGGATCCGTTTACCATCCTTAGACCGATGGTCAAACAAAGGTGGTTAACAGGGTGCTAGGTAACCTTTTAAGGTGCCTAAGGAGTATGGACAAACATGGGATATGGTTATCTCACAAGCTGAGTATGCATACAATGATAGTGTGAACCGGACCATAGGGAAGAGTCCTTTTGAAGTTGTGTATGGGATGCACCCAAGAAAGAGGCATATGTGAGCTCAGAGATCTTGGAGCTATGGAACAAAGAAGTGGACATGCAGAAGACTTCAGTTAGACCATGAAGGAGATTCAGGAGCAGGTAAAGAGGACAGTCACTGAGGCTACACAAAAGTTGAAGGAGAAGGCAGATTTGTCAAGGAAGGATGTGCAATTTGTAGTCGGAGACTATGTCATGGTCCACCTTAACAAGTCCATGTTGTAGAAGGGAATGTCAACCAAGTTGCAGATGAAGAGAGTGGGTCCATGCAAGGTATTGGCCAAATATGGGAAGAATGCCTACAAGGTGGAGTTACCTGCCGATCTAGGAATCTCTCCAGTGTTCAATATAGCTAATTTGATCAAGTATAAGGGGACAGTCAATGATGTGGATTAGAACAGTAAGGAGATCTTTAAGGACATCATCAATATACCCTTACCTAATCAAGACAAGCCTCAGGTAGAGAAGATCTTGGAGTCAAGAGTGCAAAAGTCTACAAGGCATAAGGTGTACATGGAGCACCTTGTCAAGCGGAAGAACAAGCATGAATCAGAAGCCACATGGGTACAAGAAGATCAGTTCAAGAAGTTTCGTATTGACCTGTCATTGATCTCTCCTTCCATTCCTTAATGTTTGGGCAGAGAGGGGGAGAATGGTGCAGGAGCACCTATGATACAATAGGCTTTTAAGTAGTCTAGGTTGTATTTTTGTTTTGATGTTTTCCTTGAAGGTCATGTTGACCATTTAGTCATCATTTGAGGGTTATGAATAAGTCTTGATCTATTGTGATTAGTAGACTAGGAAATGGAAAGAATGGATGGGTTTAGAAGCTAATCTTGCTTAGGTTACTAATTTTTGTCAAAAGTTGGAAAACACAGTGGATTTGGGAATGTTGGCCATTAGGGCATGAATAAGGCTGACCAAAGAAGATAACTAATTGATGAACCTTATTTAAGGTGGACCTCAACCTGAAAAACAAGGTTGGAAGCATTGATGTTATAGTGAAAGTTTGTGAAAGTGAAGGAAGACAGCGTTTTGTGCTACATTTTCTTATTTTTGCATCTAAATAGAGATTTAATGGATTAGAACTGCTACTGTTTTGATTGTAGGACATTTTTTTGTTAGCATACAAGCCTTTTGTAACATTAATTAGCTTCCTTGTTCAATTTTTAGGCACTTTTGTAAATAGTTTAATTTTACCCTGTTTCTGGTCTGAACCAGACAGGTTTTAGGAAATGGAGTGCTAGAGCAGTTCCCCACTGTACAAATTGTATGAACCTTTGGGAACAATGCCTAGACTCCATGCTTGTACATATGGTAGGTTCTAGGGCTTGTGTGTGTGCAGGAGCTGCTAGCAATGTCTTGCCCTAAGCGAGCTAGGTAGAGCCCGGCTAGGGAAGACAAGGAGTGCAAGGCACATAACTTGCAGGGGTGCTAAGGTTTTGGAAAATTTCCTTTTGGAGAATTTTTTTGAGAGTCTTGGCAAGGCCTGGTGGTCAGGGGGAGGCTCCATCAACCCATTTGGTGTGAGAAAACTCTGACAGTTTGGAAGCAGCCTGGAAAAGGCTTATAAACCCTAGTTCTTGACCATTTTTGGGTAAAGGCAGTGTATGGACAATACAGGCTCCTAACCCCAAAAATCTTCAAGGTGTGGGCATGGGAAACACAAACCCCAAGAAAAGAACCTAGGTCATTTGGAAGGTTTTGGAGTAAATTCCATTTTTCTCGGGTTAGGAGGCCTAATTGGGGCTCTAGGCTTGTAGCCTTTCCTAACCCTAGGAGAGGGTTTGGTGGAAGCGATGGAGAATTGGAGTCTAGTGATTGAACAAGAACCCCAATAGGTTTCTATGAAGCATTTTGTTACATCTTTACGCCCCTGCAAGTACCTAATTGAATGTTGAGGGTAATTGGCCTTTAGGGAAGAGTAAGGGTCAAAGGTGAGATAGTGGCAAGGCACCAAGATTGGCTTGGTGGAATGAAGAATGGTGATAGTGGGGTTGGCCAGTAGGACCAGGGGTACCTATACCTGAGATAGGACCTAAAGGTTAAGGTGAGAGAGTCACCTAGGAGTTATTGAGAACAAAGACCCAGAGCATGGAACATTGAGTGTTCCATCCAACCCTACCCTATCACTCATCATAACATAACTCACCGCCATTGTCAGTCCTTAAACATTTTATTTTTCTTCCAATTTGATTTTCCACAAGGTTTTTAAATTCCTTAAAATGACTGAACACTTCTGATTTACTTTTCAAAAAATAAATAAATGCCCTTCTTGAATAATCATCAATGAATGATACATAATATCTTGATTTACACAAAGAAGGAACATTTACTGGACCAAAAACATTAGAATGTATATAATCAAGTAAACAAGAAGATTTGTGAGGACTGGAGTAGAATGAAACACGTTGTTTACCATATAAACAATGTTCACAAAACTCGAATTTGAGGTTACAATCATCAAGCCCTTCAACCAGGTTTTTATTTTTCAAGGTTTTCAAACCTTTTTCTCCAATGTGGCTTAGCCTATGATGCTAGAGCATAGTCTTTTCTATTGGAAGTTTAACTTCCATAGAGTTTGCACTATCATGAAGTTTTTTCTCCTTTTCTCCATGAGTAGCCTTCTGTGACTTTACAGAGACACTATTGCATTGCACAACATGTGCATCCAGCTTATACAAGGTACCAATATGAGCACCCCTAGCTAGCACCATTGAGCCTCTAGTCATCTTGTAGCCATTTCCAGAGAACGTGACTTGCACTCCAACATCATTCAACTTACTAACAAAAAGTAAATTTTGAGCCAGACCTGGTATATGCATTACATCATTGATTCCCTTCACTCTTCCATCAGGGAATCGAATTCTGACTCTTCCACGACCAACTATTTCCAAAGATGAATTGCTTGCCAAATACACCCTTCCACCATATTATTTTTCATACTTAGTGAACCAGTCTCTATGAGATGTCATGTGGAAAGATGCTCCAAAATCAATCATCCAAACATCATCTGATGCCCGTGTTGCCAAGGCTACAATGAAAGTGTTTGCATCACTCTAAGAAGAATCATTATCGGAAGAATACTTCTTCTTTTTCTCCTCTTTGCAATCCTTTCGGACATGACCAGGTTTCCCACAATTCCAACACTTTACCTTAGAATTCTTACTAGGAGACTTTGATCTCCCCTCTGATTTGGATTTGGACTTCTTGTCCTTCTTCTTGCCTTTTCATTTCAATCTGCCTCTAACAGCAAGAACCTCCTTCGCCATCTCAGAATATTTTCTTCTCATCTCTTCTAATAACAAAAAAGCAAGAATATCTTCTATCTTAAAAGAGGAAGTAGTACTCCCAATAGCCATCACCAAGTGATCCCAAGAATCTAGAAAATAACATAACAGTAGCATACAACAATATTCTTTGTCAATCTTCACACCCACAGATGCTAACTGAGCAATCAACATGTTGAAAGCATTCAAATGATCAGCAACAGACGCTCCTTCCTACATTTTCAAAGAGTACAAATTCTTCCTCAAGAACAACTTATTCACCAAGGACTTTCCCTGATAAATAGCTCCCAGTCTTTTCCACAAAGAGGATGTTGTCTTTTCTTCATGAACATTTAGAAGAACAGAGTCTGCTAAATAGAGCCTTATCATCCCCTTTGATTTTTGATCCGCAAGATCCCAATCCTCTTGCTTCATGCCTGTAGGCTTCGTTCCAGACAAAGCAAGCCAAAGATCATGATCAACCAACAAATCTTCCAATTTGAGCTTCCACAACTCAAAATTACTGCCATTGAATTTCTCAATTTCAATCTTTCTTGACGTGCATGCCATCTTAATCTATAATTCAAATTACTAGACTTCTACAAGACTTCCACTGAATAGAAATGACACAAAAAACCCAATGTACCCACAAGGATAACACAACTGGCCAAGCTATGATACCACTTGTAAGGAAAGCTTAGGTGCAGAACCAACTCTCCTAACGTCAAAACCTCAAGGAAGAATGCATATATGACTTTAAATTTTGCAATTACAGTTCAATAAGATACACATGAAAAGAATAATAGAATAGAGAAATGGACACATACACAATTGGACACCCGATTTATGTGGGAAAACGCTTATGGGAGAAAAACCCACCACACCAAGAAAAGCCTCTTTGTATTACAGTAAAGAAAATTACATACAGAGATCAACTTCACTTTCTGATGTCAATTATTACAACAGCCTCATTGACTGATCAACCTTATACAAAAATACTCTCTGAAAACATACAACGAATTCACACAGATCAATCCGTATCCAATCGAACAACACTTTCACACACCGAACAGATCATTGTCATCAAACATTGCAGAGAGTAATCCATTTTCTCGTGGTCTGTTGATCTTCCACACAGGAATGGTCACATCAGTTCAACTACCAATGGTTCTCCTTTCGCTTCGCTCATTGGTTCAAAACAAACCACATCAGACATTCGTTCGGTCAAAACGTTCAAATTGAATCACACGTCAGTGAGACACTAGACCATGTCTCCCCAATGCCAAAATGCTTGACTATCCTTATCGGCAAGAGTCACCACCATCAGAAAGAGTCATATCGAGTTCAAACTTGTCGCTTAGACTCACTCTATCAGCAATAATCATATTGAATACAAACCCATCGGCCAAACACACTCTATTGCTAAGATATCACATTGATATCCATCTTGTGTAGATCTATTGGCAAGAGTTTCACTATCGCTTAGAGTTCACAGCGAATAGAAATCCATCGACAAGATCCACTCTATCGGCAAGACCATCATTGTCACTAAGACTTCACATAGATGTTGAACACATTTAGCTTTATCGACAAGACCATCGCTATCGACGAGACATCATACCAAACACAAATCCATCTGTGAGAGAAACGTCATTGCCAAGAGTTCATACCAAAGTTATATACCCATCGGCGAGATCATACCGAATGCAAATCTATCGGTGATACATCCACTGTTGCTTAGACTCTTATCGAGCCTTCATGTCACCCCGATGACAATCTTGTGTAAAATCGTCGGTGAGACATACTCTGTCAGAATGAGTTACTATGAAGGTTCATGCCTCTCCCCGATGCCACTTGTCGCCAAGAGTCTCTGCAATAATCACCAGGAATCAACCCATCAGCAAGAGGTCTGCCCAGATGGAAAGAGATAGGAAATTCACAGTGATAGACATGTCTTACCGATGACTCTCGTCGGCAAGACAAAACCAAAGTCTCAGCGACTTTGAACTTTTGAACACAACTGCTGGTCAGTAAGACATTTAGAGGGCCTCACCGATTTTTCTCTTTCAGGAGTTTCATGTCAGTAAGCTTGAGGCACATTTTCCAACAAATTCACCACCTCTATCTAATCTCAACCATAGCCTTAAAAATCTTGAATTTCTCTAGAGCTTCAAAATTTTCGCTGAAGAAAGTAACCCACATCAATCTAGAATAATCATCAATAAGTAACATTAAATACCTATCTCCTTGTAAACTTCCGACTCTAGAGGGACCACACAAGTCAATATTCACAAAATCCAACACTTCATTTGAACAATGTTGTTTGCTTCGGAATGAAACTCTAGTTTTCTTCCCTAACTGACATTCCTTGCATATAGTATTAGTAGGTTTTATCAACTTAGGAAAATCTCTCATTGCTTGAGTAGAACTTATCTTGATAATATTTTCAATGTTTACATGACACAATCTCCTATTCCACAACAAACTTTCATCAACTTGAGAAATCAGACAAATTTTACCAGTATCATCTAGGTGAAAGATATTACCTTTTTTTTTTGTACTAGATGCAATCACATGTCCAGAACTCGCCAATATTCTACACTTTCCATCCTTGAATTGAAGATTGTATCCCTTGTCAACCATCTATCCAACACTTAAGAGATACTACACACAAGTTCATTCACTCTCTGCATAAAAGAAGTGATGTTCTCATCTTCACCCATTCTCAACATTTCATATTTCCCTTTTAGGCTTTGTAGCTTAGCAATCTTCACATGGGTATCACCTTCATACAAAGTTTCTAACTTTTTCCAGATCTCATAAGCAGTCTTCAGCTCCATTACATTTGTCATCTCAGAATCAGTCAAATCACTCAACAATGCTTCCTTAGCCCTAATATTGTACTCGACTTCCTTAATCTCACTTGCATTAGAAGGACCATTATGTGGGATGATATACCTATTCTTTGTAATTTTCTAGTAAGGTTCACCAATGCTTCTTAGATGACACTCCATTCAAGTCTTCCACAAAGAATAATTAGTTCCATCAAACCTCAAACTATCCTTCTTATATGTCACCATTCTGGATCACCTCAAGTGGTCAAGCTTCTCTGGAGGAACCTGTTCTGATACCAATTGTTGGCAACACAAGGGAAAAAAACTAAGAGGGGTGGTGAATCAACTGTCATAGAAATTATACATATTAAACTTATTCTCAGATATGATAAATAAACATGAAAGCATAAACCATCACCACATCAAAAACACACATAACACCAATATTTTTATGTGGAAACCCTATTAGGGGAAAAACCATGGTGGAGGTTAGTCCACAAGATTATACCCTATTAAAAGTATTACAAATGGGGAATGCACATGCATTCAGGCACACTACCTAGAGCACATTTCTCAAATACAAAAGGCTTACTTCCCAAAAGAAGACTCACTATCTTACAGTCACATTCAGAAGATTTTGAGCTAAGAAAATAGCATCTTCTAATGCCTGATTATAGTTCTGGTTAAGCACATAAACACTTTCATCTGCTCACTCTTCTTCATACTTTACTTATGTCTTCGAAAGATTGGAACATTATTCGTACTTAGAACAGAGCATAGATCGCAGACATTGCCCTCAAATGTTATAAACAATCAATCATATATATTCACAACTAAGGATAACATCAACTACATGTCCACCCAACAAAATATGAAATGTGTACCAATTGTCGGCCCAAAACAATTTATCAATGCAGACAAAACAATGTTGGCCAAAACATAGTAAGGAACCAAAATTACATGTCTCGAACATGAAACACCTTAAAAAATTATGCCTCAAAGATCCATAACACACTACAATCACCTTGTTGGCCATGATCATGAAAAACATGAACTCACAGAACAAAACCACCAATCATTAGCACAACGATCAATGTAGACCAACAACATAGATAGAGCATGATATAGAAACATCCACAAGCATCATGAATCACCATAGAGGCATCTGCAGCAACTCAAATTACTAGAATCACATCATTTTCTTTCAAGAAAACCAACTAAAGCAACATAGCAACTGCCAGAACATAGATACTCAAAACTCAATCAAATCTTAATGTGAACCTCTGAAACTTCATGTGGATAAAATAGATATACTTGCCAGCAAACCCTTTAATCTGCAACTACTTATCACTAATATACTGAGCTAGCCACCATACTAAACTTCATTCATCACTGACAACTTGCAACTTATTTTATTACAATTTTCTCAATATCCTCGACATATACAACGTTAAAGACATTAATGGCAATAGTGTTGACATCAATGACAACCACATATCAGCAATATTGAACAATACTTAATTTTATAAATCATATGAAGCAATTGAAAACACATTGTATTTCTTAAAACTCAACTCAAATGTTTGCAATGGTTAAAACATCTGCAAAAACAAACTAAAATTTTTTACCTTAAAAAAATTGAACTTGTATAATTAGTTCTGTCAATTTGAGCTATGTGAAAAATTGATAACAATAAGATTTTAAAGTCATGGTAAAAGTAAGAAGTAGTGTAGTGATCAACTGTAGATTTGATGTTTGAAGTTTGTAAAGGGGTGTAAGAAAATGTATCATTCACATTACATCCCTGTGGGGTGTCAAATGCAAACATGAAGAATGTGCAGCCACTACCATGTCATCAAAGAAACTTCTCTATTAGAAGATATAGGCCATTAAATTTTAATGGTATCCAGGGTTTTCAAATCCTTGTTCCTAATGATGTTAGGGAAAATTTTCCAAAATTCAAAGGGAAAAGCTTAGAATCAACTTACAGGAATCTACAAACATTTGTAGACTTAATGGGAGATTATGAGATATACTACAAAGATCTTCTCGTGAAGTTATTTGTTCAATCTTTGAAGGAAGATTCCAGAGATTGGTTTTCATATTTTCTAACACATTTTATTTCTTCATGGAGTGATTTCATCGCAACATTCATAGAACAATTTGGTAAGAGGGTTGATCCAATGTCAGTAAGACAAAAAATCATGAATGTCCAAAAGGAAGAAGATGAGTTGATTCCTGCTTTCAATATAATATTTTCAAAGGAAATAAGGGATATTCCAGAGAGTATAAGAACAAATGATGCAGAGTGTTTGGTTGTATATTTAGGTGCATTTGATAAAAAAATGAGCTAATTGTTAAGAGATAAAGGTCCTACAACACTTCATAATGCATATCAAATTTCCATGGATATTGAAAACAACTTGAAGTATTCCATGATGAAGGGATACATGGCCGCAAATGTTGGTTTGTTGCAAGTGTGAGCTAGTTTGGTGGTGTTGCCATTAATGTTGTAATTGATGTCAACATAGTTCAGAATGTTGTAGATTGTACATGTATAGTTGAGATGCTACTAAGATGTTGTTAGTACATGGAGCTATCTTTATAGTGTTGCAGATGTGTTGGTTTGATAAGTTTCCAAGTGCTTTAGAGAAACTTAAATAAAGAAGAGAAGTCAAAATGATAAAAGTGTTAAGAATGTGCTCTGGTATGTGTTATGCATTTCTCCTATGTTGATCCTATGCTTGTGTGGATCTGAAGGTTTGATAATGGTGATCTCATGGTGATATATTCTAATTTTTAGCTTTTGGTGTGATGGTATGTGAAAGTTACCTTCACCAGTATGTGAACTATTTTGGTAAAGTTAGTCTTCTGAGGACTGGAAGAAATATCATTGCTCTGTAGTTTTTCTCTGTTTTGTTTCAGATCTTACTGATCTTGAATATGTCTTGTGAAGTTATTTTCTATGTTATGGAAAAGAGGTTTGAAGATTGGTGATCCATAAGTCATGTTTCAGTAATTCAGTGTGAGTTTATACAATTCGGGTGGACTAGTGAAAGGTGTTCAGTGATTAAAGTTTATTGTTTTTCTATGGAGATATCTGGAAGATTCTGAGATGTATCCTTGTGCATAAGGAAGTGTGTTGTGGCATCCACATGTTATCTTCTTGTTAGGAAGCATGTACATCAATGATTATTTATGTTTTGATTAGGTTTGGCCGACCTGGTGTTTAAACTTCATGCGAAGAATACAATTAATTTGAGTAAGTGTGTGATTGATCTGAGACATTATTTTTAGTCTTGGTTAAATGTTTTATTGGTCCACTCTTATTCCTTTCCACTGCAAAAATTTTGAGTTGTCGACCTAATTTGAGTTTATGAAATAAGGTATTTGTGGCTGACCTTGAAGAAAGTTTCTAAGGATGAGGATGGTATAAAAGAAAGTAGAATTGTGAAGAGTTGTATAAAATTTTGATGCAAAGCGATGAAAGTGAGCCACAAATCATAAGAGCAGAAGTGTGTGTGTGAGTTGAGATAGTAGTTCTCCATTGTGTTGAAGGTAGTGAGATAAGGGTTTCTACAATCCTATGAATTTGCATTAATTTTTGTGGTGGATGTTTTTATTCTCTTTTTTATCTGTAGGAAGTGAGCTTCCCTATTGGACAGTGAGTCCTTTCTGTAGGCAATGAGCCTTTGTACTTGGACAGTGAGTCCTCTTCTAGGTAGTGAGCCTTGTTTTATAATCTCTTATATTGTGAATTAACCCTCACCATGTTTTTTCCCTCATTGGGTTTTCCATGTAAAAATATGGTGTTCTTGGTGTTTATTTCCTTTCTATTATTTGTGTTTCATCTCTTAATTAATAACAAAACAGTGTGGTTGTGGAATTAGTAATTGTTGAGTTTTAAGTTGAATTGTGTGACAACTAATTCACCCCCCTCTTAGTTGTCTTGCGCCTATTTAATAATTGGTATCAGAGCTTTGGTTCCTTGTTGTTGAGCTTAACCACTTAAGGAAGATCTAATGGAACACAAGTTGGCGATCCCTATGTTCGATGGAACTAACTACAACGATTGGAAGGGACATGTGAAGGGATATATTATCTCCTTTGGTTTCAAGACCCAAAAGGCTATTGAGACAAAGCATACACCCCATCCGATGCTCTTACTACTGTTGGACTCAAGGAACACTGAGAGGGGGGGGGTGAATCAATGTTCAACAATATTTAAATTTCAATTTAGATATTAAACCATTTACAACATTTCAACAAAAGTTAAGATGCAATCACAAGAAGGAAACAATCAAAACACCATAACACCAAGATTTCTACATGGAAACCCTGTTAGGGGAAAAACCACAATGGAGGTTAATCCACAATTTATACTCCGTTAAAAGTATGAAGAAAAGGGAATGCACATGCATTTAGGCACATTGCTTAGAGTTCATTGCTCAAAATTAGGAAGGTTCACTTCCTTACAATATATTTAGATTACAATAAAAGGTTGAACTAAGAAATTAGCATTAGCATTTGAAAATTCCCGGTATTAGTTCTAGTGAAGCTCATAGATCAAATTCTAGACCTTCTATTTGATTTTGCACTTCGCTCTGCTCTGCCTTAATTCACTTCACAAAAATCCTCTTTTGCATAAGAAAAATTCTCTCAACTAATCTTTTGATATTTTCACACACATTTGCTATGCTCTTCACACCCATTCATACATCAAAATGAATTACCTGAACTCACATATATATCCCCTATCAAGGATTTAGTCACTTTATGTCGACTTCAATGAAATAAAAATATTTTCCAATAGTCAGTTTAATTCACATTTAATATTTGATGTGTACCCATCAAAGTCAACTAATGTTATGCTGGGACCCAAAAAAAATGCTCGAACACAAAAATATTTAAACAATTACTCCATATACATCTATGACATGCCATATACACTGAGTCGGCCTTCAAGAACAAATAGACAAAAAAATCAACCTACCGGATCTCCTAACTTAACCACTAATTAATGTGACAACACAAAACTTAACAATAAGATAATATAAATTCTCAACATCCTTCCCTAAGATCCACAACCTAAAATGATAATATGGTGAAGCATACAGATCAACATATGAACTGAATGCCATGTTCTTCATTCTCACTTTTGGTAAAGCTCTATTCTTCACTCTGCCTACTGGAAGGAACAAATTCTTGTTGGAAACAAGCAACACTGAGAGGGGGGTTAATCAATTTTCTACAAAAATTAACTTTATTACTCTGATCATTAACCCACTTTAAACATTCAAACAAAAGAAATATGCAGAAATAGAAAGCAAATAACTAAAACACCATAACACAAGAATTTTTACATGGAAACCCTATTAGGGGAAAAACCACGGTGGATGGTCAATCCACAATATAATCTAAGTATACTCAAAAATAAATTTATAATATGGGAATGCACTTGCATTTAGGCTCACTACCTAGAGCTCACTACTCAAAATAGGAAGGCACATTGCCTTATAGAGATTTAGATTAGATCCAAGAGAATGATCTAAAGGAATAGAATCTACAAATTCTTGATTATAGTTCTGGTTAGGCTCAGTTGTTGATCTTCTATCCTTCTGACTAATACTACACTTATGCCCTGCTCTACTTTGAATTGCATCACACAATCTTTATGCGTAAGTGAAACTATGCATAAAATTGCTCTAACACTCTTTTGATATTGACAATACACATCGACATACCACACAAACATATTAAAATGATATAATAGATCATACATATATATCTGCGACTAACAATTTAATCGCAACAAGTCAACTTTAAGAAAACTTAAAAAATATTAGCAACTATCAGCTCAAATCTTTAGAACTATTCAATGTGCATCCACAACTGTCGACCACATCTTAGCTCAGACCCAAAACAAGATGATCGAACAAAAAAATATTTGAATAAACATTCCTCGAATATCCACACCACATTTTATCAACTGAGTCAGCCCCAAAATACTGATAAACAAAAAAGTATCAACCAGATCTCCAAATTTGCACATGACTTGGTATGAGGCACTATGATTTCTGGACAACACAAGAAATATACTAATGCACCTTTCATGAGATCCACAATTCAAGATAACAACTGTAAATCTGTACGTGAATCATTGAACACCAAATTGCCAGATGCTCTGTTCTTTCTAACTGTCCTCAATCTAACTGTTGGTATAAGAAAATGGTGTCATGCAGATCCTATTACTAACTAGGGTTTCCATCAATGACAACACCAAAGCATAATTGCAGTGTCTCTTGCCAACAATCTCCCCCTTTGGCATTGATGGAAACACTCAGTGAAAAATGACTAAGTGCCAGATCAAAACCAACATGAATTACACTGCCACTTCAAAACTTCAAAAAGAAACTTCACACTTGGCTTAGAAAAGAAACTCCCCCTATGACTATACATTTTTCACTCTACACTTCTCCCCTTTTGACATCAATGAAAAAAACTGGGGAAATGAAACAAAATTCCAAATTGTACAAGAATGAACTTGTAACTTACAAAAGTTTGAAAATATCTGCAAAATCTTGCTTTAGCACTCTTAAATTGTTGTCGTAAACCTTTTTGAGGCTCTCCAAAACTGCTATGTGACCACACATTAAGTAAGATTGAGCTTCTACAGAATCAAGATTCTCTGGGTCACTAACTGCCACAACAACTTTTGCTTCCTTCAAAGCACTCACCATTAACTCAATCTTCAGACAAATTAGTCCTCTGAGTTCACTTACTCTCCCAAAAATCCTATCAGATTCACTCTTCAAGCATCTTATTTTGTCAAGTAGAGATGTTACTTGACCTTCTTGCAGAGCAACATCACTAGCTAATGGATCAAAAGTATTAAAAATGATAGCCAATTAATTTTCAAGATCCTTCACCTTTTTCTCATTACCTTTAGTAAACTTGGAAAAAACCAAGCATGCCTTATAGGCCTTTCCAACTTCAGATATAGAACCTTGAATGTTCTTCATGTAGGTGGCTAATAGATTCTTATCCTTTGCAATCACTTCCTTCAACCAACTAAGTCTTTTACCATTGAATTATTTTTGCACTTTATCCTTAGTAGATTTCTCAAGAGACTCAAATTGAGTACTTACAAAATTTATGAGCTTCTTTAGCTCACCAGAAGAGGAACCAGATGGATCCATGACATGAGTAGGTATTAATTTCTATAGAAATCCAAATGAAAGGCTTAGAAATTCACTATCCTCTATGTGAGACTTCAAAATCTTCTAACTAGCCTTAGCTTGAGAAATTGACATGACCTTCATCATTTGAATTGGGGACAAAGTGGATAGATTGATTGATCTTTCATCCAATTCAGGATCAAAATCTTCCTAGTGCTCCATCAGAGATCTCTTCACTACCTTGGCAATGTCTCTTGCCTCTATCTTGATCTCCTTAACTTGAACTTTTTCTTCTTCATCCTTGGGTTCTTCAGAGATTGTTTCTAGATTTCCTTTAGGCACTCCAACCTCTTCATTTTGCACCTCCTTCTCCTCAGCTAATACCACCTTAGGAACTTCAATTTCCATAGGTGTCTCTATATTTTCCACATTAGGAGGAATCTTAAAATCCTCAACATCTGCATTTACTTCCTCATTTTATGGAATATTTTTAGTATTCATTTCCTCAACATTAATCCTATTCTTTAATAGAAACTCTTCCAAAATCTCCTTGGTTTCACCAACAACAGCATTAGTTTCACCAATCATGAGTTTATTCACCCTTATCTTTCTCTTAAATTCCTTTTTAGCTTTTTCAAGGAGTGAATTCATCTCCTCAATTGACATTTCTGGACATAAATCTGCAAGACTTCTCTTCCTCAAATTCTCTTCTTCTATTCTAGCACTTAATCTTCTCAACTCCAAAATATCATACAGACTCTTTGGTAAGCCAAACATAATCTCAACAACTTTATTGAAAATTTTCATATGTTTTATTGTGGCTTCTTCAAGAATTCTTTGACTTGATTTATCAAAATTTTCATACAATTCACAGAGGCGCTTAAGATTACCATCCTTGATAATTACATTCTCAACTTCCTCAACTGACATACCAGTTTTATCAACTTTTTCCTTCTTTTCCAGAAGATTTGCTCATGTTTAACTCAACAACTTGAGTTCTAGTAGCTTTCACTTCTCTCAAAACTTCTTCTAATTCTATTTCCTCATCTTCTGAAATAGGTTTGTATGTTCTTGTGCTTTTATTCTTCTTCCTTTTACCAGAAGCCTTGTCTTGAGCTGGCTTGGTTGTAGGGGAACTCCTTGTATATCTAGTGCAAGAAGAAGATGTTCTTGAACTAGCAAACTTCATTTTTTCTTTCTCTGCTTCAGCCTCTTTTCTCTTCCTTCTCACTTCTTTCAATTTCTCTATAGGTATGCCCATATTTTGTACAAAAAATTCTACCTATTTTCTTACTCTCTTGACTATCACCGATTTTTTTAGTTCCACATGAACCTGCATACTTTTCACTGCATAATTTCCAAACCTCTCTTCTCCCTGATCCAAAGGTGAATTCAACAAGTGTTTTGCATACATTTTGTAGAATATTCTCCTCTACTTCGTATCCCATAGGCATGATCCATATTGGTATGGGATCAACAACTTCCATATAACATTGGTCAATATCCACCATGAAATAGATAGTATCTTTGTACTGTTCCACAATTAAAGTGGGAATTCTTTCCCTGGCATGCATCACATTCTGGAAATTTTTGAAGTACCCCTAGCGGGTAGTATTTTTGACCTGACAATCACCAATTCCAAAGAACATGTTCCTTATCTAAATAGCTACAGGCTCATAGTTTTTCCAATGTACCTTTCCAACACTTGGAACCTCATCCATGAAATCGAAAAATAAGCATAATAGAAGATGACTATATTTGAAAGTATTCTTCTTATCTTTCTTGATTTTGCTCAAATTCTCCATCAACTAACTTCTGAGCAACTCACACAAACCATATTCTATATTTTTCTTGACCATTTCACAGGCTGCGTAGATGGTCATACCAGATACAAAATTATCTCGACTAGAATGGTATATCTTGTACCCAATGACCATTGATGAAAATTTTACATCCATATCAGCAATATCTTCTATTGTCATTTCCCTTCTATCCCATTGTGCACCCATTGCCTCAGTAACCTTCTCATTCTTCACGGATTTCAAGACTGAGAGTCTACCGGTAGAATTCAGACCCGTGACTCCACATATAGCCTCTTTTGTGGTCTTGAAGAGTATATTTAGCCACATGAACATGGCTCAAGATGTATCTAACCCATTCATTTTCCTCAAATATGGAAAATTTTGCAGACTGCATGAATTTCTTCTCTTCTAGGGTTTGAAATTTTGGCTTTACAATAAAATCTTCAACAATTATATGATGGGAATATAGATTCATTATTTGATAGCTTTCTAATTCTTCAATATTGGCATGTATATAATCCCTAATATCTTTTGTGTGTAAACTTTGTATGGTACAGATGAAAATGCTCCTAAGGGCTCAGTCTCAACAGACTTATAAGGATGCCATTTGAATTTAGGATGGGATCTGTCCTTAACCTCTACTATCAATGGAGTGGCCATGATTGCAAAATCACAAATTCACAGGATTTTCGATAAATACCTTTCCATTGGATTGGAGTTTAATCACAAATTCTTCTCCATGCTTTGAATCTTTCCACAATTCAACAAAGTTCACTCTAGGGCTCTTCAAACTACTTTTTTCCAAAATTCAAAGTGACAAATGAAGGATATAAATGTTCTTTTATCAACCACACACATAACCCTTCTTGTCACAGTAAATTCCTTTACCCTAGTTCATCCAGTTACTTTGTTTTCATGCACTAAGACAGATAATTCTTCTACGGATTTCCAAAACTCTACAATACTGCCTCCAATTGGGTTAAACAACATCTAAAAAGCATTGATCCACCTACTAGACTGGTCCACATTCTAGTAACAATTTCCCATAGGGGGTTAAAGGATTTTTCTTCTGACAGCTCCCCCTAGGCCAAAGGCCTAAAACTAATTCTCAAAGGAATTACCAGAAGTAGATTCTGGTGCTGGTGTATTTCCTTCAACAAAGGGATTCTTTTTCACCCATTTTTTTTGAATTTTCCTCTTGATCACATTTGTAGTAACCTTCCCTTTTCCTTTGACATCCTATTGTGTATTCTATCTTACTAGACCTCTTTTGTTCCAATAGAATCTAGCAATATGGTCAAATTTTTTGCAGTTGTAACACACAACATTTCTTTGTTCACACCAACTGTTCCATAGATTTTTTCTTGATTTGCATTGGTTAGCAATATGCCCAAGTCTATTGCATGCATAGTTTCTGATAGATCTATGAAAGTTGTTCATCACATTTTTGCATTCATTGGACTTATGACCATATTGATTACAATTAAAGCATTGACTTGAGAATGATGGTCCACTTGTGTTCATCCTGCTCCTACACTGAGAAGCCATATGACTAAATTTGTTGCAAGAAAAACAATAGCCATTGAATCTTTGAGCATTTGGTTGTCTTACTAGATTCCTTCTAGCTCCATTCACCTGATTTCCTTTCCTAAATCTCCCTTGTCCGGATTTCTTTTGTCTAGATCCAAAAATTTCTCCTTCTTCATATCCAAGACCTCGCCTGTCACCATCAGTCCTCTGACCTTTAATCAATTCATCAAGTTTGGCTCAACTGGCTTTGAATTTTTCTTTGTACTCATTTGCAATAGTAATTTCATCTTTGAGATCATCAAGCTATTTTTCAAGAATTTCCTCATTCTTTTTAGATTGTTCTAATTCATTGTCCAATCGATTGCATTGTTCAGATTTTTCTTTCAAGGATTGAGCAAGATTTTCTTCATTCTTCTTTCTATCTCCAATTTCTTTCATCATTTTCATCATGATGGATTTCATCTCATGCTTCAGGGAAACATTTTCTCTAGAAAACTTTTTGCACTCTTATGTTTTCTCCTTCAAGGCATGAATGAGTTGTTCATCTTGCATGCTTCTATTTTTCTACTTGAGTTGATCACATAATTCCTTTCTTTTCTCTCTTGATTCATTGATTTTGTCTTTCAATGACTGGATGAATTTTTCTGCATTCTCAAGACTTTCCTACAGTTCCTGGTTCTTAGACTTTGATTGGTCAAGATCATCTAGGGCCACCATAAGTTGTTGTTGAAGAGTGCTTGTATCCATTGAAAACACTTTCCAAGATCTCCCCAAGCTATTAGACTTCTTTTAAGGAACTAACTCTTATACCAATTGTTGGAAACAAGCAACATTGAGATGGGGGGTGAATCAGTGTTATGCAAAAATTAACTTTATTACTCTGATCATTAACCTACTTTAAACATTCAACCAAAAGAAATAGAAAGAAATAGAAAGAAAATAACCACAACACCATAACAGAAGAATTTTTTATGTGGAAACCCTATTAGGGGAAAAACCACGGTGGATGGCCAATCCACAATATAATCTAAGTATACTAAAAAATAAGTTTACAATATGGGAATGCGCTTGCATTCAGGCTCACTACCTAGAGCTCACTACTCAAAATAGGAAGGAACACTGCTTTACAAAGATTTGGATTAGATCCAAGAGAATGAACTAAAGGAATAACATCTACAAATGCTTGATTATAGTTCCGGTTAGGGTTAGTTGTCAATCTTCTATCCTTCTAACTAATACTACACGTCTGCTCTTCTCTGCTCTGACTTGCATCACACAATCTTTATGTGCATGTGAAATTGTGCATAAAATTACTCTAACACTCTTCTAATATTCACAATACACATCGACATACCATGCTTATATATGAAAATAATATAATAGATCATACATACATATATGCGACTAACAATTTAATTGCAACAAGTCAGCTTTAATAAAACTTAAAAAATATTAGCAATTGTCGGCTCAAATCTTAAGAATTATTCAATGTGCATCCATAACGGTCGACCACATCTTAGCTCAGACCCAAAAAAAAATGATCAAACACAAAAATATGCAAATAAATATTCCTTGAATATCCACACCACATTTTATCAATTGAGTCAGCCCCAAAATACTAATAAACAAAAAAGAATCAACCGGATCTCTAAATTTGCACATGACTTGGTACGAGGCACTAAGATTTCCAGATAACATAAGAAATATATTGTTGCACTTTTCATGAGATCCACAACTCAAGATAACAACTAGAAATTTGTACTTGAATCGTTGAACACCAAACTGTCAGATGCTCTATTCTTCTTGACTGTCCTCAATCTGACTGTCGGTATAAGAAAATGGTGTGATGCAGATCCTATTACCAACTAGGGTTGCCATCAATGATAACACCAAAGCATAATTGTAGTGCCTCTTTCCAATAATTCTGATCCATGGACTAGAATATTGACTTAGGTTGCCATCAATGACAACACTAGAAGCCATATGCCAACAATCTCCCCCTTTGGCATTGATGGCAACACTTAGTGAAAAATGACCAACTGTTAGAAATATTATTACGTTGCCAAAATTTCAAAATTTCAAAACATAGCTCCCCCTTAGAGTGATAAGGAATTTTTCACTACTCTCTCTCCCCCTTTGACATCAATGACAAACATATTTTTCACTACAGTCTCTCTCTCTTTCAAAAATTTGATCAAAATTTGATGAAATACAACTGCTACTCGAATCAGAAAATTATCTTGTACTTATCTTTCATTTTCGAAAGAAATTTCCTCCAAACTTCTACTACAATCCCAATGATTAAGATCAAGCTATTGTTCTCTGATGTCCGGTTGATAATATAGATGGGGGATTCTGTTATTGTGATTGCCTCTTCTAATTTCTCTCCTTTCCTCAGAACCTTAATCAACTACTCCAATCTGCATTCGATTAAATCCTTCACCTTACAAAAGGCATCCACAAGGTTCTTTTTGGTGAATAGAAATTTTGAATGCTCAAACTACAACACTTGAAACCTTTTCTTGACTGCACCATCCAAATCCTGAAACATGTTATAATCCTGAACAATTTTGTTCAACTCAGATTCAATCTACTCTAGGTTATCTTTGTATTTCCCAACTGCATGAGGCCAATGAAGACAATAGTTGTATATGTTATTGGCTGTAATTTTGCATTGCCTCAACACATTCTTTTTCCATTTTAGTTTGGTAAGAGATAGCTTGAAATGCTCCTTTAGATGTAGAATTATTTCTCTGTCTTTCTTTTCCTAAGACTCAGAGACCATGGCATCCTTAATGCACTCAATCATCTCTTCAAGAAAACATTCTGCAAACTCTCCAAATCAATATTATTGTGCACAAAATAAGTACTTAGTGTGCTTTCAATCAAGTCTTGCTCATATGAGGGTCTCTCAGACCATATATCTGTAATTTTTTGCATCCCATCTTTCTCCTGAACAAGCTGCAATATCTTTACTTTGGATAAAACACCTTCTTCTTCGCTTCTTTCTGCCATAACTACATCTAGCTCAACTGATTTTGGTTCTTCCAATTGGAACTAGAATTTTCATTAAAATTTTAAGGATTTTATTAGTGAAAATCCGAAATTCATACTATCATTTCCATAAAAAACCTCATTATTTACATCCATAAGCTCAAAATTTCCTTTTATTTCTATACTGTTGTTGCATTAGTCACCCCATATAGCCCTCACTTCATACCTCTCTACCGCAGCTCATTACAAAGTAGTTCGTGGTATGATAATAAAAGGTGCCACTATTATACATTGTCATCTCTACCCCTTTACCATTGTACCTTGAAAAGTCAATACACAACCCGCGATAGAGCGATATATTGAAGAGTAATGATAAAAGGAGACACTGCTATACTGCAAAGGGTCAGAACATAGCCCATGGCAAAGTGGTTTATTAAGGAGGAGCATTGGGATGAAACCGCGGTACCGCAAGAGAGCCAAAGGTGATGTGTGGTAGTGCGGTACATTGAAGAAGGATAACAAAACATACCGTAGTACCACAGGGGAGTGAAAAGTGACAAGGGGTATCTTGGTAAAGCAGTTTTTGGGTTATTTAAAGCATGCCAATCACATCAGTCAACATCAAAATATGAAATTGAGCTTGATACAAAGATTTGAATGATGTGAATTTATGAGTCGAGAGTTAATGCATTTTGGTGTGAAGATACATGAAGTAGATTGAGATTTCTCATTCATAACAAAAAAGACCAAGTGCAAACAAGCTCAAGGTGTAGGAGTAAAGGGCATTCTCTGAGAGGAATTATCTCACTGGAGGTGAATTTAGTGAAAATGGAGCAAGAGTATTAAAGATTGAGAAGAACATATAGAAATGATGAGCTCCCCCTGCATATGAAGAGGGGTGATAATAACAAAATAATCCCCATCCCTTCCTAAAAAATGGATCCTTTCATAGTTTTATATTTTTAGGCTTACTTCAAAAACACCTATCATGCATTGTGTTAAGTACTGAGGATAGATGCATACAAAAATATGTTAGTGGGATTGATGAGGATGGCATGATTATTCAACACCCTGAGTCAAATGTGGAATTTGATTTTGCACCTATAATTAAAGTAAAAATACATGAGGTTTTGTTGTAGGTCAGAGAGGATAAGGCTTCCATTTCCTTTAGAAAATATTCTTTGTTGTGTCATTTAACCTTGTACCAAAATGAAATGAAATGAACTAGGAGGATGAAGCTATGCACACAAAAGAGTGGAGTAAAACTCCCTGTATATAATTGGTGTTACATATGGGACAACAGGTGTACAGAATGTGATTTTGTTTTATTTAGAGATGAATTTGTTGTTAGATTGATAGCCACCTTTGGTTACCTAATACCAAGGTTACCTGAATCTTTGATGATTATAATGAGGCATGTATAGTACAAGCCAAAACTTGGATGTACTCATAATTATTTTGACTGGTTCCTCATGCCACAACACACCATTATTAGAGCATACGGTTGTGACCAAGCACCACACATCTTGCCCAAATTTGTACCTACAAGGGTTTGTTTTCTAGAATTCATGTGGAAAATGCTTTGGATGGAACATGACTTAATGGGGAATCAGAGGAAAGGAATGTTTTTTCTTGATTTAACAGTATTTGAGGAATTATCTATTGGATCTAATATGTTCGAGGAATTACAGAGGTTCATGAGGGTTAATTACCCCCTCAAGTCTAGAAAGGAAAGAGTATGTGACCCAAACGGTCATATTAATATGATCAGAAGGACCTTGCTAACAAAGAAGGCCATATCTCATTTATTTGACCCTGAGGATGTAATAAGGAATTTGGTATATTTTGCTGACATATTTTAGACTAGAAGGAGATGGATAATGATGATGAGGTGGGAAGATCAGAAGAAGGAGAAGAATAAAAAATTTAAAGGGTTTTTTGCAGATGAACCCAATCTTCTCAAAAGGATGTAAATGATCCTTGGAAAATTTGATGAATTTTATAAAAAATCCCAAGATGAGGGGTTAATTCCACTTCCCACACCCCACCAGTCATCACATAAAGCATCTACATCTCATACACCACCCCCATCTCTTGCACAACCATCCCCTCCATCTCCTACACATGAACCCTAGGCCAAGAAACAAAAGACTGAGTCATTAGTTGATTATGGCTCAAGTGATGATGAAGAAGAAGAGGAAGTTTTAGCTTTGACTAAAATGAAGGAAGCAGCAGAGAAACAAAAAAGTCAAGAGCCTCATGATCCTAAGATCATGCTATCATAAGAGGGAGCTGATGAGATTCGGGATGATGAGAGGGTAGTTGCTTCTCTAAGGTTTATACAAGATGATAACTTCATCCATACAAGTGAATTTAAGGAATTTTGGATTAAGATGAAGATGAAACAATTTGATGAGAGATTGAAGATCAATCTTATAGGAGTTGATGAATCAAAGCAGGTTGAAATTGAAGCTCAAACATTTGTAGAATTAAATGTTGGTAATATTAGTGTCACCCACCAAGAGGAAAGAGAGCTAGTATTGAAAAGCGATATGCTGATTATACCTGGGATGGAGCTATCCAAAGTTTTTCTTTTAGATCAAATTAGAGAACAAGATGATCCAAAGTTAGTAGTTGAGTTTGATTCAGAGGAAGGTGTTTTAGGAATAGGGTACAACCCTACTACCCAAACTCTTGCTTTGTGGATAAAACATAAGAACACAAGGAATCCTAGGCTCTTGGATGTGGTGCAGGAAATGAGGGGGTCAGCCATGGTGAGAACGATGAAAGACACAACTTGTACAAAGGCTACAACTATAACTATGCATTCTGCAATGTTCACTAAAGATGTGGTAGAAAATATGGAAAAGAAGATCAATGAATATGAAAAGAGACTAAAATTGTCAAATGATGAAGTGAACAAATTGCTTATTGAGAATGTGAAGCTGAAGTAGTAGTTGCAATAGGCTACCATAGTGAGAGGGGATGAAATTGTTGTTTATCACCCACCAGTCCAACTAGAAAATCCACAAATTCAACAATTGAAAGATGCAATTGCTAAACTGAGAAACATAATATGGAGGATGTCAGGAAAAATATCATGGAGATTCTAAGGAAGATATTGGAGCATAGAATCTAGATATTGAAGGGGAAGATAGGTGGATTATATGAAATATTTAGCAACTTGATTAAAGCTTTGGAAAAAATAAATGCTAACTCCCCTATCCTTGAAGAGCTCCAGAAAAGGTGGCAACCAACCTATCACATACTAACTACTCTGTGCAAAGCTACACAAAGGGATCCAAATGCCCCACCAAGACTCAAACCAACACAGGAAATGGTAAAGAGTGTAATTGAGGAATATAAGTATATGGTAGATATGGGGAAGAAAGTGGAGAATAGAAGGATTGCATTTGACTCCATTAAATGCCTCTTCAACCCATCAATATTCAAAGATGATAATTAGATAAAGGGAATGGATGAGTGGAAAGAAGAATTTGATCAAATAGTTCCAAAAGGCTTGACACATGTATAGGATGATGGGGAGATCAATCCTAAAAAATTCCATACTTTACTTGATGTGATTATCAAGGTGGATAGTGCATACACAAAGTTCGTAGTAGATTTCAAAAATCTCCTGGACAATAGATGGAAAAATTGTCTCACAAATTTCACATGTACACGAGAATTCAAATGGTCGAATGATCTAACAATCAGTAAGTGGCAAGAGAAGTATTTGGGCTCCGATGAAGATTGATCATCTGCATCACATAGAGAAATTATCATGTAGTAAAATTCTTTGCATAGGTCTTAGATGGCCACGAGCTTTTACTCGAAGATTAACAGATTAACACACATGTTTGTTTCTTTCAATTATAATTAATTTCATAATTATGTTTTGTTATAAAAAGACATGTCCTTTGGTCTGAAGCTTGTTGTCTCTTGTATAAATAAGAGAGACCAAGACCAAAGGGAAGTATTAGATTAGACATAGAAGAAAGTAACAGGTGAGAAGGGATAGATAAAATGCTTACATTTCAAAACACCATGATGCATGTATAAATTTTGAAGAAGTCAATGGAAGATATCTGATTTTGTGGCCTCATACTGGTATCAATTGCTTGTTGAAATTTATTGAAAATATTATTTGGTTGTCTCCAAGGCTAACATTTCCTTATTTAAATTGATGTATCAAGGTTATTTTCAATTTATCAAAGCACATTTTTTGTTCTTATGTGGTTTAGTTAATTGAGTCCTTCAAGCAAGGATTAAATTATTTTAATTAATCATAGTAATTTGGAAAAGGTCAATTGGATCAAAAAGAAGAACTTGGTAATTTTATTCTTGCTTGTTTATACAAGTTATAAACCAATATTAGTGTGCCAAATAGTTTGAGTTATTTCCATTATAGATCACATATTCTAGATCTCCATTAGACTCCATCTACCCAACAAGGCACTGGTCTTATCCATCTCATCATTTAGTCTTAGCCAATTCATTTTCATAACTCTACCTATGTTAATTGAACATATTCATAACTCCACCTTGATATTGCTTATACAATTTATACCAAATAGGTATGCATCTCTCCACTTCCAATTGCCATTGTGGATAGATTGATTAATTAGGAAAAACATAGTTTAAGTCTGCACCATTTAAACAGGTACACGCACCTAGGTTTGGTAGATCCTGAAGAGAAGAAGGTTCAAATTTATCATTTGGCCTTATATGTTAGCCAAGAACCTACCAAGAGCATGGAAACCTCTTGTGGTTTCTCAACTAGCATTTTTGAGAACTAACACTTCCCTTGGAGTGTACTCATCATATTCATCTGGTATGTCCACAATCACTAGATCTTTACCTTTTCCTTCAATTTTTATAGTCTTGTGTGTCAGAGGAGTGTGATCAACAATCTCTTGTGCTCTTTTCTTCTTCCTCTCCATCTCACCAAAAGAAGATCCAATTTCAAGTTCTCTTACCGGAATGGCAATGTTAATTGCTCCAAACTTCCCTAGCAATTCTTTAAAGAAATTTGTATACTCTTGCTCATAATTTTCCAAAGTATTAGAGTGTTCAAAAATCTATTTACAAAACGGTTCATTTTCTTTCCATACAAAATTATTGATTTGTGGCAAGAAATTCAGAAAATACATCACAAGACATATAACCAAGGTATGAAACTTGAAGGGGTAATCTGCCTCCTTTGTTAGTTGCACATTTTCCATCAATTGATCTTTTAGCAATCCACACAAATCAAAATCATGATCCTCCATTGTCATTTTATGAGATATGTAAACTACACCTGCTGAAGTTGCGCCTTTCCTATTTTTGAAAAATATTTTGTATGAGATTCCATGCGCAATGTACCTTGTTATCGGATCTTTGATTGTCAAAATTATCAAATCCATTTGATATCGAGTTACTCTGGTTAGGGTTTCGACTTCCTTGTTCTGAACCGACTTCTTTTTCAGAATATCCCCAACATTGCATAAACTAGTTAGATTCTTAATCACCCTTTTGAAAATGAGATAGGGTTTATCCAGAGTTAGAATGTCATCATTCAATTTGTTCAAGGTAAACCTAATGACTTTTTCATTATCAAAGTATGGAAATTCACTCCAAATGTCTAAAATTTTTTGTTTCACACCTTCAAGCCATTTCAATTTATCGGCCGACAACAAATTTCTCACATCCCTAATCTTCTAATTGCTATATTCATCTAGACTCACCATTCCTTTGATTTGCTTCATTTTTCCTTCTGTATCGAACAAGTTTTCTACCAAACATCAAATTAAGTGAGAATTCTACAAGCAACTGAAATACCTAATGAATTCACCATCGAAATTCTACTGTAAAGGCTCTCTTTCTATTCTTTTTCAATGCATGGTGACAAATGAGGGTTCCAAATACCCTTTTATAACTCACATACCTAACCTCTTTATCACATTAAATATTTTTCCCTAGGTGTTCTAGATACTCTGTTTTCTTAGACAACAAAAGAAAATTTCATTTGCAGACCTTCTACTTCTCAAATTTCTGCACAAACGACCATTAATACACTTGTAAACTGCTAGCACAACTACTAAAAACTTCCTACATTCTGGTGCCAATTGCTGATAGGCGAAAAAAGGATTTTCTTAAAAAAATCCCCTAGGCCAATGGCCTAAGATCAATTTCCAGAGGAATTACTAGAAACTACTTCTGGTGCGGGCTTATTTCCTTCATCAAATTCACTCTTCCTTACCCATGTTTTCTTCATCTAATCTCTTATCTCTTTGACAATTACTTTCCCTTTTCCTTTATCATCCTTTTGTGAAATTTTTCCTTTGTATACTGGACCTCTTCTATCCATGTTTCTGTTCCTACAAAATCTTGCAATGTGACCAAATCTATT
Source organism: Sequoia sempervirens (assembly GCA_007258455.2). Taxonomy (NCBI): domain Eukaryota; kingdom Viridiplantae; phylum Streptophyta; class Pinopsida; order Cupressales; family Cupressaceae; genus Sequoia; species Sequoia sempervirens. The sequence continues at coordinate 104,365,954 of VDFB02058242.1, forward strand.
ACAATTGTAACACACAAGATTTCTTTGTCTATACCACTCATTCCATTGATTTCCTCTTGATCTGTATTTGCTAGCAATATGCCCAAATCTTCCATAGGTGTAGCATTTAACATTCCTTACATTGGTAGATATACTTCTAAATTCAATTGACTTATGACCAAACTTGTTGCAACTGAAACACTGACCGGGAAATGATGGATTGCTTGAATTTATTTTACTTCTACATTGAGAAGCCATATGACCAAATTTATTACAAGCAAAGTAGTGACCATTAAACTTTTGAGCATTAGGTTGTCTTATCAGATGCCTTCTACCTTTGTTCATCTGATTTCTTTGTTTGGAATCCTCATGTTCAAATCTGGAGCTTTCTCCCTTCTCATATCCAAGACCTCGCTTGTCATTTGCATCCTTCTATCCTTTAGTCAACTCATCAAGCTTAGTAGAAGTGATCTTAAACTTCTCCTTGTATTCATTTGTAGTAGTGAGTTGATCTTTGAGAATAACTATTTGTCTTTCAAGCTCTTGTTCATTATTTCTAGATTGTTGCAATTCAATCTCCAGCTGAATGAATCCACTATTAACTCTGTTGCATTCTTCAGATCTTTCTTTTAAGGACCAGGACAAATTCTCCTTAGTTTTCCTCATCACCATAGATTCCATCTCAATCTTTAGAGCAACATTGTCTCTAGCAATATTTTCACATTCTTCAATTATTTCTTTTAAGGTCTGATTTAGGTGAACATCTTCCAAGCTTTTACTTTCTTTCTTCTTCAGTTGATCACATAGTTCCTTCCTCTTTTCTCCTGACTCGTTGATTTTATCCTTCAATGATTGAATGAATTTTTCAGCATCCTCAATATTTTCTTTTAATTGCATGACTTCTACTTTAGACTGATCAAGACCATCAAGTGCCACCAAATTTTTTTGTTGAAGACTACTAGATTCCATTTCATTCTAATATCCACCTCAAGCTATTAAACCTCTTCATAGGAACCTGCTCTGATATCAATTGTTGGACTCAAGGAACACTGAGAGGGGTGGGTTGAATCAGTGTTCAACAATATTTAATTTTCAATTCAGATCTTAAACCATTTACATTATTTCAACAAAAGTGAAGATGCAAACACAAGATGGAAACAATCAAAAAACCATAACACCAAGTTTTTTACGTGGAAACCCTGTTAGGGGAAAAACCATGGTGGAGGTTAATCCACAATTTATACTTTTTAAAAAGTATGAAAAAAAGGGAATGCACATGCATTCAAGCACACCATCTAGAGTTTACTGCTCAAAACTAGGAAGGCTCACTGCCTTACAATATATTTGGATTACAACAAAAGGTAGAATTGAGAAAGTAGCATATGAAAATTCCTTGTATTAGTTCTAGTGAAGCTCATAGATTAGATTTTGGACCTTCTATCTAATTATATACTTCGCTCTACTCTACCTTAATTCGCTTCACAAAAATCCTCTTTTTCACAAGAAAAAATCGCTCAACTAATCTTTTGATATTTGCACACACATTTGTTTTTCTCTTCACACCATTCATACATCAGAATGAATTACCCGAACTCACATATATATCCGCTATCAAGGATTTAGTCGTTTTATGTCGGCTTCAACGAAATAAAAATATTTTCCAATAGTCAATTGAATTCACATTTAATATTTGATGCGTACCCATCAAATTCAGCTAATGTTATGTTGGGACCCAAAAAAAATGCTCAAACATAGAAATATTTAAACAATTACTCCTTATACATTTGTGACATGCCATATACACTGAGTCGGTCTTCAAGAACAAATAAACAAAAAAAGCAACCTGTCGGATCTCCTAACTTAACCACTGATTAATGAGATAGCACAAAACTTAAAAATAAGATAATATAGATGCTCAAAATCCTTCCCCAAGATCCACAACCTAAAATGATAATTCGATGAAGCATACAGATCGACATACTAGCCAGATACCCTGTTCTTCATTCTCACTTTCAGTAAAACTCTATTCTTCACTCTACCTACCAGTAGGAACAAGTTTTGATCTGTAGAATAGATTAATGACTTAGGTTTCCATCAATGACAACACTAGAATCCATATGCTAACAACTACTATAGATGAGATCTCTGCTTATGAAGAAAATGAGAAGGTGAAGTATGTTATTTGCAGTGGTCTATCTAAAAATGAGCGAGCAAGGTTTCTTCTTTAGAAACTGCATATGATGTCTAGAAGAAGTTGGAAGATATGTATGAAGGAAATGAAAGAGTGAAATTGACAAAGAAGTTGGCGGTGAAGCATAGATTCATGAATCTGAAAATGGAAGAAGGTGAAGAATTTACAAGTTTCTTTTAGAGGGTTGAATTGACTACAAATTAAGTTAGAAATCAAGGAGGGAAATTATTAGATGAAGATATAATTAAGAAGATACTGATAACCCTACCAAAGTGCTATAGTGATAAGATCTTAGTTATTGAAGAAATATATAATCCTAAGACCTACACTTTGGAACAGTTGTTCGACACCTTGCAAGCATTCGAGTTGAGAAAGTTCTAGAAAGAAGACAAGATAAAAGAAAAGATAGAAATGGTATTTAAGGCATTGAAGATTGAAGAGGAACCAAATAGTGATGGTGTTGATGAGTTGGAAGCAAACTTCACTTGGAAGTTGAAGAAAGGCACCAAAAAGTATAAAGGTATGTTTCCCTTTAAATGTTTTAGTTGTGGTAATATTGGTCATTATGCTTTGATATGTCTGAATAGGGCTATGCATAAGAAGAACAAGGATTATAAGGATAGGAAGGATAAGAAATATAAGAAATTGTACTATGTTAAAGAAGAAACAAGGATTTCTGATGATGAATCTAAAAATGAGGTTGATGATAGTGAATGCTTATTCTTACCTTTGAAAAGTAAATTTGTATCCACTAACCTTGGAAAATGTGTAAGCAAGAAAGCTCCAGAGAGTAAGAGGAATAGGATGGAAAGTACTTTGGTTACCACTTTTCATGAAAGACAGGATGAAGACTACTGGGTAATTGACAGTGGATGTTCAAATCACATGACCAAAGATAAGAGTAAGTTCACTAAACTTGAGAAATATGATGGTGGTTTAGTTATGTTTGGTGATGATTCAAGAGCAAAGATCTGTGGGAAAGGTTCAATTAGTTTTGATGGAGTGCATAGTAATGATGATGTATATTATGTGAAGGGTTTGAGGCATAACCTTCTGAGTGTTGGTAAGATGTGTAGCAATGGTTGCAAACTTGTGTTTCAGAATAACACCTGTGAAATTAGAAAAGGACCCGAAAGTGGAGATATGATTATTGTTTGAAGAAGAACTCATGGAAACATCTATCAGTTGAAAGGAGTTGATGGTCATTGTCTTGTATCTCAAATCAGTGAAAGTTGGCTATGGTACCAAAGAATGGGACATGCAAATTTTGATAACTTGGTCAAGATCAGTGCAAAAGAGATTGTTCGAGGACTACCTAGAATCGCAGGACCTGATAATGCTATTAGAAGAAGTTGTCAATTGGGGACATAGACAAGATGCAACTTTAAGGGAAAAGAGCATTCTACTATCAAAATACTGGAGTTAGTTCACACTAGTCTCTGTGGTTTGACTAGAACTGGAAGTCTAAATGGTGACATATATTTCATGTTGCTTATTGATGATTATACTCGAATGACATGGGTTTCTTTTCTTAGAGAAAAGACTCAAGCTTTGGATAGGTTTAAGGTATTCAAAGCAAGAGTGGAAAATGAAGTAAATTTGAAAATCAAGTGTTTGAGATTTGATAGAGGTGGAGAATTCACTTATGGTGAATTTAATGCATTCTGTGGATAGCATGGCATAAGAAGATAGTTTTTTTCTCTGAGAACCCCTCAAAAAAATGGTGTAGATGAAAGGAAAAACATGACTATACAGGAAGCTTCTAGAACCATGATGAAAGAATCAAATGTACTGGATGTGTACTGGAGAGAAGTGATACATACTATTGTTTATGTTCTTAATAGAGTTCAGATCAGATACAACAACACAAAGACACCTTTTGAGTTATGGACCGGTAAGAAACCTACTGTGAAGTATTTTAAGGTATTTGGAAGCAGATGCTATATTAAAAGAGATGATGAAAATATTTGAAAATTTGATGCTAGATGTGATGAAAGAATATTTCTTGGATACTCTACTACTAGCAAAGCATACATATGCTTTAACAAAAGATTGAGAAAGATTATTGAAAGTGCTAATGTGAAGGTTGATGAAGAAATACACAGACCTATTGAGATAAGTGAATTTGAACTTGATGATCCTATTTGTGGACATGTAATTGAGGAGAATAAGGAGAAGGATGAAGAGGAAGAGAAAGAAGAGCAAGTGGAAGAAGAAGAAGAAGAGAATGAGTTGGAATCTAATGTTAAGACTCCTAAGTATGTACAAAAGAATCATCTGGAGGATCAGATAATTAGAGATAAAAGTGAAGGTGTGAAAACAAGAAGCAGAGTTGTAGCCAAGGTAAATCTGTGTTTTCTTTCTAAATTTGAACCCAAATCTATAAGTGAAGCATGTGAGATGAGAGTTGGAGGAGAGCTATAAAATAAGATTTGTAGTAGATAGAAAATAATCATACATGGGAACTAGTCCCTAGACCTATGAATAAAAATGTGATTGGTTTGAAATGAGTGTTCTGGAATAAGCTAAATGAAAGTGGAGAAGTCATAAGGAATAAGGTAAGACCGGTATGCAAAGGATATTCACAAGTTGAAGGTATAGATTTTGTAGAAACATTTTCCCCTATGGCCAAAATTGAAGCTATTAGGATGTTTTTGGCTTTTTCTTCCCACAAGGACTTCAAATTGTATTAGATGGATGTTAAGTTAGCATTTCTAAATGGTGAGTTGGAGGAATAAGTGTACATGGAGCAACCAGAAGGGTTTCAATTCTAAAAAACCAGACATGGTTTGTAAGTTGAAGAAGGCATTGTATGGGCTGCAAGCTCCCAGAGCTTGGTATGCAAGACTAGACATATATCTGACAAAACTAGGATTCAGAAAAGGTTCTGCTGACAACATTATTTACTTCAAAGTGCTAGGTAACAAAATGTTTATAGTAGATGTTTATGTTGATGATATAATTTTTGGTGGAAGATTAGTTTCATGGTTGAGCAAAAAGAAAGAGTCAGTTTCTTTATCCACAGTAGAAGCAAAAAATATTGCTGCATCATCCTACTACACACATGCTTTATGGATGAAGTAGACACTGAAGGACATTGGTGTGGTATGTGATGAGCCTATTTCTATTTTCTGTGACAACACAAGTGAAATAAAAATTTTAAAGAACCCGGTTATGCATTCAAGAACAAAACATATATCTATCAAGTATCATTTCCTGAGAGAAAGTGTTGGAGAATGATGTTAGATTGGAGTATGTGACAACAAAGGAACAAATTGAAAACATATTCACTAAGGCTCTTCCGAAGAATAATTTTGAGCATCTTAGAGAGATTTTGGGGGTCATTGGTCCTCCTAACTAGGTGCACATGAAGGTGCATCAGCCTAGTGAATTCACAGATTCTTCATTTATCTGGAGTGATAAATGGGTGTACTCCTAAGGTGGAGTAATTAGTGTTGTTGATCTTTGCCATTGATGTCAAAGTGGGAGAGAAAATCATGTGAAAAATAGGTGAAGAAGGGAAGGTGTTCTCCTGGTATTGTGAAGGATGATGTTGTCTTTGATGATTTTTCACAGCATGTGTTGCCATAAAAGACAAAAGGGGAGATTGTTTCAAGTGTGAGCTAGTCTGGTGGTGTTTTCATTAATGTTGTCATTGATGTCAACACTATTCAGTATGTTGTAGATTGTACATGCATAACTGAGATGCTTCTAAGATGTTGTGAGTACATGGAGCTATCTTTATAGTGTTGCAGATGTGTTGGTTTGATAAGTTTCCAAGTGCTTTTGAGAAAATTAAATAAAGAAGAGAAGTTAGAATGATAATAGTGTTTAGAATGTGCTCTAGTATGTGCTCTGCATTTACCCTATGTTGATCCTATGCTTGTATGGATCTGAAGGTTTTATAATGGTGATCTCATGGTGATATATTCTAATTTTTAGCTTTTGGTGTGATGGTATGTGAAAGTTAAGTTCACCAATATGTGAATTGTTATGGTGAAGTTGGTCTTCTGTGGACTGGGAGAAATATTGTTCCTCTATAGTTTTTCTCTATTTTGTTTCAGATCTTGTGGATTGGGAATATGTCTTGTGAAGGTTTTTTCTATTCTCTACCAAAGAGGTTTGAATATTGGTGATCCAAAAGTCATGTTTTAGTAATTCAATGTGAGTTTATACAGTCCGGGTGGACTGATGAAAGGTTTTCAGTGATTGAAGTTTGTTTTTTTGTTGTGGATGTATCTGGAAGATTCTAAGATGTATCCTTATGCATAAGGAAGAATGTTGTGGCATTTGCATGCCATATTCTTGTTGGGAAGCATGTACATCAATGATTATTTTTGTTTTCATTAGGTTTGGCCGACCTGGTGTTTACACTTCATTCGAAGAATAAAATTAATTTGAGGAAGCGTGTGATTGATTTGAGACATTATTTTCAGTCTTGGTTAAATGTTTTATTGGTCCACTCTTATTCCTTTCTACCACGAGAATTTTGAGTTGTCGAACTAATTAAATGCTTTAATGAAATCATAGGTTTGTGAGATCGAATTCAAGGATTACCAAGTAGTTTCCGTCTTTGAATATAATGAGTTGTGTATTGCAAAGCAATATCAATAGCCTATAAATTTTTAGTTCAATTGCTAATATATTACATTTCATTACAACTATGAATCTGTTTCCCATGGATAAAACGTTGGTCTATTAGTTTGGTCATCTTGGATGTAAATGAGTTGGTCTATACCCAAGCAAGAACACAAATCTAAATGAAAATCACTTGCTCGCTTTTAATTGCAGTCAAGTGCTACAATGTACCACCCATTCCTTGCTTTAGGTGATAGTTTTCTTGAAGATCAACCAAATCCTTGAGGGATTTCATCTAATTAGTAGCTTATAGGAATGCATATGTTTGTCATAATGTTCATAATAAAATGGCACACTAGTATCATATAAACATTGTTAGGATCACCCTCCCAGGTTTCACAGAGCCCAAAGTGTGTAAAGGCCCAACAATACTTTACTTGCTTGTTGGTAAATCCTCACCATTATTGACCATTGAATGTGGAATATTCATAGATGATGGATAAGATCAATTTTGTTTCTAAAAAAATAACCAACAGCTAGTTCACCTATTGATGGAGGGTCTAGAAAGGACTGTCCAACCAAGCAACTTAGAGTTCAACATAGCAGAAATATCACGAGATTCTCAACAAACATGAATTATCATTGATTCAACAACTTGCAATCTTACATGCATTATATGTTGGATGCTATGGTTGTGTGGCTGATATGTGGTTTTCACTAATGTCAACACTATTAGTATTTGATGTATTGAAGGTTGTATATGTCGAGGATATTGAGAAAATTGTAAAAGTATTGTAGGTTCCTAGTGGAACTGTGAAGGTCATGAAGGTGTCTTGTTTTGTACATTGAAGATCAATTGTTGTGGAATAAAGGGTTTATTGTTGAGTGTATCTAGTCCATTCTCCAAAATTTTTAGAGGTCCGTGCAAATATTTGTTCAAAATTATGAAGATCTATGTTTTGAGAGTGTTTTTGTGGTCTCTGTGAGTGTTCTTGATTAAAGTTGGTATAATTCTAGTAATTATACTTGTTGTGGATGTTTCTCTATTATTTCTTGGTGTTCTTGGATGTTTCTAGATTGTGCTCTATCTTTGTTGTATGTCCACATTGATCAGTGTGCTCGTGGTCGAAGATTTTTCTCTGTATGTTCAGTTTCTCATGTTCTTAGTCGACATGATGGGTGTAACGTGTAGAGGATCTCTGAGGTGAAATTAATTGAAGTATTTTGGGTTGGAGTTATTAATTTGGGTCTCAACTATGCTATGGCCAACCTTGGTGGATTCACATTGAAAATTTATTTTTAAATTTGGGCCAACATTGAAAATATGTTTTATATCTCTAGCGGACTAAGTTGTTGATGAAATCTCATGTTGCGGATATATAATATTGGTTGTTTCATCGGTGTAAAGTGTTCTTCATGTGCTCCCATATGTGTATGTGTGAATATCATTCAATTTTAGAGCAGGGTGTGAAGAATACTGAGTGAAGTGTGAAGAAGTTTGAGCGAAGAGTGAAGAAATTTTTTTTGTGCTTAACTGGAACTGTAATTAGGCTTGTGTAGAAGCTATTTTCTTAGTTCATAATTTGGATGGTTTTAATCCATACTTTTCTTTGGACAATGAGTCCTCTTTTTTATTTGAGAAGTGAGCTCTAGGCAGTGTGCCTGAATGCTTGTGCATTCCCATTATTTCTCATTATACTTTTAACAGGGTATAATATTGTGGACTAACCTCCATCGTGGTTTTTCCCCTAACAGTTTTCCACATAAAAAATATTGGTGTTCTTTGTGTTTCTAATGTGTTCAATGTTTTTGGTTTATTGTTTATTCATCAGATCTGAGATTGAGTTAAATAAAGTTTGAAAAGATTTAAGTATTTTGTGACAACTGATTCACCCCCCCTCTTAGTTATCTATCCTTGTTTTTCCAACAATTGGTATCAAAGCAGGTTCTTCTAAAGAAGTTTAAAAGCTTGAGGTGATCCAAGATGGAATCATATAAGAAGGAAAGTCATATATTTGATGGAACAAATTACTCATTGTGGAAATCTCGGATGGAGTGTTACTTGAAGTGTATTGGTGAACCCTTTTGGGAAATTACAAAGAATCAATATGTTATTCCTCATAATGGTCCTTCCATTGATAATGAGATTAAAGAGGCTGAGAATAATGTTAGGGCTATGGAAGCTTTGTTGAGTTCTTTAATAGATTTAGAAATGACAAATGTGTTAGGTTTGAAGACAACTCATGAGATGTGGACGAAGCTAGAAACTTTGTATGAAGGATATGTGCATGTGAAGATGGCTAAGCTATAGAGTTTGAAACACAAGTATGAAAATATGAAGATGGGTGAAGATGAAAATATTTATTTTTTTATGCAAAGAGGAAATAAACTAGTGATGGGAATTAGATGTGTCGGTGGTATCTTGGAAGAAGAAGAAATTGTGGCTAAGGTGATCAAATCATTGCCTCCCTCCTACAAAGATAAGGCTCATGCTATTGAAGAAACTAGATCATTGATGAATGTGACAAGGGACACACTGATTGGTAAACTTGTTGCCTCTGAGTTGAGTGAATTTGGTGATTTTGTTCCTAAGACTGAAACTGCATTCAAGGCTACTGTATCGAGAAGAAACAAGCAAAGATATGATTCCGGAAAAAGTTCTAGAAAGACATTCAAGTATGAGGAAGAAATGAAACAACTTGAAGATGAAGAAAGAGAGGTAGAAGAGTTGGAAGCACTAATAGTGAAGAAAGAAGGTAGAGGAAAAGGTAAGTATAAAGGAAAGCTTCCTATAAATTTTTTTTCTTGCAGTAAAATAGGTCATTTTGCATCAAGGTGTCCTAAAAGAGTTCCTAGATCTAAGCCTTACAAATCTAGATTCCAAAATAAATCTTACTTTGCTAAAGAAGGTGTGACTGATGATGAGTCTGATAAAGATAATGGAAATGAAGATGATTGGGTTTTCATTGCTATCAAGGAAAATAGTCTTGTGGCTACTGAATCTGCTAAAGTTGAGAAACATCTTGCAGCTCAAATTGAAGAAAAGGATGAGTGGGTCATTGACAGTGGATGCTCACATCATATGATTGGGGACAAAAGAAAATTTTTAAGTCTAGAGAAGTATGATAGCGGGGTTGTAAGATTTGGAGATAACAATGCTTGTGTGATTCGTGGCAGAGAATCTATTTGTCTTGGTGGTAAGCATAACACTAATGATGTTTTGTATGTTGAAGGCTTGAAGCACAACCTATTGAGTGTTGGAGAAATGGAAGACAAAGGTTATGATCTTCAATTCAAAGATGGAAGATGCAGAATATATGGAAGCTCTGGAAATGTAATTGCCTTAGGTAAATAGATAAAAGGTAATATTTTTCACTTGAATGTTGCTAGTGAAATTTGTTTAATTGCTCAAGAAGATGAAAGCTGGTTATGGCATAAAAGGTTGTGTCATGTGAATTTTGATAACATTGTCAAAATAAGTTTCACTCAAGCAGTAAGAGATCTACCTAAGCTAGTGAAGCCTACTAGCACATTTTGCAAAGAGTGTTAGATGGGAAAATAGACTAGAGTTTCTTTTCGGAGAAAACAACATAACTCAAATGGATTACTAGAGCTTGTGCATACTGATCTACGTGGTCCCTCTAGAGTTAGAAGTCTCCATGGTGAAATGTACTTTATGTTGATTATTTATGACTATTCTAGAATGATATGGGTTGCTTTCTTAAGAGAAAAATGTGAAGCATTAGAAAAGTTCAAAAGCTTCAAAGCTACAAAAGAAAATGGGAAAGGTCTAAAAATAAAATGCCTAAGGTCAGACAGAGGTGGTGAGTTCACCTCCAGAGAGTTTAATTATTTATGTGAAGAGCATGGAATCAAAAGACAATTATTTTCTCTTTGAACCCCTCAACAAAATGATGTTGCAGAGAGGAAGAACATAACAAATTTGGATGCTGCTAGAACAATGATGATTGAAGGAAATATGCCTCACATCTACTACGGTGAAGTAGTAAGCACTATTTTGTATACTTTGAACCGGGTAAATGTAAATGGTAATTCTGGTAAGACTCCTTTTGAATTATGGTTTGGTTATAAGCCTACTATTAAATATTTCAAGATCTTTGGAAGCAAATGCTACATCAAGAGAGATGATGATATAGGAAAGTTTGATGCAAGAAGCGATGAAGGCATATTTCTAGGTTACTCTATTAGAAGCAAGGCCTACCAATGCTATAACAGAAGATTGAGGAAAATGGTTGAGTGTAAATGTCAGAGTTGATGAGGATTCTACTAAATCATCCAGCTATTGTGGATATGATTCAGATGAAGACAATACAAACAAAGGGAAGAATGTTCAGACACAAAATCAACTTCAAATTGTGCCATATGTTTTGGTAAGACAACTTCAATTTTTTCCAGTAAATCAAGATAGTTAGGAAGTAGAGACAAGTGCAAGTGTAGAAGAAAGAATAGAAGAATCAAAAGTTTGAGAAAACCCTAAAACTCAAAGGTATGTAAAGCTAAATCATTATGAAAATTAAATTATAGGAGATAAGAATAAAGGTGTGCAAACTAGAAGAAAGATTGCAGAAGAGTATTGCCTGATATCCAAGATTGAACCTAAAGATGTCAGTGAAGCTTGCAATGATGAACACTAGATGGAAGCTATGAAGGAAGGACTGATGTAGATTGAAAAGAATGATACATGGATACTAGTTCCCAGACCAAAAGATAAAAATTTAATTGGTACGAAATGGGTATTTCGAAATAAGCTAAATGAACAAGGTGAAGTGGTCTGAAATAAAGCAAGACTGGTATGTAAAGGATATTCTCAAATGGAAGGTATTAATTTTGAAGAAACCTTTTCCCCTATTGCTAGAATTGAAGCTATAAGGTTATTTCTTGCTTATGCTACATACAAAAACTATAAAGTCTATCAAATGGATGTGAAGTCGGCTTTTCTAAATGGTGAGCTAGAAGAAGTATATATTGAATATCCTGATGGATTTCAACTGACTGATAAGGAAGACATGGTTTTCTGATTGAAGAAAGCTTTGTATGGACTCAAGCAAGCCCCCAGAGCCTAGTATGCTAGATTAGAAAAATACTTACTAAAGCTTGGATTCAATAAAGGTACTGCTAATAGCAACTTATACTTCAAATTGGATCATGAAAAATAATTAATTATTTAATTCTTTGTTGATGACATTATTTTTGGAGGAGATGATAATCTATCTATGAGGTTTATTGATGAAATGAAGAGTGAATTTGAGATGAGTATGATTGGAGAAATGAAGTTCTTTCTAGGATTGCAAGTAACTTAATTAGACAAGGGGATCTTCACATCTTAGTCCAAATATGTGAGAGAACTGTTGAAGAAGTTTGGCATGCATGATTCAAAACCTGTTAGTACTCCCATGGGAACAAGATGTAAGTTGACATAGAATGATGATTCTCATAAGGAAAATCAAAAAAGATATAGATCAATGATTGGTGAATTGCTCTACTTAACTCAAACTAGACTAGACATTATGAATGTTGTATGTATGGTTGCTAGATTTTAGGTTGATCCAAAAGAATCTCATGTGACTACTGTTAAGAGAATATTCAGGTATCTGAAAGGGATAGTTGATTTTGGGATTTGGCACCCTAAGGATGATGATCTTACTTTAAATGCATATACTCATGTGGATTGGGTAGGAGATGTAGATGACAAAAAAATCACTAGTGGTGGTGCTTTCTTCCTAGGAAAGAAGCTGGTGTCTTGGTTGAGCAAAAAGCAGAATTCCATTTCTCTATCTTCTACTGAAGTAGAGTATATTGTTGCTGCAAATAATTGTACTCAAGTGATGTGGATGAAATAGATGTTGAAAGATATCAAAGTAGTATATGACAAACCTATTGCCATATACTATGATAACTCAAGTGCAATTAACATATCAAAGAATCTGGTTCTACACTCTAAGACCAGACATATATCAATCAAGTTTCACTTTTTGAGGGAGAAAGTGAGTGAAAAAGAAGTCAGACCAGAGTATGTGCCTACCAAAGAAAAAATTGTAGATATTTTCACTAAGCCATCACCAAAGGATACTTTTGATTATCTCAAAGGGATGTTAGGGGTGATTAACCCTCTTGATATGAACTAGGATGCATTAACTTGCACCAATCCATGCATTTCATGATCATATTCTGATCTGAATTGATGTTTCTATGGCTGCTACCCAAGGGGACTAGTCAGATGTTCAGATATGTGGTTGAGAGCTTGTATGTGGAAAGATAATGTTTATCTTTGCCATTGATGTCAAAGGGGGAGAAGAGTAATGTGAATTTTTTTTTCTTATCTGGAGTGTTGAGTCTTGTGGGGAAAATATCTTGCAGAAGAAGTCAAGGAAGAAGAGTCATAATCTAAGGAGGAGTAAGTGTTGATTGAGAGTTGGGTTGATGGTGTTTTTCACATCATGTGTTTCCATAAATGCAAAAGGGGGAGATTTTTGGATGATGTGGTTATGTGGCTGATATCTGGTTGTCATTGATTTCAACACTATTAGCATTTGATGTATTGAAGGTTGTATATGTCAAGGATATTGAGAAAATTGTAAAAGGAAGTATTGCAGGTTCCTAGTGGAACTGTGAAGGTCATGAAGGTGTCTCGTTTTATACATTAAAGATCAACTGCTATGGACTAAAGGGTTTATTTTTTAGTGTATTTAGTCCATTCTCTAGAAGTTTCAGAGGTCCGCGTAAATATTTGTTCAAAATTATGAAGATTTGTGTTCTGATAGTGTTTCTATGGTCTCTATCAGTGTTCTTGATTAAATTTGGTATAATTCTGGTAATTCTAGTTGCTACGGATGATTCTCTATTGTTTCTTGGTGTTCTTGGATGTTTCTAGATCATGCTCTATCTTTGTGGTATGTCCACATTGTTCGGTGTGCTCGTGGTGAAGATTTTTCTCTGTATGTTCAGTTTCTCATGTTCTTGGCCGACATGATGGGTGTAACATGTAGTGGATCTTTGAGGTGAAATTAATTGAAGTATTTTTGGGTTGGAGTTGTTAATTTGGGTCTCCACTATGTTGTGGTTCACCTTAGTGGATTCACATTGAAAATTTATTTGTAAATTTGGGTCGACATTGAAAATATGTTTTATATCTCTGGCCGACTAGGTTGTTGATTAATCCTCATGTTGCAGATATATAAGAGTGATTATTTAATCAGTGTAAAGTGTGCTCTATGTGCTCCCATGTGTGTATGTGTGAATATCATTTGATTGTAGAGTAGCATGTGAAGAAGATTGAGTGAAGTGTGAAGAAGTTTGAGCGAAGAGTGAAGAAATTTTTTTTGTGCTTAACTGGAACTATAACCAAGCTTGTGTAGAAGCTATTTTCTTAGTTCATAATTTGTATGGTTTTAATCCATACTTTTATTTGGATAGTGAGTCATCTTTTTTATTTGAGCAGTGAGCTCCAGGCATTGTGCCTAAATGCATGTGCATTCCCATTATTTCTCATTATACTTTTAACAGGGTATAATATTGTGGACTAACCTCCACCATGGTTTTTCCCCTAAAAGTGTTTCCACATAAAAAATATTGTTGTTCTCTGTGTTTTTGATGTGTTGAATGTTTATGGTTTATTTTTTTTTCATCAGATCTGAGATTGAGTTAAATAAAGTTTGAAAATATTTAAGTATTCTATGACAACTGATTCACCCCCCCTCTCAGTTGTCTGTCCTTGTTTTTCCAACATTATATGCCTTATATGTGGAATGACTAGGGCTCAGAGGCTTCCTTAAGGGTATTAAAGATGTTACAATGAGCACAAGGCCTTATTACATTCGACAACCTAGAAGGCTAAATCAAACTATATAATTCCTAACTTACTTGATTCATGAATAACTTCTTTTAAATGGATTATAAATGATATTAAATATGAATCTCCAGCTCCAATTATGATCCACGTCAGCCTCAAGGGTTTGAAAACCCTAATACAAGATAAAATGTGTAAGTCAGACAACAACATAAAATATGACTCTTTAATAAATGAAATATATTTCAAATCTCCAAGAAAGTTCCCCTAGACCTAAAATTCCTTGAATGATGTTCCATTAAGCTCCGTACATTTTGGGAATGGCTTGCACAACTAATCTGATCTAGACTGGCCTTGAATGCTCTAGCAGAGAATTGACAGTGAAATTATGAGAGTGATAACTTTATGCAAATGAATACAAAAAAACTAAAATTTGGATATGTTGTAGATGACCTCATCTAAAACCAATATCCTACTCCAAAAGCTAAGAAAGGATAATGCACCAAAATTTGGGAGGAACTTTTGAGATAGCTACAAACTAAACTACATGAAAATAAATGTTTTTGGTTGATATAAGATTGCTTTACAACCAAGTATGCTCCTACGTCAGACACCCAAGGTTGGAAGAAAAGTGATTCCATCACTTTATAGGGGCTAGAGGAAAACCAAAGTGGTCCACCTCAGCTTGAGAAATCCTTGATAAATCCTCCACTAGTCCATCTTTCCACTTTACTAGACACTCCTTATACCGCTTGTTCCTAGTGCTCCTTCCAATTCTGGTGATCAATATTTGCTTAATTTTCTCTGGTGGTTGATGTGGTAGCTACTCCTTCAAGTAAATTTTTTTGTTACTACTACTTGAATATCCTTCATTGTACTCATAGATGTCTGCGATGTTGAAAGTAGGTGATATCCCAAGAATCTTTGGTAACTCCATTTCATATGCATTTCCTGAATCAAACTTCTTGAGAATGTTACATGGTCCAATCTTCCACATCTTCAACTTATTGTATCCTACTTGAAAGATTTCCTTCCTAAGATATACCATAACTTCATCTCCGATATAAAATTCCTTGTCTCCTCTTCTCATCTGCATGTTCCTTGTACTTGTTATTCATGTCCTCCAAGTGTTTTCAAACTTGGCTATACAATTTCTCCATGAATCCTACAAATTATTCTACTTCTGCACTCCTCTTATCCTCCATACTGATGTCTCTAAGCTCCACAACTTCTCTAGGATGTATTCCTATCACAATCTCAGATGGTGTTTTCTTTTTACTCTGGTTTACTAAATTATTATATGAAAACTCTACTTATGGTATGATGCAATGGTAGAGGAAGGAAAACACACCTTAACAAAATCTCAAACAATCTTAGATTATTCTTTCAATTAGGACTTTACATTTCCTTCACAAGTTCTTAATTCCAAAACACTCAAACTACAAACAAGGACCAAAACCATTCATAGATCCCTCAAAATACTCTTAATATCATCTAAGGACTATTACAAAACCAAATCCCAACTTAGACATCTTGAACTCAAAACCCTTCAATGTAGTTTGTTCAAAATCAACATATATGCCCATTGAGATCACATAACTACCAACTCCAAATTTCCAAACCCAAATTCATTCACCAATAGCACCAACATGCATAAAACTATCTGAAAATAAAAATAGAGCTTTCCCAAATCTATATTCAAGTTATTTAACCAATCCCTTATTAAAAACCTTCAATCTTGGCCCCAAAGATGATTGAGACAATTCTGCCCCAAACAAGACAGCCATTAAATGATCTAAAAAACTTATAAATATACCAATACCACTCTTAAAATGGATTCACCATGTTCCAAACACCTTTAACAAACAAAAATAACACATGAAGAGCTTAAATACCATGAGAAAAACTCAATAATACTTTACTGTACATTGGTTTTTGCCAGATTTTCCATAAAATATAGACCTAGGGCATCCTCAACTACATAGCTAACCTTTTCCTTTCAGTCTAAAGCTTTGAGAAATGAAAGAGTACAAAAAAAAAGACCTTATAAAATTTCAAGTGATTCCATCAGTTAGAATAAGAGATACAACATTTTCTTTGCTTCTGGTTACCTTAAACAAGGGTTTTAACTCATCTTCAGAAAATAAGCCATATCTTTCTTAAAATAGCATTGATTTGAATGAAACAAAAAGGATATTAAATTATACTCACATATTTATCATTCTAGATGACTGCCCCTTGAGAACAAGATGGTATGGAGCTATACAAGAGGCTAAAACTCAAAAAAACTAATAAAATACAGAATTTTCATATGCAAAACTGGGCTTTTGATATTTATCTGCATGATTTACATCCCTCACCACCTTCCAACAATGGATTAAGACTATTTCTTCCTTTTCACATTTTAACCTATGTATTCCAACTGATTTTTTCAACTACCCAACCAACTTTACCTTCCATCTTCCTTATTTTACAATTTTGCACTTTTTCCTTAACAACAAGATTTTTCTTTTCTTTGCATTTTTGAATCCTCCAATGTATCTAGATCACTAAATTAAATAATTACATGATGAAAGGGTCCACCAAGACCTTATTCTAATATCAAACCACCAAAACCTTATTGTAGACCTCTTTTGACAACAATTTCATTTTTTTTGTAAATGGGATACGTTGATCTTACAACCTACCTAAACACCCTTGAAATGACTCAAACACATTGTAATGGTCTTGAATGACCTTATTAAATGACCTATAACCACTCTTTAAACCTTTTTTACATATTGGCCTCATGGAGGCATGTAGTCCATTAGGTGCTCTTGCACCACGATAGAACTATGTCCCAATTTCCTACCTTGTCTTCAACCAAACATCTCAATAAGTTACCCAAAGTCCTATTTAATATCTTTTTGTGTCCATCTATTTTTGGGTGATATGATGAACTGAACTTTATGTTTGTATTCATCTTCTTGCAAAATGTCCTCCAAAAGTATCCAATAAACTTGGTGTCCCTATCTGAAACTATACTCTTTGGTAATCCAAGAAATCTCACAATATCCTTGAAAAATAAGTCAGCAACATGCACAACATCATTAGACTTCTTGCAAGGAATGAAATGTGTCATCTTAGAAATTTTATCCACTAATACCATTATAGAATAATATCCTCTATGTGTTCTTGGTAATCCCAATATGAAATCCATGCTTATATCTTTCTAAGGTCTCTCTGGTATTGTCAAAGGATTATACAATCCAATATTCTGACTACTCCCTTTTGCTACTTGAAAAATTATACAACTTTAAACATACTTCCTGACATCCTTATATATCTACAACCAATAATAGTTTTCATTCACCAAAGCTATTGTCTTATCTACCCCAAAATTTCCTGATAGTCCTCCACTATGCTTCTCCTTGATTAAATTCTCCCTCATTGAAATCCTTGGAATACACAATTTATTTCCTTTGAACAAAATATCTTCTTGAATGAAATAATCCAACCATTGACTCCTATTTTTCACTATTGGTTCCTTACATGCTTTCCACACTTTAGCAAAATCTTGATCATCTACATACAGATCTTTCAATTCTTCAAAACCTAATACTTCTACCTTCATTTTCATCAGCAAATTCCATCTCTTGCTCAAAAAATCTACAAATTTATTTGACTTGCCACTCTTATGCTTCAACACAAATGTATAACATTGCAAGAGCTCAACCCATCTCATATGTCTCTAGTTCAACTTACTGTGACTACTCAAATACTGCAAGTCTTGATGGTTAGTGTTAGTGTAATTAATATTTAATTACACTTGCATAACTTTACTTCGGTAATTTTTAATTCCTAGGTTAATTATTGTCATCCTTATCTTGTTGATCTCTCTTGTTGCTCAAGATAAGATTAGGGTTATGCATACTTTTCTTTTATAAAGCAAATCATCTCATGTAATTATGAATTCCTGAATAATATTATTTGCACATCTTTTTGCAAAGCTCTTGATTTTTCGGTTTTTCTCTTCTGTGGAAGGTAATTTTCTAGTTTACATTTCAAATTTTGGTTTCTAACATGGTATTAGAGCCTTGATTTGCAGCCCCTTCTCAAATTTTTGAGAAAATATTTGCAGAGTTCATTCGAGATTCCTCGAGGGTATCATTCCTTGAGTTCATCTATGTAGCTTCTTAGATCAGATCGGGCTTCACCATTGGATTCAGATTGTTGGAAAAAGTCAGGATTGGCTTTTATTTTGCAGATTTTGGCCATCGTTTGCTAGATCCATGAGGGTTTCAAGTTCGGTGATTTTTTGGAAGCTCTGGAGGTAGCTTATTTTTTGGGGCACTTTGGGCACAAACGAAGGTCACCATCGCATTCACAGTGGCCAAAAACCCTAAGATCGCCTTTTGTTTCGTCAATTTTGGAGAAGTTGGTCTGAAAGGATTTTTTTTTTGTCAAGGAGGCCATACGACCTCCCCAGCACGCTTCCCAATGCATGAAAATCGAAAAAGAATTAAAAAAAAATCATTTTTGGGTTTTGTGCCTGTGCCTCCAATTTTGAAGAAGTTCGCCGCCTGGCGGCCAACAAGTGGCCACCAGTCCGTCGCCACCACTAGAGCTCCCCACTAGTTTGCCATCTCCCACACAGCCCCCACGGGCCCTTCATTGCTCTACTCCGGTCCTATGGTGGACTAGGAGCCCGACCTCCAGCCCCCACAGCCTCTAATTGCCTAGTCACGGTCCTATGGGGGACCAGGCACTATGCGCCCAGCCCCCGACCACCCACAACCCCTAGCCACTGGTCCTATGCATGACCAAGAGCTCCACTGAAGCCCCTAGTCTTCCAGCCCCTGGTTGCACACAGGACCAAGGGCTTATTTTTTTAGCCCCCAGGGCAGCTTGTAGGCCAGATTGGCCTTTCTGGAGCACTTTTACAAAATCGGGCATAACTTTTGTGTACAAAATCATTTTTTTGCAAACGAGATATCATTGGAAAGATGATTCTGACACTAATCTAATGGTGTAGGTAGCTTCTAATTTTTCTCCAAATTTATTTTTCAGGTCCTTGAACTCAGATGAAGTGTTTTTTCTTCAGAGGGCATATCTTTTGACCCAGTGATCCTTTTTTCGCCATTCTTACGGCGTTGGAAAGCTAGTTCAGTTCTCTATATAGATATGAGGTCTATTTTTATATAATATTTATGCACATTAGCATTCTCTCCTTTTACAATCATTGGGTTATTGTAATAAATAAACTGAGATAAAGTTCCATTAGGGGGGTTTCTTGCATAATAATTTGATTAGAGTGTGCATGCACTTTGATCTCCATCTTGATTTGATGATAGATCACATGGGTTATATCTGGTTTCCTATTTTATTTTGGCCTCATCTTGTCTTAGCTTTACATATATTAGATTCACATTGGTTCACACTTCAGATTGGGAGTTTATGGTTATTGATCTGCATTGGTTCATATCCTTCTCAATTTGAGGGCCATGTTTTTATGGTTAATGTTCCAGAGTCTTTATGGTACTTGTTCCCATGGAATATTTTTAGTCTCAGTTTGGCATCAACATCAAGATACATGGTTTCCAAATTCTGTCATCATTTCATCTACTGTTGCTTCACAGATTCTAGGGTTGTTCCAATTTGTGAGTTTTCCAATGTTCCGTGGCATCAGGTCTGTTGTCGCATTATTATGATTCCTCTTTGATTTCTTGTAGAAAGAAGTATCTTTCCTTGCTTGTCGGATTGTGGTTCCAGTGTTACTCCACAGTGTTCTTCCAGTGCTTCTTTGCAATAGTCATCTCATTGTAGGGGGGTTTTGTCCCACTGGGTTTTCCTTCTCTACTTCATTATTGCATTTATACATGGGTACTTGATCAGACCTTTGTTTCCGGGACCCATTCATGCTTTCTTGCATTCATCCTAGCATTTAGGTGCATGAGTTTTTTAGTCTCCCTAAGTTGCACTTATGGGGGGGTGTTAGTGTAATTAATATTTAATTACACTTGCATAACTTTACTTAGGTAATATTTTAATTCCTAGGTTAATTATTGTCATCCTTATCTTGTTGAGCTATCTTGTTGCTCAAGATAAGATTAGGGTTATGCATACTTTTCTTTTATAAATCAAATCATCTCATGTAATTATGAATTCTTGAATAATATTATTTTCACATCTTTTTACAAAGCTCTTGCTTTTTATGTTTTTCTCTTCTGTGGAAGGTTATTTTCTGGTTTGCATTTCAGATCTTGGTTTCTAACAGTTAGTGTACAACACAAACTCCTTAGGCAACAAATGATATCTCCACTTATTCAAGGCTTGAACTATAGCATAAAACTCTTGATCATAGACTGAATATCTCCTTTTGGCATCATTCAACTTATCACCAAAATAAGTTATTGGTCTCCCTTCTTGACTCAACACTGCTCCTACTACATTTCCACTAGCATCACAATCATCTTGAAATACTATTTCAAAATTAGGTAATGCTAACACTAGTTGTAAGAGTTGGAGATTAGCTTGACACCCAAGAAAACCTACAAAAACAATGGAAACCTTCTACAAGAGGATATGCAAGAATGTGAGCTTGCTTGATATTAAGATCTCTAAAATGATTCAAGGTATGAAGTATGATTTACAAATGTACAAATTTCCTGTATATATAGGCAAGATTGAAATGTAGTATGAGATAGGATGATGAAATGTGTCTTGCTCTAACAACATGTGACAAATAACTAACTGCCTATGATGATGTAATGATAGGATAAGGAAGAAAAGGCAAGTCATCTTCTAGAAGGAATATTTTATCCTAAATACATGTGAAGGGGGATGACCCCATTATACCTATTTTTTCTAATAAATTCAACCTAGGAATTAATTAAATATTATGCCTAAGTAAACCTATGCAAGTGTAATTAAATAATTAATTACATCAACAACCCCCATAAGTGCAACTTAGGGAGGAAATGAAAAATGCAATGATTATGCAATGATGGAATGATGGGTCCTGGCTACATGATGGCCATTTTAGGTACCCATTTACCAATGAAGATAAAATGCAACAAATATCCCACAAGCGGAGCAAAGGGGAAAACCAATTGGGAAGAAAAACCCTCTCCAAAAAGGAGATGAAATGTAGATAAGTGAGGAAGGATGGAGGACTCCATGATAACCCCCAAGTACACCATCCATCACATAGATACAATACAATTAATTTCCTCCCCATAGGAGGGAAAGAGAGAGACTATATAGTCGCCCCACAATATGTGATCACTTGTAAAAATGATAGGTTCCTGAAGACAAAACATGATCCAATGTCAACAAACAACTTGTCTTCCTTTTGGAAGAAATAAAACCAAGTACAAATGCAGGAATGCTTCCCATTTTGAATAGGCTTTGAAAGAAGGAAGGATGAATATGGATGTTGATGATGTCTTTGAAAGCTACTCATGTGTCTCCTTGCTTGATGAAGATTCCACATTAATCAAGTCAGGTACATGCCAAATCAATGAAGAAGGTGAAAAACTAGAATGATGTGGAAACTGATGTCGAACAATATCTGAAGACCATGATGGGTTGACAATAGTTTTGCAATGGTTGTCATCAAACAGGAAAGATATCACCTCAAATGTGTCCTCCAAATCTAAAATATGAGACTCCAAAAATAAGGATGCAATTTTTGATAGATAGGAATCACAATTAGGAAGACAATTAGATGCTTGTAATGAATCATTGGACGTGCTCAATGACTCATCACCATGAGATGAATGGTCTTATTGAATAGGAATGATAGGATCCTCAATCAATGAATTTGCAAAATGAATCACTAAAGGTGAAGGTACATCAATTGTTTGTGATGGAGAAGAAGCATCGAAAGAGCCCTCATCATCCTCATCTAAAGATTCAAAGTATTCCAAATATTCAAACTCCCACAAAGAATTTGCATCATAGGGTATCATGTTTGAAAAGTGAAGAGGCACAAGACAATTTAAAACAAGATCATCTAGGAATGGTTGAGTATTAGGATCTCCATGTATCTCCCAAATTTTAGTCCAAAGAGTATGAGGGCAATCACAATGCTCAACACTTTTGAAAGTGGCAACATCAATATGCATTGCAATGACTGCTAATACATGATCCATTTTGCAATTCCATACAAATTTATTATTGTTAGTACCAGGATGGGGAACAATATTATACAAATGTGGCAAAAAATGAAGCCAACCGAGATGTTTGATGATACCATTTCTCCATTATTTATAGTTTCCCCTTTTCCACATAATCAAAGCAGGATGAAATGAAAACCCCATAATGAATTGAGATATATGTCCAAGATTACAAAGAAAATATCCTTCAATATGAATTAGAAACTCCCAAATATGATATATACTGTAAATGAAGTCTTCCCAAACTAATAGAACCTCTCCAAGAGTCAAGATGTCCAAGTAATCAGTCAAAATCCTAAATATGCAAAATACTGAATAAATAACACCTAGGGCTAAATCTGGAAATGTTCATGGGCACAATGAAAGAGCTCCTAATTACCTTCCAAATGCAACTTGAATCACCAAAATTAAAGAAACTGGAAGAAAGTTATGAGCTCTGAGGTCCAAATAGGAGATTTGACTTTAAATAGAAAAAAAATATTATAGGAATAAAATCTAATAATAATTCCTACACCACTAGATAGTACTCAAAATTAGCTTTGCAATGATATCTCGTTTGTGAAAATTTGATACATGAGTCAAAAGTTATGGTGATTTTAAGAAAACTGCCTAATTAAGACATGATGGGGCTTCCATGATGGTCATTTGGCCATCAAATTTAAGATAGTTACCCAATTTTTTTGAAAAATCACCAAAAAATAAATTTTCCTTAGAATATGAAGTATTTTATATAAAAAATGGGGACTTTGGGCCTTTCGTATGCAATGGAACGGTTAGATATGACCTAATCTACTCCAAGGGTTTGCTTGAGATGCAAACCCTCCAACCTGTAATAAAAACTTCAAGAAAAAACCTCAAATTTTCTATTTATTTCAAATTATTTTGATTCTCTAGTTCATCATATGATGCAAGAGAAGAGCATACTCAACCTTACTAAAAATCACCAAGATCTTATAGCTATAGCTCAATCCTCAGATTTGAGAAGGGTCTTGCAAGCAAGGCTCTGATACCATATAAGAGATGGAGATTAGCTCGACACCCAAGAACACTTGCAAAAATAATGAAAACCTTCTAGAAGGGGATATGCAAGAATGTGAGCTTGCTTAATATTAAGACCTCTCAAATGATGAGGTATGAAGTATGATTTACAAATGTACAAATGCCCTGTATATATAGGCAAGTGTGAAATATAGTATGAGATAGGATGATGACATGTGACAACTAAATAACTATTTAGGATGATGTGATGATATGATAAGGCTTCTAGGAAAGACAACTCATATTCTAGAAGGAAAATTTTATCCTAAATACATGTGAAGGGGATGGCCCCATTATAACTATTTTTCCTAATAAATGCAAAATAAGACTTAATTAAATATTATGCCTAAGTAAACTTATGCAAGGGAAAATAAATAATTAATTACACCAACACTAGTTTCTCTGTCACCTTTTTCTTCAACAATTAAAAACTTCTTTTCACTTTGAATGTCCACTTAAAATATTTCCTATCTCCTCTCATTGTTTTTTTCATAGGTGTGCAAATGATACTAAAGCTCCTAATGAATTTCTGGTAGAAATTTGCCAATCCATGAAATAGTCTTACCTCTCCAATGTTCACCAATGTAGGTCACTCAACAATTGGTCTAACCTTCTTAGGGTCCATCTTCAATCTTTCTTCAAAAATGAAAAAACCCAGAGCACACCAACTTTGTCTTGATAAAACTACACTTCTTGATATTTATCAACAACTTCTCTTCCCTCAACCTTTGTAATACTTGTCTGATGTTCCACAAATTCTCTTCTCTAGTCTTACTAAAAATTAGAATATCATCCAAATAAACAATGACAAACTTTCCCAATAATTGCTTTAGTACTTTGTTCATCAACCGCATGAAAGTGATAGGTGCATTAGTCAATCCAAAAGGCATCACTAACCACTCATACAACCCTTCATTAGTCTTAAATGCAATCTTCCATTCATCTACTTCTTTGATTTTGGTATGATGATATCCACTCTTTAGGTCAATCTTTGTGAAATACTTTTCTCCACTCAAATAATCCATAATTTCATCCATCCTTGGAAATGGGAATCTATACTTGAAAGTGATCCTAGTGATTGCTCTTGAGTCTACACATTCTCCACTCTCCATATTTCTTTGGTGCCAATTAAATAGGTACTGCACATGGGCTTAAGCTTTCTCTGATCAATCCCTTCTTCAATAAATTTTGTATTTGTTTGTTTAGCTTCACATTTTCTATAGATGTCATCCTATGTGCCACGTTGTTTAGTAAACTTTCTCTAGGTATTAGATCTATATGATGACTATTACTCCAGAAAAATGGTAAACCATCTAGTACATTCTCTAATATGATATCTTCATACTCTATCAACAGTTCTACTACTTCTATCTACAGTAGATCTTCTCCACTTGAGGTAGAATTATCTACCTTAGACTACTACACTTCTTTGGAATAAATGCAAAACACATGTTCTCATGTCTCAATCCTTCCAAAAACTTTCTTCTATCTACCAAACATATTTTGGTAGTGCTACAAACTCCACTTTTGTCATCTTCTCCTAAAGGTATCAATATAGTACTCTTGCCATTAAGTCATAGTATAAGTATTCTTCCTTCCATCTTGAATTTTTTTCTTATCATATTTCCATGTTCTTCCTAAAATAAATGACATGAATCAATGGGCATAATACCACACAACACGTCATCATTATATGATCCTATATGAAATTTCAGTAAATAGTGCTCACTCACCAAGATCTTGTGTTCATCCTGAATTCATGCTATCTTATAGGACTTTGGGTGTATCAACCTCCTCAAATTCAACTTGGTTATCATCACTTCTAAAACTAAATTATCGATACTACCACTATCAATGATAACTTTACATACATTTCCTCCATATTTCCACCCTGTTCTGAACAAATTTTATGTGCACTTTTTGAACACACGCCCCACCAGAGGTAGGAACCCTCTCTTGGTTGCTTTTTTTTTGGTTTTTCTTTTTAGGTCTGACCTTTTCCCCTTAAGGGATAGGTTCCTCTGGGTTTTGGTTTTTCTTCACTTAGATGAATTAATGATCAATCTACACTTTAGGTGCCTTTGTTTGTAGCATTCTAATCTCAAATGATGCCTTGAACTTCAGTTTTTCATGCAAATTTGATTGAGGCCTTGAAACATGCAAGTTAGGAGAAGTCTTAGAGAATCTATCTCCTATCATATTTTTTGAAGTGTTGGTTTTTTGAAGAATCTGCCTCTAGGTGGATTCCCTGAACATCTATCCTTTCAGAGAATCTGGATCTTGCCAATTTTTCTGAATCCTTCTCCTCATCATATTTCTGAGATCTGAGGGGTCTTTTCATTGCATTTATGGTTTGGCAGTCATTGTACTTGGGGTGTATTTAATGTCATTTTGGGGAGTTTTAAGTTGTTATTTTTCCTTTTATTTCCCATTATGCATTGTGCTTTGATTGAGAAACCTCCATTATCTCACAACATTTGGTATTAGTGATTTGAGTGATGACATTTATGGCTTTAATCAAGTTTCAAGTGAATTCAACTCATTGGTCTTGGTTTCTCCATTTGAAAGGTAGGGTTTTACAATCTTTTCCAATTTTGATTGGTTTTGAGGATGTCTTCAATGATTTAATGGATTATTTCCTTATCAATCATGTTTCCTTTTGATCTTGGAACCATGGTTTTTTTAGATGCTTTTTCATTTGGTTATGCTCAGTGATTGTTGATGAATGCCAATGTTTTGGGGTCCTTTTCAATTCTATTGTAACTTTCATCTTTTGCAAGCTTGAGTAAGCTAGGGCATAAGGGTTTAGGGTTTTCGAGTTTGTTGTTACTAGGGCACAACAATTTTTTTTAAAACTAGGGTTTGAATTCAGATTCTTTGAAAATGATTGTGTTAAGATTGGGATTAGTTCATGGTGGTTGAAACAAATAACTATTGGTAAACCCTAGTTGTATCCACCTTTGTCGTAATTTTGGTTTTGCAAGATTCAACAATGATGCAAGCACATTGTGGTGAGGTTTGAGGTTGAAATATTTAGGTATTGCAGACTGGTGTTTGGATTTTGGTCCTCGAAGGCATATAAACCATGAGTTTGAATCGGCAAGTATGATTCAATACTTAGTTTTTTGGGAAATTTTGGAAAAAATGAAGACAAGTTAGGAACTTTGAAAAATCTGCCTACATGTAGATTCTTCAAAGGTCAATCCTTTTGGAGAATCCACACCCTCACAGATTCTCCAAATCCGTTGACCCTTCAAATTCCCGAAGTTGTGCTAAGTCAAGGAAATGTATGGGTATGAATTCAAAATTGACTTAGAAATGATTTTGTGGTGATAATAAAGTATCATAAGATAAAATTTTGGCTAAGTCCCATTCTTTAGAAAATCCTTACCCCAGATTTTCTGAGTGTCTAGACATTCAGAAAATTTGCCTGCTAGTAGATTCTTCGAAATCCTTTAGGACCCAAAAATCTCGAACCCTTGTTTAATGTGAGTGAATGATTCAGTTTGATCTTATCATGTTAATGAGGGTGCTTGCATGATGTGTGCAAGTGGATGATGACTTGATCTAGAGTTGGAATGATATTTTTTGAAAATTGGTCTCCTTGAGGATTCCCCAAGTGTCAAGACTTTTGGAGAATCCGCCTAGGGGCAGATTCCCTAAAATCCATCCATGCCTAAAATCTGTGAAGAGGTGAAAATTCTGAAGTTTTGTGATGTTTTATTCTAAGGTTTTTGCAATGGGATTTTAGGGTTTCCATGATGTTTTGAAGGTTAATCATGCAATTTTCATGGATTCTCATCATAATCTTGATTTGATTTAATGCTTAATATCATGGTAATTGTTGTTTCTTTATAACAGATGCACGTTTAGTCTAGTCCAACAAAGGGATTCAAGGAAAAGACATCTGAAGCTAGTCTTAGGGAACCCCAAAGTAGAGCTAAAAGGATGAAGTACGACTTCAAGGGCATCTGGCTTGAATCCAAGATTCTTTCATCATGGAATAAGATAAGTGATACCAATATAGGACATGTAGATTATGATTATTTTAAATAGAGGATGTTTCGGGATGCATTTGTTGGCAGAACAAGGATAGACAACTAAGGGGGGGGGGGTGAATCAGTTGCTACAAAAATTTAAACCTATTCTAACTTAACTTATCTTAATCTTAGATCTAATGAATGAACAATTAACCATAAGCAATTAACACATCAGAGAGACAAATAACACCAATATTTTTACATGGAAACCCTATTAGGGGAAAAACCATGGTGAATGTTAGTCCACAAGATTATACTCTGCTAAAAGTATAATGAAGTACAATAAGGGGAATGCACATGCATTCAAACACACTGCCTAGAGCTCATTGCTCAATTACAAAAGAGGACTCACTGTCCAACAATAGGGTTTGGATTAAAACCATCCAAGATTTGAACTGAGAAAATAGCTTCTGCTCAAGCCTGATTATAGTTCCAATTAAGCTCAACACTTCTCCAGACTTTTCACAATCTTATTCACACACTTCTCATTAATGATATTCGCACATACACACATAGGAACACACAAAGCATACTTCCCACTGGTCACACAATCGCTCTTATATATATGCTACAAAAGATTTCACCACAACTTCATTAGCCAAGAAAAATAAAATATATTTGCAATGTTGGCCCAGATTTTCAATTAAATTTTTAATGTGCACCCACCAAGGTCGGCCATAACATATTGGGGACCCAAATTAATATCTCCAATACAAAAATACTTTAATTAATTTCACCTTGAAGATCCACAACACGCTACCACCACCATGTCGGCCAAGAACAAGAAAAACTGAACATGTGCAAAAATATCTTCAACCATGAGCACACGTATCAATGTGGAAGTACCACAAAAATAGAGAATGAACTAGAGACATTTGCGAACACCAAGAAACAATAGAGAAGCATCCACAACAACTGAGATAACCAGAATCACACAATCTTCATTCAAGAACACTGATAGAGACCAACAAAAGACTGTCACGCCATAATTCACATAGATCTTCATGCAGACCTCTGAAACTTTCGGTAGATGATCTAGATATACTCAACAATAAACCCATTAATCCACATCATCTAATATTTTACTTACAAAATAAAGCACCTTTATGACCTACATAGTTCCACTAGGAACCTCACACACTTTCTTTTACAATTTTCTCAATATCCTCGACATATACAATAGTAGATACACCAAATGCTAATAGTGTTGACATAAATGACAACCACATATCAACAACACATCCATAGTATCCAATAATCTCCCAACAATCTCCCCTTTTGGAATTGATGGCAACACAGGATGTGAAAAATACCATCAACCCAACACATTGACTTCTTTTGCACTTTTTTTGAAATGATTTTTCATGTTGCTCTTCTCACCCTAAGATATTTTTCACATTACTCTTCTCCCCCTTTGACATCAATGGAAAAGGTAACCATGAAATTTCCATACACATGCTCTGAACCACATATCTACACATCTGAATACTCCCCCTGAGTAGCAGCCACATAAACATCAATCTGGATCATAATATAGCAATGAAGCCCACAAATTGATGCAAGTAAATGCATCTTTTAGTTTTTCTCAGGAGGGGTGATCACCCCTAGCGTTCCTCTTAGATACTCAAAAAGTATCCTTTGGCAATGGATTAGTAAATGTATCAACAATATATTCTTTGGTAGGCACATACTCCAGTCTGACTTCTTTTTCATTCACTTTCTCCCTCAAGAAATGAATCTTGATTGATGTATGTTTAGTCTTAGAGTGTAGCACTAGATTCCCTAATATATTTATTTTAATTGAGTTGTCATAGTATATGGAAATAGGCTCTTCATATATTACTCTGATATCTCTCAACATTTGTTTCATCCATATCACTTGAGTACAATTATTGGAAACAACAATATATTTTGCTTCAGTAGTGGATAGAGAAATTGAGTTTTGCTTTTTACTTAACCAGGATACTAGCTTCTTCCCTAAGAAGAAAGTACCACCACTAGTACTTTTTATGTCATCCACATCACCAGCCCAATCAACATCAGTGTATGCACACAAAGTGAGATCATCATCCTTTGGATACCAAAGTACAAAGTCAACTGTTCCTCTCAAGTATCTAAAGATTCTTTTAACAATAGTCACATGTGATTCTTTTGGAGCAACTTGAAATCTAGTGACCATACATACAACATTCATAATATCTAGTCTAGTCTATGTCAAGTAGAGAAATCCACCGATCATTGAATTATATATGGTTTGATTTTCCTTAGGAGAGTCATAATTTTGAGTCAACTTACATCTGGTTACCATGGGTGTACCAACAGGTTTGGAGTCTTCCATTCCAAACTTCTTCAATAGTTCTTTCAAATATTTGGATTGAGATATGAAAATCCCCTGGTCCAACAGTGTGATTTGCAATCCCAGAAAGAACTTTATTTCACCAATCATGCTCATTTAAAATTCAATCTTCATTTCATCAAGAAACTTCATGCATATATTATCATCTCCACCAAAAATGATGTCATCAACAAAGACTTCTATGATTAATTCCTTATCATGTGCTACGCCCTTAATATTAGTGTACATCGGGTTATGAATAGTCTGCTTGTGGCTATCTTAACTCTCTATTATCATTAGTATATTGTTATTTAGTTGTTTAGCTCAGCCTAAGACTTATATAGGGGTGTCTAAGTCGTCCTAGGTGATATCCTAGGCATAAATAGGTATATATAGGAGGTTGTGAGTCTTGTTTCATCATCAGGTTGTGAAGTGTGTTCTCATTAGAGATATTTGGAGGTTTTCCCCCTTGAAGTGGCTTGTTATTCTCAATTATTCTCAAGTATTTTCAGCATATTTCATATCATATTCTTCTATTGTGCAAGTTATTTCATAACAAGTGGTATCAGAGCATGATCTTGGCACCGTAGAGGCAAGATTTTTTCTCAATTTTGGAGGCAATTTTGGGAAGAGCGTATCTTTCAGATTTTGGAAAAAAAAATTCTGGTTTTTAAAGGGTTTTTGAAGAACATATTAAAGAAAATACAGTCCATATTTCAAGAGAATTGGAGTAGAATTAAGTGAATTATTGCAAAATTAGGGTTTCTACACAATTTGTTTGGAATTTACATATCTCACACATATTGTCAAATTGGAGACTTATTTTTATTGGGTTTTTGGATACATACTAAAGGAGATTACAATAAAAAAAAATTGGAGGAATTGGAGCAGAAATAAGCAAGTTATTGAAAAAATAATTTTTTCACAATTATCACTCTCCACGCTGCAAATCTGCTTATTTCTTGGAGATTTTTCTAAGTGAGTTATTTTGGCCCTAGTAAGTTACAATAAATTTTTTAGAGAATTTAAGTTTCATTTGTGTGATTTATTTGAAAATTAGTGGTCTCTATCATGATAGGGCCTACAACAAGGGGCAAAAAGAATGTTGTCACTCTAGGGAAGACTCTTGATAAGGATGGGGTAACAATAGAGGATATTACTCCTAATGAGGAAATCAATAAGTTAAAGGAAGACATTTCCTCAATGAATATGGATATGTGTGACCTAAGAGGAGATATATAGGACATACGAAACATATTAAGCACCTACATGGCTGAACCAAGAAAGGAGTTCTCAAGTGACCAAGGTGAAAATTCTAGGTCGGCTAACATTGACACAAGCTTTAGTACTTCTATGGGATCTAGGAATTTATTTCCAAAGGTGGATATGTACAAGTTCGATGGAAAGGATCCTCTAACATGGATAAACCAAATGGATAATTTTTTTGAAGTACACCAAATCCCAAATGGACAAAAGGTCACAATGGCTTCCCTATATCTAGAACTAGATCAATTCATTTGGTATCATTGGATTTGCACTCATCGAAGGAAAAAGGGGCTCACTGTCTCATGGTCTATTTCTATGGAGGAACTACAAGCACAATATAACAATATCCTAATAGACAACTTCTTCAGCTAGCTAGCTAAACTTCAACAAACAAGATCAGTTAAGGATTATATTCAGCAATTCCAAAATCTATCCTTAAGAGTGGATACAATTACGAAGGAAAACTTGAATGATTTATTCTTGGGGGGTCTCAAGGATCACATTCAACATGAGGTATGCATGTTTATCCCTAGCTCCATAAATGAGTCTTTTATCTTAGCACGCAGGATAGAGGAGAAGTATCTGATTCCTATGAAGCAAAGGGCTAATGTCACAAGAGAGAAATGATATTCAACACAACCTACTAGGTTGACTCCACAACAAATTGAGGAGAAAAGAGAAAAAGGTTTGTGTTTCAATTGTGATAGAAAATACAGTCAAGGACATAAATGCAGTGAAAATAAATTGTTCTATATTAAAGGTCCAAGTGAGGAAGAAGAGGAGAAACCCATACTAGAGGATGAAAGGGAGTTAAATGAGGAATCACATGATTCTCAACCAATAATTTCTTTTCATGCACTCTCAGGTTTTAGTGCTCCAAAACTCTCAAGGCGGTTGGGTTCTTAAAGAAGCAGAAGGTAACAGTGTTGATCGACTCAGGTAGTACTCATAATTTCATCAACAAAAAGTTAGCTACTCGTCTAAATTGTTTTATATATCCAGCTCCAGAGTTTCAAGTTTTGATTGTATATGGTGGTATAGTTATTTTTTCAAGGAAGTGTCATAGCATTAAATTATCTATGGGAGATTATCAACTTGGTAAGCCAATGTATGCAATATCCATGGGTGCAACAAATATTGTTTTGGGAGTACAATGGCTTACTACATTGGGAACAATTGAGATGAACTTCCAAGAACTATTCATGAGATTTCAATCAAAAGGAAGGGTAGTAGAGCTAATGGGGTTTAAGGAAAAATCCCCACAAATGGTAAGCTCTCATAAAATGAAAAAGTTGCTTAAGAAAGGAGTGGATGGATTTGTGGCCCAACGATGTTCATTAGAAGTCTCTCAATCTAATGCTCCTACTCAACCAGATTTGCAAGCTATAATTGATTGTAACTCAGTTGTTCTTGGATATATTCCTAAAGGAATTCCTCCTAAGAGGGATCATGATAATTCCATACAGTTAGTTCTAGGGAGCCAACCACTGAACACCAGGCCCTATAGGTATCCACACATACAAAAGAGTGAGATAGAAGAAATTTTTGAGGAGATGCTAGAGGCAGGAATTATCAGGCATAGCCAAAGTGCTTACTCCCCACCTATGGTGATGGTACATAAGAAGGATGATACTTGGAACATGTGTCCAGATTATAGAGTGCTCAACATGTACACCATTAAAGATAAGTTTCTTATTCCAGTCATTGATGATTTGCTAGATGAACTGAATGGAACTATGTATTTTACCAGGTTAGATCTTAGATCTGGTTATCACCAAATTCAAATTAAGGAGGAAGATATTTGTAAGACAACATTTCAGACTCATGAGGGTCATTATGAATTTTTGGTGATGCCATTTGGTCTTACCAACGCACCATCTACATTCCATAATTTGATGAATTCCATTTTTAAGAAGTTTTTGAGGAAGTCTGTGTTAGTATTCTTTGATGATATATTGATTTATAGCAAGACTTGCGAAGAACATTTGCAACATGTGGATCAAGCATTAAAAATAATTGAAGATCATAAACTCTATGCTAAGCCATCCAAGTGTGCTTTTGGTCTTAAGGAGGTGGAGTATTTGGGACACATAGTTTCACATGGAGTAAAGGTGGACCCTAACAAAATTAAGGCTATCATGGAATGGCCTATTCCAAAAACCATTAAGAAACTAAGGGGTTTCTTGGGATTGACAGGGTACTATAGAATATTTGTGAAGAATTATGGTCATATATCAACACCTCTCACCACTCTATTGAAGAAGGATTCTTTTCATTGGAATGAGTCAACCAATACATCATTTGAGAGATTGAAGGAGGCTATGTGTACAACTCCAGTGCTTTCCACTCCTAACTTCACCAAGGAATTCATTGTGGAATGTGATGCTTCTAGAAATGGGATAGGAGCAGTGATCATGCAAGAAGGTCGACCAATTTCTTTTGAGAGTCGTCAATTAAAGGGTAAGAATCAACTAAAACTTATTTATGAGAAGGAAATGCTATCAATCCTCCATGTAGTTAAACAATGGAGGCCTTATCTATTGGGTAGAAACTTTAAGGTTAAGACAGATCATGATAGCCTAAAATATTTTTTGGAACAAAGACTATCTTCTGAAGAGCAACAAAAATGGGTCACTAAGATGTTAGGATATGACTTTGAGATTGTTTATAAGAAAGGGAAAGAAAATATTGTAGCAGATGCACTTTCAAGGAAGGATGAGAAAGATGAAGCCTTATTGTGTGCCCTTTCAATATTACAAGAAAATTGGGTGGAGGAAGCC
Organism: Sequoia sempervirens; assembly: GCA_007258455.2. Taxonomy (NCBI): domain Eukaryota; kingdom Viridiplantae; phylum Streptophyta; class Pinopsida; order Cupressales; family Cupressaceae; genus Sequoia; species Sequoia sempervirens. The sequence continues at coordinate 104,400,127 of VDFB02058242.1, forward strand.
AAAGTAGAGTGGTAAAATGATGTTGCGACAAGTAGTCTCATCGAACAATTAAAAAGTGATCGTAGTAGTTCAAATAAGTTTTGTTGGAAGGGAGATACTCTTTGGTATAAAGAGTGTTTGTATCTCTGCAAGAATTTCACTCTTAAACATAAGATTCTCACAGAGTTGCATGAGTCTACAGTAGGTGGTCATTCAGGATTTTTCAAGACATATCATTGAGTCAAGCAAGATTTTTTTGGGAAGGGCTAAAAGGTGATGTTCAAAAATTTGTGGTTGAATGTTTGGTTTGTCAAAGGAATAAAGGTGAGACAATTAAGACACCAAGTCTCTTACAACCCTTATCTATTCCTAGCCAGTGTTGGGAAGAGGTATCCATGGACTTCATCCTAGGGCTTCCCAAATCTAAAGGTAATAATGTCATCATGGTAGTAGTTGATCACCTCACTAAATATGCACATTTCATTGCATTATCACATTCTTTTACAACAAGTGCAGTGGAAAAAGTTTTTTTGGAGAATATCCAAAAGCTACATGGTACACCTAAGGTTATTGTTAGTGATCGTGATCCTATCTTCACTAGTCACTTTTGGAAAGATTTATTCTCATGTTTGGGTACTCAATTGGCTCATAGCTCTTCATACCACCCTCAATCAGATGGGAAAATTAAGGTTGTTAATAAGTGTTTGGAAGGATATCTACATTGTTTCACTGCAGAGAAATAGTCTCCATGGGTAGATTTGCTATCACTTGCAAAATGGTGGTATAACACTTCTTTTCATAGCTCATAAAAAATGTCTCCATTTTTGGAACTTTATGGATATCATCCTCCTTCCATCACATCATCAATAAAGGGTCACCAATAGTTCAGGTAGTAGAAGACCACTTGCTTCATCAACAACAAGTACTTTCAAGACTCAAGGAGAATTTACTCATGACACAAAATCAAATGAAATAACAGGCAGACCAACATCGTAGTGAAAGAAGTTTTGAAGTTGGGGATTGGGTCTTCTTGATATTGAAACCTTATAATAAAATATCACTAAAGCAACAAAAAAAGAATAATAAGTTGTCTCCAAGGTATTATGGCCCATACCAAATCATGCAAAATATTGATAGTGTTTCCTACAAGCTAGAGTTGCCATCAACAACAAAGATACATCCATTTTTTCATGTTTCTTATTTGAAGACGGTAATTGGGCATAATATTCCCACTCAAACAACACTACCAGAGCTTGATGAAGAAGGAAGAATCATTTTGGAACCAGAGTGCATTCCTCAAACACGCACAATGAAGCTGAGGAATATAACTCTTATTGAGTATCTCATCCAATGGAAGAATTTACCAGTTGAAGATGCCACATGGGAGGACGAGGAGTTCATTCAAATGAATCCAAACTTGATTAGCATTGAGGACAATGCTTCTCTGAAGAAGGGGGGCATGCTACACCCTTAATATTAGTGTACATTAGGTTATGAATAGTCAACTTGTGGCTATCTTAACTCTCTATTAAGTCATATTATCATTAGTATATTGTTATTTAGTTGTTTAGGTCAGCCTAAGATGTATATAGGGGTGTCTAGGTCAGCCTAGGTAATATCCTAGGCATAAATAGGTATATATAGGAGGTTGTGAGTCTTGTTTCATCATCAAGTTGTGAAGTGTGTTCTCATTAGAGATATTTGGAGGTTTTCCCCCTTGAAGTGGCTTGTTATTCTCAGTTATTATCAAGTCTTTGCAACATATTTCATATCATATTCTTCTATTGTGCAAGTTATTTCATAGCATCATGATCTAATTTGAAGTATAAGTTACTATCAGTAGTACCTTTAGTGAATCCAAGCTTCAGTAGATATTTTTCCAATCTGGCATACCAAGCTCAGGGGGCTTGTTTGAGTCCATACAGAGCTTTCTTCAATTTACAAACCATATCTTCCCTATCTATTAGCTGAAATCCATCTGGCTATTCAATGTACACTTCTTCTTCTAGTTCTCCATTTAGAAATGTAGACTTTACATCCATTTGATAGAATTTATAGTTCTTATAAGCAGCATAAGCAAGAAATAATCTTACTGCTTCAATTCTAGCAACAAGGGAAAATGTTTCTTCATAATCAATGCCTTCCATTTGAGAGTACCCTTTACATACTAGTCTTTCCTTATTCCAGACCACTTCACCTTCCTCATTCAACTTGTTTTTGAATACCCACTTAGTACCAATCACATTTTTGTCTTTGGGCCTAGGAACCAATGTCCATGTCTCATTCTTTTCAATCTGTGCTAGCTCTTCCTTCATAGCTTCCAACTAGTGTTCATCTTGATAGGCTTTAGTGAAATTCTTAGGTTCAATCTTGGAAATCAGACAATATTCTTTTGCAATATTTCTTCTAGTTTGCACTCCTTTGCTCTTATCTCCTATGATTTGACTTTCAGAATGATTCAACTTTACATACCTTGGAGTCTTGGGAGTTTCTCAGACTTCTGAGTCTTCTAAATTTTATTCTACACTTGCACTTGTATGTTCTTCCTGGCTGACTTGATTTTCCATAACAACTTGCAGTTGCTTCACCGGAACATATGGAATAATCTAAAGTAGATTCGGTGTTTGAGTGTTCTTCCCTTGATTTGTGTTGTCTTCATCTGAATCATAGTTGCATTGTCTGGATGATTTGACAAAGTCCTCATCAACTTTGACATTTGCACTCTCAATAATCTTTCTCAGTCTTTTGTTATAGCATTGGTATTCCTTGCTCCTTGTTGAGTAACCTAGGAAGATCCCTTCATCACTTCTAGCATCAAACTTTCCTATATCATCATCTCTCCTAATATAACATTTGCTTCCAAAGATCTTGAAATACTTAACAGTAGGCTTGTAACCGAACCATAATTCATAAGGGGTCTTACCAGAATTACCATTCACATTTACCTGATTCAAAGAGTATATAACAATGCTTACAAGTTCACTCCAGTACATTTGAGACACATTCCCTTCCATCATCATTTTTTTGACAGCATCCAGTATTGTTCTATTCTTTTTTTCCACAACTCCATTTTGTTGAGGGGTTTGAGGAATAGATAACTATATTTTAATTCCATGTTCTTCATAATAAGAATTGAACTCTTTTGAAATGAATTCACCATCTCTATCAGATATCAGGCATTTGATTTTCAAACATTTTTCATTTTTTGTGATGGCCTTGAAACATTTGAACTTGTCCAATGCTTCACACTTTTCTCTTAAAAAGGACACCCAAATCATTCTAGAGTAATCATCAATGACCAACATAAAATACCTTTCTCTGTGAATACTTCTAACTCTAGAGGGACCACAAAGATTTGTATGTAGAAATTCCAACACATTATTTGAATGAAATTGTTTGCTCTGGAAGGAAACTCTAGTTTGTTTACCCATCTGACATTATTGGCAGATTACATTAGCAAGCTCCACTAACCTAGGCAGATCTCTTACTGCTTGAGTAGAACTTATCTTAATAATGTTGTCAAAGTTTACATGACACAATCTCCTATGCCACAACCAAATTTCATCTACTTGAGCAATTAAACAACTTCCACTAGCAGTATTCAAGTGAAAAATATTACCTCTAGTTTGCACACTAGTAGCAATCATGTTTCTAGAACTCCCATGAATCTTTCATTTACCATTCTTGAACTGCAAATCATATCCCTTGTGTACCATCTGTCCAACACTTAAAAAGTTATTATTTAGGCCTTCAACATAGAGAACATCATCAGTATTTTCCTTACCACCAAGGCTAATAGAACCTCTTCCACGAATCACACAAGAATTGTTATCCCCAAATCTTACAACCCCACCATCATACTTCTCTAGACTCACAACCTTGTTTTTATCACCGATCATATGATGTGAGCGTCCACTATCAATGACCCACTCATCTTTCTCCTCAACTCAGGATGCAAGAGCTTTCTTATCTTTAGTAGATTCAATAGGCATAGGTTTATCTTCAATGGTATAAATGAAAGCCCAGTCATCTTGATTTCCATCATCTTTATCAGACTCATCATCAGTTACTGCTTCTTCATCAAAGTAGTATTTCTTTTGGAATCTAGATTTTGTAGGCTTAGACCTAGAAACTCTTTTAGGATATCTTGATGCAAATTGTCTATCTTACTGCATGAAAAATATTTAATAGGAAATACATCTTCATACTTACTTTTTCCTCTTCCTTCTTGTTTTGAAATTAGTGCTTCCAATTCTTGTACTTCTCTTTCTTTGTCTTCAAGCTATTTCAATTCTTCATCATATTTGGATGCCTTTTTGGAGCTCTATCCGAGACTATATCTTTGCTTGCAACTTCTAGATATAGTAGCTTTGAATGAAAACTCAGTTTTTGGTGTAGATTCACCAAATTCACTTATTTCAAAAGCAACAAGCTTCCCAATCAATGTATCTCTTGTCATCTTGTTTACAGACATAAATTCTTCAATAGCATGAACCTTCATTTTGTAAGGAGGCAAGGATATGAGTATCTTAGCCACAATTTCATCCTCACTTACTGAACCACCGACACATTTAATACCTAGCGCTATTTCATTTACTCTTTGCATAAAAGAAGTGATATTTTCATCTTCACGCATCTTCAAATTCTCATACTTTCCTTTTAATCTTTGTAGCTAAGCCATCTTCACCTATGTATCTCCTTCATACAAATTTTCTAGCTTCATCCAGATCTCATGAGTTGTTTGCAAACCTATCACATTAGCCATCTCTGAATCTGTTAGAGCACTCACCAATGCTTCCATAGCTCTGGTATTGCTTTCAGCATCTTTGATCTCATCAGCAGAGGAGGGACCATTTTGAGGAATAGTATATTCATCTCTTGTAATCTTCCAAACAACATCACCAATGCACTGCAGATGAAATTGCATCCTAACTTTCCACAGTGAGTAGTTGGTGCCATCAAATATAGGACTATCCTTCAGGAATGTTTCCATCCCGGATCAACTCAAGTTGTCAAACTTCTTCAAAGGAACTTGGCTCTGATACCATTTGTTGGTAGAACAAGGATAGATAACTGGGGGGGGGTGAATCAGTTGTCACAAAAATTTAAACCTATTCTAACTTAACTTATCTTAATCTCATATTTGATGAATGAACAATTAACCATAGGAAATTAACACATCAGAGAGAGAAAGAACACCAATATTTTTACATGGAAACCCTGTTAGGGGAAAAAACCACAGTTGATGTTAGTCCACAATATTATACTCTGCTAAAAGTATAATGAAGTACATATTATCTCCTAAAATTGCACCCTTGTTGAATTTGATGTTCAACACCTCAGTGTAACATTGGAAGACCTCTAAAGATGTGGGTTTCTTGCGGACAGAGGTCAACCTCTGGAGAAAGCCGACTTCCTTTGTGTTATCACCTAAACTATTGATTCTTTGAAGGGAAAGGGAGAAGGAGAATGCATTAAAATAAAGATTAAAATCTAAGGTGATACACCGAATTGATGAGGAATTATGAAATGAAAACAAGATGAACATACACTGGGAAACTTAACTTCAACCGTTTCACATACTCAACACAACTTCTTTTAGACTTATGCATCAATCTTAACAGGCTTGATCTACATACACATCTTAGGAAGGAAAGATAAATTTCACAGCTTTAAGGTATGAATGTAGACTAATAAAACACAGTTAAAGACTTTGCATAATCAAAAGAGAAATACAGAAATGAGAGTAGTACAAACATGAACACTAGCTTCCAAGGTAAACTCTGTGTTGTATTCTAGATTCCAGTTGAGTTACAAAACATACATTTAGTCGAGAAAGGATTCATAAAAATCACTAACTCTTTAGAGTGTATATCCAGAATTATTTATAGAAAAGGCCAAAACGCCTTATATACAAAAAGATCTCGGCCCCTTAGGGCTTACAAAATATCAGTCCTCGGGATAGATCTCTCCTTAGATCTTTTGATTGAAATTAATGTTGCACCCTGTGTGTCCATGTCGGTGAAGAGTCATTCCCCGGAGAAGCCTTCAGATATTTCACAGCTACCACATTCATTTCTAATCCTCGTGTCCACCTTTGAATCTCTCTGCTGAGTGCTTTGAATGCTCCTGAGCTTAGAATAGATCCATGTTGATTCACATTCTGTTGATCCTCTTTTTGCTGGTCAGATAGCCATGACTCGCCCCTAGCTCCCTCTGATTGGCTAGGCACATTCCACATGGATTCCTCGATGGTCAAAATCTCGTTCAATCAAAATCACATCTCGGCGAGACACTGGAAGTGTCTCACCGATGCGATTATGCCCCTCTAAAGCTATCGGCATAACATGACACTATCGATGAGAGCTCTTATCGAGCTCGCAAAGTCATACTGATATCACTGAAGCCATCGGCAAGACACAATTCTGTCATTGAGACATCATGATGAAATCCCTATTCTTTAGCAAAGGCATCCATTTCGGGGAGACTCCTACCAGTAAGCCGGGATGTCACAACGATGACTCCCCCTTTCTATCGGTGAGACTTATTGGGTTGGTGAGATATCATGTCAGGCTGCTTTCCTTAACCCCACTAAATTCACTTTGGCAAGACCATGTTGGGTCGACAAGACTTCATAGCAGGGGCACAACCTTTTGCCAAGTTCGCTTGATTCCGCTTACTTCATTGAGACTTTCCCCTTTGTCGGCGAGACCCCCTTTCTTCACCCAGACCTCACACCGAGGTCCTCTCTTTCTGTCGAGTTGTTCACTTGTCGGCAAGACATCACCGAGTCAGGGAGACCTCCTATCGAATTCACAAGATTATGCTAAAGCCATTCCACTTTGGCAAGACATTGGAGAGTTGCCAGGACCCCATGGCGAAAGCCCCAACTCCTAGTGAGACCGGATGTTTCCTTGGTGGGACCCCCACCTGTTCACTTGAATCATCAAGACCCCCTGGTTGGGGAGACCTCCATTGGTTAGTAAGAGGTTGTGTCAAAGGCACCTTGATTTGGTGAGGCCTCATTTCATTTCATTTCGGCAAGAGACAGGTTTTTCCAAGACATTATGGTGAGGTTACTTTCTTAGACTAAAGCTATGAGTCAGCAAGACTCCCAGACGAAGGCGAGATGTCACAATGAACTCTTCTCATAGTCGGCTAGATAGTGTACTCTCAGAAAGACCTCTTGCCAAAGGAAACACATATCAGGGCCCCCTTTATCTTTCGGCGAGACCATCTCCATTCGCCGAGACCCTATCCGTTCGCTGAGACCCTATGGCGATTCCTCCATCCTTCACCGAAACCACTTCATCTGTCAGCAAGACTCCTAAGTGTCTCACCAAACGCACTCCACTTTATCGAGCCTCGCATTCCATTCACTGAGACATTATCAAGTTGAGAAGACTTCATAGCGAGGCTCAGATGTCATATCGATCTCCCTTCTTGTCGCTGAGACCTTATCGAGTTGGCAAGACCTCACCACGACCTCAAAATGTTACATTGAAGACATCCCCCCAGTCGGCAAGACATCCATGGGTCGCTGAGACCTTATGCTGAAGGCTAAATCCTTTGCCGAACACACTCCAGTCTCCCCAAACTCGCATATTTCGGCCATAATTTAATCCATTGGCAAGACTCATGCCAAAGGCAACAAGTTACGCCAATATCATTTCCTCCCAGCGAGATCTTCACTATTGGGGAGACTCTTGGCGAAATCATCCTATTTTGGCGAACTCACTTCCACTGTTGGTGAGACACCTCCTGATCACCGAGACCACATAGCGATGAGAACTTGCTTTTCCAAGAGCGCAACCTTTCCCGTCAGCGAGACATGCTCCCATTGGCAAGATGCTATGCCGAATATGACCCTTCAACGACCCTTTTATTTTCTTCAGTGAGACATCTGAGAGGTCTTGGCGACTCTCTCCTTAGAGGATTTTCATGCCGAACTTGAAGAAGGCAGGCTTCCCAACTGAATTCCCTGTGACCTAGCATCAGATTCATGACTTTTTCCCTTGTGATAATGCTCCATTTGGCCTTCTCGAACCTCTATCACATGATTTATCCTTCCTGATTGAGCCCGTGGGTGAAAATTGGGCAATAGTACAATAAGGGGAATGCACATGCATTCAGGCACACTACCTAGAGCTCACTGCTCAATTGCAAAAGAGGACTCACTGTCCAATAATAGGGTTTGGATTAAAAAACCATCCAAGATTTGAACTGAGAAAATAGCTTTTGCTCAAGCCTGATTATAGTTCCAATTAAGCTCAACACTTCTCCACACTTCACACACTGCTCAGTAATGATATTCAGACATACACACATAGGACCACATGAAGTATACTTCCCATCAATCACACAATCGCTCTTATATATCTGCTACAGGATATTTCACAACAACTTCATCGACCAAGAAAAATAAAATATATTTGCAATGTTGGCCCAGATTTTAAATTAATTTTTAATGCACACCCACCAAGTTCGACCACAACATAGTGGGGACCCAAATTAATATCTCCAGCAAAAAAAGACTTTAATTAATTTCAGCTCAAAGATCCACAACACGCTACCACCAACATGTCGACCAAGAACAAGAAAAACTAAACATGCACAAAAAGATCATCAACCACAAACACACGGATCAATGTGGATGTGCCAAAAAAATAGAGAATGAACTACAGACATCTGAGAACACTAAGAAACAACAGAGAAGCATCCGTAACAACTAAGATAACTAGAATCACACAATCTTCATTCAGGAACACTGATAGAGACCAACAAAACATTGTCACACCATAATTCACACAAAACTTCATGCGGACCTGTGAAAATTCTAGTAGATGATCTAGACATACTCAACAATAAACCCTTTGATCCACATAAACTAATTTTTTATGTACAAAACAAAGTGCCTTCATGACCTGCATAGTTCCACTAGGAACCTGACACAGTTTCTTTTATAATTTTCTCAATATCCTCGACATATATAGTAGTAGATACACCAAATGCTAATAGTGTTGAAATCAATGACAAACACATATCAAAAACACATCCACAATATCCAACAATCTCCCAACAACACCTTCCTATCTTTCCTAGATCATCACGTATATAAGACTTGCTCAAGTTGCAAGATTTCCACATAGATTGTTATATCCAAAGTTAGTGTTGGAGTGTGCTAAGCATTATGATTCAGAAAAGAGAGTGATTGTTGGGCCACAAGGGAGGATCATGGCAAATTTTACTGAAGAATCTATTGCAGAGACTTTTAACATTGGCTCACACCACAAGCTGGTAAGAATTAATATAAAGGAATCAAAGGACTTTTATGTAAAGTATCCTGATAAGGCTTTGGCCATCATAAACAATAATTGGATTTGTAACTAAGGAAATTTTATTGTGATTAGCTTATAATCATGCATAAAAAATAAAACCCTAGCTAACTATGAAGAACAATGGAGGAAAATGCATAAAACGAGAACAATTATACCAAATAGTCCTCAAAACCTCCATAGCTCTTCTCCATTTTTTGAAAATGTGTGTTTTCCCTCAAATTTAATATGAGCAATCTAATGGCTATGATAAGCCCTAAGCAAATGTTGAAGGATTTGAAATGACATGATGTAATACTATGCTATCATGTAATTAGTAAGCATCAAAACTATGCCAAGTGAAATGTAACTATGACTATGACAAAGTGACAAGAATGCAAGATTGCCTGGGATTCAAAGAGCATGAGATCAAGTATGCAAAAGATGAAGTGTTAAGAAGTGCCAAAATGAGAAAAAAAAATTCATTTTATAGCAAATGCAATTTTGAACAAACGACCAAGATTAAAAGTTAATGAATGCCCTAAAATCAATGGTCAAAATTGCATGTGACAACCCATAATTAAGGGTAGGGAAAAAATTTGAAATAAGCGGCCAAGATGTAATTTGAGAAAATCAAATCGACGGTTGAAAATAAATGTGACAAGGAGATAAAGATTAGACAGAAAGAGAAAGATTTGGAAAATCAAATAATTTTAGAAATGACTTGATTTATAGAAGAAAAATACCATTTTTGAATTAAAATTAACTCAAAAATGTGGAGTTGTGTGACAGTAAAGAATTGATTTTGAATTATTTACTAAAAGAAGTGGAAGTTGGCAATGTGAGACCATTTTAATAACTAATTTTATTTAAAATGGAGGAAATTAAATGAGACAATTAAATAATTAATTCTAATTATTTAATCATGGAAGAAGTGGACCAATAATTAAATAAATTATGGAAGACTTATTTAATTATGAAAAGACCTTTAGCATTAGAGACACATTTAAATAAATAAATAAAGTTATTTATTTAAATAATCAAGAGGGAATAATGGATTAATTAAATAAATTTAATTATTTATTTAATTAAAGAGGAGATTAGACATTAGTGACATATTTAATCAAAACAAATGTAATTTGTTTATTTAAATAGTCAAGAAGAATAGAAGGTATGAATTAATTAAATAATTAAGAATTATTTAATTAATAGTTGAATTTGGATAGGACATAATCAAATATTATGTTTTTAGAAGAAATATGGAGAAATTAAGAATCACAGGCCTAAGTCAATTAGGTGTCTACATTTTTCCCCTCTTTGTCATAATGCAGCCTGTCGCATTGTGACAAAGAAAATAAGTTAAAGTCATGCCCTAGCGAAGGTGCAAAATATTTATGCCCCCTTGGGAAAATTTTCAAATTTTGTGCTGGCAACAAAAAAATTTGGAAAGTGTCTGGATAAGTCAATTTGATGACTAGAAAGACAATGGCATAGATGGTTTTAGATTTCGAGGAGTTTAAAGTAGTCAAAAAGGTGGTCATAGGATATCATTAGAAGACAGAAGAAGAGAGATGACACGATAGAGAGAAGTGGATGTTAGTACAATGAAATCCTTCAGCATATTGACATATAACTAACAATTATTACTCAAAATCATCATTGGGATTATTATTGTAATGACCAACAAACACCATGATATCACATAGATTGATGGTGTGCAAGGCCGAACCATCACATGATAGAAACATATAAAGACAATAAAGACAAGTCATGAAACATCGTTGCTCCTCTAAATCCTGTTGTTAGGACATCCTTGAGGAACTAGCAACATGACTACCAAAAGGACAAGACAAAAAAATCATCATGATATGTTGTTGCTCCCCTAAATCTCGTTGTCAGGAAATCCTCGAGTGAGTTGGAAAGGTCTCACAAAAGGACAGTGACTAAAGAAGATAATGATAACTAAGTCCAATGGTACACCCACTCTTGAAGGAAAATATTTTGCTAAGTGAGGTAAGGTTTCCTAATCCAAAATCTAAAAATGAAATGAGGATGCAAGGACTGGTTTATGACTAAAAATGAAGATGATGATGTCTAAGGATGAAACTAAAATTTGCAAGTATGAACCTATGGGTAAATGTAAACTAATGGATGATGAAATATTTGAGCAATTTCTGATCTAATTTTTTATAGGATCCTCTAAAAAAAGATGTTTGATGACAGTTTGGAAATATTTGAATTTGGTTTTTGTTTTGTGACAGTTTTTTTTTTTGTCAGATGAATGCATTGTTTGAGGTTATAGATGCGTCTCAATATGGCAGATGTGGTTTAGCTTTTGTGAATGCGGCTCTATAGAAAGAAAATGTGACTCAATAAGGTGATTGCGGATTTCTACAAATCAAATGTGGTTTGATACAGACAAATGTGTCTCCAGGAATGGAAAATGCAGTTTATTAGAGCGATTGCATTGCGGGAAGTATCAAATGCGGCTTAGTAAAACAAATGCATTTTAGAAAGAAGAAATGCACTATGGCAATGCGAATTCAAAAAAAAGAAATGCATTACAATATAGAAAATGCAACACAAAAAGCTTCAAATGTGTTTTAATAGAGTGAATGTATTGCAAACTACAACAAATGCATTGCAGGCAGAATGAATACTTAGTTTGCTTGCAAGTTTGAGCAAATTTTCAAGTTGTCTCAAGTTGAAAGTGTGTTTCTAGATTTGTGTAATGATGTTTTCCTATTTGAATGTTTGAGAAAACACTTGGAAAGTACAATATTTTGTCTTTGATCAAGCATAATGAAAACAAGCACAATCCTAGGTTAAGCTAGGACAATATTCGCTAGATTCCATGTGTGTTTCCCCAACCACACTTATTCTTAGTGTGTGAATTTAGAAGCTTGGCCACACCGACTCCCCCTTATAGTGCACTCACTTCTCAGGCCAACCAAGCTTCCAACCCCCATGAAATTCCCATGGTAGATTGATCACCTCTACTAAGAACTGGGAGAATGTGGATTCCTTTACAATGATCGTTGTTGCACTAGAAAATAGAAGGATTTTGGCTACTACACAAAGGTTTTTAGTTCAGGACCCCCATTTGAGTGGCCACACATGGGGAAAATATTAAGCTCTATTAAAGGAGGAATTCCAGCCTGAAGAGGCTACGCTCAACAGGGTTTTAGGGAATTCTACTTTATCCGTGTGACACATCTGCACTCATAATCCTAAGTTTTCCATTAGGATTCACATTTAAATACCGATCAGGGGTAGCTTGGCCAAAGAGATTTGTTGCTGATTTGAGTCACCTTGGGGTGAGTAATTTTTCCTACCAAGGTAGGCCCAAGTTCTATGAGCATTTCTCTTACAGCTAGGATTGCACAAGTGCGCAAGGGGAGAGGATACTTCGATTATTAAGGTGACAAATTGTAGATAGTTGTAAATTTTAATTATCAAATGATAATTTGAGGAGGACACACAAGACACTTTGTTCTTTTTAAAAGTTTAACTTGAAATGTGAAAGAAAAATTTCATTTTAAACTCGTGTTGTGAGAATGCAAGTTCATTTTAACCATATGAGTTTCAATGCATGCTTGTGTTCGTTTTAACCCAATGACATGAAAATGCAAGTAAATTTTAACCAAATGAATGTAAATGCAATATTGTTGTTTGTTGTTTGTTGATTTTTTCCTTAAGGAAATTAGGAATGTGATAAGAGAATCCACAAAATAATGTTAGATTCCTCGCCTCAAGCTGAAAACCAGAATATTAGTAACCCAAAACCCTAAGCTACTTAAAAATCTAAAAATATAATTGAAAAGATAATTTAAAAATCTAAAAATCCAATTAAAAAGCTAATTTAAAAATATAAAAATCTAATTAAAAAGCTATTTTAAAAATCTAAAATTCTAATTAAAAAGCTAACCTAAAAATCTAAAAATCAAATTAAATTCTAATTAAAAATCTAAAATCTAAATTAACTAAAAATCTAAGATATAAAAAGTTAAATTTAAAATAACTTAGAAAAATTAAAAATCTTAAATCTAAATTTACATCTAACTCTAAATTAATTTAAATTAAATTAATCTAAATTAATAAAACTAAAGTTACTGAGAACTAAAGTTAATGGAAATAAAATTGAAAGGAGACTAATTGAAGCTAAAAATTAAATCACTTTTCTTTCAATTTTCCTATTTAGTTGCAGAGGGCATAGTACGACAATCAAGACAGGAAATGAAGCTTTTGAGAATGAGGTATTTTCATAGCTACAATGATTACTCCCATGTGAGACTATTGACAATTGATGATGTTGTAGAGATTTTCTCTGAGAGGAGTGTATGCAAAGGTTTGGAAGTCGAGGGGAGACACAAAGTTTCTAGCAATGCTTCTTGCAATCACAATAACAATCCACTTGCAAAACTTGACAAACATGGGTTAGATAAACACAAATCTTTAGAAGAAAAACATGTAAAAACATATGATTAGATCAAAAGACATCGGGTTCACCAATGTAACTAAGGAAATTTATGGCGATTAGCTTATAATCATGCATAAAACATAAAACCCTACCTAACTATGAAGAACGCTAGAGGAAAATGCATAAAACAAGAACAATTATACCAAATAGTCCTCAAAACCTCCATCAATCACCTCCATAGCCCATCTCCATTTGCTGAAAATGTGTGTTTTTCCTCAGATTTAATATGAGCAATCTAATGACTATGATAAGCCCTAAGCAAATGTTGAAGGATTTGAAATGACTACATGCAATACTATGCTATCATGCAAATAGTAAGCATCAAAACTATGCCAAGTGAAATGTAAATATGACTATGACAAAGTGACAAGAATGCAAGATTGCCTAGGATTCAAAGAGCATGAGATCAAGTATGCAAAAGATGAAGTGTTAAGAAGTGCCAAAATGAGAGAAAAAATTGCATTTTATAGCAAATGCAATTTTGAACTGACGGCCAAGATTAAAAGTTAATGAATGCCCTAAAATCAATGGTCAAGATTGCATGTGACAACCCATAATTAAGGTTAGGGAAAAAATTTGAAATGAGCGGCCAAGATGCAATTTGAGAAAATCAAATCGACGGTTGAAAATAAATGTGACAAAGAGATAAAGATTGGACAGAAAGAGAAAGAATTGCAAAATCAAATAATTTTAGAAATGACATATTTAAACAAGAGGGAATAATGGATTAATTAAATAAATTTAATTATTTATTTAATTAAAGAGGAGATTAGACATTAGTCACATATTTAAACAAAGCAAATGCAATTTTTTTATTTAAATAGTCAAGAAGAATAGAAGGTATGAATTAATTAAATAATTAATAATTATTTAATTAATAGTTGAATTTGAATAGGACATAACCAAATATTATGTTTTTAGAAGAAACATGGAGAAATTAAGAGTAGCAGGCCTAGGTCAATTTTAGGTGTCTACAGGATTGCTAAACCAAAGTCACACTACTCAAAGTAGCCCAAGCAGTTGCACATGAGTGACTTCAAAGTAGAGTATAATGATATGATTACCATTTTGGGTAGGATAATGGGATTAGAGGATGCCTTTATATTCAAGAACTGGATGTTCTATGTTATCTCCCAAATTGTGACTAGAACTCATTGTCATTGGGTAGGTGTCATAAGTGATAACCTAGATGTGCAATTGAGGAATGTACAAGATAAAAAAAATCAACATGACCTCCTACCTTGTATATTTGTTGGTTGGGAAGAATAAGTACAAACATTTGAGCTACAAAGGATTCATAGGAAAGGATAGGATATGTGATTTTTTCCGTCAACTCCAATTCAATATTTCTAATTATAGGAGGGTAAATGATGCCTTTCGCATGTATGTTACAAGATTGTTACAGGATGCACTACATGCTAGGATTTTAGCAAAGGTCATGGAATTGATAAGGAAATATGGCCAATGGTTCATTCAATTTCCAAATTTCTCCTATATCAGAGTGTAGGGATCACCGACAATGCCCATGAGATTACCAAGATATCCCACCAATAAGCTCATTTTGCTAGAACTAACTAGGTAGCTAGTGGCCTTCAATGCAATTGTAAAGGATATGCACAAGATAAGACTTGGAGTTGAATTCCCTTTAAGAATTGAAGTCTTGGAAGTGTGCCCATCTATTCAAAGTGTATTATTTTGAAAAGGAGATGGTGCAATTTAACTTATATTCACATACCAATAGAAATAACTTTGATCCTAATGAAATTACCCAAAAACAATCCAGTAGAGAGTATAGGCACAAGATTCATGTAGAAGATTATTGGGCTAGTTGTAGGGATGAGTTTGAGGTAATCAGAAGAAGGTGTTCCAGGTTGTCCTTGAGATTGATCAAATTGCACAAAATTGCTAATGTTCTAGATCAGGTGGATGATGATGGAGATCTCCTATAGCACCATGACTATGAGAAATATAAGGATAAGCCACTCCTTGTGGTCAATTGGTTTGGGAGGAGGTGGTTGACCTAAATGTGCTTAATTCCCCTGTATTGAAGTACTCCAAGTTGTGGGTAAAGCATAAAATCTTGGAGCTAGAAGCAGATGGAAAAAAAATTACATATGATTTGATGGGATATCTTGAGTCCCATTCAAAGGAAGAAGAATAAACAACCAAGGATGACACAACTAATCTCCCTTTAGAGGAGGATGTGGAGGAAACACAATTCCAAATCAAAAGAAGAACTAGAAGCCAAGCCAAGAGAAAGGAGAAGAGGAAACCAATTGCTAAAGCCAGAAAGTCTTCAAAGGGAATTGCTAAGGAAGGTACTCAAGAGCCCCAACCCTCCAAGAAGAGAAAGATAATTAGTGAGGGTCAAAAGTTGGCCAAATCAAAGAAGGCCAAAGTCACTAAAGAGGAGACTATCTAGAATGGGGTGGTTGATATTGAAAGTTTTGGAGAAAAGCCACAAGTTTATGTGAGAATAAATTCCCCAAGATAAAAGGCCTCTCCTATCCAAAATGTGGAAGATGTAATGAATAAACAAAGGGAACACACTAAAGAGGAACCTAATAATGATCTTAGAAGAAAAATGGAGAGTAGTTACAAAAAATAATTCTCCTCCTCCTTCTGCAGTCCAAAATGGATGAATTGATGAAGAAACTTCCAATAAAGAGGGTAAGGTATTTGATAAACCTAGACAGGAGAATGAAGAGGGGGCCAATCCCAATAATCTTGAAGAGGAGATAGAAAATGAAGTACCCACACCCAAGAGTGGGTAGTTAAGTGATTTTGAGAAGCAATTGGGAGAGAATGAAGCACAAACTAGGGAAGAAATGAAGCATATAGACACATCACATATAGAGGATAAAAATGAAGATAAGGTACAAAAAAACAAGGAGAGGACAACAAGGATGTAGAGGATGTTGAAGATAGTCCCTCCAATAGCTAGCTAGAGCAGGATGCTCCTCAGAAGAATGGAAATAACAATTAACTGCCCCAAAATGGATGGAGAAGAGGTTAAAACAAAAGGCCATCATTTTGGAAGATGAGAATCCATATTAGAACAAGTTTCTTGAATGTTGGGGATAGCCCAAGGAGAGGAAAAGGGCTATAATAGTTTCTAAGTTCTCCATAGATGAATTTAATAACAAGATTATCCATGTTGCTACTCCTAAATATAATACATAGAAAGATGAGGTAAGAATATAAGATTACAAAGTGTAAACTATCAATCTTGGTCCATCCACAAAAGAGCAAGAGAAAGAATATTTTCAAGAGTCAGCTCAGGCCATCCTCGAAAGATTAGATAAAGAAACTAAGGACAAGGAAGAGTTGCAAAGGAAACTAAAGGAAGTACACAAATATGTTCAACATTTGGTGAAACCCCTATAGGCACAGAGTAGTGAAGGATCTTTATTTCCAAAAGGGTTACTATCCAGAGATGTATCAAAAATTGAGAAGATGAAGTCTTTTATGAGGGACACTCGGGAGTGGTTGCAAAGTGTGAGTCAAAGAGGAGATGTCATGATTGAAAAAATATTGCAAATGCATGAAAAGGCATCATCCTTTTCTAAGGAAATGGCCCAATTTCTTACTAAGTGTCAAAATATAGATGACAATATCATCAAAGAGTTGGAAAAGGTATTTGAGATCCCTACAGATGAGTTGATCAAGGAGGGTGTTATCACAAAGGAAAGCACTAGTAAAGCCATAGACTGGATAGAGGCCTTCAATTTCATAAATGAGTTGAAGATGAAAGCACCAAAGAAGATATCAAAGGCTTAGAAAAAAGTTAAATTAATTTTTGATAGCTACATGGTAGAAAGAAACCTGGGAAGAAGAATTTAAATGTGGCATAGTTACAAAAGTGGTGGCATGAAATCTATTCTCCATGTGATAGTGGACCAATTGTTAAAGATCAACTTGAAGATGCTACTATCTACATCTCCATCTTGGATAGATATCAAGGTCTTCATTGTGATTGGGAGAAAACCTTAGCTAAATATGGAGGAGAGTTAAATTCAATTAAAGAGGATTAATTTAATATCAATCCCAACTCAGGCGGATCTGGATATTGTAATTTCAAATTTTTAGGAAATTTCTAGGAGGGAAGAAGATAAAGATAAAGAGGACGAATAGGCTTGGCTACCTTGTAGAATGTTTCATCTACAACAAGCTTACCTAGATTTAAGTTGGCCACACGTTGAATTTTTTTCTATGCAATGTATTTAATTATAAAGTTGAATTTTGGGCCGACCTTGGATTATTTTAGTGTAAATTTGAATTACGGTATTTTGAAAAAATGTCAAGGCCAACCTATCTATCCTACGTAATTGAAAAATCCTAATTTGGGTCGACCTAACTTGAAGAGTCTATAAATTGAGCTCTCCTCATTTGTTAGGCTAATAGTGAATAGTGGTTAGCTAATAGTACATTTGCTACTTGAGATACTTGAATTGTTGCAAATTTTGGTGAAGCTAATACAATTGAATGCATTGTTCTTTGGTGTTCTTCTCTGTGTTACTCATTTATGCATGGTTCTTGTGTTTCCTTTTATTCTAAAGTATTAAGTAAGTTAGTTTATAATTAATGTTAGAGCTAGTTGCAGTTCATTTATGTTCATGATAAAGTGTTTAAGGTGTTGAGGAATCTTCGGTCCATGCTTTTAGTGATTTGTTGATTGTAGATTGTTGTGTAAAGTTAGCCTGGGCCTACTTTATTTTGCATTAAAGTTCAATTGTGAATGTTTGAATGCATGTTTAAATATTTACAATCTAAAAATCATTAGATGCCTTTGGAGATTGCATTGTCTATGTGATACTGTGGATTTAATCTTGGTTAAACAGGGATTGGTTTTGGAAGATAGGTCCATCTTGAACACTCTATTTTTTTTTGCATACTTCATCTTAGGTTCTAAATTAGATATCTCTTTCAAAACCTATATCTTTTTATATTTATTTTAAATCATTGTTAGAGAAAGATTCACAAAGCATCACCATTATTGTTACATTTGATGAGTTTTAAGCTCCCAACACTTTGTTTGTAAGGTTCCTTATGATTACCAACATTTTAAAATTTATCATTGAGTTGTTTTGCATTGTCAAGACCTAACATTAGAGACCTTGGGGTTGTTTCTTGAGGCTTGCTGACAAAAACTTTCATTTCAAGAGAGATAGATTACTTGTATTATGTTTGAGTTGTTGCAGTGCTAAAAACACCATTAACAAATTAGTGCTAAAATGAGGGTCGATTCAACAAAGTTGGAGTATTTTATATCATCCATATCTCCACAGAGATTTAGAAGGATATTTTCAAGAGTCAAGAGTCCCTACCAAGTCAAGGAGGAACAAGAAAGGGAAAGCATCTTCATCTTCACCCATCTGGCCATCTTCTTCTTCATCATCTAACTTCAAGTCTATTCCCACTGAACCCACACCTACTGAGCCTAATCCTACACGCATTCAACAAACCCAGATTCTTGTTAATCAACCATTACCACCTCCACCACCACCAATGGTTTTTTTGGCTATCAAACCTTCACCCCTATCCTTGAACAACTATAATGTCATGCACAAAAATCCTAAGCATTTTTGTTCCAAATTCTACATTGATGATCCCAATAGGACTATTGAATAACATATCAGGATTTTCTAGACCTCCCTAAAGGATAGGAAGATTGTTCATGAGGATGTGTTTTGTAGACTATTCCCCTATTCATTAGGAGATTAGGAATTCTATTAGTATAATCATTTACCAACTAGTTCTATCACTAGTTGGGATCAACTAGAGACTGCCTTCTTTCAGAAATTTAGTATAGGTTTCATAAGGCCTATTCTTGACTACAACCACCATATGAAATAAATGTTGCATCAGCTAAAGAAGTCTATTATGAAGCTCTAGATAGTATCACCTCTACATTAATCAAATGGAAACATCAACCCCCAGCTTCACTGACTGATGCATATGCAAAGGAATTCAAGGCTAGCATAGATTTAAGGCAACATTTGTCAGGACCTTTTCCCTCATTAGGACCAGCTACACATCTAGGACAAGTCTAAGGTCTAAACCAAGCTTTGGCTAATCAAAATCCTTTGATGAACCTGATTCCTCATATGTCTTTGGTTCCTCACCTAGGTCCTCCACTAAATCAAGCCCAACCACTCCCTCCTCTTTTGAAAAATTTAGGGATAGCAACATTCCCACAATAACAATCAAATATCCCAACTTACTTGCATTATTTTGAGGTGTTGAACAAATCACACAATTCTATACCACCACAAGGAAACATTGATAAGGAGAGGTTGGATGAGTTGATAGAGCAAGTAAAGAAGTTATCTACTAAATTCACCTACTTGAGAAATAAAAATAGTCAAGTATAGGCCGCACAAAGAGGCATATAGTCCAATTATAGTAGAGAAAGTAGAGACTTTCAGCATGGTCAAGGACAAGGATTTGAAAGAAGACAAGGTTAGGGACAGGGCTATGGTAGAGGTCAATCATCAGGAAAAAAAATTGATAGAAGGCCACCACCAAGATAGAATAGGGTTTGGAATACCATACCTCATAATGGGGGAGTCGCTATACCACTAGACCAACCTAGTAATCAAGATAATACAAAAAGTACATTCCTCTTGGCAGAGGCTGTTTTAAAAGGATATTGTAGACTTCACAAGACAATCCAACATTCTGAGTTTGATTTTCTTGAGTTCTAGATAACAACAACCATTTTTCAAATGGAAGTTCAACAAGTTTCAAAAGGTGGAACAAGCAGACAAGAAATTGTACCTTCATATTTGTATGATTCACCAGTTTTAGTATTGAATCATGCTCCTTTTCCTAGGGGTGAAGAAAATGGACTTGAGGAGTCTACAGAAAAAATGTTTGAAATAAGAACAAGTATGCAATGGAGAATCGATAGCTAAATTATTTGAATATAATGATAATGTTGATAATGGTCCTTTATATGAAGAGAAGCAAAGAATAGATGAGGTCCAGATGTTTCATCAAAGAACTCGGCCATAAGATTTGAGGAATGGGCAGGCTGGTGGGCCCTTTACCACGTCTACACCTCCAAAAAATTTCAGCACTCCTCTTGATCCAAATGCAAGTAACAACCATTCCTATCCCCATGTGCCAAAGCAATACTTCTCTAAAGGGGGATATTTCAATGATTTTAAAGGTGATGCTACTAAGGACCAATAGGAAGGACAATTTAGGAGCAATTAATCTGATATGACTGTGACTCAAATGGGTGACTATGTAGTAGAGGAACTTGAGAAAGTAAAGGCGAGTCTTTCAACTTTTGAGTTGTTAAGAGTCCATGCTATTAGGAGTGTTGTTTTTGGTTCACTAAATGAGAATGAATCTATCAAGTCTTTACAATAATCTACTATCAAGAGAGCTAGTTTTGCTAAACTAGTAGTCTAGGAAGTATCTAGAAAGACAAAATCCCCAACAGTCTAAGGGTCAAAATTCCCAACTAGTTCACAACCAAAATACTCAGCCTACTAAGGACCAACTTCAGATGTAGAAAAAGGATAAGATTAAAGGAAAGGATAAGATTCAAGTGGCTCATGTAGATCATCTTATGAGCTTGTTCCATGCCAAGCAAGACACTCCTTTTTTGATTTCCATTCAAATATTTGGAAAGAATCTACACAATTGTTTACTGGATTATGGAGCATCAACAAATGTTATGCCATTTTCAGTTTGTAAAGCTCTGGGAATCACCCCAGCCCCTTCCTAGCATAAGGTGACTTAGTTAGATAAGACTAAAGTAAGTGAATTGAACATGATTCCAATGTAGGTTGCATCAAACCCACATGTGCAACAAGTCATCAATATCCAGGTGGTTGATATACCAGATGCCTATGGGATGATTCTTGGGAGATATTTCATGAGATTATTTAATGGATATACCTCTATAGACCACTCTCATATGTGTTTACCATGGAAGGGAGTTCCTAATCAAATTAGGATCAAAAGAGAGCCAAGATTGAGATATTTGATTACTGAATACCAGAACATGTCAAATGAGTTATTGGTTTTTGAGCCAGGTTTAGGAAGTTATATTCTAGCTACAGTAGCTAATGAATCAAAAGAAGAAGAAGTTGTAATGATGCATGATATGCCTAAGGATTTGACTCAGTGTTCTAGTAGTACTGAGGTATTTGTTGATTCAAATGAGGATACTAACCAAGGTGATGGTAATCTTGGTTTGCTTGATAATTTCTAGGAATTCATTCAGAAGTGCATTGAAGATCAAATAAATTTGGGAAGGAAAATGAATTTTGGGGAGTTGTTGCTACCCAATTAGTGTAGAGTTCATAATGCCTCTCATCCTAAACTTGAGTGTTGTCTTTTCTAGAATGTTGTAGAGCAGATTAAGAAATGTATCAATCTAGCTCCAACAGTTAGACTCGAGGTACAAGAAATTGAAAAAGATCAAAAAGGAAAGAAACCAATTGTTCAGTAGGATCCTTCCTCAAGTAAGAGTGCAAGAGACTTCAAAGGTATGCCTTCTTCTAAATTTTGGACTTTACGCTTCAATGGTTCTAAGTCTAAGCAAGAGCTGGTGCTAGATTTGAATTAATAAGCCCAACATGAAAGACCTTCTTTGTTGCACATATACTACAATTTCAATGTACTAATATTTTTGCTGACTATGAGGCATTGATACATGGGTTACTCATGGACCTAAGGAAGAAGGTCAAATTATTTTGAGTATTTAGAGATTTTGAATTAGTAGTCAAGCAGGTTCAAAAGTAGTATTCTTTCCATGACAGAAGAATGACCTATTACAGGCATAGAGTATGGGATTTAATTGAAGGGTTCAATGCATTTAACATACAATTGATCCATAAAAGTAAGAATCATGATGCATATTCTTTGGCACAAGAATCCAACACTTTGGATCCATTATCCTTGTTTGGATTGAAGAAATTTATGGCTGAACTAACCCCTGTACCTTTTGTACCAAACAATGTAACAAATTTTTAAGTCTTCAAGGATGATAAGCATATTTTGGACTTTATCACTAGTTATAATGTGTTTACATCCTAGATAATAGATGAAGTTGAGCCTCAGGAGGTGAAACTAGATATGGAAGGAGTTATCCACCTAAAAAAAAAAACCAATTCCTAGAGGGATGGTGCAGCTCGAGAGGATCTTTGACCTTGACAGAATAAGGGATCGGGATGAATAAACGAAGGACTCAATTGCTAGTCAATGTGAAGCATATAATATGGGAACTCCAAATGATATCAAGAATGTCTTTATAGATATAGTGTGTACTCCAAAAGAAAGGAAAGGTTTAATAGGTGCTTTACATGCATATCAAGATGTCATAGATTAGAGCTATGAGGATTTAAAAACTTATGATACATCAATAATCACACACACTATTCCTTTGAAGCCTAGTGCAAAGCCATTTCGGTAAAGACAAGGGCCAATTAATGCAATATTGGAGCCCATTATATAGAAAGAGGTGCAAAAATTGTTATCTTTCCACATCATTTTCCCAATTAGACATTCTACATGGATAGACAATTTAGTCCCAGTCCACAAAAAGAACAGAGATATAAGATTATGTGTGGACTTTAGGAACCTTAATCTGGATTTGGAAAAGGATAACTATCTGATTCCTTCATTGGATGAGGTTTTACAGATCATGAATGGATCCCAAATGATGTTCTTTCTAGATGGTTACTCATGCCATAAGTAGGTCATGGAACAATATGAAGACAGGCATAAGACTTCCTTTACAAGTAAATGGGGAACCTTTGCATATAGATGAGTGCCCTTTGGATTAATCAATGCAGGGGCCACTTTCCAAAGGGCCATGGATATTGTCTTCAAAGATATTATTGGTAAATGCATTATTATTTATATGAATGATTTAATTGTTTTCTCCAAGAATAGGGAGACCATATTTCAGACCTATGCAAGGTATTCCAAAGGTGCAGAGAGTTTGGAATCTCCCTTAATCCAAAAAAATGCATATTTGGGGTAACTGAAGGTAAGCTATTGGGACATGTAATCTCTGAACATGGCATTTCAATTGATCCTGAAAGAATCCAGGCTATCTTGAAGATACAACTCCCTGTTAGCAAAAAAGAGATGAAGTCTTTCTTCAGGAAGATTAATTTTGTCTAAAAATTCATCATGGGTTTCATAGAAATAGTAAAACCATTAAATTCAATGCTCAAACAAGATGCAGAAGTGGAGTGGATTACTGAAACCAAACAAGCATGTGACAAAATTAAGAGGGCCATAGCTGATGCACCAGTATTAGTAAGTCTTAATTATCTGAAGACATTTTATATATATTCTTTTGAATTAGATCATTCTTGTTCTAGCACGTTAACACAAAAGTCAGATGAGGGAAAAATCCATCCAATAGCCTTCATGAGTGTTCCTCTTAGGGATGTTGAACTGAAATAACCCAATGTGGAAAAACAAGCTTGTGCACTGGTTAGGGGAGTTAAAAAATATAGGCATCATATTTTGAGGAGCAAAGTTTTCATATTAGTCCCTTACAAGAGTATGACATTGAGATTCAACCAATGAAATTGATAATAGGAAAAGCTTTAATGAGGAAAATGGTTGAAACTGGCCTAGACGTTATAACATAGTAGTACCATCTCCAAGATGCCTCACCTGATGAATGGTATGATGACCTAGTTTACTATTTTCTTAATAAAAAATGCCTTGATCACCTGAATCCAATGCAGCGGAGAGTATTAAGTTTGAAGAGCACTAGTTACATGCTGAAAGGGGGAGTCCTCTATAAGAAAAATCATGAAGGGATATACCTCCAATGTTTGGGAAGAGAGGAGACCAAGGTTATAACTGAACTTCATGAAAAGTATGGAATGGTCACTGATTAGGTGTGGCCAATGCAACCTCGATTATGCGTGCTGGACATTATTGGCCTACCATATTAAAGGATACATACAATCATGTAAGGGATTGTCATGTTTTTCAAACCTCTACCACCAAGGAGAGGAATGATGATTTTCATTATAGCCGATGATAGAGGTAAGACCTTTTGCTCAGTGGGGGTTGGATTTTATTGGTCCTATCAACCCACCATCTTCAGCTAGACATAGGTATGTCTTAACTACTATTGATTACTTCATTAGGTGGACTAAAGCAATTCCCTACAAAAAATGCATGACAAAGGTAGTGATCAATTTTCTTGAAGCTTGGATTATCAATCGTTACAATGGACCAACATTTGCATAATTGAAATTATGTGAGTGGGAATTTGATCATGGCATCATAATTAAGTTTGCATCCAACTATTATCCTCAGGGGAATGGTTTGGCAGAGTCCACTAATAAGAATTTGCTTACTGTCATTAGGAAGTTGATTGATAAAAACTCAAGAGAATGGCATACACAATTAAGATTACTTTGTGGGTAGATTGTACCTAGAAGAAGGCTTCACTAGGGACCTCTCCTTACCACCTAGTTTACAGACTTGAACATGTCTTTCCTATCCAATTGAGAATCCCTACCCTTCAGTTTATTAGTGAATATTATGAGGAAGGGGAGCATTTAGAGGCTCGCATAGCTCAACTATTACAACTAGAAGAGAATAGGGACGATGTGTTAGAGAATTTTTCCAAGCACCAAGGTGTCATCAAAAGATGGTTTGATCATAAGGCTAAAGTTAAAGCTTTCAAGATTTCTGACCTAGTTCTGT
This sequence comes from Sequoia sempervirens, assembly GCA_007258455.2. Lineage (NCBI taxonomy): Eukaryota > Viridiplantae > Streptophyta > Pinopsida > Cupressales > Cupressaceae > Sequoia > Sequoia sempervirens. The sequence continues at coordinate 104,425,603 of VDFB02058242.1, forward strand.
ACTAGGATAAAGTGCATGAGAAGAAGGGGGAGCATGGTAAATTTGACAAGTTATGGCTTGGCCCCTACCAAATTTCTAAAATCCTGGGAGATAATGCTTTCCACCTCAAGACTCTCATTGGATAGGATGTCCCATTGCTAGTCAATGGGTAGTATTTGAAGCATTATTTCCTTTCCTAAGTTGTTCTTAGCTCATCCTTGTAAATAGTTAGTTTAGGTGTTTGTTTTCTTTCAGTTTGATTTGCTTTTATTTTGGTTAGTGTAGATTTCTTTGCTTTCTTTCCTTTGGCTTTGAGGTTTCCCTGTTCTTTTGGTTTGGAAAGTATCTTATTTGCAGAACTGTTCAATTATTTGGGACTGCTTTAAGTATTTCCTTTACAAACTCTAATCATTTTTCTGGATGGGATGGTGGAAATCCTCTATCTAGTGTCATGTGTACTAAATGTATAAAGTGGATAATTCATTAGATTGAGCTAGTTCTAGAATGTGCTCAAATATTACATTTTACACACATCTTAAAAATACTGAGGTTGCTAGGTTCCTTGTGAGGTCTTGTTAAGTAAAAATTGCTATATTTCTACTTCAGTACCACTGTGATTCTTAGCCCTGAGTGTGAGCTTCATTGCTTGTAGGTTGAAAATGAAAAAGAAGTAAAAAGAAGAAATATCAAAAAAAGAAAGAAAAGAAAAGAATATAATCATATGTGAATTCAACTTATCAAGAGGATCTAAATATCTCTATCAAGGCCATGGACGCCTAGCTGATAGTAGTGCTATATTCGAGAGAATCACAATGATAACCTCGTCGAGGCTATGGATTCTTGACTAGCAGGGAGGCTCTATCCAGGTTGCTTGTGGAGTTAGAATCTTTACGTAGCTTAACACGACTAAACCTGGTTTCTGTAGCAGCCTAGGGAGGGAAATTAATACATCTGCACACACTTGGATTTCTAGAATAGGAAGGGCTAGCTTATTCATTGGTTTTGAGACTTTAATTTATTAGTTGACCTGGTGTGAGGATCGAAACTAGAGATTTTGGGTTCATGATTCTAGTTTATCATCGAAATGCTTTGGATCATTTCCCCAGTGGAGTTGCCATTTATTGTGCACTTTTTGCACATACGCCCCACTGGAGACAGGGACCCTCTCTTTCTTTCTTTTGTTTTAGGTTTGACCTTTTCCCCTTAAGGGATAGGTTCCTCTAGGTTTTGGTTTTGCTTCACCTAGATGAATTAATGATCTATCTACACTTTAGGTTCCTTTTTTTACAACATTCTAATCTCAAATGATGCCTTGAACTTTAGCTTTTCATGCAAATTTGATTGAGGCCTTGAATCATGTAAGTTAGGAGAAGTCTTAGAGAATCTGTCTCCTGTCTTTTATGAAGTGATAGTTTTTTGAAGAATCCACCTCTACACAGATTCCCTAAAGGTCTATCCTTTCAAAGAATCAAAATCCTAGCAGATTTTCAAAATCCTTCTCATCCTATTTCTAAGATCTGAGGGGTCTTTTCATTGTATTTATGGTTTGGAAGTCATCATACTTAGGATGTATTTAATGTCATTTTTGGGAGTTTTAAGTTGTTATTTCACCTTTTATTTCCCATTATGCATTGTGCTTTGATTGAGAAACCTAAATTATCTTTCAGCATTTGGCGTTGGTGATTTGAGTGATGAAATTTTAGGGCTTTAATCGAGTTTCAGGTGCATTCAACTCATCGATCTTGGTTTATCCATTTAAAAGGTAGGGTTTTACAATCGTTTCTAATTCTATTTTTTTTTTAGGATATATTCAACTGTTTAATGGATTATTTCCTTATCAATCATGTTGCCTTTTAATCTTGGAACTGTGGTTTCTTTGAGTTTCTTTTTCATTGGGTTATTCTCAGTGGTTGTTGATGAATGCCAATTTTTTGAGGTCCTTTTCAAGTCTATTGTAACTTTCACCTTTTGCAAGCTTTAGTAACTAGCTAGGGCATCAGGGTTTAGGGTTTTTGAGTTTGTTGTTACTAGGGAATGCCATTTTTTTTTAAAACTAGGGTTTGAATTTAGATTCTTTGAAAATGATTGTGTTAAGATTTTGATTAGTTTGCAGTGGTTAAAATGAATGACTATTGGAAAACCCTAGTTGTATCCACCTTTTCCCTATTTTTGGTTTTGCAAGATTTAACAATGATGCAAGCACATTATGGTGAGGTTAGAGGTTGAAATCTTTCGGTATTGTAAACTGGTGTTTAAATTTTGGTCTGAGAAGGCATATAAACCATGAGTTTGAATTTCCAAGTATGAGTCAAGACTTATTTTTTGGGAAAAATTGAAAAAACGAAGACAAGTTAGGAACTTTAGAAAATCTGCCTTCACATGGGTTCTCCAAAGGTCAATAATTTTGGAGAATCCATACACTCACAGATTCTCTGAATCCCTCAAGCCTTCAAATTCCTGAAGTTGTGCTAACTCAAGGCAATGTATGGGTATGGCTTCAAAATTGACTTAGAAATGATTTTGTGGCGATAACATAGTATCATAAGACAAAATTTTTGCTAAGTCCCATTCTTTGGAAAATCCACCAAACCCCAGATTTTTTGAGTGTCCAAACATTCAAAAAATTTGCTTACTAGTGGATTCTCCAAAATCCTTGAGGACCCAAGAATCCTGAACCCTTCTTTGATGTGAGTGAATGATTGAGTATGATCTTATCATGTTATTGAGGGTGCTTGCATAATGTGTGCGAGTGAATGATGACTTGAGCTAGAGTTGGAATGATCTTTTTGGAAAATCCGTTCTCTTGAGGATTCCCTGAGTGTCCAGACTTTCAGAGAATTTTCTTAGGGGAAGATTCCCCAAAATTTGTCCATGCCTAAAATCCCCAATGAGGTGAAAATTCTAAAGTTTTGTGATGTTTTATTCTAAGGTTTTTGCAATGGGATTTTAGGGTTTCCATGATGTTTTGAAGGCTAATAATGTAATGTTAATGGATTCTCATTATAATCTTGATTGGATTTAATGCTTGATATCATCATAATTTTTGTTTCTTTATAATAGATGTAGGTTGAGTCTAGTCTAGCAAAGGAATCCAAGGTAAGGACATTTGAAGCTAGTCCTGGGGAACCCCCAAGTAGAGTTGAAATGATGAAGTATGACTTCAAGGGAATCTAGCCTAAATCCAGGATTCTTTCAACATGGAGTAAGATAAGTGATACCAACATGGGACATGTAGATTATGATGATTTTAAACAGATGATGTTTGGGGATGCACCCTCCCAACTTACCCAGATCATCACCTATATAGGACTAGCTCAAGCTATAGGATTTCCACCCACATTGCAATATCTAGAGTTAGTGTTCGAGTGTACTAAGCACTATGATTCAGACAAGAGAGTGATTGTTGGGCCACAAGGGAGGATCATGACCAATTTGACTGAAGAATCTATTGTAGAGAATTTTAGCATTGGCTCACACCACAAGCTGGTAAGAATTAACATAAAGCAAGTAGAGGAATTTGATGCAAAGGATCCTAATAAGGCCTTGGCCATGATGAACAATAATTAGATTGCTAAACCAAAGTCACACTTCTCAAAGTTTCCCAAGTAGTTACACAAGAGTGACTTCAAAGTAGAGTATAATGATATGATTACCCTTTTGGGAAGGATAATGGGATTAGAGGATGCCTTTATATTCAAGAACTGGATGTTCTATGTTATCTCACAAATTGTGAAGGGAACTCATTATCATTGGGCAGGTGTCATAAGTGATAACCTGGATTTGCAATTAAGGAATGTACAAGATAAAAATCAATTCACCATGACCTCATACCTTGTATATTTTTTGGCTAGGAAGAATAATTACAAAGGATTGAGCTACAAAGGAGTCATAGGCAAGGATAGGATATGTGATGTTTTACCTTAGCTCCAATTCAATACTTCTAATTACAAGAGGGTAAATGATGCCTTTTTCTTGTATGTTACAAGATTATTATAGGATGCATTACATGTTAGGATTTCAACAAAGGCCATGGAATTGATAAGGAAATATGGCCAATGGTTCATTAAATTTCCAAAGTTCTCCTATATCAGAGTGCAGGGATCACCGGTAGTGCCCATGAGATTATCGAGATATCCCACCAACAAGCTCATTCTGCTAGAACTAACTAGGAAACTGGTGGCCTTCAATGCAATTGTAAAGGATATTGACAAAACAAGACTTGGAGTTGAATTCCCTTTAAGAGTTGAAGTCTTGGAAGCCTATCCATCTATTCAAAGTGCCTATTATTCTAAAAAAGAGATGGTGCAATTTAACTTATATTCACATACCAATAGAAATAACTTTGATCCTAATGGAGTTTCCCAAAAACAAGCTAGTAGAGAGTATAGGCACAAGATTCATATAGAAGATTATTGGGATAATTGTAGGGATGAGTTTGAGGTAATCAGGAGAAGGTTTTCCAAGCCATCCTTGAGATTGATCAGATTGCACAAAATTGATAATGTTCTAGATTAGGTGGATGATGATGGAGATCTCCTACAACACCATGACTATGAGCAATATAAGGATAAACCACTCCTTGTGGTCAATTGGTATGAGGAGTAGGTGATTGAAATGAATGTGAAGATCCTCAATAAAAATAATTTTCTCTCAAATCTTTGCATTGGCTTGAGTCTTGAATTGTAATACTCTTTGAGGGGAACTAGTTTTTGAACTTCTAGGTCTAATGTTGCATACATAAGTACGATATATTCTGCACTATGTGAGTTTTTTTCTTCCACTTCTTCTACGACATTTTTTCTTGGAAGGAAAGGAGGCATGGTTGGTCTTTGAGAGGAACTTTGAGTTGAATGTTCTTTTTCAGAATGATTTGATTGTACCTCCTTCCTTGGATTAGCTCTTTCTTGCATGTGGTGGCTATTTATGCTTTGAAGAGTTTGAAGAATGAGCTGGTTGATCTTTTTGAATATTTCATTGGTTTGCTCCATGAAGTTTCTCAACTCTTGGGCTAGTTGGTCTGCCATGTTTCCCTTTCGATGATAGGTCTGCATTTTCTTGTCCTCCAATAGGTTGGCAAGATCGATGCTCTGATACCACTATGAAGATCCTCAATAAAAGACTTTGCTCTCAACTCATATTTTAGAAGATATCACTTCAATGGAGAAAACCGGAGAAAATAATCTACTTCAAGATATATAAATCTTTATATTCTACTTATACTTTGATAAATATAATTTTGTAGGTGATCAATATAAATTCAAATATAGATGACAGTATGAATGACGTTCAATATACTGTATGCTGCCAACAATGGATTGATCAATAGATTTTGAACAATACTAATTGGGTATGATATAATGTTGATCATGTATGAGATGAACCCTATTATATGAAGTGTAATTATGTTATATACAATGATCAATATGAGTCGGGCCTGATATGAAGGTCGATTATCACTAGATCTTCTTCACACATTTCCTCATCTTGGATTGATGGGATGATAGTCACTATCTGCTAATTTCTCCAGCAATACTTTATACCGTATTCTCCTATATTTGATTGATGCTTTTCTTGACTCAGGTTTATGGGAAGCCGAATATGCTCTCACTCCCTTTATATGTTCCTCACTTCAAACTTGGTGGAGTAAAATGGTTGATTCTTATACAACGATTCCTTCTAGCTATTTTTGTATATCTTCCAAACTTTTGTCACACTTCTATTTGTATCCATTCTCCAGACATGGTTGGAGGCTTTTCTATTCTTTATATTCATATACGTTTCTTTCTAAAGTGCTATTTATTTTCACATGAATCGACTTCTCTTAATCAGTTGCATTTAGTCAATGGTTAATACTTAAACAAATGATTTATGTATGTATTGATTTTATTATAGTATTTGATCAAATTAATATTATGATATAGATATAAATATTGATTTTAATATATTGGTTTTAATATATTATATACATATATATATATATATGTATATATGTATATATATGTATGTATATATATAAATACATCTTGGTAAATCATTATTGTCATAATTTGTAGAAGGTATTAAATCTAAATTAGCTTATACTTATCTGTTTCTTTTTTATGGGGACATCACAAGTCTCCCCCACTTGAAATTGCTTGTCCTCAAGCAATCTTCATAAGTTTCTTCTTCCTTGATCTCTTGATGTTTTTGGTTGGTATAGTGGTCTTCATCTTGGAAAAATATTGTAACATCTTGTTACAACTAATCTCCTTCCAAGCCTTCTAGATACCTTGCTATTGAAAATATCTAGCCTACCTGGGAAAGGACACATTTCTTCGAGGCCCTTCGAATACCTCTAAAGGATATCCAATCCTAGGAAAGGGGTTATGTCACCTTGTCCTAGGCCCTCAGGACTCCTTCCTCATGGGTATTCAATCCTGGATGTAACATTTCTCTCTCCATCTTGTAAATATTGTAACATCTTGTTACTACTAATCTCCTTCCAGGCCTTCTAGATACCTCATTGTGGAGTATATCCAGGCTTCCTAGGAAAGGACACATTTCTTCCAGGCCCTCAGAATACCTCAAAAGGATATCCAATCCTAGGAAAAAGGAGGTATGTCACCTCGTCCTAGGTCATCGGGACACCTTTCTGATAGGTATTCAATCCTGGATGTGACACTTCTTCCTAGGCCCTTGGAATACCATTTTGAAGGATATCTAATCCTAGGAGAAGGGGTTGTGTTACCTCTTCCTAGGCCCTCAGGATACCTTTAAGGGTCATCCAATCCTAGGCCCTCAGGATTCCCTTCTTAAGGTTATTCAAATCCTAGGGAAAGGGGTTGTGTCACCTCTCCCTAGGCCTTCTGGATACTCATTATGCAGTATATCCAACCTTCCTGGAAGAGGAAACATTTCTTCCCAGGCCCTCAGAATACCTTTTAAAGGATGTCCAATCCTAGGGATAGGGGTTATGTCACCTTTCCCTAGGCCCTCGGGAAACCTTTTTCAGGTGTATTCAATCCTAGGTGTGTCACTTCTTCCCAAGTTCTCTTCCTTAAGGGTATCCAATCCTAGGAAAAGGGGTTGTGTTACCTCTTCCTAGGCCTTCGGGATACCTCTTTAAGGGTACTCAATCCTAGGAAAATGGGTTGTGTCACCTCTTTCTAGGCCCTCTGGATATCTTATTCCTAAGTATATCCATCCTTAAGCCTTTATATGCATATTATCCTCAAGTCTTGTGCTCATACAAAAATAATATCTTATTAACTCATTTGAAAGTTTTAGATTCAAGAATTCATCTTTTGTTTTAATCAAGAGCCTATTGGATATTGTTCATATGTGGTTTTCATTGATGCCAACACTATTGTAATTGATGTCAACACTATTGGCATTAATGTCTTTAAGGCTGTATATGTCGAGGATATTGAGAAAATTGTAATAAAATAAGTTGCACGTTGTTGGTGATGCAGTGAAGTTCAGTATGGTGGCTAGCTCAATATATTAATGATAAGAGGTTGTGGATTAAAGGGTTTTTTGAAAAGTATATCTAGTTTATCCACATGAAGTTTCAGAGGTTCGCATGAAGATTTATGAATATTTGTGTTCTAACAGTTGTTCTGTTGCTTTAGTTGGTGTTCCTGAAAGAAGATGATGTGATTCTAGTAATTTAAGTTGTTGTGGATGCTTCTATGGTGATTCATGATGCTTGTGGGTGTTTCTAGATCATGCTCTATCTTTGTTGTTGTTTCACATTGATTGGTGTGCTCGTGATTGGTGATTTTCTTCTGTGAGTTCATGTTTTTCATGATCATGGTCGACAGGTTGATTGTAGCATGTTGTGGATCTTTGAGGCATAATTTTTTAAGGTGTTTCATATTTGAGGATGTTGTTTTGGGTCCTCACTATGTTTTTTCCAACATTGTTTGGTTTGCATTGATAATTGTTTATTGATTTGGGCTAACAGTTTGTACACATTTCATATTTTGTTAGGCCGACATGTAGTTGATGTTATCCTTAGTTGCAAATATATATGATCAATTGTTTATACCATTTGATGGCATGGTGTGCAATGTATGCTTTGTGTTGTGTGTGAATAATGTTCTAATCTTTCAAAGTTAGAAGTAAAGTGTGAAGAATATTTTATGTGCTTAACCAAAACTGTAATTAGGCATTAGAAGATGTTATTTTCTTAGTTCAAAATCTTTTGAATGTAATCCGAATGTGATTGTAAGACAATGAGTCTTCTTTTGGGTAATAATCCTTTTGTATTTGAGCAGTGAGCTCTAGGAAGTGTGTCAAAATGCATGTGCATTCCCCATTTATAATACTTTTAACAAAGTATAATCTTGAGGATTAACCTCCACCGTGGTTTTTCCCCTAACAGGGTTTCCACATAAAAAAATCTTGGTGTTATGTGTGTTTTTGATGTGGTGATGGTTTATGATTTCATGTTTATTTATCAGATCTAAGAATATTTTTAATATATATATAATTTCTATGACAACAGATTCAACCCCCCCTCTCAGTTGTTTTCCCTTGTGTTGCCAACAATTGGTATAAGAGTAGGTTCCTCTAGAGAAGCTTGATCTCTTGAGGTGATCTGAGATGGTGACATAAAAGAAGGATTGTCTGAGATTTGATGGAACAAATTATTCCCTGTGGAAGACTCAAATGGAGTGTCATTTGAGATGCATTGGTGAACCTTATTGGACAATTACAAAGAATAGGTATATCATTCCATAGAATGGCCCTTCTACTATAGGTGGGATTAAGGAAGCCAAGTACAATAACAGGGCTAAGGAAGCATTGTTGAGTGCTCCAGGAATGAGATTTATTTAATTAATTGGGAAGGTGATTAAGTGGAATAAATGGGATAAGTGGGATAATGTAATGACCTAGGGTAAAATATTACAAGATGTCTTACAAGGTCATGCATTTCTAGGCAATGTTATAACATGGACAATTTTGGGTGTCTACATTTTTCCCCTCTTTGAGATGATGTGATTTATATCAAGTAACATCATTTCAAAGAAGCTAAGGTATGGATAGAGGAATAAAAGACGATGCTCCAAAAACTTGAGGAAGTGAGGAGTAAGATGAATGAAGAAAAGGGATGATAGGAGAATATGATAATGTAAAAGATATGGAGAAATGGGATGATGATATAGGATATGACAATGACGATGATGAAAGATATGATGATGATGATGCCCTCTCAAGAGGACAGGCAGGTTGGAAAAACATGGGTATGCTCTCAAAATGAATGAATGAAACAATAAAGGAGGGATAAGATGAATGATACAAGATGGGAAGTGAATGAAACAGAAGAATGACATGTTATGCTGCAATAAAGTGAGCAATTATATGTTTGATATAGAACTAGACGTTGTCCACCAAGGTATAAGGATCATGGTGACGATGTGTCTCTTTCCCCAATGTAATACAACCTTATCTAGATACAAGATATTAATATTAGCTGGGAGTGATTTGGATTTGATGAAAATGCAAATTGAAATGATAACACACACATGCAAGCAAGCAAGCATGCACAAATGATACAAAAACAAACAAGATATTGCCCCTGTCAAGCTATAAACTGTTGGTTAATTGATTGATTGACGATTATGATAGTTTTTTCATTGTGGGGAACAATATATCCCTCGATCAACACAAGGATGTTTGATTTATTGATTAATTGATTAGGTTCACTAATGAAGAATAATACTTGGGATCTAGTTCTTCCTAAGGGAAGAAATTTGGTTTGGCGCAAGTGGGTGTATCGTACCAAATATGTTGAAAATGGTTCTATTGATAAGTATAAGTCTTTTCTTATTGCAAAGGGGTTTCCTTAGGTTGAGGGAATTGACTGTTCTAAGACATTTTCTCCTATTAGCAAGATGTACTCTTGTCACCTTGTACTTTCACTTGTAGCTTCATAGGGATGTACAGTATTTCAAATGGATGTGAAGAGTGCTTTCCTACATGGTGACCTTCAAGAGGATTTTTATATGAAGAATCCTCAGGGGTTTGTGCAAGAATCTTGCCTATTTTGCAGACTTCTATATTCATTATCTAATCTTAAACAATCCCCACGGGCTTGGTATGAGAAGATGGACTCTTTTTTGCTTTCTTCTAGCTTCACACAATGTCATTTTAATTCCACATTGTACATTTAGATACAGGAGGGTGATCTTTTGATTCTAGTGATATATGTCGATGATTTGATTCTGATAGGCAGCTCATCCTCCATGATTTAGAGTGTTCAACAATCTTTGATGGAGTAGTTTGAGATGATAGATCTTGACCTTCTACACTACTTTCTTGGTCTATAATTTATTCAATATTCAGAGGGGATTTCCATATTTCAATAGAAGTATGCTCTTGATATGCTTCAAATATTTGGCATTCTTGATTGCAAGCCTGACCCCACACCATTTCAGTCAGGGGTTGTAATTTCTTCCACTTGTTCTAGTCCTTCGGTAGATGCTACATTATACAGGTTGGCAGTTTATTGTACCTAACCCATTCTTGTCCTGATCTTTCCTTTGCGGTTTTTCCTGTCTCTTTATTCTCACATGACCAACATGACATCCATTGGAAAGCTACCAAGCATATTTTGAGGTATATTCAAGGCACATCTCATTATGGAATTCACTATACATTAGGAGCTTCTCATATTGTCAGCTTCACTAACTCAGATTGGGTTAGTGATGTAAATAGGAATAAGTCCACTTCTAAATTTATGTTTTCCTTGGTTTTGGTCCCATTGCATGGTTTTTCATGAAGAAATCTACTATTACTTTATCATAAATAGAGGGTGGGTTTCAAGCAATATTTTTACCCAGCCAAGAGGTTTTATAGATTCGTTAATTGATGACTGAGTTTGGTTTTCCTCTTGATACTACCACTATTTTTTTGTGCAAAAATCAAAGTTCTATTCACATTTCATGCAACCCAATGGAGCATCAAAGGATAAAAAAAATTGAAATCCCACATGCACTTCATTAGGAAAATGATTCAGGATGAATTTCTCATCTTGGAGTACATTCCTATAGAGAAGGTTACTAACATATTCATGAAACCTTTAGCATCACCTCACTATCTTCAGTTGTGATCAATGCTTGGGGTGAAGGAAATTGTCCTTGGGGGGTCTTTATCAGGCCTTGCTTATTTCATGTTTTTCATGCATGCTTTCATCTCTTTTTGGAGTGTAGTTTTTCCCATGAGGTTTTCTTTATTTCTCTACTTTATAGAGATCTTTATTTGTAAATGGGTACCTCATCAAGCCTAGTTTTTAGGACCCATCCTTGCTTTTCATGCATTCTTCCTTATTTTTTTAGCTTCTTCCTAAGTTCATCTTAAGGGGGGTGTTAGAGTAATAGGTTAAATCACCTAATTAATTAATTCATATTGATTAATTCATTAGATCCCTTTTAATCACTTAAGCTAAACTTAGGATTTCTTTTTTTCATTATTAAATTAGCTTATGTTATCTCATTACATAGATTGTGACACTTGTCACATGTTGATTTAATCTTCTCCTAGGGTTTCACTTCTAGGGATTTTACCTCCTTTCATAAGGATTGATGTATCATTGTAATTATTCATTCAATATTTTTGCATTATTGATTCTTAGGTTGTTGAAAACTTTTTTTTCCTTTGATCTCCTCTTTTGTGATAGGATATTCTCTTGCAGGTGCTTTCAAGGTTTTGTGGAGTTAGTTTTGCAACTTCAAAAAGGGAGACACGTATTCCCATGGGCATATGGGTCCTATCCCTATCCTATAGGACATTAAGTGTTAGGATTATAACATTAACTATTTAGATTTATTCAATGATTTCAATCCTTTGGAAAATGGTAAAAAGGCTTTGGAATGTATAATTTAGGAAACTAGGGACCTAATTAGGTCCAATGATTTAGAGGGGCCAAAACATAGTGTTAAATTGTTAAGGGTGATAATTTTCTACACTACAACACCTAAATCTTTTAGCTAATCATATTCAAGATAAATAGTTTCAAAAAAAAATTAAGTTATAAACCTTGCATCTCTACCTTAGAAAAGATAAATATTTCTTGAGTAGGAAAAAATAATGACTTATAGTTTTTTTTAAAAGACATTCATTAATAACTAATTGAGCATCACTAATTCCAATCTAATATAGCTGCTAAAAAGTGACATTTATTCCATATTTCCTAACCGTTTTTTACCAAAAAAGATAATATCACATAATTGTTTGTTCTATTTTTCAATATCAAGTGCATAGATAGTTTTTCATAATTGTTTGTTCTATTTTTCATTTTTCATTGATTTTTCAAGTGAGATTAATCATAATTTAGATGCATGTTTATTTCCATAATTCAAGAATTTTTTTGTATATAGCCAAATTAATATTTTTTTGTTGAAAGGATATCAATACCTAGGGTGTAGAATTTTTAAATTTTTTTCTCTATATTTTTTATTTATTTTTGGTGTGTTTGGAAAAAATACTTTGATGTTCAATAAAAAATACATTCACTAGAAATAATAAATAAATAAAACAATCAAATTAAATATATTCAAAATTATACTTTTTTGGAAAACTTATATTAAGGGCTACATTGTTACAAAATAGAAACTTTAAATTATTTCATTTGATTGAACCTTAAAAGGTGAAGCTAAATTAGTTTTTTTTACAATAGTTTGATAGGTGTGGAGGAGACTACATTTAGGGTTTGATTTAATACTAGGGGGTTAGTTCTAATCCCCTTTAATTAAACTCCTTTAGATGTAACACTTATTTTTCCTAATAAATACATGATTTTAGTAAAAAAAAAAATATATCCCAAAAATAGGATAGACTATTGCGGTAGCACTCCTCTACTAGTATCTAGAATAAAAAGGACCTATTCTAAAAATATTTTACCAACACTAGGATCTAATGTAGATAATAAAATTTTGAACAAACATGAAGAGTAACTCTAGATAAATGGCACATTAGGTACCAACCCTAATGAAAACAACATATTTAAAGGATTAGACTTCATCTATGCTCTAATGAGTTTGGTTCTACGTAAGGGTTATTCAATAGGGGAAAACATTAATGAAGTATTATAACCTCTCAATGAAAACTCCTTTCACTTAACCCCTAATTGAACTAAAAACCTTATTCTACTACAAGAAAATATGTGAGATGCCACTTTAAAGTAAAGATTATAATATAATTACAAGAGTAGAGAGTATGAACCAAATACTCTTCAAGAAGGGACATACCTATACCTATTTTATGTTTTCATGGTCGTTAGTGTCAATGTATTTATCTATACAAAATTATCACACCATATAATATCACATAATCAACTAGGGCCTACTTATTACCTAGGTAATTTCTACTTTATTTATCACCTTATGTTATATAAATGTTTTAAACACATGAATATCACTTAATTAGATTAACCCCATACATCAACGTAATGGTTTCCCACCATTTATTAAATCTTAAACTTAGCTAAATATAGTTACTTACACATACTTCTTAACTAACCTACTAGGGTTATACTTCAATTAGTACATTTGAAACTCTAATTCTTTGTAAATTATCTAGGTGTTCCAATTCTTAATTCAATTCAAATATAATTATAGATAAGAAATTGGTTACTTTCTAATACATCTACTAAAATTCAAGCCCATTTCCTTTGAATTCTAAACATAGTTATGATTATTTTCTATATTTTCTTGGGTTTTTCCTTTTATTTTTATGACATACCTAGGTTTTTCTACCAATAAAGTAAGATTTATGATCACATAAATTTTTTGATTCCTCAATATGATGGAGAAGAGATTAAAACTTCAAAATATTTCAAGCATTCATGATGGAATTGTTGCAAAGATGGTTATTGCACCAAAATATCAACCTATTAATGCTTGATACAACCACCAAAGTTAATGAATACACTGGGGGTGATTAAGCCATGTCACCAACCTGAGTGTTGTGTTGCACAACACAAGGAGACCAAGGGAACACACCTTACAACAATTCCCCCAGTGCAAGCGAGGGGTTTGAACCTATGAGCTAGGCTTTAATACCAATTGTTGTAAAGGTAGTTGTCATTGCACCAAAAGATTGACATGTTAATGCCTGATACAACTACCAAAGTTAATGAAACCATGGGAGGTAGTTAATCCATATCATGAACATGAGCATTGTGTTGCACACCACAAGGAGACTAAGGGTACACACCTTACAACAGGAATAACAACCACATATTTAATCATACAAACTTATATATAATATATAAATAGCCTTAGAACTATACAATCAATATCTCAAATCCATCAAATCATGTAATTATAGAATTAGTATCCCAATTATCATAGGAAAGATTGTCTTAGTTCCCTCCTTGAGGATCCGTCTAAATATTTCCAAGTAATTTTCTATTTTTAGAGATCCACAAATATAGGGTAAATAGATAACAGTCATCCCATATGAGTCACATTTATAACCCTCATCCCCACAATAGTAATTCCTTATGCTATCTACTCCACTAGATAACTTTCTCTTAACCCCTCCTAGATATGGAAAATTTACACATCTCATTACTCCACACACAATAAAAATTAAAAAACACAAAGAAATTATAAAACCGAGAAATATTTAATAAGCTAAATCTCAAGATTAAAGAAACCAAAAAAACATAAAAGAGAATGAATTTCCTAATTAATAAGTGATATAACTTCCCCAGTTCAAAATGGCTAAGTATCCCAATAATTATATTCAACATTTTTGTATTTAAAAAAAATAAAAAAGGTCAATAATAAATAAAAATCAACCATTAATCTCATAAGAATATGTACATCATGATCACCATATGGCCTCAACAAGGCTAACTAAGGGGAGGATGGGAATGGTGGTCTCGAATGACACAAAAATCATAGAATATAATAACTCATGCAACTATAGAATATACCAACCTAAAATATTCTCTACAATTTATGATAAGTTTTTGAAGTACCACACATGTAATAACACTTATAGATCATTTATATACATAAACAATATAACCAATCCCAAATCATGTAAAACACCAACCACCACATTATAGTCTTAATTCACCACTATGTCATAATAGAGATACCATTAATATTTCACTATACATGTCATGTCATAATATCAAGATTTTTATATTAATAAATTAGAAAGAATGGGTTTCCAATCTCTTACATAACATAATAGAAAAAATAAATAACCAACAAAAAATATCATAAAACTTTAAATCTTAAAATAAAAAAAATTAACTTAAATTTTAGTTCTTAAACCTAAAAAAAGAGTAGCTTTCTTTAGGAGTTAATTGGATAAACTTTAAGCTATTGGTGATATCTAGAAACATATTTAAAACCAAAGAGAACAACTAGAAACATCTATGAAAAAACTACAAGAATAGCAAGAATTACACCCCATAATGAATGAGTAGGTTCTTCCAGTTTTTGCACAAGGTTTTAATTTTTCCTCCTATAGGACCAACACCATGCCCCTTCAATATATAAACCTTATCCTATTTCTTCCTTCTACTATCTATAAAATTTTCTTGCATGATTTTCCTTTTAGAGTTCAACCTATAAGATCACCACACTAGTAACAATGTGCCTCATCATGTCATCAATGGCATTCACCATCCTAAATATTGTATCCTCCATTTTGTTTATCTTGTTGAGAATCTTAGCTATATTTTTTTAAAATTCATCCCATTTTACAATGCATTTTTTACATGTATGATCTTTGGTAACATTGGCTTCCTCCTTATATTGTTTCTTCTTAATATGATAATTGATAGGAACATATTCATAACCCTCATCCACATTTTTTTGGGTATCATTCTCTTCAAATTCATTAGAATCAAAGTCTTCAAAGGAAGTGTCATTCTCAAAATCCTCATCTCACTAGTATTCTTTATAAGTATTGGGATTAACTAAGGGATGCTAAAAAGAATGAAGTTGTGTGTTGTCATTGATGTCAAAACTATGAGGCGATATAGAGAATATTCTGCAGAGAGAACTTGATTCACAATTAAGTAGTACCCACACCAACATTTTTTCTCTCTATGCCCTCTAGTAGATTGGTTCACATTACATCTCATGCCCAGATCTACTTTTGTGATTCCAATATGTTTTTTTTAATGTCAGTAGCATCAAAATTTAGAATTTCAGTTGGTCTAGTCAAATGGTTAAAAAGTTGTGCAAGTGATATAAGTTCAGTCTATAAGGTTTTGTCAGTTTCTTGTGTAATAGGCATGACCTATTTTGTTCTTGCTCCTTCATGAATTTTTTGTTTAGACTTTCGGTTTTGGGAGAATGTTTGTAGGTTTCTATAATTTGAAATTTTCAGTTGGCATGATATTTTGAGATCCAAGTGTCCTGTGTTTGGTGATCAGTTGAAGCATTTTGTTTTAGGTCCTACGCTTGGCTAACCTAAAATATGTAAAGGGTTGTGGAGCTTAATTTTTTGGTGCGAATGTAATAGGGTGCTATTATAGGTCCATGTCGACCTATATCACATGTGTTGTAGTGTGAAAGTAATTTAATTTGAATTAGGTGCTGACAAGACATATTTTGCATTACCTTAGGTGACATCTAATTAGGCCGACCTAATTAATGTTTGCAATGATGCTAATATATATAGATCATTTTGAGTTTGTGAAGATGATGATTCTTAGAGATGTGATCTGAATACAAGCAAGAAAGTGAATTTTTGTAGAAGATTGAGAAAAGGATATGTGAATGTAATTTTTAGTAGAGCTTTTTATTTTGTATTAGGAAAAGTGTTTTGGGTTAGTATCTTGAGCTTCAAAGCAACTAAATTCAGCATATGACAAATACATTTTGTATCAATTCAAATCTTCATTGTGTAGCCACTTTCTCTATCTTACTTTTTCTTGTGAATAGTGAGTTCACTTGGATAGTGAGTCCACTTGGTAGTGATCCTTTATGTAATATTTCATGACTAGTCATATTATATTGTGAGCTAATCCTCACCGTGGTTTTCCCCACTTTGGGTTTTCCACGTAAATTTCTTTTCATGTGTTGTATGTGCTATGGGTTTTTTATGCTTTCATTTCTGTTAACTGCTAAGTATGCTGTGATAATTGGATGGTCGGTAATTAAATGGATTTTAGGAATACTGATTCACCCCCTCTTAGTATTCTGGATGTTCAACAATTTCTATCAAAGCAGGGTTCCCTTGAAGAAGCTTGAATGCTTTGGGAAGATCTTGGAAGTTGAAAACAAGGCTAATAATGGTTGTATACTTGACAAGGATGGAGAACTGAAATTTTGTCTTGAATATCTTGATGGATTTTAAGGTGAAAATAAAGATTTGAAGGAAAATATCAATGAAACTAATGAATTCATCAAGAAACTAAGAGAGAAGATCAAGAAATTAAGAGAAAGGCCTAAGGAAGTTAATGAACAATTGAGGAAAGAAATGAAGACATCATCGGATTAAGAGTACAAGTGGAAGAAAAGAAAAGAATTAAGGAATGCCTAAATACTATGGTAAAAAGAAAAACTGATGAGTGCACTATGCATGAACAAGAAGTGGTAAATATGAGAGTAGATTTGGAAAAATAAAGAATTCATGAAGATAAGTTCAAGAAAAGTTCTAAAATGCTTGATGAATTAATTGTAGGTCAGAAATCATCTAAAAATAAAGGTGGTTCGAGACTTGAGAAATGTGAAAGAGAAGATAAATGAACCTAAGAAGATTTAAGATAAAAAAGAATAATGGCAAGTATTAGAATAAAAAAAATAATGCAAGAAGACCTCCTATCAAACAACCAAATGCTCAAAGGTACTCATCCTTCAATGGTATCTACTATTTTTTCAATAAGCTTGGACATAAAGAAATAGAGTGTAGAATTAAAATAAATTAGAATGTTTCATCCTTTACTGGTCAATGCTTTACATGAAAGAATTTTGGACATAGAGCAATTGAATACATAAATCAAATGAGTAATACATACAAACATGATAGAATGTTTCAATTTTTCAATGACTAATGTTATACATGTTATGGATTTGGACACAAGGCTAACCAATGCAGATCTGAAATGAATGAAAAGAATAGCTCTCAAAGGAATATTGTATGCCACATTGCAATAAACCTAGACATGTTGCTAGATTCTACAAAAATATAAGAAAGGACAATCATAAAAAGAGAAATGATCCAATCACAAAGATTGATCTGATACAAGTAAAGAAGGAAATGAAGAAGATCCTGAGAATAAGAAAGAACCATAAACTACAAATGAATCTATACCACTCTCCTGTGTAGATAACTCTCAAAAATTTAACCTAGGCATTGGCTTAGAGGGAGCAATAACATAAAATAAAAAATCCCATTGCCAATATAAGGTGCCATGGACTGGCACGAAGACATAAGTTGGAGACTGACAATTTAGATCTTGTGGAGGAAATTCTAGAAGAAAATATGCTTTTACAAACTTTCTAGTGTAATTAAGTGTTTGTTGTTGCATAGTGAAGAGATTTCATTAGCTTTATTGATTGGTGCATTGAATGAAAATTAGAGCGAATCAATGGACTATAAGTTTCTAAAATTGTCTAATTTATTCACTTTTATGCACTTGGAGTGAATTGAAGTGAATTCAAAAGTTTGGGAAGCAGAGCATTCAAACCCTAGTTTCAGTCAAGTGAAGAAAAGGTATTTACCATTTCCTTAGAATTTGTTTTTCAAATTATTTGAATTTTGTAGAGATGGCTACACTTGATTTGGTGAATGTAAGTGAGAAGCCTCAACAGAAATTCAAGAAGTAACCTATGAAGATATTTGAGAATGACCCGCTCAAAGCTTTTTCGAGCATTCCACATAGGGTTTTTCCTACAAAAGACACTAGGGCTTATATCCACAAAAAAATGGAAGAATATAACCATGTGAAATTCATCAACCCATGGATAAATGAGTTAAATGGAGATGATCACCAAATCAAACCCAAATACAAAAACCTACTTGCAAAGAAGTTAGACATTTGGAAGATATTTACAAATTTCTCCTATGATGATGAAGCTAAGTTTGTAAGAGTGGAATTGAGAAAAGTACATGACTGCTACTTATGGAAAGATAAGCCTGACATATCATATAAAAGGAAGTTATAATGGAAGTGATAGGACTTTTTGCTACTAGACCTGTGCTAGTATTGATGTTGGTAAAAAATAATGATGTGATGGAACTGACTAGAGCCACATTTGATGATAGGGTTGTCATGGTAGACACTATTTAGAATCTTGTAGTAAGGTATGCAGCAATGGTCATTGGGTACAAAATTTACTACACCAATAGGGATAATTCCATGTCATCTATAGCAATCCATGTTGCATATGAAATGGTGGAAAAGGGTAAGGACTATGACACAACTATTTGATAAGGGATAATATCCATTCAATGGTCATCTAGCTTAGCAATGTCATATGGGATCATGTTGGAACATCTACATATGAAAGTTGGTGGTATTCCAAAAGAGGCATAAGAAAGACTATGACATCACATTTTTAGTTTCCATTGATTTCTATATCGTTGAAGCTATGGAACCTAGAATAGTCTAGACTCCTCAAATTGGTTATGAGATGAATAAAGTTGAGGTTGATGATCTTATTAAAATACTATTGAACAGTCATAAGGATCCTGCATGAGAAAGACATGGAACTTATGAAGAAAAGTTCATGGAAGTACACATGGAACTATCAGAACCTACAAGAAAGAAGAGAGTAACAAAAGATATGAATGAATATTTCATGAGACATGGGATTACAAAAGACAAAGTAAATATATTAAGAAAAAGAGCTACTAAAATAGAAGGGACAATTGGTGAGTCCTCCAAACCTAGAAGATTTGGTAGGACTACTTTCACTACTTCCCCAAGTACTCAACAACCTTCAAGACCTATCCCTCATGGAGCTAAGAAAATGGATACCAATGCTCTAGTGATAGAAGAATCTCAATTGAAGAAAAGAAGAGCTACTCCAGTAGCCTCCACATCTACCTCTAAGTCAAAAAGAGGAAATAAATAGAAAGCTCAAAGAGAGAAAGATATGAGTGTTCTCTCTAAAGAAAAAGAAGATGAGGATGAAGAGTCACCATTGACTATGAAAAGAAGTATCACCACTTCAAAGAAATGAAGAATAGAGATAGTTGAATCATTTGAAGAAGAAGAAATTGAGAAAGAAAAGCAAGAATTTAGATACATATACATAAGGTAAAGGAAAAGAAAGGAAAGAAGCATGAATCCGATAATCCAAAAAAGAATAATAAAAAAGAAGTCTACTCTGGAGAAACCTTCAAGACAAATGAAATTGGATGCACTATTTGACAGTATTTTGCATAACAAAATATTGAAGGAAATTGTTGTTATGTATCAAAATGAAAATGAGGAAAATAGAGTCACCATAATTGAAGTAATCATCAAATATATTGTCACTGTTGAAGTTGATATGGAGAATATCAAGAAAAAGGCTCCAAATGATGCATGGAAAGTCTTATGGGAAAAGAGAGAAGAAGCCACAATGTTAGAACAAAATATTAGATTAGATGTTGTGGAGAAGATTGGTTTCACCTTTTCTAAAGTCGATAAGGCCACAATTGCTCAAGTTTGGAGGAAATAATTTAGATCAAAGTGAAGGATAACAATTTTCATGGTAAAAGATCAGGATCAAATTGAGAAAATACAAAAGGAGACCAAAGAAAAAGTAACTGAAATAACACAAAAGTATGAGATGATTCCTATTTGTTCCTCCAACAAGGGACACATTCTAGAAAATGAAAGTATTGATGATGCAAAAGAAATTCCAGATAATACCCCTCCAGACATAAACGAACCTATGTAAAGAAATGATGAAGATATGCATGATGTAGAAAGAGAAGCTATGATCAAAGAGGAAACTACAAGGGTATCCACTCCCTTTTCTCTAGTAAACATAGTTCAAGACAATCCTAAGATATATGTTCCTCCAATAGATTCAGAACATGGCACTAGTGAAGGTGACAACTATGAAGTAGATAAAAGAGAAAAGGAAGACAAATGAGGAAGAAAAAGGTACAAATAATGATGAAAAGGAAGGAGAGGAAGAAAAAAATGAAGAAGGTGAGCAAGGTAAAAAAGGAAAAGATAAAGGAGATGAGGAAGATAAATACAAAGACAAAGAAAATTTCTCCAATGAAGAAGATAAAAAGGCAGAAGAAGATACCAACTCCGGAAAGAATGAAGAAGCTAAGAAATTTGAGGAGTTACCCAAGCCTTCTAGAAAATCCTCAGGAAATTCTTTAAAGATTCTACTACCTAATCAGACATGGTTTCAACCAGGAGACTCTTCACAATTGTTGCAATTTCCTATTGTTGACTTAAGTAAGATGCCTCCTAAGCACAATATGTAGTTGAGTGATGTATTAAATGAATTGACAAGAAAAGAGATTCTTGAAACATGTCAAAAGAGTAATGAGTTAATGGAAGAAGTTGTGAAGGTTTTGTAGGAGATCACTCTAGGTACTAATATTGATACTTCATTGTCTTCTATGGAGAACTTCCAATTGCTAATTGAGTCTATTAAGGAGTATGCCTCCAGTTTGGAAGAACAAATGGAAACAAAAGCTATAACAAGGCTTACAGACAAATGTGCATCAACCTATACCAAGGTTGAAGAGTGCTTCAAAGAGGTACAAGATTGTGAGGATGAAGCAAAGACACTAATTTTATACTGCATATGGTAGCCAGATGCCACATATAATATAAAAGCTGAAATGGACTCGATTGAGTTTCAATTTTCCAAAGCTTCAAGTTCCTATGATTTGGAACTAGATAGAAAGTATCATACCTAGACAATTATAATAGATTTGCACGATAGATTCCTCAAGTTGTAGAACTAGAAGGAAGAGATTATCAAGAAGCTTGGAAAGCTAAGGGACTTGGTGCAATCACAACATATACCTATTTCAAGTGCTCTTACCAGTGCTAACAAAATTTCACAGTTAAATCTCAAACTCGGTACTGTGGAAGAAGGAGAAGATACTTTGATGGAGCTTCAGTCTCTACATAGGGTGCTTACAATAGAAAAAATTTGGGAAGAAGGAAAGCCAACTTGGCAAGCCATGCTATAAAATCTTGGTTCAACATCTTTGGGTTGACCATTTCCATTTTCACTACATTTTTTTCAATTCTTTCATGTTTTTTAGATTTTTTTGTACATATACATATGTATTGGGAGTTCTGGTTAATTTCCTAAGGGGGATTCAATTGTTTCAATTTAGTTTGTATATATGGTTGAGATGGAGTATACAATTTTTTTTTTGTACCTTTTACCCTTTATGTCAAAAGGGGAGAGATGTGTGAAGAAATGTTTTGGAATAGGTTGTCATCAATGATAAAGGGGGATATTGTTGAAAGAATGAACAAGTTATGTGTCATCAATGATGTCAACACTATGAGGTGATATAGAGAATATTCTATAGAGAGAACTTGATTCATAGTTAAGCAGTACCTACACTAGAAGTTTTTCTCTTTGTGCCCTCTAGTAGATTGGTTTGTATTACATTGAAAGCATAGAACTACCTCTAAAATTCTAAT
This sequence comes from Sequoia sempervirens, assembly GCA_007258455.2. Lineage (NCBI taxonomy): Eukaryota > Viridiplantae > Streptophyta > Pinopsida > Cupressales > Cupressaceae > Sequoia > Sequoia sempervirens. The sequence goes on from VDFB02058242.1 coordinate 104,448,164, forward strand.
ATGTGGTTTGTGGATGTTAGTAGCATCGAAATTTAGAATTTTAGTTGGTTTGGTCAAATGGTTCAAAATTTGCAAGTGATAGAAGTTCAATTTATAAGGTTTTGTTAGTTTTTTGTGTAGTAGGTATGACCGATTTTGTTTGCACTCCTTTGAAAATTTGTGTTTAGATTTGTAGTTTTGGGAGAATGTTTACAGGTGTCTATGATTTGAGATTTCTAGTTGGCATGATATTTTGAGATCCAAGTGTCTTGTGTTTGGCAATCAGTTGAAGCATTTTGTTTTAGGTCATATGCCTAGCTGAACTAAAATATGTAAAGGGTTGTGGAGCTTAATGTTGTGATGCGAATGTAAGAGGGTGTTATTATAGTTCTGTGCCAACCTATATCATGTGTTGTGGTTTGAAGGTAATTTAATTTGTATTAGGTTCCGACAAGGAACATTTTGCATTACCTTAGGTGATATCGAATTAGGTTGACCTAATTAATGTTTGCAATGATGCTAATATATATAGAAGATCATTTTAAGTTTGTGAAGATGGTAATTCTTAGAGTTGTGATCCGAATACAAGTAGAAAAGTGATTTTTTGCCAAATATTGAGAAAAGGATATTTGAATCTAATTCTGAGTAGAGATTTGTATTTTGTATCAAGCAAAGTATTTTGGGTCAGAATCTTGAGCTTCAAAGGAACTGAATTCAACATATGATAGATGCATTTTGTATGAGTTCAAATATTGGCTATGTAGCCACTTTCTCTATCTTACTTTTTCTTATGAACAATAAATTCACTTGGATAGTGAGTCCACCTAGCAGTGAGCCTTTATGTAATATTTTATGACTAGTCATATTATATTGTGAGCTAATCCTCACCGTGGTCTTTTCCCACTTTGGGTTTTCCACATAAAAATTCTAGTGTTCATGTGTTCTATGTGCTATGGGATATTTATGCTTTCATTTTAGTTAACTTCTAATTATGTTGCAATAATTGGATGGTTGGTAATTAAATGGTTTTTAGGAATACTGATTCACCCCCCTCTTAGTATTCTGAGTGTTCAACAAGGGAGAAGCCTTAGAATCAATATTAATTTTTCCACCTCCTCAGGGGTCTTTTTAACATCCCTTTCTAGTTTATTAGCCTTCCTAAGAACACACTCCTCATTGGTTAACCTAACAACTATGTTAGCTAGTCTACCCAAACTTCTCCCACTCCCAATAGCGGTCAGATAGTTGCCCTTATTTGAATTATTAATTTCCTTCAAATTTTGGAAAAATATAATGTCAAAAATAATATTAGCATCCACATATTTTATCCTAACTTTCTAATGTTTGGTAGTTATCAATTTGTTAATATAATCATAATTTCAATGATATCCCCATGCCAATATTATCATAATTCCTATGTTGAAATCCACTAACAATATTGTCTATAATAGTTAACATTTAAAGCTAACTTTAAATCCCAATGACCAAACCAAAAGTTCCTATATCTAAAACTAGTACTAATGATCCATAATTGGTAGAAATTATAATGTCAATATCTAATGATCATATCAGTTCCAATATCTTTTAGTCATCACAAGTACTAATAACTAGTGGAAATACCAAGTTTTAGTAACTAGAAATGAGAATATGCTCCTGTAATGGAGCGAATTTGCACCCCTATGTAAATTCCTCATTTGCATCACCCTTACATTAGAAATTGAAACCCAATGATGCAATTCCCACATCTACCACCTTTCCACATCCACTTGGTAGCTCATTTTTGTGTCCGTGGAGGAATTTTTTCAAGGATGCGCAAGTGCCACATGGACGTCCACGCATCGTGTTGCCATCTCGATAGGACTCATGCCTCTAGAATCCATAGAGGTATTATGTTTCTCCATTGGTGATGAAGCATAAAATATTTGTATCTCTTGATCGATTCCAAAATGACCCTTTTGCCTCCCTCTCTCCATTCAAATTTTCTAATTCTTCATTCTATCCAACTTGTTGACCATTATTGGACTTTTGGATGAATTCTTCATGCTGTCTTGATCAACTCTCACACTTCAACCTTCACCATCACTCCATTGTAGCTACAAGTTGCTGGTTTCTTCGCTCCATTTTTTTTGTTTCTAAGTTGTTGTTGGATTACTCTTAAGCTCACTCCTTCCTCTACTTTCCTTAGATAATGTAGCTGTGAAGGTGATATCTTCCATTTTCCATTGCTTTTGCATCATTGTACTTGCATAGTAGCATATTGATGTTTGTGTTATTGCTTTGCACTTTTACTTCCATACATTTCTTTATCATTTTCTACACTTGTTGCTATCTAGATGTTTGTGGAGGTTGAAACACCAAAGCAAGGAATAGACTGAGGCAATCCTCTAAAAAAATTCTCAACATTTTCCTTGGTCTTCTGCATGTAGTTACTCTCATGTGGATCCTTTGAAGATTCAACTCTCATATAGAAAGGTATACTTTTCTCACCTCCTCTTCATTGATTCAAGCATACGTTTAGTTAAAGTATTCTTCTTGGTACATATTTTATTTTTGTACTTTTATATTATTCTGTCATAGCATAAAACTTCACTAGTTAGGTTGTTAGTTAGATTCCTAGTGCTTTAATTTGTCTCTTAGACCCTCTATCCATACGAACACCAGCCTACCATTGAGATTCCAACGTTCCTAATGTTGGAACTTGTAAAATTCACATGATTATACCACCATTGATAAGCCTAAAACCCTAAAATTCATTTAAAAGAACCTTAATCCCCTTGTTATTCATCAAAAACCATTGCTAATTTCTTCAATTAGGTCACTTTTCCATTTTGCTTGTGCTACATCCGTATATTTCTACCTATATTTTCTTAAGATTCAAATATTGTATCCTTGTGGGGGTGTGTAACCTCCTTTGATAAGTTGTAGCAAGCTTGTGAGACATGAGACACAATGTAGACATTTATCACACTACCGTAGCAATCTGTAGAAGTATGAGTGGGATGGTGGTAAGGAGTAAGTAACCATGATGTAACCCACAGCCCCACGACAAGCATACCATGACATCAAGGGCATTATGTGGTATGGTGGAATGGATTAAAATAAAATGAATATGAGTTTTCTACCTCGCATGAGTCTTAATTTATTATGGTGGTATTGTGGTACAAGTTGGCACCACATTTATGATAAAATTAGACTTCATTGAGTGAAATGACTTTGGGCCACATGATCTTCTTAGATTAAGCATGCATATTTAAAATTCACATATGTAAGTGATCACTACAAATTTTTAGCATGAGCTGGTGTTAATGGAGAAGTGACGGAGCTAAAAAACTGATATATTGTGAACTGGGTGTTATTTGAATCATTCACAATAGCTTAGAGCATTCGTAGAAGAATGGATTCAAATTTGGTGTGAACTCTGCAACTATTGTGTGAACGGGTAAGTGCACTTGAATCTCTCTTTTTTCGAGTTTGTAAGTGCTTCCAATTGTTGGTTTCAATTAGCTATGAGAATTTAAGAGTTTAAACCCTAGTTAGAACATAATTCATGCAATGCCTAAGAAAAGTGTATCTATAAGTAAGAAAGGGGAATCCTCATCTCCCAAAACAAAGCAAAGACCAATTCAAAAATCTATTTTAGATATATTACCAAAATCAATAGATAATGGCTATAATAAGGTATTTAGAAATGAATCCCATGGGTGCAAAGATGTTGGTATTCCCATCTCAGAATGGGATTTTTTCTGGTACTTCTATGGAAAAATAGATGCTAAAATCCCAATCTCAAACCCTTGGACTCTAGACTTGGCCAAGTTAGTCGTCAACAATGTCTTTGTGGATGTTGAGTTTATTAGACTATTGGCACAATGTTATCATTCATCCATAAGGACTATGAGAATTCCTGATGGTTCACCACTGGTGGTACTAACTAAGTCAACTATCATAGAATGTTTTATGTTGAACAAACAACCCCTCACTAAAGTTGACTTGCAAAAAAGTGAAGATTATAACAGATTGATAAAAACTTATAGAAGTTACAAGCTCCCAATGTACATGAAGAAGGGTGCAAATAATAGAAGGATTCCTATCTCCCCATCTTGCAATGAACCGTTTGCAGTAGATGACTTTAAAGTGTATTTTAAAATGACAAACTTTGCTATGTGTCAAGTACTTGGAATGGATGCTCAGGACAAGATACTAGTCATCTCATGATGATGACAATGAGAATTCAAAACCTAGAGGTAAACTTTGAATTTGATTTTTCCTTGGTGATTGAGAAGTGGTTGCATGGAATTTTGCAAGTGAGAAAACAAGGCTCCTATCACTTTTAGGCGCTATTATTTATTGTATCCTTTGATTTTGTATCAAAATAGGGATAAGTGGACCTAGAGGATGAACTTGGGAATGCTTGATCAAAAGGGTAAAAGGATACCTATGCAACATTGGTGCTACATTTTGGATAGTAGATGCAAAAATAGTGATCATGTAGTTTTTCATGAGGACCTTGTGATTAGAATTATGGTTGTTCTTGGTTGTACTTTACCAAGACTACCTATTGAAATAAGAGAACTATTGAGAACCTTGGCATTGAAACCAAAGCAAGGATACACTCACAACTTTGGTGATTGGTTTTTCTTACTAGACCATACACTGATAAGAATTTATAGATTCCCTTAGGCTCCAAACATCTTTGCCTAAGTTTGTTTATCTTTGATTGGCCTTTTTGGAATTCATGTGGAAAATATTGTGGATGGAGAGATATTTCATGAAGAAATAGAAGAAGGGAACATTCTTGCCCAACCTAACTGTGTGTGGAGAGCTTTATGTCGGTGTTGATACTCCTAAGGAGTTACAAGAATATTTAAAAGGTAGGTTTTCTTTGAAGCCTAAAATGGAAAGGGACTTTGACCTTGAGGGACACATGAATTATGTAAGGAAAACTATTTTCACAAAAATAGGAATCACTCATGAGTTAGATTATGATGAGGATATAATAAGGAATTGTGTCACTCCTCAAGAGGTGTTCCAGAGAAAAAGGAAATGGGAAATCTTGATGAAAGTAGAAGAAGAAAAGGAGGAAGACCTTGATTTCTTGGGGTTCTTTGTGGAAGAAGAAAATTCTCTTAGGAGAATTGATTTAATGATTGATAATTTTCAAAAAACTATATGATGAAACAACAAAGAGACATGAGATCCAGCCAGTGAAACCCACAAAGCTACCTATTAGGAAACCAAGAGAAATTTTGATCCCTGAATCTCCCCCTAATACAGTGTTAGTGTAGCACTATTCAACATATTCACCACTAGAGCAACTGAGATCCAAAAGATAGAAGATTGAGGATATAACTCCCCTAGTGTCATATGAATTTTCAAAAGAAATAGGGGATACTAAAGAGGTTTCTAGTGTACTGAGACACATAAAAGATGATATAGAGGTAGACCAACTACTTGCTCATTATGAGACTGGAGCTCACAAGCCTAATGCAAGGGTGGATATGGAGGTGTAGAGAGAAGTAGAGCTACATGAATATGAAAGTGTCATAGCCTCTCTAAGGTTTGTAGAGTATGATGAATTTATGAAGTCTCTCGAGTTTAAGGATTTTTGGGTCAAAGTAAAGGTGAAAGAGTATGAAGAGAGGATTAAAATAAATAAAATTGGAATTGATGAATCCCAACATGATCAAATTGTAGCTCAGAATTTTAAAGATCTAAGAATATATGAAGTAATGTTAGCCCCCAAGAGGCTAGGGAAATGATATTGAAGAGAACTATATTGCTCATCCCAAGGATTGAACTAACGAAAATATTTTTTCTTGACCAAGTCAAGAATTAGGAAGATTCCATGCTAATTATAGAATTTGACTCAGAAGAAGGAATGAGTGGCACATGATATAACCCCAAGATTGAAACCATGGATTTCTAGGAAAAATAGAAGAACACAGAGAAGCCAAGGCTATTGGATGTAGTGTAAGAAACGAGGGGAATGGAAATGGTCAAAATTCTCAAGGAAACCTTAGCACTAGAGGTAGCCACTATGACAATGTACTCTGCTATGTTTACTCGAGATGTTATCAAGAGTATGGAACTCAAGTTGATAGAGTATGAAAAGGCCCAAATTAAATTGAATGAAGAGGTAAAGAATTTTTTATAGAGAATGTTAGACTCAAGTAGAAATTGAATAAAGTTGACTCCTCTCGAGGCAAGGAAATTGTGGTTTATCATCCCTCCACATCTCATGAAATAGGTACTGAAATTTTCTTTTGATCAAGTGAATGCATTAAAATAAGGCTTGGAATAGGAAATTGAAAACCTAATAAAACTCAATAAGGATGTTAAAGAAGGGGTGAGAGGTCAAATCCTTGGTACATTGGAAAATATTTTGAAGTATAGGATCAAGAAAATTATAGAAAAGATAGAGAGTGTACATGAGTATTACATTTCCTTATCTCAAGCACTGGAGTAGATGAAAGCTCATGTATCGATGTTAGATCCTTTGTTTAAAAAATGGCAGCCTATCCAACATACCATCATAACATTATGCAAGGTTCTACAAAGAAGTGTGAATGCCCCTACAACTCTAAATCCTACTGAGAGAATGTTAAAGATGGTTATGGATGAATTCCAATATATGTCTGGGGAAAATTAGAAGATCAAAGCAAGAGTGGAGTCTTTTCATACACTTAAGCATTGGTTTGTACCAAAAATTCTAGAGAATAATTATCTTCTCAAAGGTTTTAATGACTAGAAAAGGGAGTTTAGCCAAATAGTCCCAAATAGTCTCCCTCACTTGCAAAAGGATTAGTAGATAAATTTTTAGAGTTTCAATTTGATTATGGATGTGCTGATTGCATTGGAATTGTGTTATTCAAAGTTCAACATGGAAGCTAGAGGATTATTGGATAGCAGGTGGAAGATTCACTTGGAAAGCATGCCATAGACTTAGGAGTAAAAATGGCCTAATGAATACAAAGTGTTCCAATGGGAGCCAAAAATACTTGTCTCCCCCTAAAGAATAGGTCTCGTATTAGAGTGTTGTGAAGTGCCAAGCCTTGGGTTCATTATCATGAAGAGGGGAACTTTCCAGATCAGGTGATCATGGGTGCCTCATGACTATTAATAGAATTTGGATGTGCTACAATTACTTTGGACCTTCGGTGTTAAAATTTTGTTATTTTTATGTTTTCTCTTAAATTAATTGTACTTATGTAAATCATGGACAAACAAAGGATAATCAATACTTGTTTATTTTGTATATTTGGGTGGTTGATTAAAAGGTTGTTTTTTAATGGTTTGAAGCTTGTTACTTCCCTCACTAACCTATAAGATGGAAACCAAGACTATGATAGGGAGTAAGTTTTAAGGGGAATGATCTTTGGAGAAGGGCCACATTTTGTAAAAACATTTTTGAAGCGAAGTAATGGAAATGAAGCTATAACTTGGTGACTAAATTCTAGTTTTCAATTTTTTGTTGAGTTTGTTGATAATGATTATCTTGTTTTCTCCAATTTGATGTTATTTAAATGAGTATATCAAGTGTATATTTGGTTTATCAAAACAAATTTATTTTTTTGTGTGTTTTTTCCAATTGGTTTCTTCGAGAAAGAATTAAATTCATTTGAATAAATCATACTAATCTGGAAAACTCATTTGGATTAATAAGAAGAGATTGTTAATAAACTTCCTAGCACATTTATGCAAGTCATAAATACCTAAGAGTTCCTAACAATTTGAGTTATAACCAGAAGGAAGGCACAAATCATTCCATATCTTGACTCTATTACCCAATGGAAGAAAGGCACTGATCATCTCTACCCCAAAACAATATCTTGTAAAAACCTTTTCCATACATCTTAGTTTTTTGTTGTAGGAGTAGGAGTAGCAATTAGCTTTATATTTTTATTGTCTATTTCAAACCCTAATGCCAGTCTGAAATAGATTGATAGAAGATGATTTAATTGAAAAATTGTGATCATATGAGGATGATTTAATTGAAAAAAATTATGAGGATGATTTAATTAAAAAAATTGTTGATAACACAAACTCTCCAAATTTGTAAAAGGTTTCAATCTACTTGATCATCACCAACCAATCCCAGAGAACAAACAATCATTGGTGAATAAGGGTACACCCGTGTAGGCATAGTAGAGCCTAAAGACTAGGGAATCATAACCAGCTTGGTTAGTTTCATTCATTGTCCAGATCTCTTGTTAGATTTGATCATAAGATTGGAATACTTTTAGGGTTTAACAATCTTTTTATTTGGGAACAAAAACCAAAATAAAGTCTATTTCCTACTCTACTGTCCTTTAGCAAAGAGTTGTCTGAGTAGCAGGTTGGACTCTAGAAATCAACTTGTCTAGCCTTTTGAAACACTCAGGTTAGCAGCAGGACAATAACAACTAGATTTCTCTTCCTTTTCAACCTTAACATCTCAACATTTTCAATTCATTTAACAAAGCTAGAGGTAGATCAGGGCAACTTGTTGCTTAGGACTCTTTCGTGACCTAGAATCTTGGAGCAACTGGTCCCCCTCTACATTTTGGTGAACCTAATGTGAGCTATTTCTATTTCACATCTAGGTATCGAAGAACCTTCTCTCATATCCTAGGCATGTTGTAGGTTTGTGTGTTGTAGGGCACATAGCCTTGAAACCCAACCTATGATCCCTAGTGGTGTAGTTAGAAGGGCTCCTAGATATTGGGAGGAAAAACTTAGATAGGTCACCATTTGATTTCTAAACCTTTCGAGTATTTTGAGGAATTCCTCTCAAAGTACGTAAACATGGTCTATTTTATACATATCCCTACTATCCAGTCTATGAATGGATCACCAGTTATAACTTTCACATCACATGACTTGTGTATTAACAAAGAGCCTTCTCCTCTATATGTTCCCACTCAAATCAATGGGAACATCGCAACTAGTTTTCTTGTTGATCCCATGTGCCATGTGAATGTGATAATAGAGAAGACACTATTGATAAATTTCTTACATAAGGATTGGTATGATGAATCAAAGATCACAACATGTACAAATGATAAAATTTCAGTCCCTCTAATTGGTTCTAGAAATCTCTCAGTCTTGGTAGCCCCCAAGAATATAAATGCTCCTTTTGATATCATCTTTGAGTTGGAATTTTTTAGAGTGAAAATAGGCATCCCATTGCTAATTTACATGAGTGTAGTTGCTTCAATGATTCATAAGTGTTTGAAGTTTTCTCATGAGGGCTTTGTGCATGATGTGCACAACATTGATTATAAGTTTCTCATGTCACGTGGGGACTACTCATTAGATCACTTTTGGCCTACCCTAGTCAGTCTACTTCCTTCAAGGATGAACTTGTTGTACCACACCTATGTTAATAATAAGATTAGGGACATAACAATGAAGGTGACCTACCCTGTCTCCCCCTACATCATTTCATTTAAAGGTTCTATGATCATGTAGTAGCAAGTTGTCTCCTCCCCTCAACAAAAGGGGAAGGGGAATCTTTACCATGTCCAAGATCCTTCCTCTTCTTCTATTGTTTCATTTTCTTCTACTTCTCACCCTTTTGTGGTTCCTTTAGCCTCTACTCCCATTCCTAGCATGGGGAGTCCACTGGTGCCCGCTCGGCAGAAGGCCAAGCATCAATTATTTGAACTTCTCGTCTTTCCCATAGTGTTGAGACTTATTTTCTATGGCAAGGGGAAGGGATCTCATGGAGTTTCCCCTATGTCTTGGCTTCCATAGCCTCCTACCACTCTTTCCCCTTAGGTAGTGAATGGGAAGAGTCCCACTACTAAGGAACTTGTGTCTACTTCTCCACCTATCCTTCCTGCTCCTAATCCTATCTAGGAGGTTTCCCTTCCACTAGAAATTGTTTTGGAGGACACACATATGGTAGAACATGAGCCTCTTGTTCCTTCTCAAGCATAAACTTCTAGTTCTCGAAGCCAACAAAATTGGCTTGCATATGAGCATAAGCATTGGAGAAAGGATATGGTTATTGAACAAGCTACCTTTCAAAAGGTAGAAAGGGAGCCAATAGCTCTTGTTTCAACATCTCCTATTATGCTTCCCTCTTCTACTCCTACTTCAGTTTCCCTCACCTCAGTTTTACTTTCAAATCCCCTCACCCTAAAAGGATGCAAGTGTTCATCACTCCCTCGGTGGAGATCCCTCTTTTGATGTCCCTTCCAAACATCCCTCAATTTTCTTGGCTTGTATACATGCCAAACACCATGGCAGTGTCCATTTTTGCTCTATCCTCCTCCTCACCTTTCAATTCTTCTATGGGGATTCCATATCCTCCACTATTAAAGTGTAAGTTGGACGATGACCTTTCTTCCACTAGAGGTCGAAAGAAGGGATCACCTTCTTTAGAGGGGGGTTTTTCTTTGGTTTAAGTCATCCTCATGATGGAGGTGGCCCTTACGTATCTTAAGTTTCTCACTATCCCTCTATCTTGAGAACCTCCTTCCTCTCCCACCTAGTTAACACATGGCACTCTTGTTAAGTGTATGTTTAACTTGATGGATGATGTCTTGGCTTAGTCAATGATCTCTACAAGATCGATGAATTTCACCTCAAAATATTTGATTGAAGGAGACCTTGAGGGGCCTTCTTCCTTTGTAGGAGATTCAGAGGGTTCTCCCCTCACTATCCCACCCTTGCAAGCTCATCCACCCTCCCCATATGATTATTTAGTTTGGGAGAATGATGACCTCTTGGTTGATGAGGACTTGGGGTACCTCTTCATTATCTATAGATTAGATTTGTGTGTGTGTTGTATTTCCCTTGTGCTTTTTTTTATGTGTTCCTAGAGGACCCTTGTCACCCTTGTAGGTGCTTGGATACAGGAGTGAGATTGTGTCATAAAATTACTCTATATGTTTATCATTCTTCTATATGTTTTAACTTGATTTTTGACAATTGGGGATGATGCAAAGCATTGGGGGAATTTAGGCATTCCTTCCATGTTGACCAATTTTTTTACTTTTTTTTTGTCTTCACATGCTCTTATTCAAATCTAGGAACTTTTGGGACTGATGATCTTTCATTCACACATATATCATAGGTTACCTATAAGAACTAATCTGACCTCGAACTCCTAGATCCCTCTATCTCTTGATTTCCTTGTCTCTGCTTGTTCCTTTTTTTCTTTGTTTTCACTTTCTTCTCTTTCCACTTGCTTTGTGATGTTCTAGTTCTTACATGTTGTCCCTCACATTCGTGACAACATTTCCATGCTTACATCTCACTATGTCTCATGGGCCACAACATCACTTTCTCTTCTTCCTTTCCTTAGGATTATATGTGCTCCTTTGATTCACACACACCATTCTAAGGGGGGGCTACTGCTTCTTTGATTTTTAATAAGGTGCATTCAGTGGCCAAAGAATCTCTTACTAAAAATTATACATTTTTAAAAATACAATCCTTCAATAACGATCCCCTTAGCATGATTTTTTTTCAAAAATGAATTCATAAAAATATGAATTGGAAAGCTTTCCTTCAAGAAGGACATTCTTTTTATTAGATTCCTTGATGAAAGATGATTTTCAATTGGAGTGTCCCTTTGAACAGGCCTTTGCTATCTTGAAGGGTTCCTAAGGGATCCCTTTGAAAGCTTCTCCTTCAATTATTTGTTTTGACATATGATTGTTTGTCTGTGTGACTTTTTATTGCCTAACATGTTTTTTCTATAGCTTAATATGTTTCTTTTCAGGACTGAGCACTTGTGAGGCCACTTTTATAATCAAGCTTGGAGGAACAAGCACCTTGTCAAGCCTGCCTTGTAGTATTGAGCACCTATATGAACTAATCAAACTCTATGGAGTATTTTGTTTCTGGCCCCCTAGGATTGAGAACCTATGGCACCTCCTTTGTAGGACTGATCACCTATAAAGCGCTTTCTTTCTACAGTGGTGCAGGAGCACCCAAGGCCTTCAAGGAGCTCTTCAAGGATCAAAAGTGTGCAGGGGTCAGGAAGACCTTTCCATCATATAAGAGCATCAATTATGGTGTCTTGGAGCCTATAATGGCATTTGGGATGAATAAAGGTAATGGGAATATCAAAATTCCTAAGGGTCCTGAAAGGACCATAGGACCAAAAAAACCTTGTAAGTGGATCAATAGTGTCCAAAGGGTGTAGGTAGGTCTATAATGTTTTAATTAGATCAATTAAGCTTAAATGTTAAAGGGTAGATAGTTTTTAGTCAATACAAATCAATAAATAAAGTTTGGAAATTCAATTTTTTGAATTCCAACGGTTAGTTGTGTTTTGGGCGGGTAAGTGAGTTTTAGGGGATTAATCAACTTTAATGTAATAAAACCAACTCTAATTGGTTGGGACAGTTGGGGGATTGATCTATAACCCAAAAATAATCATTTGTATGGAGGTTGACCAATTGGAGAAGTGACTGTACGGACTATTTTCTGGAAATAGTGAAAAACATAGTTTTCTTACATTTTATTGAGTTCTTTTGATGAATACTTGATTTCTATTGAAGTTATTTCCAGTAAGATGCTTTAAGAATTTGTGTTTACATTTTTTAACATCATTGAAGGCTCTGAGAGCAGTAATAATTAATTTCTTTGCATTTTACATTGACTGTCCTCAAGGAAACACAGAATTTGCACTAGTTTTGAGGGTTTTTCATGATGAATGATCCATTTCATGGGAATATATGACTAAGACCAATGAAATGGATCATGATTAACTTGTATCATACCAATCTAACAATCTAAAAGTGCAGGAAATAGGAATCATACAGTGTACACCAAGTTTTGACAGTGCAAGGTGCATGAGGATGGGGGTTAAAGTATAGCAGTAGAGGATGTGCCTTAACAAGAGGTATATTTTTGAGTTGCAATAGTTGATACATGTTGAATTAATGGTGAAAATTCTAAAATTAAGATCTGGAAGTGTTTGGAAGGCCTAGAACTAAGAAGCCCTAGTTTTGAGGCATTTTATGGAGGGTTTTGTGATCAGGAAACTTAGAGATGTCATAGAGGGTTAGGAACTTGAAAATCCTTGGTTTTGAGACAATTTGAGACACTGTTGAAAGTTTCATGGTTAGGGGATAAAGTTAGAGAGGGGTTGCTTTGTAAAAGTAGGCTAATTGAGTAGCCTTGAGCAGGGTAGGTGTATTGAAAGTGTATATTGGTCCAAAAGAATCACTGTTGGTTTTTGTATATTTTGTGTAGGATCTAAAAGGGTATCTCAATCCATATTTTATTTGTTAAGTGTTTTGGAAAGCTTGAGTGTAAAGTGGCTTAAACCAGGTTGCCTATGCTACAAGGGAGGTCATGCTATATGGTGGAATTGTGATAAGTTCTTTGAAACCCATTTTGAAATTGATCTGATGTTCATGTGTGAGTCATTTTGAGAAGGTCTCCACCTCCCTCTACATCAGAGTGGTATCAGAGCAGTGAGTAGGTCCTTTAGGGATTGAAGAAATAGAAATGGCACCTAAAAACCAATTGGCAAGAGAGTTGGAGGAGTTGAAGGAAATCTTGGAAAGGGAGAGAAGAGAAAGAAGGGAACAAGAAGCAGCAAGAGCAAGAGAAGAAAGGAAATGGAGAAGGGAGAGAGAGACCATGCAAGTAAGGATAAATAACCTTGAGAGGAGTAGGAGGAGAGAAGAACAAGAAGACCAAGAAAACAATGATGAAGAAGAAGAGCATGTGAGGGTAAATCAGGAACAACATGAACAACAAGCAGATGAGATAGAGAACCCTAAGGAAAGGAGGTTACTGAGACTATTGAAGGCAGTACAAGGTCATGGAGGAAAGAGTCACATAGATTTTCCTATCTATCAAGGGAAGATGGATAGTGAAGAGGTGTTAAGATGGCTTGATGCCTTAGAAAACTATTTTGAGTTTGAGGAGATGGATGAAGAGAGGAAGGTTAAGTTTTCCAAAACCAAGTTGAGAGGTACAACATTGACATGGTGGACTAGTTTTTAGAATGATAGGATGGCTAGGGGATTGGCAAAAGTCTCTACATGGGCAAGGATGAAGAGTTTGGTCAAGGAACAATTCCTACCATCTGATTACACAATTCATGTGAAGAGGATGAGGAAGAATTTAAAGAAAAAGGACATGGATGTGATGTCCTATACTAAGAAATTTCACAAGCTTAGTATTAGAGGAGGTTATGAAGAAGAGGATGAGAAAATAGCCAGGTATATCAATGGCTGGAGGTACAATCTACAAGATGAGATTGGTTTGCAATTGCCAAGAACATTGGGAGAATGTTTTCAATTGGCCATTAGAGCTGAGGAAAAGGTGAAGAGGAGGCAAGAAAGATCAAGCAATGGTGGAAGAGGAGGTGGTTCAAACAGGGGCAGAGGTAATAGAGAACAAGGACAAGGCAGCAATGATAAGAGCAGCAATGACAAAGGCAAAGAGATTTTCTGATCAAAGAGGAGGATACACTCCTAGAGGAGGAGGTAGATTTGGACAAGGTAGAGGACCATTCACAGGTAGGTGCTTCAATTGCAATGAACCAGGGCATCCTTCCTTCAAGTGTGAACAAGCTTATAAGGGCAGAGATAGGAGAGCTAACTTGGTACAAGAAGAAGAAGACAAGAAGGAGGAATCAAAAACATTCATGGCAGACCCTGTGACTGATGGTGAGTTTCTTATGGTCAAGCAAGGAGAAAGACTTCATCAAGAGCCAAAGGTAACTATCTTTAATACTAATTGTCTCAGTCATGGTAAAATATGTAGATTGCTCATAGATTCAGGGTCACATAGCAATTTAGTTTCAGTTGATATGATAACCAAGTTGGGGATTGAAACATTTGATCATCCTACTCCCTACAAGGCCACTTGGGTAACTCAAGGACAACATGTAGAGATTTGTAAGAGAGCTTATGTAGATTTCTCAATTGGATCATATCATGATAGGGTGCTTTGTGATGTCATTCCAATGACTTGTGGTCATATCATCTTGGGGAGACCATGGCAGTATGCTAGAAGGACATTGCATGATGGACTCCATAACACATATTTGGTTCACAAAGGAGATAATAGATACAAATTAGTGCCTTTGCCTTTGGAGCAGTCCAATGATAGTTTTTTGATTTTTTTTTAGAAGAGTTTGCAGGTGAATAATCAGGGTGAAACAGGGGAAGACATTGGTAGGTTGAGAAAAGACAAGTTGCAGCAGGGTTGTGAAGGATACAGTCCTAAAAACCATAATTTGTGGGACTTGGACAGTATTAAGGTGGGGAATATTGAATGCCCTATAGTTGAGGGTGATAGAGGTGGTGTCATTTCACAAGGGAGTCAGTGGAATGAGGGCAGGAACAGGGCATAAATATAGACTGAGATCAGATAGCAAAGAGGACACACTAATCCATATTTTGATTCTGTCAAGAGTGCAGATTGGAAAAAGAGGAAGACAGTGACTTTGGGAGACTACATACCCTCTCATTAGAAGATGAAAACATATGAGAGCAAGGGGTCTTTTGGTGGCAACACATGGGATACTTCTTGGGGCAAGAATTCTTTCTTTCTTGGGGAGAATGGTGCAGGAGCACCCAAGGCCTTCAAGGAGCTCTTCAAGGATCAAAAGTGTGCAGGGGTTAGGAGGACCTTTCCATCATATAAGAGCATCAATTATGGTGTCTTGGAGCCTATAATGGCATTTGGGATGAATAAAGGTAATGGGAATATCAAAAGTCCTAAGGGTCCTGAAAGGACCATAGGACCAAAAAACCTTGTAAGTGGATCAATAGTGTCCAAAGGGTGTAGGTAGGTCTATAATGTTTTAATTAGATCAATTAAGCTTAAATGTTAAATGGTAGATAGTTTTTAGTCAATAGAAATCAATAAATAAAGTTTGGAAATTCAAATTTTTGAATTCCAACGGTTAGTTGTGTTTTGGGCGGGTAAGTGAGTTTTAGGGGATTAATCAACTTTAATGTAATAAAACCAACTCTAATTGGTTGAAACAGTTGGGGGATTGATCTATAACCCAAAAATAATCATTTGTATGGAGGTTGACCAATTGGAGAAGTGACTGTACGGACTATTTTCTGGAAATAGTGAAAAACACAATTTTCTTGCATTTTATTGAGTTCTTTTGATGAATACTTGATTTCTATTGAAGTTATTTGTAGTAAGATGCTTTAATAATTTGTGTTTACATGTTTTAACATCATTGAAGGCTCTGAGAGCAGTAATAATTAATTTCTTTGCATTTTACATTGACTGTCCTCAAGGAAACACAGAATTTGCACTAGTTTTGAGGGTTTTTCATGATGAATGATCCATTTCATGGGAATATATGACTGAGACAAATGAAATGGATCATTATTAACTTGTATCATACCAATCTAACAATCTAAAAGTGCAGGAAAGAGGAATCATACGGTGTACACCAAGTTTTGACAGTGCAAGGTGCATGAGGATGGGGATTAAAGTATAGCAGTAGAGGATCTGCCTTAACAAGAGGTATATTTTTGAGTTGCAATAGTTGATACATGTTGAATTAATGGTGAAAATTTTAAAATTAAGATCTGGAAGTGTTTGGAAGGCCTAGAACTAGGAAGCCCTAGTTTTGAGGCATTTTATGGAGGGTTTTGTGATCAGGAAACTTAGAGATGTCATAGAGGGTTAGGAACTTGAAAATCCTTGGTTTTGAGACAATTTGAGACACTGTTGAAAGTTTCATGGTCAGGGGATAAAGTTAGAGAGGGGTTGCTTTGTAAAAGTAGGCTAATTGAGTAGCCTTGAGCAGGGTAGGTGTATTGAAAGTGTATATTGGTCCAAAAGAATCACTGTTGGTTTTTGGATATGTTGTGTAGGACCTAAAAGGGTATCTCAATCCATATTTTATTTTTTAAGTGTTTTGGAAAGCTTGAGTGTAAAGTGGCTTAAACCAGGTTGCCTATGCTACAAGGGAGGTCATGCTATATGGTGGAATTGTGATAAGTTCTTTGAAACCCATTTTGAAATTGATCTGATGTTCATGTGTGAGTAATTTTGAGAAGGTCTCCACCTCCCTCTACATCATACAGGACCAAGCACCTGTAGAACCTTTGTTCACCTTTTGTGATAATGAGCACGAGTGGATCGAATTCTATAGAATCGAGCACTTGTAAAGCTTTGGTTCACCTTCTACATCACTGAGTACGTATAGAGCCACCTCTCTATCATGTGCATTCGAGTGTGTCAAATTTTGGTCTACTTCCTTGATGATTTAGGTATATTCTCTTCAAATTTCTTTCTACTTTACCTCGCATTCACTAACATGTATGCTCACTAAAGTGGGGGGGAAATGTAATGGAGTGAATTTTCACCCCTAGGAAAATTCCCATTTACATCACCCTTACATTAAAAAATGAAACCCAATGATGCAATTCCCACATTCGCCACCTTTCCTCATCCACTCGGTATCTTATTTTTGTATCGGTGGAGGAAGTTTATCAGGGACGCAGTGGAACCCTATACAAAAATTTCTGAGTTGGTCTTTGGTAGTTCTAGGTCTTGAATTATTGTTAAGGGTTTAGGGTTTTATGCTATGTTGTTAGGATTTACTTTGAATATTTTCCTTTCATCCTAATCCTTGTTCTTTTGTTCTAATCTTCCATTGACCTGTTGGCTTAGGTTTATGGTTGTCTTAGTTACATCTTAAGCCATTTTCCCGATGTGATTATCGACCCCTTATGTCTAGGGTTCTCATTTTCTTTGTCAAGTGATAATTTTCCTTTCACTTTATTCTAAGATTTATTGTTTTATAAAGTTGGAATCTTGAAATAATTTATCTTTTTATCCTAGGTTGGATTAGGCATTGAGTTTATTTTAAGTCCCCACTCTTCGTTATACCTAGGCAGCCCCTTCTTTATAAACAACTTAAGGCATGTGCTAATTACCACCACTTAAGTCTTTGCATCGCGTATCACTAAAAGCTTCTTTCTCATCGGTTCCATTTTTGTGATGAGCAATGGACTCCTTTTACTTGCATCATGTGCATCCTTTATATAGCTACAATTTAATCATCTTTCATTTCATTTCCACAATGTGCGATGGCTTATGTTTCCTTTGCATTGCTTCCCTCTTTCACATTGATGAAGTTATATTGCTCACTTAACCTCTTCCATGACATGAAATGGCCCTTGTATTTCATTTACATCATGTTGGTCCTTTGCATTGCTGAAAAAAATTTATTGCTTAACTCATTTTAGCGATGAGTGATGAGCGATGATGAACTTCTAATTTCCTTTTCATCACTTGAGATCGATACATCACTAAAACATGATTTAAACTTTGAAACACTTTAGTGATGAGTGATGAGCGATGGGAGAATATTCCTATGAATATTCTCTCCATCAAAGGAAATCTTTGCATCCTTTTTTCACCTTTTCAAGAAATGGTCTTACTGTGATGAGCGATGCTCTTATAAAAGAAGTAATGGAGAATGTGGAGCAGCCACATAGCGATCTCTCAGGGTATCATCGCTATTTTAAAGCAAGGTGATGGAAAGAAAAAATAAATGGGCAAGGGTGAGGGAGAGCCATCGATTGAGATTTAAATCAAATACATTAATGACTGAAATTCAAACATAAATGACTAAGTGTCAGAAATGCTCCTATTTTCTTATGTGAGCCATCTTTCATCATTAATGGAAAATCTACTCACTTCTAAGGCCATTAAAAGAGTGAATTCATCATTTTTTAGTCATTTTCATAAGAGTTCAGGAGTGGAGAAGTGAACACAAGTTTCAAGTGAAGAAAATTTGAGGAACAGAGTGCTTGTTTTCTTAGGTAAATCAATTTTATATGCTCTTGTGTTTGGTTTCAAGCATTGGGTAATTTGAAAATTGGGGTTGAATTGTAGGGTTTCTAGCTTAGGGTTGTTATTTTCTCTATTATATAAAATAAATTCATAGTATTATGTGGGGTTTGAGGAGTGGGATAAATATTTGTAGAATTTGAGTGTGAACCCTATAAATTTGAAAGCAAATCCTTAGTTTTTGTTTAATTTGAAACCCTAGCTCCTTTAAACCTTGCAAAATGAGTCAACCTGGCAAGTCTCCCAAACCGAAAGTGAAACCCAAACAAAAAAGGGATAGAAAAAAAAACCTAAGGATGATGTAGAAAAACCATATGTATTCAAGGCATCTGAGAAGAAGAGGTCTGTGAAAATGGACTTCACCAGGTTTATGGAGGAAGCATCTAAAGGTTCAGCTTCAGAGGTGAAACCAATTAGGAAAAGGGCAACTAGTGAAGGTTTTTTAACAAGCCACTTTCAAGACTTTTCATCTGGGGTAGGTGTTGTTTTTGTGCCTCAAAGTGGTTGGGAACTGTTTCGTTATGCTTTCAATAGAAGGTTTGCAAGTCATCCAACATGTCATCTCTGGACATGTGACATTGGCAAGCTAATTGTTCCCAATGTTTTTGTGGAAGTAGAATTGATTCTAGAGTTGGCTAGATGATATGACCCCAAGGATAGATTAATTAAGAGTTTAATAGATGGAGCCCCCATGCTGGACATTACAAGAAGCCAAATTATAGAGGTTTTCAATTTGAATCCCTCTGCAACTCATTCAATTCAATGAATTGTATCAATAGTATGAATAGAACAAGTATGGTTATAGGAATAATGTGCTACCCATGCACAATAGGCATGATCTAAACAAGAAGGGTGTATCTTTTGGACCCAAGGATGTGGAACCTTTTGATTGTGATGAATTTGAAGACTATTTCAAGAACAATGACTATAGGTTGTGATAGGTTTTGGCCAGGGAATATGACATAAAGATGAGCATCCCTTTGGTGGTTATGGCCATTGATATACAAAACAAATATCAGAACAAGATGTTTGATTATGCTTCTTATCTAGCAAAGTAGATTCATAATAATTTTGTGAATTTGAAGGATGCAAGACCTCCTCTATCTTTTAGACATTATTCAACTTTAATGCATCTGTTGTTGTGGAGAGGTAGGAGGCTGTGGAGAAACTTTATGAGGTTAAGGGAAAGAGATAGCCAAGATAATGAATTTCTCGTGCAAATGTGGACCCACATTTCAAATATGCATTGTCCTCATTCAAATTATGTTGCTTTCTATAATGGGTTCAAGTTCAGAGTTTTGGAGAAATTGGGTTTGAAACCTATTTATATAATTTCTATGGGTGTGAAGGAAATTCTAAGGCCAATGGAGTTTCAAGAAAATACAACATAGAAGCATAACTAGGGGGACTGGTACTTGCACATTGGTTACACTACTATCAACATTTATGGATATTTTGTGCCACACCATTGCCTACTAGTGTATGTATTAGATAGAATTTCTTGCATGGAGATAATGTGGCAATTATATTCCATGGATAAAGAGCACTTTAGGAGTGCTAGGAAAGAATCTCTTATTAATCCCAAATGTGCATTTTCATGCTTTGTGGTTACCTCTAAGGAGGGCATTGAGAATTTTGACACTCTCATCAATAATTACACAATGAAACAAGATCAAGTAAGGAATTGTGATCCTGGGGAAGTAGTTGAAAAGGAGATAAAGGCAAGATGAAGGTCTAGTTTCCACCATCACTTCCTCTACATAGAGGATATAATTAGAGATTTTCCCTTAAATGAAGCGGTTGCTGAGAGGAAGAATGAGTGGAGAACTATTTGTGCTATTGGGGAGAAAATATTGAAAGAAAACCCTTTCTATGTGAGTCCTTTTGCTAAGATAAAGGACCAATATGCTCAAGCCAAGGTGATATTGGGAGATTTAAAAGATAAAAGATTTTTGAAAAGGTGAAAGAGGCTGAAATAAAAGCCAAGGTTGCCAAGGAGCACCATGATGCATAGGTGAGGAGCCAAACAGTTCAATATACACCTTAGGGCACACAAATATAGGCAATGGAGGTAGGTGATGAACTGATATTTGCCCCTTTGGTAACTTATTCTGAAACAAAGAAAGGTGGTGGGGACCATGTACAAGAATAATCTATAGAACATGTTCCTATGGAGCAAGAAGTTGATTAGAGATTCCCCTCCCCTGAGAAGGATGATGCTCTCAATATTTTAGTCCCTGCTAGTAGGATGGTTAAATGGGAGTATGATGAGGATAAAGATGATGATCAATGATATCAAGTTTCCACAATCCATATTGTTCTTTTTCAATGATTTTTGGATTAGATTGTGTGAGAATTTTTGGATCAACATTTCAGATCACACACTGTGATCCATCATTTGGATGAAAAGAAAAGAGCTTAAGGAGAAAAATCCAAA
Organism: Sequoia sempervirens; assembly: GCA_007258455.2. Classification (NCBI taxonomy): domain Eukaryota; kingdom Viridiplantae; phylum Streptophyta; class Pinopsida; order Cupressales; family Cupressaceae; genus Sequoia; species Sequoia sempervirens. The sequence continues at coordinate 104,469,369 of VDFB02058242.1, forward strand.
TTTATTCACTTGTTTATGTCATTATATTTAGACATGTATTTGTTTGTGTTTTTTGTATTTATTTATTTAACCTTTTTGTAAACACATACATATCTAAACACAAATACATAAACTTTCTGAATACATATCTACCAAATTCATTCACTAGTTTATGTAATTGTATTTAGACATGTAATTACTTATAGAATTATATTTATTTTGATCCTTTTTGTATTTATTTCTTTTCTGGGTTTTTAAATTTTAAATTTTGTTTCATGACTCCCTCTCTTATTGCATATAGTTTTGTTTTTGTTTTTGTGTATTGTGCTTGTTCTTTGGTTTGATGGTTCTATATAAGTTTTCTTTTTTATTTACGTAATGTTAGTGTTTTTTTTTTGTTTGGTTTCTTGTTTAATTTTCTTAATTTTTTGAGAATTATTTTTTCTTTGTCTATTGGTTGTATTTGTGTCCACTCTCAATTGATGTATACATTCGCTTATATAGTATTTTATTTCTGTTTTGTCAATTCCTTGTGTTATTTTTTGTTTGGTCCCTTTGTCTTTTGTTCTCCATTATGTAATTGGTTGCTTTCTTTCTCTTTCATTTTTTGTTTTTGTATTTTTTATGTTTAATCTCTCTTTTCTTCATTGTTTTTTAATTATTTTTGCTTTGGTTTCTCTTATGTCTATTTTAAGTTTATTCCTTGTGAATAGTTGTTTTATTTGCTTTGTATATTTATTTTATTGTTATTGCTTTGGTAGTGTGTGTTATCTCTCAAAAACGCAGGTAAAATACCTCAAGAGGTTTCCAATTTCTTGATACGTTTCAGGGTAACAGACAAGGTCAAAATGGTTTAAACCACCTTCTCTCTAGGTGATGCTAGACCTAGGTGGGTATACCTATATGAATGAGGCAGAATTGACTTATGTTTATTTCTTTTAAGGTATTTTTACCCACAATGGAAAATGGGAGTGGATAAATGAAATTTTGATTTGGTATAGATTGTATAGCAATATCAAAGCTAAAACCTAATATATTCAGTTTAATAGATATAAATAATTAGTGAAATTAAAATAATGAAAATGTGGAGACTAGTGCCTTATTGGGTATGCGGAGTCAAAAGAGATCTAAAATGAGTAACTTCTTTTTGGAAAGTACTCTAATTGTTCGACATATATTTGAGTTTATAACTTGTATAAATATGCAAGAATATGAATACCAAGTTCTTCTTAATGATCCAAATGAGATTCCCTAATTACTATGATCAACTAAAAGGATTTAATCTTTTCTTGAAAGAACCAATTAATCAACCATATAGATACAACAAATGTGCACAGATAAACTGAATATAAACTTGTTATATCAATTTAAATAACCATCAAAAATCAACCTTGGAGACAACTTCGGTAATACTTTCAATTAACTCAACAAACAACTAATACCAGAAATAAGCCACCACATCAAATGATTTTCATTGATATCTCCAGAGTTTTTAAACATGCATCATAGTCTCATATTTTCAAAACATTGTAATCTACTGTATATTTCTTCTATTATCTTGTTTCGCTACCAAAATGAATATTTATACATCAACTACTTGAAAGGACGCATCCTTTCAGAAATGTCATATGTTAAAACAATAATAGATTAAAAGGTAATTAAGCCCTGTTAAGCCATAAATGAATCTTCGATAAGTGGTCCAAGTAATCCGAACACTTATGTGTATCTGCATCTCCCAATGCGTTCCAGATCGTGATCTCGATTCTTACCATCTTCTCATTTTGTTCGCACGCCTCATCCAGTGTTGTATCTTCTCCAGTAGCTATCTTCAGAATTTCTTGTAGTATCGATTCACTTTCACTTTTCCACTTAGTCATTTCTTTTAATCCTCCTTTATCATCAAAGAATGCAGTCAAAACTTTTCTGGTAGCATTTATCAATCCTTGCGCATCCCCTTGCAATTATTCAAAGAAGTCTCGGTTTTTATTCACAAAATGATTTGCAGCCTCAATTGTTGCATTACCGGAAACATCCCTCTGGTTTATTTCTTGAAACTTCTCCAAAATACTACCATTCATTTTTTCGTGTTCTTGCAATGCAGCAAAGTTATGTGAGTGTGTTCCCCAGAGCTTATTTAACCAAGTTGCTAGACTAGCTTGTCTTTTCTTAATCATTGCTACAAGTGTATCATATTTCCCTTGAGAGTAAGCACTTGATCCTTCCAAATGATCCTTTGCTTGTGAACTTTCACCATGAGTGAGCATATTGGTTGATTTCATTGTGACACCTAACAAATTTTTCAGGCGATCATTTTCTCTCAACATCCTCTCGTTATTCATTTTGTACATTTCCCTTTCCTTGATTAACATCTAAATTTGAGCTTTGTTTAATTTTGCTACATTGATCCCAATTTCTGCAGTTGCCACAGGATCAGCCCCTCCAATCTTTAAATTCATAACATGCCCAAATGCCTTCTCAGTATCAATGACAACTGATTTCTTGTGAGGTGGATATAAATCCCAAATCATTAATGACCCTTCATCTAGATTGTATTTCGACCCTGCATATCCTTTTGTCACCTTTTTATGGGCTGAGCTTGTGTGTAGCATTACTATCTTTAAAAAAACTATCAAAAACCAGTGCAGAATTGAGATCCAACCCTGGAAAAATAATAACACCAAAACTTTCCAGCATTTTCCTTCCCTTTTCAAGGGTCATACTTGCCATCTCTCCATCTACACACACTTGTAGGTCATTCAGTAATTGTTCTTGATTACCTGATGTGATACTATCAACCTTTTCTCTTATTTCTTTTCCTTTTTGTTTGTACAAGAATGCCTTAAACTCTGGAGATTTTAAAAATTCATCATCTGCTACAAATGATTTGTACTCTACATGCCTTGCATCCACATCTACATTCTCTTCAACACTCAATTCCCTGGCAGGGAAAATGTAATGTTGAGTTCTCAATCTTGACATCTTATTTGGTTGGTCTTGTGGCACATTATCCTCAGATGCCTCTTCCCCATAAGATATCAACTCTGTATCTTGCAACCCTTGATTATATCTTTCAACCACCATTTCTACTTCTTCAGCTTCCAGGTTCCATATCATATCATCAAATTGATAGGGCACATGTTGATACCCTCCAAAGTTTATCTTCAGTTTAGCAAAATTGATGTACCCTTCTAGATTAAAATTCCTTCTAGGTGGTCCTCTTTTCATATTGTATTACAGTAACTTATCAAGGATCAAATTGTATCCTTCCTTGGCTAATACAGTAAAATCACCAAAGCACAATGTACTAGGCATAAAATCCTGCTTACCAAAGGAGTTCAAATTCATAACACTGGAGAAGTCCATATGTCTAACAATTTCCAAGTATGCAATTATGTCCGGGATTGTTTTAGGCAAAATGAATGGGGCATCTTCAAATCCATAAACCTACTATCCCAGACAGCCATCCATAATTGAACAGGTAATGTCGTGCCTTGTCAAATTTGGAAATTCTCATCTCCTGAGGCCACAGCCCTAACTCCTGTCCAAAATACAACACCATGTGCATCAACAATGAGTAATGCCTAAGATGTAAAATAGAGGCTCCGCCCTTTATTTCCATCAACCCAAAATCAAGCCCCTTAAAAATGTATGAGGCATAATCAAATGGTCTAGAATTGTGATACTGAATATCTACTGAAATTATCATAGGCACGATTGAAATATATTTAGGGACTTCCATTCCCAATACTTGGCCTAACGAGAAATAAGTATACTTCATATAGGGTTCAAAAAGATCAACATGAAAAGGGGGTCCATCGCTATCTTCTAGAGGAACTGGTTGGCCACCTTGTCTAACTCTGTGGAGTGGCAATCTCCAACCCTTATAAATTGTGTCCATCCTCCTGAATTCCCTTTCTAATTCCTCATATATGATTTTCTCATTACAAACCATTTCCAAATTGAAAACCTCACCAATTGCATCTTATGATATGTGTATTAGTGGTTTCCCGAATGGGTCACATATAGCTTTGAGTTTCAAATTATTATGGGCGGCCAACAATCTTACCAATTCTACATTGACAAATACATTAGCGCAAACTAGCTTTCCCAGATTAAGCTTCCATGGGTTACATACTGGTTCAAAACAATTCCTCTGATAGTAATGAAAGCTAAACAATTCATAACCTCTTATTGAAATCCAAATATCTCCTATGAGTTTACACTTGTCATCCAATTTATCTATTTCTGCCCTAAGTTGTGTAGATCGTCTAGCTTTAGGTCCAGAGCGAGGTAATTGGTCAATGAGATCTTGATTTAGCCTTCGTTCAGTACCCTCATGCTCTATTCCAGTTTTATGTTTCTTCCCTTTAGGCTGACTGCTTTCACCATATTTTCTACCTTTTGATTTTCCTAAGCTAGAGGATTCCATTCCTTGAAAGTTATAGAAGTCAAAACTTACAAGAACTAAGGCACAACGAACTTACTGTAATTCACTCGAAACCTTTGGACTAAAAAAATTCCCTGGTTCTTCGTTTGCCCCTCTGCTTCCTCCAATATCAATTCCACACTAATTTTTCCAATTGAATTTTCCTTAATTCATTTAGCTATTTGTGCTCCATCGCGCCATTAATGTTTTAGCTGAAACATGAGTGTAGCAGGTCCTTTTTGGAAACTCTCACCGTCACATCATATAATATTGTCGATGAGATGTTTTCAAATCTTGGGCGACCTCTTTGTTATGGTTTTTACCAACATTCATTTAAAACATCCGCCAAGACATCATGTATTTTCCCTGACACTTCAAGAGTCTCCAACTACCACAAACTATATATCGCTTTGGTGTCCCGCAGTCTCATCAATGTTCTGAGTCTCACCAACAGTTATCCTTTCGGTCCTATGTATATCGTTGTAACTCTCGGCGATGAAGCCTATCGCTGTAACATTGTGAGTCGGGAAGATGTTCCTTCGCTTATTTTGTCTCTTGCTGAGATATATCCTTTGGTTTGCTTTCTAGTCACTGAGACATAATTATTTTCTTGCCGATGGAACAACACTCGGTGTGACTCTCATATCTTTGTCTAATGAAACTAGTCTCGCTGATAATCAATACATACCGCCAAGTCCTTTACTAACATAATCCTGTCGGTGTGACATATGGGTCAGAAAGACTCCCTGACTTCATCTCGATAATCATCGACGGAATCCACTCTTACTTTATCGGTGAGACCAAATGAATGCTCTGGGACATTACACCAATGACTTTTATCTCGCCAATATGTCTCTATGTTTTCAATCGGTAAGACACCAATAGGCTCGATATGACTCACCCCGATGCATACTATCTTGCCGATAGGATCTTTCTTTCGCTGAGACTATGAATTGTGTCTGCTCGATGTGTATTACCAAATGAAATTTTATCAGTAAGACAATCCTGGTCTCTTGCCGATAGACTGTAAAAGACATATGTTAGTATAAAATGCTTTATGGATTGGGGAGACCCTCACCATCTCTTGTCGATATGAATTATACACTGAAATACTTAGGGTTAGATGAATTCTATGGGACCAAATGACAAAATATGGGAATACATGATTTGCAAAGCAGATTCATGAGCTTATGGCATGGACTTCTTAGCAAACTTATGGGTACAAACATCTGTAAAAAATTTAAAAATTTATAGTTCAAACAGTGGCTCCGTCTGGGGATGAATGATTGTGAGATCATTGCAAGGATTCAGATCTATTGATGAGCAAACCAAACTCAAGGTGATGGGCTAGTAAGCAAGATGGAATGAATGGAAATGGAGATGAACATGACCCTATACTACTGTACATGGAAATATTTATTTTAAAAGAAGGAATATCAGGATTGTCCACATACTGGCAATTCCTATTCCTTTTATTTCCTAGACTACCATGCATGGAAGAGAAATTTTTGAGAGGATTGTCAAGAGTTTTCCATGCACTGGAAACCCTTAATCCTCTGTATTTCTCAAGAGAAAAAATGATTCAAGAATTTCCCATGTACAGGAAACTCCTGTTCTTCACCAGTCATGTTTTGTAGATAATATGAATCTTCACCTTTCTTACCAACAACAACAAAGGGTTCCAACCACAAAGCTTCAAATTTCCCGTGCTTACCCTTCTCCTGACACATTTCATTCCACCTCAGCACCAGATCATTCTCCTCAAATTTTCTATCTTTTTCTTTTCTATCAAATAAATGCTTCATCTGTGCCTGCAACTTCATGTTCTGGTTTTGAGCTACTCCCCTTATCTCATCAAGTTTAGCCAGCTACTCCATTCTCTCCTCCATAGGTTCTGGAATATTTATATCTTCTTGAAGGATAAACTTGTAAACTGGTAACATATTTTGTAGAGGAATCCTAGCTTGTGTTCCATATACTAATTCAAATGGGGATTTTCCAACTGCCCTTTTTACAGTGATCCTATCAGCCCACACAACCATTTTCAATTTTGAATCCCAAGCCTTCTTATTCTGACCTAGCATTCTCCTTATGATTTTAAGAAGACTTTTGTTGTTGGACTTTGCCTGACCATTAGCTTGTGGATGGTAGGGAGATGCATAAGAAATAGTAATGCCATATGTGTTGCAAAATCTTTGAATTCATTAGATCTGAAACACATCTCGCTATCTGTAATCAATCTTAGTGGTGTACCAAACCTGGTAATGATGTTATCCATTAAAAAATTGGTTACAACTTTACTTGTAGCTTGCTTGGTTGGGACTGCTTCGACCCATTTGGTGAAATAATCAGTGGCTACTAGTATCCACTTATGTCCTCCACTCGATTTCTCTTGTATCTCCCCAATAAAATCAATCCCCCATTGATGGAAAGGGGCTTTAGTCTACATAGGTCTAAGTGGTAAAGCTCCCTGATACTTAATTTTCCTAGAGAACTTTTGGCATGCTTCACATCTTCTTGCGTATGAAAAAGAGTCATTAAAAAATTTTGGCCAGTAATACCCTGCCCTGAGAATCTTATGTGCAGTTGTCTTTGCAGAATAATGGCCTCCACGGACCCCTTCATGCATTTCTCTTAAGACATGCTTAGCTTGTGATTCATCTAGACATAACAACAATATCTTGTCCCTATTCTTCCAAAAACAATCGCCTTCCATGAACACATACTTAGATGCTTGTATCTTTAAAGTTCTTTTCTAACTATCACTTAATCCTTCTGGACACTTCATGTATCTGAGGTAATGCATGATGTCTGCATACCAAGGAGTATGCTCAATACTTGCAATTGCATTCTCTTCCTCTTCTATATTACAAATTTGATTTTCTTCAATATTTTCTTTTGCCATTAGCCTAGCCAAACCCTAACCTCTCACCAATTTAGTGATTTGTATTTCCATATCAAACTCTTGGATTTTATTAATCCACCTGCATCTCTTTCCTGTTACCTCTGACTGTGTCAAGATATCTTTAACAACTGCATGAGGGACATAAGAAATCACCTTAGCTCCAACAAGATATGGCCTGAAATCCTTTGTGGCTTTTACTAGTGCAAATGCTTGTTTTTCCATTATATCATATTTCAATTCCGACCCCTGCAATGACTTACTGAAAAAAGACACAAGTTGTTCATGACCTTCCTCATTTTTTTGTAACATGACTGCAGCTATAGTATGCAATGAAGCAAATGAAAATATTTGAAAGGGTTTTGAAAAATTTGGATATTTAAGGATAGGAGCTTCCTTGATGGCCCTTTTGATGGATATGAAAGCTTCCAATGCCTATGCAGTCCATTCTATCTTTTGTCCCTTTCTTAACATCTTTGATATGGGCTTAATAATTTTAGCAAAATTAGAGACAAATCTCCTAACAAAATTGATTTGTCCAAAAAATGACTGGATGGCCTTGATGGTCTTAGGAATTGGAACTTTATCTATGGCTTCAACCCTTTCAGGATCTATTCTAATCCCCTTTGAGAAAATATGTCCTAAAAGTTTACCTTCTATGACTACAAAATGACATTTTTTAGGGTTCAGACTAATACCATATTCTAAAGCTTTAATAAATACCTTTTCCAGATGTTCTACATGATCTTTAGCCCTTTTTGAATAAGCAGTAAGGTCATCTTGATACACCACCATGATAGCATTAATCAATTCTACAAATGCTACATCCATAGCTCTTTGAAAGGTTGCACCTGCATTTGTGAGACCGAATGACATTCTCACATAAACATATGTTCCCCATGGGGTTGTAAAAGTTGTCTTATACTGTTCAGATTCTTTAACTTTGACCTAGTTATAACCTAAAAACCCATCCATCATCGATAACAGCTCACACCCTATTACTTTATGTAGTACAACCTCCATATTAGGTAGAGGATAATTATCCTTGAGAGATGTCACGTTTAGATTTCTGAAGTCCACACATAATCTGATATCCCCGTTCTTCTTCCTCACAGGAACCAGGTTTGAGACCCATGTTGAGTGCCTGATTGGTTTGATGATACCCCCGTTTCTGAGCTTTGCCAATTCTTCCTGCATTTTTGGTTACAATGTTGGGTTAATGGGCCTTTGTTTCTGTCTAAATGGCTTTGCATCTAGTTTCAATGGGATTTCATGTTGAAACAAATCCTCCCTATATGATTTAAGGCCTTCATAGGACCATGCAAACACATGTTTATATTTTCTCAGTAATGCTATCAACATTCTTTGAATTGTCGGGCTTATTTTCTTCCCTATGTATACCTTTCTTGGTGCCTTCTCAATTCCCAAGTTGATCTCTTCAATATCCTCCCTCTTGACTAGTGTCTGCTTCATGAAGGATCGATCATTTCCATCATATACCCTCTCCAATGCCACTAGTCCTTTGGGAAGTTTATTAGATTTAAGTTGTAAGACCTCCTTCCTGAATACTGTCTGCTTCCCATCTACTTCTTCTACAAAGGCATTAAAATCAATTTCTTGACCTTCATATTGATCTATACAGTGAAGAAACTTCAGGAGGTCATTATCATCATTAAAATCCTACCAACTGTATATATTATCAGGCACAATAGGTCTTGTTTTGAACTCAATTTGTGACACTCCAGCCAGTGTAATGTCATCCCTTCTTAGAGCTACATTTTCTAAAAAGTCTTCTATTATGTTTTTCGACTGATCTATCCATTCAATGGAGAATGCATCAAGCAGCTCAATTATGTCCCATACAACATTCCTATATTGCTTTAGTCTCTTATGTTTTGCTGCATATTTTGATTTAACTTGTGAAACAACTAGCTCGAAATCCCCTAGGAAAGCTAGCAACTTGATTTTATGTTTTACAGCTATATTCAAACCTATTAATAAAGCTTTGTACTCTGCCACGTTTTTTGTACATTCAAATGCCAACAAAAATGAATATTTAAATGTAACTCCTTCAGGTGAAACAAATACTATTCCTGATCCATTACCTTCTTGGCTACATGCTCCATCAAAGTACATTTTCCACACACCATTGCAGTTTTGTGCAACATGCTTTTCAATTGGATCAACATTGACCAATTTTGGCTGGGCTGGTTCTATCTTAAAATTCCCAAGATCCACATAACAAAAACAATTGACTTGATCTTGAGGTACATAATCAACAACTTGGTTCATCCTTGGCTCCCTGTACAATTTAACTTCCTGACCATTCACTAGAATTGTTGCATAGGACAAATCAAATTGAACATTTCCCCCAACCGCTGTCATCCATTGTCTTGATAGAAGCATCCCAAACTGAGGAAGGGTATCAATTACTGTTATATCTGTATTATAGGCCACCTGAGGATAAGCAGCTAGTTTAACTTCAACATCTTTCATAATACCCACCATAGGGACAGGTCTGCTATCCATTGCATAGCACTTTCCTCCATTAGTATCCACCCACATGCCAAGCTATTTCATAACTCCAACTGACATAATATTGATATCAGTGCTAGATTCTATCATGCAATTCCTTAACAGTTTGTTATTTATAAGTAACGTAGTGAAAAAAGGATCAACTTGTGGGGGATTTATTAATACATCATTTAGGTAGACTTTTGGGATACTTACTTTCTCTTGTTTATTAATTGTTTAATTGGCCATCTTATTTTCAGAATTTATATGTTTTTCATTTCCATTTGTTATCGATTGAACAACATTGTCCCTATATTCTTTAATTTTCATCATCTCAAGTAGTGGAACAGACATTTTTACCTAGGATAAAGCATGAGTGAAGTCAAAAGAGGAACCCTCCACCTTAATCATTTTCTTTTGCTCCAATGCTTCTCCTTTGTTCTCTTCCTTTTCTCTTTTACTCGATTGATCAGTTTTTTGCATTTCTTTGTGTAACTCTTTAACTTCCTCCTTTTGGACAAGCTTCTGTTCATTTTTATCATGTTGTTTATTTTATGTTTTCTTCAAAATTCCTTGTGTCACCTTTTGATCTTTCATAAATATTCCCCTAGGGACACCTTCTTTTTCATTCACTGTCCTATTTCTTAACCAATACTTGCTCTTTGCTTCTTCAACTGCAGTAATGGTTAACCTCTCCATCTCCTCTTCGGTGAGTTTCCTCATATTTCACTGAGTAGGCATCTCAACAGAGTGTGGTTCTATATAATCTTCTTCAGAATCAGACAAAACCTGTTGTTCAGCCATGTGGACATTGTACCTTTGATTTGAAACATCGTACTCATAACCTTCATCTTCTAAAGATGAGTATTTCTCCTCAACACGATGAAAAGTATTTGAAGTCAAATACATTGTGTGATCTTCTCCACTATTACCCGCTAACATTCCTTCTTATTTCATTCTTTGGGCTACAACACAATAATTTGGGGAATGTGGCTTATCACAGCTTTCACACCAACAACTGTTATTTACCATATGCGCTCCCTTCTTCCTTAATGGATCAGGAGTTTCTTTGTTTCTAGGCCTATCTATTATAGGTTTTCCATCCTTCCAATTTGTACCGTAGGGAATGTCATGTAACCTAGGTCTCTCATTTATGTATGTGTTCTCCTATTTGTATTGATAATTATTGGCTTGTTGAGGAACCCTAGGGTTGTCTCTCTTACTAATTATCCCAGCAGCTTTCTTATTATTTTCAATAGTTAATGCTATCTTTTGGGCTTCAGCTAAATCTCTTGGGAACCTATTTCTTAGTTCATACCCTATTTTTGGATTGAATGCATTCAAATAAATACTTAATGTTATAGAGTCTAGCAACTTTGATCCAAGTGGTGTCTTATTCTGCAATTTGTTGAATCTCTAGTTAAAATCATAAATTGAGTCATTCTGATTTTTCTGAATCTGTACTAATTCATGAAGAGTAGCATCTGGTGTACTTAGATTCCCATATTGCTTGAGAAATCATGTTAGAAACCAAGATCAGATTTGCAAACCAGAATATCCTTCCACATAAGAGAAAAATAGAAAAAGCAGAGAGCTATTGAAAAAATATGTGCAACATAATATTATTTAGGAATTCAATAATTACAAGATATGATTTGCTTTATAAAAGCAAAGATGCATAACCCTAATCTTATCTTGAGCAATAAGATAACTCAACAAGATAAGGATGAGAATTAATTAACCTAGGAAATAAATAATTAACAACACTAGAACACTGTGGAGTAACACTGTAACCACAATCCGACAAGCAAGGAAAGATACTTTTGTCTACAACTGAAACCAAAACTGGAATCATGATAATGTGATAACAAACCCGATGCCACGGAACACTGGAAAACTCAAAAACTGGAACAACCTTGGAATTTGTGAACCAACAGTAGATGAGATGATGACATAATCTGGAAACCGTGTATCTCGATGTCGATGCCAAACTGTGACTAAAACTCTTCCATGGGAAGGAGTACCATGAAGACTCTGGAACATTAACCATAAAAACATGGCCCTCAAAATGAGAAGGATCTGAACCAATACAGATCAAGAAACATAATCTCTCAACTGAAGTGTGAACTGATGAATCTGATATGTGTCAAGCTATAGCAAAAAAATTTGACCAAAAAAAACTAGGAAACTAGATAACCCATATGAGTTGCCAACAGATAGGGAGTGGGGTTGGAGTAATCAATCACTGATTCCTGCTCTAGTACTTTCCTTATAAGACCTCCTTGGTGCTCTGCTTCACCAATCTAACCCATAGGTCCCTACTCATGACTAGGAGCCCTTGGTTTGTCTGCCCAACCCCTCTTCCATCACAAACTCCAACCACCAAGTCCACCTTTGTTCATTGCCACAACTCTTCCTTAGCCTTTACACCATACTAAAGACCAATCTTCCTCAACACTCCATTAACTCTTGCAGGGGTGGTGAGATGTCCTCAAAGGCCTCAAACTATCCTCGAAGGGTTTTTGAAAGTTCACCAAGTCTTCATCCATCCATCGCTCCCATCAAACTTACACCTAGGGTTTCGAAGGCTAGTAGCCCTTGAGCCCCTATTAGGTCTCCTTCACCAACAAAATAGGTTATAAATCACAAATCTCAAAAGGACTCCCCAAGTTGTCTTCTAGGTTCCTAGTCCATTTGAAGCCCTCTCAAATATTTTCAAGGTCTTGTGCCCTAACTGTCCGTACAGTGCTCAATCTTGAAAATGGCCTTTCTCTAGGGTTTCAAGCCTTTCCTGGCAGTTTTCAAACTTCCAACTTGTTTACACACAAAATGGATAGATGGAGCCTTCTCCTTCATATAGAAACAAGATAACACACCACCCTAACTCCTCCTAGAAGAAAATCATCCATATTTGATCACCCCTGCAAGAAATGTGACCTGCACAACAAACTTTTCCTAGCCGGACCTGCACTGGCTCGCCTAGGGCATCATCTTGCTAGCAACTCTTGCAACCACACAACTCCTAAATTCTACCATATGTATAGGCATGGATTCTAGGCACATTTCCCAAAAATCTGTACAATTTGTACGGTGGGAAGGTGCTCTAAACCTCCATTTTCTCAAAACTGCCTATTTCAGGCCAGCAACAGGGTGAATTCCAAAATATTTACAAACAATGCTTGAAAAGGAATAAACTAACTGTATATTAACACAAAAAGCTTGTAAAAACACTACTCTACATCCTACATAGGCCTAAATGCCTTGATCAATCCATTTTAGCACTGTTCTTGAACAAAAACTAGAAAAAAATGGCAAAAACAATGTTTTTCTTCAACTTCCAGAAAAATAGTCTGTACAAATGAACTTCCAACCTTACATAAAGGTCAAGGAAACCTTTAAATATGATTCTCAAATATTTATTCGTCAAATGGGCACCTTTTGGCCGCTCAAACTCAAAAAGAGCCTTATTTTGCAAAAATTGTCAACAATTGCAAAAATTGCCAAACTTCAACATTAGACTAAAACTTGCTATTCCTCACCTATGGTCAACATGACCTTTATTTGAAAACATAGAAAACATCTAAAATTCCATGAAGGAAAACATCTAAACCATTAATTCACTCTTGAGCTCCTAGTGTTGCCTAGGTGCTCCTACACCATTCTCCCCCTCTCAGCACAAACAACTAAGGAATCTTAGGAGAGATCAGAGACATATCAATGCCTTGCTTCTTAAAGTCTACTTCTTCTACCCAGGTAGCTTCAGATTCATGCTTGTTCTTCCATTTGACAAGATGCTCCATGTACACCTTGTGCCTTGTAGCCTTCTTCACTCTTGACTCCAAGATCTTCTCTGCTTGTAGCTTGTCTGGAGTTGGTAGTGTCATGTTGCTGACATCCTTGAATATCTCCCTACTACTCTGATCCATGTCAGTGAATGTCCCCTTATACTTGATCAAATCAGCAATGTTGAAAACTGGTGAGATTCCTAGATCAGTAGGTAACTCCACCTTGTCTGCATTTTGACCATACTTGGCCAATATCTTACATGGACCCACTCTTTTCATCTGCAACTTGGTTGAAATTCCCTTCTGCAACCTTGACTTGTTAAGGTGGACCATAACATAGTCTCGTACTTGAAATTGCACATCCTTCCTTGATATATCTTCCTTCTCTTTCAATTTTTGTGTAGCCTCTGTGACTATCTTCTTGACCTGCTCCTGAATCTCCTTCATGGTCTGACTGAAGTCTTTTGCATGTCCACTCCTGTTCTCCATAGATCCAAGGTCTCTGAGCTCATATATGCCTCTTAGGTGCATCCCATACACAACCTCAAATGGACTCTTCCCTGTTGTCCTACTGACACTATCATTATAAGCATACTCAGCTTGTGAGATGACCATATCCCATGTCTGTCCATATTCTTTAGTTAAACACCTTAAAAGATTACCAAGCACCCTGTTAACCACCTCTGTTTGACCATCGGTTTGAGGATGGTAAGTTGATCCAAATGACATATTTGTACCCAGTCTGCTCCATAGAGTCTTCCAAAAGTGACTCATGAACTTCACATCTTTGTTAGAAACTATGCTTAAAGGCAAGCCATGGATCCTCACAACCTCCTTGAAGAAAAGATGAGCTATGTAGCTAGCATCATGAGTAGTTTTGCAGGGAATAAAATGACTCATCTAGCTAAATCTGTCTACCACAACATAAACACTATCAAAACCAATCTTTGTCTTAGGAAGGCCAACCACAAAATCCATGCTCACACACTCCCATGGTCTGTTAGGAATGGGCAGGGGTTGATATAAACTAGCATTGCTAGCTCCTCCCTTAGCTTTCATACACACAACACATTGTTCCACATACCTTCTAACATCTCTTGCTAACTTAGGCCAATAATAGAATCTTTGTACTAGCTCTAAGGTCTTATTGATGCCAAAATTCCCACTAAGACTGCCATTATGCTTTTCCTAAATCAAAATTTCCCTCATTGACCTTCTTGGAACACATAACTGATTTCCCTTAAACAATAACCCACTTTGCAATGTATACTCAGAGTATTGGCTATGGAAATGGTTCTCAAAGTTAGAACATACCTTATAGACCTCTAAAAAGTCTTCGTCCTCTCCATATAGATCCTTGAAACTCTCTATGCCAATGCTCTTGAGTTGTATCTCTTGGACTGTCAACAATCTCCTGCTCAATGCATCTGCCACCTTGTTCATTTGTCCATTCTTATGCTTGATGGTAAAATTAAAAGCTTGGATGTATTCCATCCATTTCAAATGCCTATTACTTAACTTCTCTTGAGTGTTGATATAACTAAGTGCCTAGTTATCAGTAAAGACCACAAACTCTTTGGGTAACAAATAATGCCTCCACTTCCTAAGTGACTGAACCAAAGCATAAAGTTCCAAGTCATAGGTTGAATATTTCTTCTTTGCTTCATTTAGATTCTCACTAAAGAAGGATATAGGCCTGCCCTCTTGACTCAGCACCCCTCCTACTGCCACTCCACTTGCATCACATTCAATAGTGAACAACTTATCAAAGCTAGGTAATAAGAGAATTGGTTGAGTTGCCACTTCTTGTTTCAGTTTCTCAAACCCTTTCTCAGCCTCTTGAGTCCACACGAACTTAGTTTTCAAACCACCCTTGATTGTATCTAGAACTGGTGCACATATACCACTAAAGTTTCTTATGAATTTCCTATAAAATTGAGCTAATCCATGAAAACTTCTTACCTCAGTCCCTGTGGTTGGTGTAGGCCAGTTTAGGATGGCTTCTACTTTGCTTGGATCCATCTTCAACGTTCCTTGGGATACTACAAACCCCAAATACACAAGTTCTTGCTTGAAGAACTCACACTTCTCAAGATTGATTGCCAACTTCTCTTCTTGTAACCTTCTAAGAACCATCTCCACATGCTTGAGGTGTTCTTCTGCTGTCTTACTGAAAATCAGTATGTCATCAAGATATACCACCACAAATATCCCTGTAAAATCTTTGAGTACTTCATTCATGAGTCTCATGAATGTACTAGGGGCATTGGAGAGACCAAATGGCATCACTCCCATTCATATAACCCATAATTTTTCTTAAATGTTGTCTTCCACTCATCACCATCCTTAATTTTGATTTGATGATACCCACTCTTGAGATCCAACTTAGTGAAGTACTGTGCTCCTCCAAGACAATCCATTAAGTCTTCAATTCTAGGAATAGGGAATCTATATATGATTTTGATTCTATTTATGGCTCTAGAATCAGTACGTAACCTCCATTTACCTCCTATTTTTGTTGCTAGGACCACTAGGACTGCACATGGGCTGATACTCTTTTGAATCAATCCTTGATCCAATAATTCTTGCACTTGCCTAGCTACCTCCAAATTCTGATCTGGTGTGAGTTTGTATGTTGCTTTATTAGGTAATGAAGCTCTAGGTATGAAGTCAATTTGATGACTTATGGCTCTCCTTGGTGGTAGAGTTGCAAGTGTACCATCACTAACTATACTCTTGTACTTATCAAGTAATTTTTGGACTGCTTCTGGTAAGACTGTCCTTTCAGCCTTTTCTTCCTCTTTGGATTGCATCATGACCACATATCCTTCATCCCCTTGATGTAGGTTGTTAAGAAACTCCTTACCACTGCTCAACATGATGCTTGGTGTCTTTGACTGTCCTTCATTTTCTTCTGACAGTGACTGTAGCTTGAAGGTCCTTCCATCCTTTTTGAATGAAATGGTATTCTCCTTCCCATCATAAATAGCACTTCTATCATACTGCCATGGTCTGCCCAGTAGTAGATGGCATGCATCCATGGGTAATACATCACAAACTAACTTTTCCTTGTACCCTCCAATGGAAAACTCCACCATTACTTTCTCATTCACTAAAACACTCTACCCTTTGTTCAACCATGTGACCTTGTAGGGGTTAGAGTGGGGTACCTTCTCCAATTTCAGTTTTGCTACTGCCTCCTCTGAGATTATATTGTCTGTTGAACCTGGGTCTACTATGACCTTGCATACTTTTCCAAGTATCTTGCACCTTACTCTAAATAAAGCTCTCCTTTGTTTGGGTTCTTCCTTGACCGGTTGTCTGATCAAAACTCTACTGAACATCAGATTTTCTCCTACCTCAGATTCAATATGACTGACCTCAGGTGATTTGACACTCATGGTGTCCTCTTGTGCATATGCCACTCTCTTTTCATTGCTTGATGAAGATGCTTTCTCCGGGCACCTATAAGCAGGATGACCTATTTGACTACAATGATAACACTTCATGTTTGCAAAATAAGAATTACTCCTGCCTGCTCCTCTTCCTCTATTTGAACCCCCTTGAGGTCCTCTTCCTCTGTTAAATCCACCTCTAGAAGATGCTTCTCCTCCATGCTCAATGAGTTTAGACTCTCCTTGGTTTCTTTGGTCATTTCCTCTACCTTGGTAGCCACCACGTTGTCCTCTTTGATCTCTTTGATCTTTGCCTTTGCCTCTATCCTTAGAAGCCTGATCTTGCTTCCTCTTGTTCCTTTCCTCAATCTTGATAGCCAACTGATAACATTGGTGTACTGTCTTGGGACTTAGTAGAGCCATCTCCTCTTGAATGTTCCATTTCAAGCCATTAAGGTACCTAGCCACCTTGAGACTCTCATCCTCTGTCACATTAGATCTCATGCAAAGTTTTTGAAACTCCTCAGTGTAAGTGTTTACATCTTGGTCTTTCTACCTTAGACTTTGCCTCTTCTTGTGTAATTGGATCTCATAGTCATCTGGCATGTAGGCTTCTTTCACCTTGGCAACCATTCCTTTCCAAGTTGATATGGTATGTTTGCCTTCTTTTTCCCTCTCTGTCTGAATGAACTTCCACCATGTCAAGGCTGATCCTCTCAATCTTGATTTAGCAACCTTCACCTTCTGTGCTTCAGTGACTCCATCACATTCAAAATGATTTTCCATTCCCTCTATCCAGTCCATGACTAAATCAGGTTCCATTTTTCCACTAAAAAGTGGTATGCCTTCAAGTGCTTTCCCACTCAAAGCTTTCAATGCCTTCAAGAAAGGCTCCTCCTTCAAAACAAGGTTAGGTGTAGGGGTCTTATCTTCCTCTGTAACCTCTTGTTCCTTTGGTATTCTTCCCTCAAATTGCGCACTCCTCACTGCTTGTTCAAGTTGGGCTATTCTTTCCCTCAATTGTTTATTGTCTTCCTCCTGCTCTTCAACCATCTTGTCCAGTTCTGCATTTGTCACCATGGTGGAGGAATCACTAGACTCAAGGTCTGACATACAAGATTCTTTCCCAAATCTTTAACTTGCTCTGATACCAATCTGATAGGGAGTGGGGTTGGAGGAATCAATCACTGATTCTTGCTCTAGGCCTTTCCTTATAAGACCTCCTTGGTGCTTTGCTTCACCAATCTAACCCATAGGTCCCTACTCATGACTAGGATCCCTTGGTTTTTCTTCCCAACCCCTCTTCCAGCACAAACTCCAACCACCAAGTCCACCTTGGTTCATTGCCACAACTCTTCCTTAGCCTTTAAACCATACTAAAGACCAATCTTCCTCAACACTCCATTAACTCTTGAAGGGGTGGTGAGATGTCCTCAAAGGCCTCAAACTATCCTCCAAGGGTTTTTGAATGTTCACCAAGTCCTCATCCATCCATCGCTCCCATCAAACTTACACCTAAGGTTTTGAAGGCTAGTAGCCCTTGAGCCCCTATTAGGTCTCCTTCACCAACAAAACAGGTTATAACTCACAAATCTCAAAAGGACTCCCCAAGCTGTCTTCTAGGTTCTCGGTCCATTTGAAGCCCTCAAATATTTTCAAGGTCTTGTGCCCTAGCTTTCCATATAGTGCTCAATCTTGAAAACGGCCTTTCTCTAGGGTTTCAAGCCTTTCCTGGCAGTTTTCAAACTTCCAACTTGTTTACACACCAAATGGATAGATGGAGCCTTCTCCTTCATATAGCAACAAGGTAACACACCACCCTAACTCCTCCTAGAAGAAAATCATCCATATTTGATCACCCCTGCAAGAAATGTGACCTACACAACAAACTTTTCCTAGCCGGACCTGCACTGGCTCGCCTAGGGCATCATCTTGCTAGCAACTCCTGCAACCACACAACTCCTAAATTCTACCATATGTACAGGCATGGAGTCTAGGCACATTTCCCAAAAGGCCGTACAATTTGTACAGTGGGAAGGTGCTCTAAACCTCCATTTTCTCAAAACTGCCTGTTTCAGGCCAGTAACAGGGTGAATTCCAAAATATTTACAAACAATGCTTGAAAAGGAATAAAATGACTATCTATTAACACAAAAAGCTTGTAAAAACACTACTCTACATCCTACACAGGCCTAAATTCCTTGATCAATCCATTTTAGCACTATTCTTGAACAAAAACAAGAAAAAAAAATGGCAAAAACACTATTTTTCTTTAACTTAAAAAAAAATAGTCTGTACAAATGAACTTCCAACCTTACATAAAGGTTGAGGCAACCTTTAAATATGATTCTCAAACAGTTATTCTTCAAATGGGCACCTTTTGGCCGCTCAAACTCAAAAAGAGCCTTATTTTGCAAAAAATGTCAACAATTGCAAAAATTGCCAAACTCCAACATTAGACTAAAACTTGCTATTCCTCACCTATGGTCAACATGAACTTTATTTGAAAACATAGAAAACATCTAAAATTCCATTAAGGAAAACATCTAAACCATCAATTCACTCTTGAGCTCTTGGTGCTGCCTAGGTGCTCCTGCACCACCAACAAATCAAAATGGATATGGAGATCAAAGTGAAAACTACACTCTAATCAGATTTATTATGCAAGAAACCCCCCTAATGGAACTTTATCTTACTTCATTTATTACAATAACCCAACGATTGTAAAAGGAGAGAATGCTAATGCATTCATAAAGAGAAAATAACATGTAGTGGTACTGAAATGAAGTACAAATATTCAAGTTTCACCTTTCCAACTGCCAAAACATCAAAGTAATCTCCAAAACACCCATCGGGAAAAATCTAGAATAATGATAAAATTGGGACAGATACAAAAAAAAGTGCATGGACAGAAAGATAGAGCTTCTCAATACCTTTCCAACGCCACAAAGAAGATGAAAAACAGAGATCGTGGCAAAAAGTTATGAGCTCGGAAGCCCAAAATGAACATCTGACTTCAAATAGAAAAAATAGAATTTAAACAGAAAATTACTAAAAAACAAAACTCCACCACTGGAAATTGCTCGGAACTAGCTTTCCGGCGATATCTCGTTTACCTGATTTTGATACTGTATGCCCAAGTTATGCCAAAAAGAAAAAAAGTGCTCCTTTAGGGAAAAT
This sequence comes from Sequoia sempervirens, assembly GCA_007258455.2. Taxonomy (NCBI): domain Eukaryota; kingdom Viridiplantae; phylum Streptophyta; class Pinopsida; order Cupressales; family Cupressaceae; genus Sequoia; species Sequoia sempervirens. The sequence continues at coordinate 104,489,550 of VDFB02058242.1, forward strand.
CAGAGCTAGGAGGGGGCTTGGAGCGTCGTACGGCCGATGACGTCATGCTGACATTAGCACTTCACGGGAAAAAATTGATGGCTATCTGGCCGTTGGCACAAAAAAATGCCCCCCTTGCTGGCAAAAATTTTACGGGCATTTAGGCTGCATAAATTGGTCAGAATATTCCTTATACCTTGCCAGAATATGCTCTATCATACGCCAGAATATTCTTCGCCGACAGTTGGCCTAGGGCTGGTCGCGGGCCCATGGTCTACCATATGACCACCGCGGGGCTGACAGGGGCCCACAGGGGCTGAGCTTGGCTCCCGATCATACATATGACCTCCGGCGAAGTCTAAAGAAGCCAACAGGGGCTGAAGGGCCAGCGGAGGTTTGGCGACGCCGCTCGGTTGAGCGGTCGGCGGGTGGCCGCCTGGTGGCCACCCAGTGGTGGAAACCATTTGAACTGGTAGTGTTGACACAAAAACTGAGAAATCCATTTTTTTTTTTTTTTTCATTTTTTTCGTGCCTCGGAGTGCGTGCTAGGGAGGCCATATATAGCCCCCCAGGCAAAATTTTTTTGCCTCAGAAACAACTTTCTCCAAAATCGACAAAACGAAAGGTGATCTTAGGGTTTTTGGCCGCTGCGAACGTGATGGTGACCTCTGTTTCTCCCCAAATTGCTCCAAAAAATAGGTTACCCCCAGAGCTTGCAAAAAAACTCTGAGCTTGAAACCCTCATAGATCTGGCAAACGATGGCCAAAATCAGCAAAACAAAAGCCAATCCTGACTTTTTCCAGCACTCTGAATCCAATGGTGAAGCCTGATCTGATCCAAAATGCCTCATAGATGAACTCAAGGCATGATACCCTCGAGGAATCTTGAATGAACCCTGCAATGATTTTCTCAAAAGTATGAGAAGGGGTTGCAAATCAAGGCTCTGATACCATGTTAGAAACCAAGATCATATTTGCAAACCAGAATATCCTTCCACAAAAGAGAAAAACAAAAAAAGAAGAGAACTATTGCAAAAAGATGTGCAACATAATATTATTTAGGAATTCAATAATTACAAGATATGATTTCCTTTATAAAAGCAAAGATGCATAACCCTAATCTTATCTTGAGCAACAAGATAGATCAACAAAATAAGGATGAAAATTAATTAACCTAGGAAATAAATAATTACCTAAGTAAAGTTATGCAAGTGTAATTAAATATTAATTACACTAACAAATCGATCCTGAAATTCTTGGAAAAAATTAATAGAGGCTATTGGTAGACTATTGAACCAATCCCTAGCTTCTTCAGTGAGCGACATCATGAATAGCCTCATATGTAAATCCTCATAAGGCATATCCAAATCTTGGATGAAAGCATTGAAACTCCTTAAATGATCTTTGACAGTAATTGCACTGCTCCCTATAAACTTAGGAACAAGACTTCTCCAGCTGCCATCCATAGGGTAAGGGTATAATTGAAACCCTGTCAAGTCAAATTGTCTGATCATTGTTGTGTATTGATGAGGGGGAGGGTTAGGTGGGTGTTGATACTAGTACAATGGATTGTGGTATTGTGCATGATGATGTGGCATGTAATGTTGACCATGAGGTGGTTGTGTATTTGTATATTGTGAGGAAATATGCGGTGGATGGTTTGGCTGTTTGTATTCATTTCCTATCTGATTCTGAGGAGCCTTTGATGGATCAGAAGGCCCTGCATTATTATTTCCTTGCTTATGAGGAGGTATATACTTTGAAAAACTAGTTGTCTGAGCAGTAATTTGAGCTTTCTTCAATTTGAAGTCTTGGATTGCTTTTATCATTTGGATCTTTTCCTGTTCATCTTTTTCTCTTTCTAATTCTTGTTTATGAAACTCAAACTGTGCTACTACTTCTTCACGAGTTAAGAACTCATAATTTTCTTGAGGAATTACATGATCTATGAACTCATTTTGGTTACCCTCCATTCTCTAGTCATTTTCTTGTTGATATCTGATTCCTTCAACTTCGAGTTTAGCATCAAACTCTGCTTTTTTCTGAGGGTTGTAAAAAAGATTTCTTTGTTCTTCAGGGGTACAAGGTTCTACACTTGAATTATCTCTCTAGGTACCATAACGATCATATGTCTCACAATGTGGTCTTTATGCTTTGTCTTTGTTTGTTATACATATGTCCTCATTTCTCTTCTTACCCTTATCAACCTTATCATCCTTGTGTTTCCACTTACTATTGCCAGTAGGACCTCCAGAAGGACCTCCCTTATATTGGGATCTTCTACCATTCATGTCGAATAGATGCAATGTTCTTGTCAAAGTCGCCACTCACTTTCTTAAAAGTGAGAAAGTGTTTCTTATTTCTTATTCCCAACGGAGTCTATACAGGATTTCTGACTCTATGACTAAGGCCCTGATTCTAAGTTGACTCCCCAGCAAAGTCGCCAATTTGTTAGCTCTCAAAAACGCAGGTAAAATACCTCAAGAGGTTGTCAATCTCTTGATACGTTTCAAGGTAACAGACAAGGTCAAAATGGTTTAAACCTTCTTCTATTCAAGTGCTGCTAGACCTAGGCAGGTATACCTATATGAATGAGGATCAAGACTAGACTTATGTTTCTTTCTTTTAAGGTATTTTACCCACAATGGCAAATGGGAGTTGATAAATGAAATTTTGATTTGTTATAGATTGTATTGCACTATCAAAGCTAAAACCTAATATATTCAGTTTAACAGATATAAATAATGAGTGAAACTAAAATAATGAAAATGTGGAGACTAGTGCCTTATTGGGTATGCGGAGTCAAAAGAGATCTAAAATGAGTAACTTCTTTCTGGCAAGCACTCTAATTGTTTGGCATATATTTGAGTTTATAACTTGTATAAATATGCAAGAATATGACTACCAAGTTCTTCTTAATGATCCAAATGAGATTCCCTAATTACTATGATCAACTAAAATGATTTAATCTTTTCTTGAAAGAACCAATTAATCAACCATACAGATAAAACAAATGTGCACTGATAAACTGAATATAAACTTTTTATATCAATTTAAATAACCAGAAAAAATCAACCTTGGAGACAACTTTGGTAATACTTTCAATTAACTCAACAAACAACTGATACCAGAAATACGCCACCACATCAAATGATTTTCATTGATATCTCCATTTTTTTTAAACATGCATCATAGTCTCATATTTTTAAAACATTGTAATCTACTGTATCTTTCTTCTATTATCTTGTTTCGCTACCAAAATGGATATTTATACATCAACTACTTGAAAGGACACATCCTTTCAGAAATGTCATATGTTAAAACAACAATAGATTAAAAGGTAATTAAGTCTTGTTAAGCCATAAATGAATCTTCAATAGGTGGTCCAAGTAATCCCGGTGCTTATGCGTATCTACATCTCCCAATGTGTTTCGAATCGTGATCTCCATTCTTACCATCTTCTCATTTTGTTCGCGCACCTCATCCAGTGTTGTATCTTCTGTGGTAGCTATCTTCAAAATTTCTTGTAGTATCGATTCACTTTCACTTTTCCACTTAGTCATTTCTTTTGATCCTCCTTTATCATCAGAGAATGCAGTCAATCCTTTTCTGGTAGCATTTATCAATCCATGTACATTCCCTTGCAATTATTCAAAGAAGTCTTGGTGTTTATTCACAAAATGATTTGTAGCCTCAATTGTTGCATTATCAGAAACATCCCTTTGGTTTATTTCTTGAAACTTCTCCAAAATCCTTCCATTCATTATTTCATGTTCTTGCAATGCAACAAAGTTATGTGAGTGTGTTCCCCAGAGCTTATTTAACCAAGTTGCTAGACTAGCTTGTCTTTTCTTAATCATTGCTACAAGTGTATCATATTTCCCTTGAGAGTAAGCACTTGATCCTTCCCAATGATCCTTTGCTTGTGAACTTTCACCATGAGTGAGCATATTGGTTGTTTCATTGTGACACCTAGAAAATCTTTCAGGCGGTCATTTTCTCTTAACATCCTCTCGTTATTCATTTTGTACATTTCCCTTTTCTTGATTAACATCTAAATTTGAGCTTTGTTTAATTTTGCTACACTGATCCCAATTTCTGCAGTTGCCACAAGATCAAACTCTCCAATTTTTAAATTCATAACATGCCCAAATGCCTTCTCAATATCAATGACAACTGATTTCTTGTGAGGTGGATATAAATCCCAAATCATTAATGACCCTTCATCTGGATTGTATTTCGACCCTGCATATACTTTTGTCACCTTTTATGGGCTGAGCTTGTGTGTAGCATTACTATCTTTCAAAAAACTATCAAAAACCAGTGCAGAATTGAGATCCAACCCTGGAAAAATCATAACACAGGAACTTTCCAACATTTTCCTTCCCCTTTCAGGGGTCATACTTTCCATCTCTTTGTCTACACACACCTTTAGGTCATTCAATAATTGTTCTTGATTACCTGATGTGATACTGTCAACCTTTTCTCTTATTTCTTTTCCTTTTTGTTTGTACAGGAATGCCTTAAACTTTGGAGAGTTTACAAATTCATCATCTGCTACAAATGATTTGTACTCTACATGCCTTGCATCCACATCTACATTCTCTTTAGCACTCAATTCCCTTGCAGGGAAAATGTAATGCTGAGTTCTCAATCTTGACATCTTATTGGGTTGGTCTTGTGGCACATTATCCTTAGATGCCTATTCCCCAGAAGATAACAGCTTTGTATCTTCCAGCCCTTGATTATATCTTTCGACCACCATTTCTACTTCTTCATCTTCCAGGTTCCGAATCATATCATCAAATTGATAGGGCACATGTTGATACCCTCCAAAGTTTATCTTCAGTTTAGCAAAATTGATGTACCCTTCTAGATCAAAATTCCTTCTAGGTGGTCCTCTTTTCATATTGTTTTGTAGTAACTTATCAAGGATCAAATTGTATCCTTCCTTGGCTAATACAATAAAATCACCAAAGCACAATGTACTAGGCATAAAATCTTGCTTACCAAAGGAGCTCAAATTCATAACACTAGAGAAGTCCATCTATCTAACAATTTCCAAGTATGCAATTTTGTTCGGGATTGTTTTAGGCAAAATGAATGGGGCATCTTCAAATCCGTAAACCTACTGTCCTAGACAGCCATCCATAATTGAATAGGTAATGTCGTGCCTTGTCAAAATTGGAAACTCTCATCTCTTGAGGCCACAGCCCTAACTCCTGTCCAAAATACAACACCATGTGCATCAACAATGAGTAATTCCTAAGATGTAAAATAGAGGCTCCACCCTTTATTGCCATCAAGCCGGAATCAATCCTCTTAAAAATGTATGAGGCATAATCAAATGGTCTAGAATTGTGATACTGAATATCTGCTGAAATTATCATAGGCACGATTGACATATATTAAGGGACTTCCATTCCCAATACTTGGCCTACCGAGAAATAAGTATACTTCATATAGAGTTCAAAAAGATCAACATGAAAAGGGGGTCCATCGCTATCTTCTAGAGGAACTGGTTGGCCACCTTGTCTAACTCTGTGGAGTGGCAATCTCCAACCCTTATAAATTGTGTCCATCCTCCTGAATTCCCTTTCTAATTCCTCATATATGATTTTCTCATTACAAACCATTTCCAAATTGAAAACCTCACCAATTGCATCTTATGATATGTGTATTAGTGGTTTCCCGAATGGGTCACATATAGCTTTGAGTTTCAAATTATTATGGGCGGCCAACAATCTTACCAATTCTACATTGACAAATACATTAGCGCAAACTAGCTTTCCCAGATTAAGCTTCCATGGGTTACATACTGGTTCAAAACAATTCCTCTGATAGTAATGAAAGCTAAACAATTCATAACCTCTTATTGAAATCCAAATATCTCCTATGAGTTTACACTTGTCATCCAATTTATCTATTTCTGCCCTAAGTTGTGTAGATCGTCTAGCTTTAGGTCCAGAGCGAGGTAATTGGTCAATGAGATCTTGATTTAGCCTTCGTTCAGTACCCTCATGCTCTATTCCAGTTTTATGTTTCTTCCCTTTAGGCTGACTGCTTTCACCATATTTTCTACCTTTTGATTTTCCTAAGCTAGAGGATTCCATTCCTTGAAAGTTATAGAAGTCAAAACTTACAAGAACTAAGGCACAACGAACTTACTGTAATTCACTCGAAACCTTTGGACTAAAAAAATTCCCTGGTTCTTCGTTTGCCCCTTTGCTTCCTCTGCTATCAATTCCACACTAATGTTTCCATTTGAATTTTCCTTAATTCATGTAGCTATTTGTGCTTCGTCACGCCATTAATGTTTTAACTGAAACATGAGTGTAGCAGGTCCTTTTTGGAAACTCTCACCATCACATCATATAATATTGTCGGTGAGACATTTTCAAATCTTGGGCGACCTCTCTATTATGGATTTTACCAACGTTCATTTAAAACATCCTCCAAGACATCCTGTAGTTTCCCCGACACTTCAAGTCTCTCCAACTACCACGAACTATATATCGCTTTGGTGTCCCACAGTCTCATCGATGTTCTGAGTCTCACCGACAGTTATCCTTTCGGTCTTATGTATATTGCTGTAACTATTGCCGATGAAGCCTATCGCTGTAACATTGTGAGTTGGGCAGATGTTCCTTCACTTATTTCATAACTTGCCAAGATATATCCTTTGGTCTGCTTTCTAGTCACCGAGACATAATTATTTTCTTGCCGATGGAACAACACTCGGCATGACTCCCATATGTTTCTCTGATGAAACTAGTCTTGCCGATAATCAATACATACTGCCAAGTCCTTTACTAAAATAATCCTGTCGATGTGACATATGGGTCAGCAAGACTCCCTGACTTCATCCCGATAATCATCGATGGAATCTACTCTTGCTTTATCAGTGAGACCAAATGAATGCTCTGGGACATTACACTGATGACTTTTATCTCGCCGATATGTCTCTATGTTTTCAATTGGTAAGACACCAATAGGCTAGATATGACTCGCCCCGATGCATACTGTCTTGCCGATAGGATCTTTCTTTCGCTGAGACTATGAATTGTGTCTGCCCGACGTGTATTACCAAATGAAATTTTATCAGTAAGACAATCCTGGTCTCTTGCCGATAGACTATAAAAGACACATGTTAGTATAAAATGCTTTATGGATCGGGGAGACCCTCACCATCTCTTGCTGATATGAATTATACATTGAAATACTCAAGTTTAGATGAATTCTATCGGACCAAATGACAAAATATGGGCAAAGATGATATGCAAAGCGGATTCATGAGCTTATGGCATGGACTTCTTAGCAAACTTATGGGTACCAAAAACTATAAAATTTTCAAAATTTTATAGTTCAAATAGTGTGTTAGTTGTTTTTTCTTTTTGTTTTGTTTATGGGAATTTATTTTGTATATCTATTTATTTTCTTGTGAATTTGGGGTTGTTTATTGTTGTCATTATTGTGATTGCATTTTTATTGATTCACATTTTTTATATGCTTGTGCTTGCTTACTTTCTTATATTTCAGCTTATTTTAATTCTAATTGTTCTTCTTTAAATTATTTTTCCCTTCTTTCATAATTCGTTGGCTCTTTTTTGTTGATTTACTTTTTGTGTTCCTTTATGTTTTGCTTTCTTTGGCTTTTAATTTTTGGTAATCTTTATTTTAATTGTTAATTCTTCCTTCTTTTCTTTTTAACCTATGTTTTCTTTTTTCTTTATTTCTCCTTTGTCTAGTCCTTCTTGGTCCTCGTGCTTCTTTCTCTCTCCTACTCCCCTTCCCTCTTCTTTTTAAGTAGTCTTGGTATGCAACATTTCATTTTTCTCCTTAACCTCTTTTCATTTCATCCCGATGATGGATCATGAAGTGTGATTTGAAATGTTGATGTAAAAATTCTCACACAATCTAATCTAGAAATCATTGAAAAAGAACAATATGGATTGTGGAAACTTGATATCATTGACATCCAATTAGGTTGACCTAATTGATGTTTTGGATAGTTCTAGTATATATACAAGGTTAATTCCTTGTGTAAAGATATATGTGAGGTGATTAAGTGTGAGTGTGAGATCTAGTGTAGAAAGAAGTGTGAATTGTAGTTGTGGTGAAGTATGAAGTGTGCTAAGTCAATTTTTTGAGCTTCAATGGAATTGTATCTTTAGTATATGTCAAATGCATTGTTAGCAATTCATCATTGGTAGTGAGCCACCCTTTCTTCTACCTCTTTCTATTCTGGGGAGTGAGCCCCTTAGCAGTGATCCACTAGAAGTGAGTCATTCTCTTTTTGGACAATGAGTACTTGGACAATGAGTCCACCATTCTATATCAAACATTATAACCAGTTATAATATATTGTGAGCTAATTCTCACTGTGGTTTTTTCTCTTTCAAGGGATTTCCATGTAAATCTGGTGTTCTTGTGTTCATTGATGTGATGCATGTTTTATATGTTCATTTCATTTACTACAAGTTAAATATGATGCTTTGAATGGATGTGTGAATTGAAAAAGTTAATGAGTTTAAGTGAATACCGATTCACCCCCCTCTCAATATTTCAAGTGTTCAATAGGTTCCACATGTTATTTGTGTACAAAGCTTGTGCAATTTTCATAGGGATGTGTGTACATGTTTTAAATGATAATAGGGTAGAAGGAAGAAGACATGAATCAAATCATGGATGATATTCGTAATGCCAAAAATAAGTCTTTTGTATTAAATTTTCAGTACACCAATGATTTGAATTTATAAATTGACTATAAGTATTATATGTGGTGTTTTCATTTTAGTACTCTTGGAATCTGGAGCATTTGATTATTTTATCACTCTATTTTTTATTGATCTAGAGAGAATGATAAACACGATCCAAATTAATCTTCATATAAGAGTTACTACAAAGTTACATAAACTAAAACCATTAAAATAAATAATAAATAACACAAAATTTAAGTTGAGAAACCCTTACAAGAAGAAAAATAACAAATGTAAAGGAATACATTGTAGAAGAGAAGAAATAATATAAAATATGCTACAAATAATTTTTAATAATTGAGAATAACAAGCCACTTTGAGGGGGACAACCTCTAAATACCTCCATTATAAGTGTAATTCAAAATATGAAGTTAATAACTAACCACTAGCTCTTATATATACCTAATTATGACATGGTTACAACCCAGGCCAACTTAGGTGCCTAAATATAACACCTAGGAGGAATTACTTAACTAAATAATATTAAATAATTAATAACACAACTTAATTAAGAGTTAAGGTGGCCATGAGTTGACTAGTGATATTCCTATGCACACTATAAGATTAAGGGCGTAGAAACAAAAAGTAACACAATTTAGATTATATTTAAATAACATAACAATATTACAATAAATTAAGAAATAATCCCTTGTTATTGAATATATCTTTAACACAGAAGATTTAGGTAGCAATACAAGTACCAACTTCCTAGAGTAACCTTAGCAACAATTACCTACACCAAAATCTATCTTGATTACAAACTACAAATCCAATAATCACTTATGCAACTTGAGCACTTCAATTCATGAAATAAATTATAACAACTAAAGTAGGCTTTTAAGAATAACATGATTTAAAATAAAATTTGAGCTGAAAGTTAAAGAAAACTTAAACTGCAAGTAATATCAATTTCCATTAAAAAACACTTAAATTATTAGACAATTCCAATAATTATGTAGATAAGTGTTCCTAACATAAATATTTTAAGTAAGAATTAAAATGTCAACAAGGATTACAAGGTGTACATACTATTCTCCCACCTGATGTATTTAATAAAAATAAGTTACAGTATCATAGATTAATAGTAATAATTTCTATAGTCAATATGTGGTAGTGCTTTTTATTAGTTCTTGCAAGATTTGTTAATGAATCAACAAAAATATTTAGTTGTTCACCTTATCAATGATTATTTTTTATTGTCCATCATTCCATAAAAAATGATGTTACAAAACAATATGCTTTTAATATGTTTCACAATCATTTTGAATTGTCATGTCTGCACTACTTCTTTTGAAGAATGAGTAGTTGTCATGTGCTCAAACATTTATAGTTAAAAAAGGAAACCATAGACTCTTTCTTGTTCATCCAATTATCTACATCAACAAATAGATTAAACACATAAAATATATAATTTCAAATAATTTAGACTTACAACCAATTGAATTTTTTTTAAAATATACTTCATTCAAAATAAATAATCGATATTCCAAATAAACTAAACTTGTTCCAATTCCAATATGTTTCATATAAATTTGATTTAATTAAATATTATTTTTTAAACAAAAGTGGCCATGCCACTGTAAAATATCTATTGATAATTTTAAAAAGATGTACATAGCAAGGGTAAGCTGAGAAAGATCTCAAAATGCTTGCCCACGGAAGATATCATTGTACAAATCAGATGTAGAAAGAGACACAACAAAGCTGCCTGATTGACACTAACAATTTACATAAGCTACAACAAAGATCAAACATTTCTGAAAACTGAAGACTAACAATAACATAAACTGCAATCAAACATTTCTGAAAACCGAAGATGAACAACAAAAAAAACCTAACCACCCAAGCAGAGATTTAATTAAATTATTAAAAACATATAAACTTATTATTAATAAACTACAAAATCAATTCATAATAAATTTTAACTAAAATGAATTGCTATCGTTTAATAATTGATTTCCAAAAGTAGTTAGGATGAGTTATTCCCAACTCCATGGTTTTACCTATATCTGGGATAGAATAAGCTGCGTCATAATCTCCAACAGCAATGGAGATTCCTTTTGAAAGCTCCATTGTATGGAGCTTGTCATCATGACGTTGGAATGTGGTTATCTTTGAGGAATCTGAGAAGATTTTAATGAGAAACTAAAATTCCACTTCATCCTTTATCAATGGAAGTCTTATCATACTCACAATTGGCATTGGAGATTCTTTCCCTTTTTCCATAGTTGGAATAAGAGTAGAGAACAAAATATCAGAATTAAAGTTGCTTTGTATACTTCCATGATTGCTTTGTAGACATCAATGATTCTTTCTCCTTTTTCTTTCATATCTGTGTCATTCTTGCAAGCTGATGATGTTATTCCATGCGTTCTAGTTGTCAGATATCCTCAAGTGGGACAATAGCAAAGTTTACTAAAATATCAGCCACTTTATGTTATTTTCTATATGAGTGGTGGATGTAGAAACTTTATAATTTGTCAAGAAGAGGCCAAATGTGATCTAAAATGTTCCTTGATTTTCAATTTGAGATAATTCATTTATAAATTATGTTGATGGATATCATCAAGCTCTCTTTTATGTCTATATTGTTGATATGTTTATATTCACATAGTTTAAGTTTTACTAGAAGAGCTTGTAGCTTTGTCTTATTATTTGCTTTAGGTAATATGTTTTTTTGATATGGTTTAGATTACGTTGTCAAATTCATACGTATTATGCATCTTACTCCAAGGCACTCAAATTGTCATACAATGTATTATTAGTTAATAAGAGTGCTCTATTACCATACTAATCCTAACCTATATCTTATTTATTACTTCCTCAAACCCTAGTTCAATCCATGAAAATCATTAATTTAGATTAGTTTTCTTTTGTCTCTGATTGGTATAACATTGGCACATGATGACAAATCAATTGCTTTTGTCTTTGGTAGATCAAATCAATTTCATTTTTTATTATAGCTAAAATTTTGGTGTTTATCAAATCTTGGTAAAAAAAAAAAAATTATTTTTAGTGCTATTATGTTGTGTTATTTTATCTTGATTGTAACTTTTCAATTATCGTTCTATTTATGACATTACGTTTTGTCTTTCCTTGATTTGATTGAATCACAACCATTTTCTTGATAATTCTTTAGCTACATAGAGTCTTTTTCTAGTTTCTTGGTTTTGCCAAATATCATGACAATTATGAATTTCTATATATGATGTGAAAAAAATCAAGAGGGTGAAATGAATAGATTTTGGAAAATTTTAATTATTGGTTTTCTATTGCTAGCCACGTGGAGACATCCTAACAAGTTAGATGATGTGAATTAAATAGGAATTGTGAAGGGCTAGTAGGGGGACATGAAAAAGAAAAGAATAAACTATAAGAGAAAATGCAAGGAGACAAGCAAAAGTGAAAAAGAATTAGAGGAAATAAAAAGGAAAATATCATAATAGGAAGAAAGTAAGGTAGTGAGTGTTGAAATAAGAGATGAGCATTGAAGTGATAGAGAAAGAAGGAAAACTAGGACTAGGATTTGAACAAGAAAATTGAGTGCAACAAATAATAGAAGAAAGATTAAGACCATAGTTTGTGATAGATTGCTACAAGAACTTCACTTGAAGGTGGGGGATAACATTAAAGCTAGAGGCTATATAGTGTATGAACTATTTAATTTAAAACAATTTGCTGCAAATAAAAATTAAAAAGCTCACAAATAATTTTCATACACACACAGAGAGAGAAAGAAACACAATTTCAAGCCCAAGTTGCAGAGTGCAATAGGAATTTTTTTGTATTATTCAATGGGAAAATCAAGCTATTACATTCCAATCAAAGGTGAAGGCTATAACAAGCCATATAAAACCCGTGGAAAACATCTACAATCTGATTTGCAACAGAAAATCAAAGCCTAGAAACAATCTCTTCTCCAACACTTGCAGATTTAAAGCCTCTCTCACAATCAATATCTTCAATTTGCACAACCTGTAATGATTTTTCCTCTGTCAACACTCTCAAAACCTGTCAATCCAACAATGGAATCACCATCTGAAGGTAAGCAATGCCCTTCTTCTCTTCCTATGGTTTTCTTCTCTAAAAAACTATCTCAAAATGAAAGAAATTCAACTTTTATATTCCCATGCTTTCCTGGAATGACATTTCAATACATTTCATTAACATTTAGCTTGCATTCCAAAACCCCTTAGGAAAATCAATGCCCACCTCCAGGGTTCCTATTTTTTAAGGAGTTATGGAAATTCAAAATAGGAGTTACAAATGGCTTTAATGGCTCCCATAAACCCACACCATTAATTGCTTTTTCGTGCTTTTCTAGTTTTAAAGCATGCTATCCATGATACCCCTTAACCAATTTGACCCTATTTGAAATCAAATCCAAACTCAAATTTTTTCACATAAAAAAGTATTTAATTTCACACCAAAATATGAATTTCAATAATCAAACATGAAATCCAACACACCAAAATTCAAAAAATTCAAAAATGACACCTTCAAGTCGACACAAGATTGCACTAAGTCGTGGATGCTCATGCATCACTATAGAAACATATGTATGCGTAAAAGCAAGAAGTTGGGTCCATGAAGAGGGGAAGTTTTGGCCAAAAATAATTCTTGCAGAAAATGCATACACATTATTAAAAACACATGTATGCGTTATGCTTTAGGTACCTAAGCCTAAAAAAATGTGTACGCATTATAACACGTACGTGTTATATAATGTGTACACATTTTATAACATGTACAAGTCATTTATTTAAAAATTAAATACCTTTTAGAAACTTGTACGTGTTTTAAAACACGTACGCGTTTCTAAAAAGTATTTATTTTTTTAAATAATCAAAAAAATAAAGAACGCATATGTGTTTTGTGATGTGTACGCATTTTTAAAATTTTAAATTCCCAACCCACATGCTACCTTAGTTTTAGGTCCAGGAAAGGCTTGGCAACCCAACCTTCAACCTTTGACATGCAACTAAAAAACTAAGGCAGATTGAAGAAGAATGTCCAACTTTGGCAATATGATTGATGGACTCTTTTTCTGAATCAATCTATAAAATTAGAACCCATTAGAGAACACGATTTCTAGTTTTTAAATATATTATTTTTATTAAGATTGGATTATATTTGTTATTTTTTAATTAATTTCTAAGCAAACTAGTCCTTAAACTTGAAATATTAGGTTTTTTTGTTTTTTAATAACTTTTTATTTTGTTAAGTTTCTTGTAAAAAAAATTATATGGCATCAATATTCAGAAAATTCTCTACACAATGAAAAAAAAAGATTCAAAAAATATTTAATTTAGGTCCAATTATGATGTCCGTACACACTGATTTTTAAAAACAACAATTAAGGCCAATAAAAATTCAATAAAAAAAATTATGAAAAAAATTCCTCATCAATCTTCATGTTGTTAGCTCTCTTTCCCCAAGAGGAATTAGCAAAATACTTTTATTTGGGTCAAAAAGTGGTGTCCGTACACATGCATGGTATGGTAAAAAAAATGGATTTTAAAAAGTGGTTTTATACATCCCTATCAAAATTTAATTTCTATCATTTGGGTTTTTGAATAAATTACATATTTGGAAACTAGATTCAGAATGCTAAATTTCATAGTACTGACTTTTTTTAAGATTCATTGTGTAAGTGCCTCAAATTTTTAGTCCAAATGTGACAAATTCTAAAAAACAACAAAAACATTTCCACTTTTTGAGCTTTTTGTGGACCTAACTTCTTGCATCATCCCGTATAAACTATTGACGAAAAATATTGCTACAATTTTTTATAGGTTGAATATTGGTTTTAAAATGAATAGTACATTTGAATAGTTTACCACCAAAAAAAATCACAAAGAATGTTGGTGATTGCAACAAGCTATAAAAAATTTAAATAAAATATTGTTAATTAATTTTTTCCTCCAATTTGTATTGAATGTGATAATTTATATTTAGGGATGTAAGATTGAGTACATTTTAATAAAATCCCCTATTCTAGATCTACAAGTGGCCCATCAAAGTGGTTACTAGATTGTGTTAAGATATTCTCTAAGAAAATATTTTTTGGGTGAGTTAGAAATATGTAGTGTAACTATAGAGAGATTGGAAGTACACATGTCACATGAAGGAACATAGCATGCACTATGGGTTTCTTATATAGAAAAAGTATTAAGAAGGATTATAATGAGGCTGGACATAATGAAGGAAACGCACCAAAGAGGAGTCTAAGTAAAAAAAAATAAAAAATAGTGAAGATAAGAAAGAAGTAGAATGTCGAAATTGGAATTAAAATATTCAATGGATGATACAAAAGGTATATTTTTTGGACAATGCCAAAGATAAGAAGTAAATTAAGAGTATATACTACATAATACAATGGTAGTTTAGATTGAGAAGAACTTATAGATTAGATATCAAAGATGGGAGAAAATTTTAATTTATAAATTCATTCAAGATTCAAAGAAAGTAAAATGTTCCTATAGAAAATTGAAAGAACATACATCCCTACATTAGGATTATGTGAAAACAAAAAGATAAAGAAGATGAGAAAGAAAAAATTAAGACATGGGATTGGATGGTTGTGAAGATGAAATCCAAATTCCTACCATTAGAATATCAATAAAATTATTTAGAAAGTTGTATAACTTGAAAAAAAAAAAATTCAATGTCAAAATAATATATGGAAGACAAAGGAAAAGTTTCTAGGTATTTAAATGGGCTACAAATTTTAATTTAAGATGATATTATTATAATTAGGATAATGATGGTAGAATAACCTTTCTGGTATGCTTTAAAAGCAAAGGACAAGTTACCAAGACAAAAAAAAATAGAGGTACAGGAAGGCTTATTAAGAAAGAAAATAATTTAGTGGTGTAAGTAGACAAAAAGGAAAAGAATGAGAATCAAACACAACAAAAATAGTAATTATAACAAAATTACAATGGTAAGATGACTTGATTGTGGAGATTCCTTAAGGGGAAAAGGATTTACCAACATATTCTACAAATGTGAAGAATTTATTCATAAATACTGTGATTTTCCACAAGCACAATAGAATAGTAGGAGAGTGAATCATACAAGAAACAACATGAACAAAAGAACATAGAGAAATTATGGCTTGACCCCATATGTATGAAAGAACTAGAATAAGAGGAATCATTAATGTTGAAGAGAGTGTAGATGAAATCATAAAAGGAGAAGAAATAACAAATACAAAGTAGAAACATATTTAGGACTATGTGTATATCAAGTGGAATATATTGCAAGGTGATCATGGATAGTGGAAGTATGGGTAATTTAGTCTCTCAAGAGATGAAAAAAAAAATCAAATTGAAGAAGATTAAGAATTCAAACTTGTACAAGGTTGTGTGCCTATAGAAAGGACGCCAACTTTTGGTAAGTGAGAAGTGATTAGTTAGTTTCTAGATTATTAGTTATAAGGCTGAAATTATGTGTGATGTGATTCCCACTAGTGCTTGTCATTTCATATTAGGAAAGTTGTGGTAATCTTATAGGAAGATGATACATGATAGAAGAATGAAAAAGTATACCATTATAAGGGAAAAAAAAATGAGAGCATACTTTGAGTCCATTTAAGCATAGGGAAGAAGAAGTGGACAACAATACAATAGTATGTTTAGTTTTAAAAAAGAAATTTTTGAAGGATATAATAAAAGAGAGAGAAAGTTATGATTTTATTCTAAATACTAAAGAAATTAGAAAATATAAGGTTGAATAATTTATATTAGAGGTTAAGGAGATACTAGATTATGTAGAAATATTATCAAAGGAATTATTGGATGGTAATAGATCCCACAACAATAGGTCCAAAATCCTAGAACATACTTGCACACCTTCAAGTCTAGAGGTGTCTTCAAGAGATTGAAATAGATGGTCATCAATAGATTGAGGGTAGTTGAAGGTATACAATAAGAGTAGGTAAACCATATTTCTCTTTAGGCTCATTTTACACTTGGGAGGGTGTTCTCAAAGGTCTCGATAATAGGATCTTTAAAAAATTTAAAATATAACAATGAATAGAAAAAATAATAGCCACACCTAAATATACCCTTGAACCCACATTATTTCACTAGATCAAGTATAACTAGCTACAAAATACCTCTATATAGATTACAACACGCTTTGCACATACACCAAATAAACAAAATATTTATAACCCTTAAGATGGTTTCATTTTCCATATTTTACACAATTAAAAGGTGCTAACATACTATTAAAACTCTCTAATGGTTCAACAATTGTATTCTACTTAAGATTCACCCTTGGTTTGTAAAATTTATTACAAGATAGCATGCATAAATCCTAATCTTTAAACCTATAGCTAATCGAAATATATATTTTTTAAATAAAAAATGTTTGATATTAAACCAATAAATATTGGTGCTTGCTCCATTAGGAAAAAAAATCATAACATCAAAGAGGAAAAGTGAATACCCAACAAAGCATCAACAAAACTAGGTTTTCAACCATATGGAAACCAAAGATTAAATTTCAAGAATAAACATACTAAATTCAATGAAAATAGATAAAACTAACAAGTATTACAATTAAGCAATTAAATTACTTTACTCTATTCATGAAAATTTGAAATAGAGTTCCATGTGGAGCTATGATTTTGATGGATGTGGGTTCTCATTTTGATAGCATAATAACTAAATTCCCTAGATGATAAAATTAAAAAGGTATAGATGTGTAAAAGGGTGCTATCAAAATATTGAATGATAGGTTTGATTTATAGATATTTGAAGAACCATATAGATGGTTGAGTTCAATCTTGGATCAAAAATTTGATTCAATATTGGTAGAGATGACGAGGAAAGGCGGAAAGCATGGAAGAGTTTTCACATTATTTTAGTTTTTAATTAAGATCATTACTATTTCTCAACTCAAACTGATTGGTGAACTTAGAAAAAAATGATTGATTAATTAATTTATTGCATGAAATAATTAACCAAATGCATGAGGAATTTAGGGGGATTTTCCATTTTCATAAAATAGTGTAGTGTCATAAAATTGCACCTCATGGCAATTTCACACTTACACATTTAGCCCACTACATTTATGACAACCTATCATATTAATGATAAAAGCCTATGAGTCAAAATCTCATGATTTCAAATTCATAGGGGAAAATGATGAAGCATTAACAATCTGGATACCTCATTCTTGGGAAATTTTGAGTAGAATGGTTGTGTGATGTGTGGATGTTCGTGCGACGCATTAGCATCCCTGAAAATTCCAAGATTCAAATGAGGGAATCTTATGTCCTTTACCCATGAAACATGCCATTGTGGAAAGAACATGAATGTAAATGGCTCTTCTTGCCCATTCAACGTCACAAAACTCCTCTTTTCACTCTCATTCTCATTCATTCTCACTCTCTTGTTCGATCTTGGTCTCTTGCTTTATTCTTTCTTCTACACATTTTCTCTCTTTCTCTCCATACTAAAGCTCTGCTAGATTTTCATCACAAAAAAATTCAAGGTTCTCTTTCAAGCAAGCGTGTCATATCTATCAAGCCAAGAGAGGAGCCATGGATTGTTGGTAACTCTCTCTTGTCTATTTATTTTATGTGTTTAATTTTTCTATTTGTCTCATTTATTCGTGATAAGGGATCTCCTCCTCAGTGGGGTTTATTTCTATCACAGGTCTTTACATTTCATATCTTTTTGTCTATCTCTATTTGTTTGGCTATCTGTGGAGGTGGAAACACAAAAATGGGGGTTTTCCTAAGGCAAGCCTTGAAATAGCGCTAACATTTTTCCCTCTTTGTCTTATGTGCAGATGTATAGTTTTGAAGAGTTGGGTGTAACATATTTAAAGGTTTTATCCTTTGTAGACTCTATTTGTCTAGAGCATTGAGAGTAGCAAATCCCCTCCTTTACTTTTTAGTGAACTCGGCAAGAAAATGGTCTATCCTACATAAAGTAAAAAGGCTTTTTCCTACATAGTCGACATCAAGATAGGAGGATTTTCCAAATAACTTTTGATTGACACAAAATATTTGTCACACTCATCATACCATCAAAAATAGATATCTTTATTTAATAAATTCATGAACAAAAGAGTATGATCAACCAATTGAGGTACAAATCTATGAATTTCTTCAATCTTCCCTTGAAAACTATGTAGTTGAGAGATGTTTTTAGGTGGTGGCATGTTAATGATTGCAAAAATTTTATTATTTTTTACTTTGATTCCATGATGAGAGACAATAAATCCTAAAAAAAAATTGGTATCTACACCAAGCATGCACTTAAGAGGATTTAGTCTCATTTACAGAGTTAAAGCCTTTC
Organism: Sequoia sempervirens; assembly: GCA_007258455.2. Lineage (NCBI taxonomy): Eukaryota > Viridiplantae > Streptophyta > Pinopsida > Cupressales > Cupressaceae > Sequoia > Sequoia sempervirens. The sequence continues at coordinate 104,508,607 of VDFB02058242.1, forward strand.
AAAACTAAGGCAAATATTTTTTATGTGATCTTGACGAGTTGTGGACTTAGTCAAGATTTCATCGACGAAATTTCTAGAATTTTGTGAATGAAATCATGAAATATGAGGGTCATCACTCGTTGGTAAGTTCCTTCAACATTCTTTAACCCAAATGATATGACTATGTAATAGAATGTACCCCAAGGGGTAGTGAAGGCTATCTTATACTGAACTTTTGGGTTAATATGAATCTGATTATAGCTTGATAAACCATCTAAAAAAGATAATAAGGTATGGCCTACATTCGAGTCCACAATCATATCAATATTAGGCAATGGAAAGTCATCCTTAAGTGAAGCCTTATTGAGATCACATAAATCTATGCAAATATGAATATGACCATCAGGTTTACTAACAATAACTATATTTGATATCCAAGGTGAATAGTCGATAGGATGGATAAAACCAAATTTTAGAAGCTTTTTTATCTCAATCTTGACTAATAAAGTGACCTTGGGATTCATCTTATGAATCTTTTGTTTAATGAGCTCGGCATTAGGACATAAAATAATATTATGAACCATCATAGACTCATCAATACTGAGAATGTCCTCATATTGAATGCTTCTATGTGGTCTAGATAATCCATCGACCCTCTTCCATTCTCAAGGAATACAATTTCCTCCTCAAGAAATTCTTGTTCACTAAAGATTAGGCTTGATACATCTCACCAAGTTTCTTCCATAGGTTTTGTGCAGAGGTTTGTTCATGGACATTGATTAAAATAGAGTATGTCAAACACATTCTAATTAGACCCTTGGCTTTACCATCCATAACATCATGTTGAGTAGCCAAAGTAGGATCTCCAGTCCTTCAAACATTCTCATCAACAACATCCCATAGATCTCAATCTATCAACAGATCCTCCATCTTCATCTTCCACATCTCAAAATTATTTCTAGAAAATTTATCCACCTATATTCTCCTTGATGAAATTGCAATCTAAAAATTACCACAACAATATCTCAAAGTATCTTCTACGCAAGATCCCACTCAAATCTAGATTAGTTCAAAAAACCCAACTCACAATTGAAACCCAACGTGATCAGGCTCTAATACCACTTGTAAGGAAGCTAAGGTAGTGGAACAACTTCCTACACTAATTTTGAGAGGAGAATAATGTAAAAAATTATAGATCTTTACAACATTTATAAAAACTTAAACATAAATAAACATAAATATCATGCATACCACAACATAATGATTTACATGGGGAAACCCTTTCATGAGGAAACCCCCACACTCCAAAAATCTGCCCAATATATTATTCAAAATTCACAAAGATTATAATATACTTGCAGAGCAAGCTTCTCATAGGAGTATCGCCAACCAGAGATCTAGAGCCAACATGATCTTTATCAGACTTTAAAAATACATCACAATACCCAACTATAATATAATTCCCTCATAAAATAGGGTTTCCTTCTAAGTAAGATAAGCCAACAAAATATCTACCATCAAATCTAAGACCTAATGATGAACAATCTAAATTTACAATATAATGATGTTTATGTGCACATAGTTTAAGTTTCATTAGATGATCTTATAGCTTTGTCTCATTATTTGTTTTAGCTAATGTGTTTTTTTATATGACTTAGATTAGGTTGTAAAATTCATCTATATTATCCATCCTACTTCAAAGGCACTCAAGTTGCCATGCAATGCATTATCAGTGTTTATTTCTTCTTCTTTTTAAGAGGGGTAAACACTTTTGATCTAGAGTTATGAATTGATAAGGTCACAAATGAGGGGTCGCAACCCCAACATAAACACTCAAAAATTAAACCCCAATGGGGTTTGATCCATGATGGGGTTTGATCCATGATGGCAAGAACAACAACTTAACCATCACACGATGCCAGTATTGGCACTATTAGTGTTTACTTCTGCATGAAGGCAAATGTCATTTTCTCTTTTCCGTCTTACTTTTTAACTTAAAATTCAACCTACTAACTCCTTAAACATGAAGAATCATGAACATACCCCATTTTATCATTATATTCTCATCCCATTTTGTTAATAAGAGTGCTCTATCACCAATCTTTCATTTTGGACATTATTACCATACTAATCCTAACCTATATCGTATCTATTACTTCCTCAAACCCTAGTTCAATCCATGAAAATCATTAATTTAGATTAGTTTTCTTTGGTCTTTGATTGGTATAACATTGGCACATGATGACAAATCAATTTCATTTTTTATTATAGCTAAAATTTTGGTGTTTATCGAATCTTGGTAAAAATATTTTTTAATTTTTAGTGCTATTATGTTGTGTTATTTTATCCTGATTGTAACTTTTCAATTATCTTTCTATTTATGACATTAAGTTTTGTCTTTCCTTGATTTGATTGAATCACAACCATTTTCTTGATAATTCTTTAGCTACATAGAGTCTTTTTCTAGTTTCTTGGTTATGCCAAATATCATGAAAATTATGAATTTCTATATACGATGTGAAAAAAATCAAGAGGGTGAAATGAATAGATTTTGGAAAATTTTAATTATTGGTTTTCTATTGCTAGCCACATGGAGACATCCTAACAAGTTAGATGATGTGAATTAAATAGGAATTGTGAAGGGCTACTAGGGGGACATGAAAAAGAAAAGAATAAACTATAAGAGAAAATGCAAGGAGACAAGCAACAGTGAAAAAGAATTAGAGGAAATAAAAAGGAAAATATCATAATAGGAAGAAAGTAAGGTAGTGAGTGTTGAAATAAGAGATGAGCATTGAAGTGATAGAGAAAGAAGGAAAACTAGGACTAGGATTTGAACAAGAAAATTGAGTGCAACAAATAATAGAAGAAAGATTAAGACCATAGTTTGTGATAGACTGCTACAAGAACTTCACTTGAAGGTGGGGGATAACATTAAAGCAAGAGGCTATATAATGTATGAGCCATTTAATCTAAAATAATTTGCTGCAAATAAAAATTAAAAAGCTCACAAATAATTTTCATACAGAGAGAGAGAGAGAGAAACACAATTTCAAGCCTAAGTTGCAATGTGCAATAGGAATTTTTTTGTATTATTCAATGGGAAAATCAAGCTATTACATTCCAATCAAAGGTGAAGGCTATAACAAGCCATATAAAACCCATGGAAAACATCTACAATCTGATTTGCAGTAGCAAATCAAAGCCTAGAAACAATCTCTTCTCCAACACTTGCAGCTTTAAAACCTCTCTCACAATCAATGTCTTCAATCTACACAACCTATGTTGATTTTTCCTCTATCAACACTCTCAAAACCTGTCAATCCAACAATGGAATCATCATTTGAAGGTAAGCAATGCCCTTCTTCTCTTCCTATGGTTTTCCTCTTTGAAAAACTATCTCAAAATGAAAGAAATTCAACTTTTATCTTCTCATGCTTTCCTGGAATGACATTTCATTAACATTTAGCTTGCATTCCAAAACCCCTCAAGAAAATCAATGCCCACCTCTAGGGTTCCTACTTTTTAGGAGCTGTAAAAATTCAAAATAGGAGTTACAAATGGCTTTAATGACTCCCATAAACCCACACCATTAATTGTTTTTCCCTACTTTTTCAATTTTAAAGCATATTATCCATGATACCCCTTCACCAATTTGACCCAATTTGAAATCAAATCAAAATTCAAAATTTTCCACATAAAAAAATATTTAATTTCACACCAAAATATGAATTTCAATAATCAAACATGAAATCCAACACACCAAAATTGAAAAAAATAAAAAATGACACTTTCAAGTTGACACAGGATTGCACTAGGCCATGGATGCTCCTGCATCACTGTAGAAACATATGTATGTGTAAAAGCAAGAAGTTGGGTCCATGAAGAGGGGAAGTTTTGGCCAAAAAAAAAATCTCGTAGAAAACGCATACACATTATTAAAAAAACATGTATGTGTTATGCTTTGGGTACCCGAGCCTAAAAAAATGCATACGCGTTATAACACGTATGTGTTATATAACACATACTCATTTTATTACACGTACAAGTCATTTATTTAAAAAATTAAATACCTTTTAGAAACGTGTACATGTTTTAAAACGTGTACGTGTTTCTAAAAAGTATTTAATTTTTTAAATAATCAAGAAAATAAAGAACGCATATGTGTTTTGTGATGCGTATGCATTTTTAAAATTTTGAATTCCCAGCCCACATGCTACCTCGGTTTTAGGCCTAGGAAAGGCTTGGCAACCTGACCCTCAACCTTTGACTTGCATCTAAAAAACTAAGGCAAATTGAAGAAGAATGTCCAAAGTTGGCAATATGGTTGATAATTTTTTTTCTGAATCAATCTATAAAATTAAAACCCATTAGAGAATATGATTTCTAGTTTCTAAATATATAATTTTTATTAAAATTGGATTATATTTGTTATTTTTTAATTAATTTCTAAGCAAACTAGTCCTTAAACTTGAAATATCAGGTTTTTTTGTTTTTTAATAACTTTTTTTTTTGTTAAGTTTCTTGTAAAAAAATTATATATGGCATCAATATTCAGAAAATTCTCTACAAAATGAAAAAAAAAAAATTCAAAAAATATTTAATTTAGGTCCAATAATGCTGTCTGTACATGTTGATTTTTAAAAACAACAATTAAGACCTATAAAAATTCAATTAAAAAAAATTACAACAAAATTTCCTCATCAATCTTCATGTTGTTAACTCTCTTTCCCCAAAAGGAATTAGCAAAATACTTTTATTTGGGTAAAAAAGTGGTGTCTATACACGTGCATGGTATGGTAAAAAAAAATGACTTTTAAAAAGTGGTTTCTATACATCCCTATCAAAATTTAATTTCTATCATTTGGGTATTTGAATCAATTACATATTTGGAAACTAGATTCAGAATGTTAAATTTCATATTACTGACTTTTTTTAAGATTCATTGTATAAGTGCCTCAAATTTTTAGTCCAAATGTGACAAATTCTAAAAAACAACAAAAACACTTCCACTTTTTGAGCTTTTTGTGGACCCAACTTCTTGCATCAGCCCGTATAAACCATTGAAGAAAAATATTGCTACAACTTTTTATAGGTTGAATATTGGTTTTAAAATGAATAGTACATTTGAATAGTTTACCACCAAAAAAATCCTAAAGAATGTTGGTGATTGCAACAAGCTACAAAAAATTAAATAAAATATCGTTAATTAGTTTATTCCTCCAATTTGTATTGAATGTGATAATTTATATTTAGGGATGTAAGATTGAGTACATTTTAATAAAATCCCCTATTCTAGATCTACAAGTGGCCCATCAAAGTGGTTACTAGATTGTGTTAAGATATTCTCTAAGAAAATATTTTTTGGGTGAGTTAGAAATATGTTGTGTAACTATACAGAGATTGGAAATACACGTCACATGAAGGAACATAGCATGCACTATGGGTTTCTTATATAGAAAAAGTATTAAGAAGGATTATAATGAGGTTGGACATAATGAAAGCAACACACCAAAGAGGAGTCTAAGTAAAAAAAAATAGTGAAGATAAGAAAGAAATAGAATGTTGAAATTGGAATTAAAATATTCAATGGATGATACAAAAGGTATATTTTTTGGGCAATGCCAAAGATAAGAAGTAAATTAAGATTATATACTACATAATACAATGGTAGTTTAGATTGAGAAGAACTTATGTTAGAGTAAAAGTTTTATTTCACTTAATTAGTTTAATTAAGTCACCTTTTATTCCTTTCTTAAGATTCACTTAGTTATACATTGTATGTATTTAATAATTACTAATAATTACTTTAATTATTAAATACATTTTCCCTTTAGGGTTTCTTTAGGGTTTCACAATCTCCTTTTATAAGGATTGTTCTTTGTAATTATTCACTTTTCTCTCTGAATAATAGACTCAATTTTCAGAGTCATTCTTGATTTGCTTTGAATATCTTCTTTTGTGACAGGTTATTTGTATGCAAGGGTTCTTTGGGATCTGTGAGGTTGGATTTCTCAACTTCAACATGGTATCAGAGCTCCAGATCTGCAGCTTCCTATTCTTTTTTTGAAGATATCAGCTTACAGAGTTTTCTTCTGTGCAAGGGTTTTAGAAAGGCAATTTTTGTTGTGGATCTAGGGGTTGCCTAATTTTTTGGGCATTTTTGGACAAAATGGACCTCACCATTGAGTCTGTAGCATCCAAAAACCCCTGTTTTCATATAAAATTTGTCCAATTTGGCCACAGTCGACTAAAAAGGCAAAAAAAATTGCCCTAAGGCCATATGGCTTCAGGGCACGTTTTTCGAGGCTTAACATGCACTAAAATTAATAAAAAATAAAAAAATCATTTTTTTGCAAAAAAATTCTACATGGCTAGTATATAAGGGTTCCGCCACCCCTGCAGGTGGTGGCCACCACTTTTTGCCACCCGAAGTTGCGGCCTTGTTCCCGCCAATCACGCCTCCCCACATCGCTGCTCCACCTCTCCCTAGCCCCCTATGGGCTTACCATAAGCAACCGCAGTCGTATAAAGAACCGGGTGCCGAACGATCAACCCCCGGCCCCTTTGCTACATCCACCCCGGTCATGTGGGTGACCACAGGCTTAGCCACTAGCCCCAGCCCCCTAGTCCACCCAGGTGACTAGGGGCTATTTTTTTAAGCCCCAGGTGCTGATGGAGGCCTATTTGAGGATTTTCAGGTGTTTTCACTAAATTGGGCATAAAATGGGCATAAGGTCTCCATTTTTTGAAAAAAAGATATTGTTGGAAAGCTGATTCCGACACCAATCTGATGGTGTAGATGTGGTTTCCTAATTTTTCCGTTTTGATACTATTTTTCTTAGTCAAAGTCAGAACATGCTTTTTGCACTCCTGGGGGCATAATGTTTGCGTTCAGACTCCGTTCTGTGCAAACAAATAGGCATTGGAAAGGTGTTCAAGTGCTCTATTCAAATCTACAATTTATTTTTCCGTAATCTACCCTAGGTACATTTTATTCAGTATTTTTTGTTTTCACAATTCTATCAATTACTTGGACGTTTTGGCACTTGGAAAGGATCTGTTTGCGTGAGATGGCATATTTTGATATGCTTTATCAATACTAAGGGTTTTAGTCTCTAATGTTTTCATTTGAGTGAGTATAATGGGTTTTTCTATTCATCCTTCTGTGATCAACCTGGACAAGGACAATTATGAGTCTTGGCGTCATGGCATCTTGACACATCTCAAGTGGATTGGTCTTTTGCCTCATTTGTATGGACTCATACCTACACCAGACACATCAAGGAGTTTATCAGCATGGGTTATTATTCGAGATCATATTGTAGGGGTTATTGGTTGTAGTGTTGATTTTGACACTTTGTGTGCTTTATCTAACATTCATTGTCCTCGCACACTTTGGCAACATCTTTGGGAGATTTTTGGAGATTATAATATCTCTCCATTCCCAGAGGATCCTACTGCAAATTGTCTCATCCCTCTTGCAGATGTAGATTTCATACCCTATGATAATCGTACTCTAGAGCAGCTTGAGTATATCACAGGTATTGCATGTGACGATGGTTTAGAGACTTGTATTCATGTTCCCACTCTTGAGATCAAGACTACATCAACATCTCCTGTTGTTCCTGATTAGTTTGACATCACCACATCTTTGGCCCCTATTAATTTAGTGCAGCAGGACATCATACATCTTTCAAACATAACTACTTGGGATTCATATCTTGCAAGCATGTCATCCTTGTTTGTAGAGTCCTATATTGTAGATCTGGAGGATTACTTTGAGGAAATTCATCTCCTCTACCTTCATAGTTAGGTTATCACTATCCACCCACCATTATTAGTGCATTCAGAGGTTGCATTTCAGGAGTCATCACATCAGTTTGGATTTGGCATCATTTGTTTTAGTTCAGACACAGATTCTTCATCATTCTATCATGGCACACATCTTGAGACATATTGGTTCCTCACTCTTCACAAGGTTTCTTCGACATTGTCCTTTGGATTCGTTTCTTCCCAAGGGGAGGAATGTTATTTTCCGCTTCAGGATCTCTTTCTGGATTCTACATCAAGCATCCACCATTGTGACAGGAGTTTCTTCATTGTGGGGGGGCCTTCTAGTCTCTTTCTCTCTCTCCTATCGGGGGAACATATTTTTTACTTGTGTGATAGAAGCAGTTCTTGGAGGGTCATGTTGAGTCCTCCTACTATCTCTCTTCTTCTTTCACTCTTGTATTTCCATCTCTTTTTGGAGAGGAGTTTTTCCCACTGGGTTTTCTCCTTTACTCCGCTTTATAGAGATTTGGTTGTAATTGGGTACCTTATCTGGCTTTGTTGTCAGGACCCAAGTTTTCTTTCTAGCTTTTAGTTGCATTGCTTTCAAGCATTTAGTTTATAGCTACTCCCTAAGTTCATCTTAAGGGAGGTGTTATAGTAACAGGTTTATTTCACTTAATTAGTTTAATTAAGTCACCTTTTATTCCTTTCTTAAGATTCACTTAGTTATACATTGTATGTATTTAATAATTACTTTAATTATTAAATACATTTTTCCTTTAGGGTTTCTTTAGGGTTACACAATCTCCTTTTATAAGGATTTTTCTTTGTAATTATTCACTTTTCTCTCTGAATAAAATACTCTCAATTTTCAGAGCCATTCTTGCTTTGCTTTGAATATCTTCTTCTATGATGGGTTATTTGCATGTAGGTGTTCTTCAAGATCTATGAGGTTGGCTTTCTCAACTTAAACAACTTATAGATTAGATATCAAAGATGGGAGAAAATTTTAATTTATAATTTAATTCAAGATCCAAAGAAAGTAAAATGTTCCTATAGAAAATTGAAAGAACATACATCCCTACATTATGATTATGCGAAAACAAAAAGATAAAGAAGATGAGAAAGAAAAAATTAAGACATGGGATTGGATGGTTGTGCAGATGAAATCCAAATTCCTACCATTAGAATATCAATAAAATTTATTTAGAAATTTTCTAACTTGAAACAAAAATAATTCAATGTCAAAATAATATATGGAAGACGAAGGAAATGTTTCTAGGTATTTAAATGGGCTACAAATTTTAATTTAAGATGATATTATTATAATTAGGATAATAATGGTAGAATAACCTTTTTGGTATGCTTTAAAAGCAAAGGACAAGTTACCAAGACAAAAAAATATAGAGGTATGGGAAGGCTTATTGAGGAAGAAGATAATTTAGTGGTGTAAGCAGACAAAAAGGAAAAGAATGAGAATCAAACACAACACAAATAGTAATTATAAAAAAATACAATGGGAAGATGACCTGATTGTGGAGATTCCTTAAGGTACAAATGTGGAGAATTTATTCATAAATACTTTGAGTTTCCACAAGCACAATAGAATAGTAGGAGAGTGAATGATACAAAAAAAATAGGAACAAAAGAAAATAGAGAAATTATAGCTTGACCCCATATGTATGAAAGAACTAGAATAAGAGAATCATTAATGTTGAAGAGAGTGTAGATGAAATCATAAAAGGAGAAGAAATAACAAATACAAAGTAGAAACATATTTAGGACTATGTTTATATCAAGTGGAATATATTGCAAGGTGATCATGGATAGTGGAAGTATGGGTAATTTAGTCTCTCAAGAGAAGGAAAAAAAATCAAATTGAAGAATATTAAGAATCCCAACTTGTACAAGGTTGTGTTCCTATAGAAAGGACACCAACTTTTGGTAAGTGAGAAGTGATTAGTTAGTTTCTAGATTATTAGTTATAAGGATGAAATTATGTGTGATGTGATTCCCACTAGTGCTTGTCATTTCATATTAGGAAATTTGTGGTAATATTATAGGAAGATGATACATGATAGAAGAATGAAAAATTATACCATTATAAGGGGAAAAAATGAGAGAATTCATTGAGTCCATTTAAGCATAGGGAAGAAAAAGTGGACAACAATACAATAGTATGTTTATTTTTTAAAAATAAATTTTTGAAGGATATAATAAAAGAGAGAGAAAGTTATGATTTTATTCTAAATACTAAAGAAATTAGAACATATAAGGTTGAATAATTTATATTAGAGATTAAGGAGATACTAGAATATGTAGAAATATTATCAAAGGAATTATTGGATGGTAATAGATCCCACAACAGTAGGTCCAAAATCCTAGAACATACTTGCACACCTTCAAGTCTAGAGGTGTCTTCAAGAGATTGAAATATATGGTCATTAATAGATTGAGGGTAGTTGAAGGTATAAAATAAGAGTAGGTAAGCCATATTTCTCTTTAGGCTCATTTTACACTTGGGAGGGTGTTCTCAAAGGTCTCGATAATAGGATCTTTAAAAAATTTAAAATATAAAAATGAATAGAAAAAATAATAGCCACACCTAAATATACCCTTGAACCTAAATTATTTCACTAGATCAAGTGTAACTAGCCACAAAATACCACTATATAGCTTACAACACACTTTGCACATACACCAAATAAACAAAATATATATAACCCTTAAGATGGTTTCATTTTCCATATTTTACACAATTAAAAGGTGCTAACATACTATTAAAACTCTCTAATGGTTCAATAATTGTATTCTACTTAAGATTTATTCTTGGTTTGTAAAATTTATTACAAGATAGCATGCATAAATCCTAATCTTTAAACCTATAGCTGATCGAAATATATATTGTTTAAATAAAAAATGTTTGATATTAAACCAATAAATATTGGTGCTTGCTCCATTAGGAAAAAAAATCATAAGAGGAAAAGTGAATACCCAACAAAGCATCAACAAAACTAGGTTTTCAACCATATGGAAACCAAAGATTAAATTTCAAGAATAAACATACTAAATTCAATGAAAATAGATAAAACTAACAAGTATTACAATTAAGCAATTAAAAAACTTTACTCTAATCATCAAAATTTGAAATAGAGTTCCATGTGGAGCTATGATTTTGATGGATGTGGGTTCTCATTTTAATAGCATAATAACTAAATTACCTAGATAATATAATTAAAAAGGTATAGATGCGTAAAATGGTGATATCAAAATATTGAATGATAGGTTTGATTTATAGATATTTGAAGAACCATATAGATGGTTGAGTTCAATCTTGGATCACAAACTTGATTCAATATTGGTAGAGATGACTAGGAAATGTAGAAATCATGGAAGAGTTTTCACATTATTTTAGTTTTTAATTAAGATCATTATTATTTCTCAACTCAAATTGATTGGTGAACTTAGAAAAAAATGATTGATTAATTAATTTATTGCATGAAATAATTAACCAAATGCATGAGGAATTTAGGAGGATTTTCCATTTTCATAAAATAGTTTAGTGTCATAAAATTGCAACTCATTGAAATTTCACACTTACACATTTAGCCAACTACATTTATGACAACCTATCATATTAATGATAAAATCCTTTGAGTCGAAATCTCACGATTTCAACTTCATAGGGGACAACGATGAAGCATTAACAATCTGGATACCTCATTCTTGCAAAATTTTGAATAGAATAGTTGTGTGATGTGTGGATGTTCGTGTGATGCGTTAGCATCCCTGAAATTCCAAGATTCAAATGAGGGAATCTCATGTCCTTTACCTATGACACATGCCATTGTGGAAAGAACATGAGTGTAAATGGATCTTCCTGCCCATTCAACCTCACAAAACTCCTCTTTTCACTCTCATTCTCATTCATTCTCCCTCTCTTGTTCGATCTTGCTCTCTCGCTTCATTCTTTCTTCTACACATTTTCTCTCTTGCTCTCCATACCGAAGCTCTGCTAGATTTTCATCACAAAAAAATCCAAGGCTCTCTTGCAAGCAAACACATCACATCTATCAAGCCAAGAGAGGAGCCATGGATTGTTGGTAACTCTCTCTTGTTTATTTTTTTTATGTGTTTAATTTGTATATTTGTCACATTTATTCGTGATAAGGGCTCTCCTCCTCAATGGGGATTGTTTCTATCACAGGTATTTACATTTCATATCTTTTTGTCTATCTCTATCTATTTTTCTATTTGTGGAGGTGGAAACACAAAAATGGGGTTTTCCTAAGGCAAGCCTCAAAATAGCCCTAACATTTTTCCCCCTTTGTCTTGTGTGCAGATGTACAGTTTTGATGAGTTGGGTGTTACAAATTTAAAGGTTTTATCCTTTTTTTTTACAAGAATGACAACATGGAGCACAAATGTCCCCATGGCATGTTGTCATCCATGGCCAAGACTTAACCCTCTCGGGTGTAGAATCTACATGTTTTAATTTTTTTGTTTTTGTAATCTATAGCTTATAATTTTATAACCAATTTTTTTGTTAAATAGTTTCATCATTCTTGTTCTTGATAGATTAGCATTTCATTTGATCTAGTTATTCAAATATTCTTTATTTTCTACATTGTCACTTGGGCTTTATAGTTTGAGGTAATTGAAGGTTCTTTTCTCCTTGTAGACTCTATTTTTCTTGAGTCTTGAGAGTAGCAAATCCCCTCCTTTACTTTTTAGTGAACCCGACGTGAAAATGGTCTATCCTACATAACGTAAAAAGGGTTTTTCCTGCATAGTCGACATCAAGATAGGAGGATTCGCCAAATAACTTTTGATTGACACAAAATATTTGTCACACTCATCATACCATCGAGAATAGATATATTTATTTAATAAATGCATGAACAAAAGAGTATGATCAGACAATTGAAGTACAAATCTATGAATTGATTCAATCTTCCCTTGAAAACTATATAGTTGAGAGATGTTTTTAGGTGGTGGCATGTTAATGATTGCATAAATTTTATTAATTTTTACTTTGATTCCATGATGAGAGATAATAAATCCTAAAAAAAAAATTGTATCTACACCAAAGATGCACTTAAGAGGATTTATTCTCATCTTATAGAGTTAAATCCTTTCAAAAATAAGGCAAATATTTTTTATGTGATCTTGATGAGTTGTGGACTTAGTCAAGATTTCATTGACAAAATTTCTAGAATTTTGTGAATGAAATCATGAAATATGAGATCCATCACCCATTGGTAAGTTACTTCAACATTCTTTAACCCGAATGATATGACTATGTAATAGAAGGTACCCCAAGGGGTAGTGAAGGCTATCTTATACTAATCTTTTGGGTTAATATGAATATGATTATAGCCTGATAAACCATCTATAAAGGATAATAAGGTATGGCCTACATTCTATTCCACAATCATATCAATATTAGGCAATGGAAAGTCATCCTTAAGTGAAGCCTTATTGAGATCACATAAATCTATGCAAATATGAATATGACCATCATGTTTACTAACAATAACTATATTCAATATCCAAGGTGAATAGTCGATAGGATGGATAAAATCATCTTTTAGAAGCTTTTTTATCTCAATCTTCACTAATAAAGTGACCTTGGGATTCATCTTATGAATCTTTTGTTTAATGAGCTTGGCATTAAGACATAAAATAATAATATGAAGCATCATAGACTCATCAATACAGAGAATGTCCTCATATTGAATGCTTCTATGTGGTCTAGATAATCCATCGACCCTCTTCCATTCTCAAGGAATACAATTTCCTCCTCAAGAAATTCTTTTTCAATAAATATTTGGCTTGATACATCTCACCAAGTTTCTTCCATAGGTTTTGTGTAGAGGTCTCTTCATGGACATTGATTAAAATAGAGTTTGTCGAGCACATTCTAATTAGACCCTTGTCTTTACCGTCCATAACATCATATTGAGTAGCCAAAGTAGGATTTCCAGGCCTTGAAACATTCTCATCAACAACATCCCATAGATCTCGATCTATCAACAGATCCTCCATCTTCATCTTCCACATCTCAAAATTATTTCTAGAAAATTTATCCACCTATATTCTCCTTGATGAACTTGCAATCTAAAAATTACCACAACAATATCACAAAGTATCTTCTACCCAAACTCCCACTCAAATCTAGATTAGCTCAAAAAACCCAACTCACAATTGAAACCCAAGCTAATCAGGCTCTAATACCACTTGTAAGGAAGCTAAGGTAGTGGAACAACTTCCTACACTAATTTTGAGAGGAGAATAATGTAAAAAATTACAGATCTTTACAACATTTATAAAAACTTAAACATAAATAAACATAAATACCATGCATACCACAACATAATGATTTACATGGGGAAACTCTTTCGTGAGAAAAACCCCACATGACTCCAAAATCCACCCAATATATTATCCAAAAATCACAAAGATTATAATATACTTGTAGAGCAAGCTTCTCATAGGAGTATCACCAACCAGAGATCTAGAGCCAACATGATCTTTATCAGACTCTTATAATACATCACAATACCCAACTATAATATAATTCCCTCATAAAATAGGGTTTCCTTCTAGGTAAGATAAGCCAACAAAATATCTACCATCAGATCTAAGACCTAATGATGAACAATCTAAATTTACAATATATCTTTAATTAATGTATGTCATTAATTTAATATATTTTAAATTGTTTTTGTTAACACACTCACATTTCACTCCACCCCATGTTGCCACTATAGGTTACATCTATCAGTGTAACCAACATAAATATCTTAAATACATCCTATCAATAGTAAACCTTATATAATTGCAAGGTTGAGAAAAATTTTCCCAATATGGTGACTCTCCTTCCAACTAACAAAATAGAAACAATCCTAGGCTATGGGTGACCTAAACTTGGAGTGAAAATCCAGAGAGGGATAATTCCCATAGTGTAACATCTAAAACCAACTATATTTTAATGCCACTATAAGGAAAATGGATATAAATTAAGCATAAAGCTAAACCTAAATCTTGAAAAGAGGTCATATACCAAAATATTTGATGACTTTTATTTTCCTAAATATAGAAAATAAAATTAATGAAGTCAAGACACCATACACAACTCAAATTTTGACATATTCTTTCTTAAGTATTTCATATAAATGCCTAAATTTCATAACATTCAAAAGGAATGTCAAATGACTTTTAAGAACTCAAATGATAATTTTCCCCATCAAAACTTGCATAAACTTGACCATGTTAGATTTTTGAAAAATACACACAAAAAGATATCAAACAACAAATGAGAACACCTTACATACACAAGAGTTGCAAATAATAATTATGTATTTTCTCAAAAAGAAATAAATTATAGAATGAAATAATACAATGAAGGAGAGTTATTATTAGAGAAAACTCTAGATGATAATGTAATTAGATCATGACAAGTTTCATCATTTTATGTGATGAGAAAAATGATCTAATAATATCTTAATTTAATAAAATAAAAATCACTTCCAAGTTTAGCTTAAGTGCATAAAGTAAAAAGGCCAATAATCAATTAAAGATTAATTAATTATTAGCTAATAAATTATTAATCTAACACCCCACTTAAGTGTAACTTGGGGAGTATATAAAATATAAAAAATACAATGCCTAAAGAGAAAAGAAAGAAAGAATGGGTCTTGACAAAAAGGATTGATGAGGTTCCCACATACAATCAATGAAATCTCTCATAATTGGAGAAAAGGAGAAAACCTCATGGGAAAAAATCCTCTCCTAAAGAGAGATGAAAGCATGTATAAAAAATATGAAGGAAGGAGGCTTCATGAAGACCCCCCAAGTGAAGCCCCCCCAAGGTCAACTTCCTTCACTCCAAGCATCATTCACAACTAGAGGTAATTAAGCAATGTTAGAGGTTTCATAAAGATGTCTTCAACCTACTCCTCTATAGGCATATACTCCAAGGTGGGAAAACTATCCTAAATCAAATTTTGAATGAATTGCATGTGGATCTCTATGTGATTAATATGTTGATTCTCTACTGGGTTGTGAGAAATATGAATGCCACTCTAATTGTCACACTAAAGAATAGTGGGACTATCAAGAGGAAAACTAAACTCAATCAATGATTGACAAAGCCACAAAACCTCCCGGTTAGCCAAAATAGTTGCATGATATTCAATCTCTATGGATGATAATGTAATATCATATTTCTTCTTTCAAGACCATGTAATGGGGCTAGAACTAAGGAAAAATATAAATTCAGAAGTGGACTTCCTATCATTGACATCGCTATCCCACTTTGGGTCAATGAAGCCAGCTATGCAAGTGTTGCATGTATGAATGAGTATGGTGGTGTTGTCATTAATGTTGTCATTGATGTCAACACAATATAGGTTGTTGCAGAGAAAGGAAACAAGTGATTGCAGGTTGTGCATGTATAGTTGAGGAACTATTGAGATGTTGTGAGTACATGGAGCTATCTTCATGGTGTTGTAGGTCTGTTGATATGATGAGTTATCAAGTGCTTTTGAGAAATAGTGAAGACAAAGTTGTGTGTGTGTTCAAAATGTGCTCCACATTTCTTTTGTATTGATCCTATGCTTGTGTGGATTTGAATTGTTGTTTATGGGCATCTGTTGGTGATATATCCTAGTTTTTAGTTTCTGGTTTGATGGAGAGTGAAAGTTGTGTTCACCGGTGTGTGAACTGGTATGGCAGAGTTGCTTGTATGTGGACTGGGAGAAATGTTTCTGGTCCATAGTCCCCTATTGGTTTGTTTCAAGTCTTGCATATTTGGTAGAAGTCTTGTGATGGTGTTATATGTGTTATGACAAAGGTGTTCATGGTTTGGTGCTCTGAAAGTTGAGTTTCAAAGTTGTTGTGTGTGTCTATGTAGTCTGGATGGACTGATGGAAGTTTTTTCATTTGTTGTGGATGAATCTGAAGGCATCTAAGATGTGTTACAATGTTTGGTGAAGTGTGTTATGTGGTATGCATGTTATCTTCTCATTGCGGAAGCATGTACTTCAAAGTTCATTTGTGTTTTCATTAGGTTTGATCGACATGGTGTCTATAAATCATGCAAAAGATATGTATCAATTGAGGAAGCGTGTGATTGATCTGAGACATTGTTTTGGGTCTTGGTTAAGTGCTGGTTTGGTCCGCTCTCATTCTCTTCCATCTTAGGAATGTTGAGTTACCGACCTAATTTTAATTTGTAAAATGAAGCGTGTGTAGCCGACCTTGGAGAAAGTTTCTATGGTTGAAGATGGTATAAATACAAGTCAAGATGTTATGGATTGGAATCAAGAATTCCACAAGTTTGAGAAGCAAGAGTGTGTGAAAGTGAATTGAGACAGTAACACTTTAATGTGTTAGACTCCTAAATGCAGTGATTTGATGGTGTCTGCAATCTTCTTATTAAGGCTACAGATGTGTGTATTTTTTGTGGTGGATTTTCCTGTTATCTTTTGTATATGTAAGCAGTGAGCCTTGTATCCAAACAACGAGTCCTTCTTGGGTAGTGATCCCTTTGGAAATGAGCCTCTTGTAATCAATTTTGGAATTACTTTATATTGTGAGTTAATCATCACCATGGTTTTTCCCTTATTGGGTTTTCCATGTAAATTTGGTGTCTCCTGTGTTGATATTTCTTTTTTTTATTTTCATTTCATTCTCATACTTAATAACAAAATAAAGTGGATGTGAAGTTGATAAGTGTTTTGGATTTGTGTTTGAGTTTGGTGACAACTGATTCACCCCCCCTTAGTTGTCTTGTGCCTTTCAACAACAAGAATCTCCTAATGTATATTGAATACCATAATGTGAGGTGCCCTAATATATCTCAAAATATTTTTGGAATATTTCTAAATACTCTCATTTGGATCATGTGAGAATCAAGAGACGAGACCAATCACAAAATAAATATGAAGATGTGAATGTGTCAGGTACAAAATACTACCAAATAACTACCTATATAATGTAGCATCTACTAAAGGAGTAGTAAAAGTGGAAGACAATACAGAAAATGAATAAAATGGTATGGGGGTATGTTTGCAATCAAGAATTCCAAATCTCTAAATCATGTCAAGAGCATACTTCTATTAAAAGTTGGAAATCCCATCTGATGATTGAATTGCCTGTAAAATAAGAAAGTAGTGCAAAAGACTGAGATCTATCATCTCAAACCACTCCATAAAATCTCACTGAATACTTTTTATCATAGAGGATGAACCACATGTAAGCATAAAATCATCCACATATAGTACTAGGATCAAAATATCACCCTCATGTTGTTGAATGTACACTATGGGATCATAATGACATCATGTGAAGTTAGAAGAAAGCATATTGGTGTCCATATTCTCATACCAAGCCTGAGGGGCTTGTTTGAGACCATATAATGAATGATGAAGCCTAAAACCAAATGAAGAGTCCTGAGAAAGACTATATGGTTGCTCCATATAGATCTCCTCATGAATATAATCATGAAGGAAATCGCTCTTCACATCCATATGGTATATTGTTCACCCATGTGAAGCTACAAGTGAAAGTACAAGGAAAATATAATTCATCTTGGAAATAGGGGAGAAGGTCTTAGAATAGCCAATTTATTGGACTTGAGAGAACCCCTTTGAAACAAGATACGCCTTGAACTTATTGATGGAACCATCGACAACATGTTTGGCATATTACACCCACTTGCATTGAACCAATTTTTTTCCCTTAGAAAGAGAAACTAGATCCCAAGTATTAATATTCATCAGTGAATAATAATCATCTTCCATAGTAATATCCCACTCAAGAATAGTGACTACCTTTGAAATTTTTGATGACAATCTAAAATGGTATGACTCAAAATACTAAAACTTGATGTTTGTACATAAGTACGATGAGAATCTAAAGTATCACCTACTAACGATCCAACCGCATCAATAATATTGTGGGCTCGCTTGGGTAAAGGATACATATTTGGAGGTGGAGGGAGATCTAGAGAATTATCCAATTCCTCAAGAGATAAATATAGAGTAGTAGGTAGTCAGGGAGAATTCGGTGATGAAGAATCCATCTAAGGAAATCAATCATCAAACTAGACATCCCACCTAAACAAGACATCTTTTAGAATTAAGATCAAATAACCTGTATGCCTTAACATCCTCATAGTATCCAAAAAATATGATTGGTTGGTTTTTCCTCTCCATGTATTTCTATTGAGCTTCAAGAATGAATTCTCAAACCTCACTACTAAATATTTTGAATGAAAATACATCGGGATTGACATGGGACCAAGCCTCCCTAGGATTCATATGTTGTAATTCCTTTTCAAGCATATGATTATGAGTATAATATACAAAATTAACTACTTCAACCCAAAAATAAGAATCCATATTTTCTGATTGAATCATAAAATTGGTCATCTCTCATAAATTTCTATTCTTTTCTCAACAACACCATTCTGTTAAGGGGTGTATGGAACTATAAGTTGATGTTGTAGGCCATGCTCAATACAAAATTCTATTAAATCTTGGTTGAAATACTCCCCCCATTTTCTATGCATATCCTCTTGATAGAAAGACTAGATTTCTTCCCTATGAATGCCTTAAATATCTTGAAAAAATAAAAGACATCACTCTCATACTTAAGAAAATACAACCATGTACGTCTAGAGAAGTCATCAATAAATGTGAGCACATATTTTTCCCCTAAAAATAAATTAGTTAGAAATGGCATGAGGTCACTATGTACCAACTCTAAGGGTTCCTTAGAAGGTGTGGTTCTACCCATAAGAAAATAATACTAGTGATGTTTGCCAAGATAACATCCTCAACACACACCATTGGTAGAAGAATTTATAGGGAGACATAACACCAATTCCTATGTACTCATCTACATGAGATATATGTAATTGAAATAACTAAAATTTTCATGCCAAAGCTTACTCATAATGTCTATATGTGCTATGAAAGTTGAACCTAAACCAAATGAACTCTTGAAATCATTAAATTGATATAACGAGAGGAAGAATCAACTCCCCTAGGAGCCACAATTATATCAAGCTCATGAAGGTCACAAATAGCTACATCATGTGGGGTAAACTCGACTATCCTACAAGTGCCAAATTGGAAAATATGATAGATTGAATGAAGATTTATGGAGATATCAAGAACAACAAGAACATCCTAAAGAAAACCACCCTCAAGTGGAATAGTACCCAAGACCAAAATTGAAAGCCATGTAGAATCCCCTGGTGCAATCTAGGTAGTTTTTCAATCTAAAAGGGGCGAGACCAAATCCTAAGAGTGAGTTATGTGATGTGCCATGTCAGAATAAAGTATACATGGAGATACAAAAGGTAAGGACTGTGCAAAAAGAGCATGACCTTTACCGGTATATGAAGAAGTAGAATTAGGGGCTAAGATGTTATTCTGCTACATGGATTCATTTAAAGCCTCTAATCTCTTCCAAAATCTAGTGACTTGTGTCCCTTCTTACCACAAAAACTACTGGGTTCACCTTATTTCTTCTTCATCTTGGAGGAAGACTCACCATACTTAGAAGATTTATCACTTTGAGGAGTGGTTTGAGGTTTATGTTTGGAATTCTAAGATGGTTTGGATGGATGATCACTACCTAATGAAATATCTATGTCAAGATTTTTTTGATTCTTGTCTTTCCTTTGGATGTGTGTGCTACCAATTCTTAGGTTTTAGAACTGGAAAGAGAATCAAATTGAGTCAAATTTTCTGCTTCACAAGTCAAATGCTCACAAAAAACCTTGAAAGATGGCATGGAAAATACATTTCCCAACACATCCATAGTAGAGTAGAAAGTAGAAGATGTGAATTGAAATGGCCCTTGTAGATTAGACAATATTAGAAAAAGACATTCTTTGTCAAGTTTATTCTTCCCACAACCTTGGAATAGAGATCTAAGTGACTTAAATTTCTACAAGAAGTCCTCAATGGATGAGAAAGAATCAAGTACAATTGAAGTCAATTTTTCCTGAACTTGTAGAGATCAAAAATTTATTAATGAAACTAAAAAGGTATTTGAACTTCTTCCACATATCCCTAGGATAGGTGTAAGACTCAATATGAAACAAGAGACTGTTTGAAACCTATTCTAAAATCAGTCCCATAGCTTCAACCATCTTGTTCCTACATTGAAGTATCTGAAATTGATGAGTCAATGTTGGTTTTACTTTATCCAAAGTGGACCATAATCTATTTTCCATGAGCAATGTGGTCATATGAGCATTCCAAGTGTGATAATTATGTGGCTTAAGACATCCAACTAAAGAGGTGTCTGCCATTATGGTTGAGGTTTTAAAAGTAATGTGTGGGAAAGAGTTACTATTCTTTGATGTATAGAGATATTGAAAGAAAAAATATACACCCTACAACAAGAAAAACCAAACCCTGATGCAACTTTGAGAGTATAAAATCTTAAAAAAAAGAAAAATCACATCACATAAATCTTTATGTACCTAGTGAAGTTTTTAGAAAAATGGACTGCATATTTGTGTATTGCATTGAAACACCTTTCCAATACCTACTTTTTGTTAAAAATAGAGTTTGTATGCCCAATTTATGACCCCAAAAGTGAAAACTAGAAGATTTGAATTCAACATCCTATAGAAAATTCTGAGAGAAAATATGAAAAAAAATGAAACCACTAGAACATGCTTAGAACTAGATTTTTAATAGTATTTTGTTTACAAAAAATAGACAAGCAAGGAAAATTTTATAGTCATTTATGTAAAATTTTCCCAATTTTCCCTACAAATAAAATTAGGGACTAAGAAAATTTCTCCTAGTTGCATGGGGAACCAGTAACTAGGGCATAGGGGTTGAAGTTTGAGGTCAAGGTCACTGATGTGACAAACCACTCAGTGGACTAGCCCATGGGGTCTAGTGGTAACCTATGGTCACAAATGTGATAATGTGTAGGTTGCATGAGCCTGTAGGGGCTAAATCTTCTCAATTGGTTGTGGTGTTCACGCACCACCCAAATGGGTGCCACCCCTGACGAAGCTTTGTTAAAAGGAGCAGGACAACTGAGATGGGGGGATGAATCAGTTGTCACACATATTCAAATTCAAAACTTCAACACTTATCAATTCCACAACCACACTATTATGTTATTAAGTATGAACATGAAACAAAAATAATAGAAAGTAAGATCAACATAATGAACGCCATATTTTTATGTGGAAAACCCAATGAGGCAAAAACCACGGTGAGGATTAACTCACAATATAAACAGATTATAAAACCAAATATAGAGGCTCATTTCCAAGGGCTCACTACCCAAAAGAGGACTCACTGTGCAAATACAAAGGCTTATTGCCTATAAAAAGGACTCACTATCCAAAAGGGAGGCTCACTTCCTATAGATACAAAAGAGAACAAAAGATCCACCACAATAATTAACACACATTCACAACCTTGAATAGAAGATTGCAGAAAACTTCAACTCACTACCTTCAAGAATCTAACATAATGAAAGTATTGTTGCCTCAACTCACTCACACACAATTCTGCTCTTATGATATGTGGCTTACTTTGTCACTTTGCATCACATCTAAAATTCTTCACAATTCAACTTGCATTTATACCATATTCAACCTTGGAAACTTTCTCCAAGGTTGGCCACATAAACTTCATTTCATAAAATTTGAATTAGGTCGGCAACTCAACATTCCCACAGTGGAAAGGAATGAGAGTGGACCAATAAAAATATTTAACCAAGACGAAAAATAATGTCTTGGATCAACCACATGCTTCCTTAATTAAATTTCAATTCTTCAAATGAAGTGTAAACACTAGGTCAGCCAACCCTAATGAAAACACAAATGAACATTGATATACACGCTTCCCAACAAGAAGATGACATGTGGATGACACAACACACTTCATTATGCACGAGAACACATCTCATATTCCTTCAGATACAACCACAACAATCTTCGGACACCGAACTTCTTCCACCAATCCATCCAGACTATGCAAACACATATAGCAACTCAGAAACATGACTTCTGGATCACCAAATCACCCACATCTTTTCCAAAACCAAGAGAACACCACTATAAGACATTCCAAATCTGAAAGATCTAAAATGAAATGACAAAGGACTGTGAAGCATAAACATTTCTCCCAGTCCATAGAAGACCAAATCTGCTAGAACAATTCACACACCGGTGAACGTAACTTTCACATACCATCACACAAGAAGATAGAACTCAGGATATGTCACCACAATATCACCATTAGGAAACCTTCAGATCCACACAAGCATAGGATCAACACAAGAGAAACACAAAGAACATATCAAAGCACACTCTGAACACATTCATCACTCTGACTTCTCTTCTTTATTAATTTTCTCAAAAGCATTTGGAAACTCATTAAACCAACACATCTACAACACCATAAAGATAGCTCCATGTACTCACAACATCTCAAAGGCATCTCAACTATACATGTACAATCTAAACTTTGTTGACATCAATGGAAACATTAATGATAACACCAACAAACTTGCTCATACTTGCAACAATATCCCCCTTTGTCATTGATGGCAACACATGATGTGAAAAAACCATCAAAGACAACATCCTTTAATATTCCAGGAGAACACCTCTTCCTCTGCAACTATTTTTTGCATGAATTTCTCTCCCCCTTTGTCATCAATGGAAAATATCAAAGAATCTAATCACCCCCCCTTAGGAGTGCACCCATTCAACTCATACTGCAACAATGAAAACCTTTTCTACTCCCTTTGTGGAGTAGACCCATTCATCAGTCCAGATAAATGAAGAATCTATGAATTCACTGGATTGATGCACCTCCATGAACACCTAGTTTGGAGGGACAATGACGCCCAACCTCTCCCTAAGATGCTCAAAAGTATCCTTCGGAAGAGCCTTAGTAAATATATCTACAATTAGTTCCTTTGTAGTCACATACTCCAATTTGACTTCATTCTTGAACACCTTTTCTCTCAAGAAATGATATTTGATAGATATGTGTTTTGTTCTTGAATGCATAACTAAATTCTTTGAAATGTTTATAGTGCTTGTGTTGTCATAGAAGATAGGAATAGGCTCATCACATATTACTCCAATTTCTTTCAAAGTCTACTTCATCCACAAAACCTATGTGCAATAGGATGCTGTAGAAATATATTCTACTTCTATAATGGATAAAGAAATCGAGTCTTGTTTCTTACTCAACCAAGAAACCAATCTCCCATTAAGAAATAAAGCACCTCCACTGGTACTCTTCCAGTCATCCACAAAACTAGCCCAATTTGCATTGGTATAAGCACTCAGGGTGAAATCGAGACCCTTACGATACCATAAGCCATAATCCAATGTACCTTTAAGATATATAAATACCCTCTTTATAGTTGTAACATGTGCCTCTTTAGGATCTACTTGAAATTTGGCAACTAGACATACTACATGCATAATATCCAGTCTAGTAGCAGGAAGATACAATAGTCCACCAATCATAGATTTGTATTTGCTCTAATCATTTTTAGCGGATTCATCATCTTTTTTAATGTAACATCTGCTTCCAAATACCTTGAAGTACTTCATAGTAGGAGTCTTACCAGTCCATAACTCAAAAGGATTCTCTGTGTTGTTACCTCTAATCTGGAATCTATTAAGAACATAAATAGTTGTGTGTATAGCCTCTCTCTAGTACACATCTGGTACATTTGATTCTTTCATCATGGTTCTTGCAGCTTCCTATACTGTCCTATTTTTCCTCTCAACTACCCCATTTTGTTGAGGGGTTCTCAAAGCAGAAAATTGTCTCTTTATGCCATGCTACTCACATAATATATTAAACTCACTAGAAGTGAATTCTCCACCTCTATCAAATCTCAAACATTTTATTTTAAAATTTACTTCATTCTCCACTCTTGCTTTGAACACTTTAAACCTATCCAGAGCCTGAGTCTTCTCTCTAAGAAAAGTAACCCATGTCATTCAAGAAAAATCATCAATGAGAAGCATGAAATACATGTCACCATTCAGGCTTCCTATTCTAGTTGGACCACGGAGATCAGTGTGAATTAACTCCAACATTTCGGTAGTAGAGTGCTCTTTTCCCTTAAAGTTGCATCTTGTATGTTTCCCCAACTGACAACTTTTGCAAATAGTATTAGCAATCCTTACGATTTTAAGTAGACCTTGGACAATTTCTTTTGAACTAATTTTGACCAGATTATCAAAGTTTACAAGTCCCATTCTCTAGTGCCATAACCAACTTTCACTGACTTGAGATACAAGGCATTGACCATCAACTCCCTTAAGCTGATAGATGTTTCCATGAGTTCTCCTTCCAATAACAACCATATCTCCATTTCCAGATCCTTTTCTGATTTCATGGGTATTATTCTAAAACATAAGTTTAAAACCATTGCTACACTTTTTTCCAACACTCAAAAGGTTATGCCTCAAACCCTTCACATAATATACATCATCAATGCTATGTACTCCATCACAACTAATTGAACCTTTCCCACAAATTGTAGCTCTTGAATCATCACCAAACATGACTAAACCACCATCATACTTTTCAAGTTTAGTGAACTTACTCTTATCTTTGGTCATGTGATTAGAACATCCACTGTCAATCACCCAGTAGTCTTCATCCTATCTTGCATGAAAGGTAGTAACCAAAGTACCTTCCATATTATTCCTTTTGTTCTCTAGGGAATTATTTCTTGCACATTTTCCAAGGTTAGCAGATACGAATTTGTTTTCCAAAGCTAAAAACAAGCATTCACTATCATCAACCTCATTTTCAGATTCATCATCGGAGATTCCATCTTCTTTAACATAATATAGTTTCTTGTATTTATTATCCTTTCTATCTTTATCTTTATAATCCTTGTTCTTCTTATGTGCAGCTCTATTTAGACATTTTGAATCATAATGACCAATATTACCACAATTGAAACATTTAAAGGGAAACATACCTTTATACTTTATGGTACCTTTCTTCAGCTTCCTGGTGAAGTTTTCTTCCAACTCATCAGAACCATCACTCTCTAGATCATCTTCAATCTTTATTGCCTTAAATTTTGTCTCTATCTTTTTTTCTTTCCTGTCTTCTTTTATAAACTTTCTCATCTCAAATGCTTGCAAGGTTCCAAACAATTGTTCTTTAGTATACTTCATAGGATCATACATCTCTTCAATAACTGAGATCTTATCACTGTAGCAATCTAATAGGGTGATCAAGATCTTTTTAATAATATCTTCATCATTCATCTTTCCCCCTAGATTCTTAACTTCATTTGATGTCATCTCAACCCTCTAGAAATATCTTGTAAACTCTTCACCTTCTTCCATCTTCAAATTTTCAAATTTGCACTTTTTCGTCAGCTTCTTTGTCAACTTTACCCTTTTATTTACTTCATGCAGTTCTTCCAACTTCTTCTAGACATCATAAGCAGTATCTAAAGAAAGAACCTTAGTTTGATTAGCTTTAGATAAAGCATTGTAAATAGCATACCTTGCTTTCTCATTCTCCTCATAAGCATAAACCTCATCTATAGTAGTAGGAACATTCGTCGAAGCAGTATACTCCATCTCAACAGCCTTCCAGGTCTTGTAACCAAGAAAATAAATATATCCTTTCATCTACACTTTCCAATCACTATAATCAGATCCATCGAACATAGGGATCTCTAACTTATGTGTCATCAGATCTTCCTTAAGCAATTAAGCTCTACACTAAGGAACCAAAGCTATGATACCAATTGTTAAAAGTGACAAGACAACTGAGAGGGGGGGTGAATCAGCTGTCACACAAATTCAAATTCAAAACTTCAACACTTATCAATTCCACAACCACACTATTCTATTATTAAGTATGAACATGAAACACAAATAACAGAAAGTAAGATCAACACAATGAACACCAGATTTTTACATGAAAAACCCAATGAGGGAAAAGCCATGGTGAGGATTAACTCACAATATGACAAGATTATAAAACCAAATACAAAGGATCACTGCCAAGGGCTCACTACCCAAAAGAGGACTCACTGTCCAACAAGGAGGCTCACTGCCTACAAATACAAAAGAGAACAAAAGATCCACCACATCAATTAACACACATTCACAGCCTTGATCAAAAGATTGCAGAAACCTTCAACTCACTGCCTTTAGGAATCTAACACAATGAAATATTGTTGCCTCAACTCACTCACACACACTTCTGCTCTTATGATATGTGGCTTACATCTTCACTTTGCATCACATCTCCAATTCTTCACAATTTAACTTGCATTTATATCATCTTCAACCTTAGAAACTTTCTCCAAGGTCGGTTACATAAACTTCATTTCATAAAATTTGAATTAGGTCGGCAACTCAAGATTCGCGTGTGGAAAGGAATGAGAGTGGGCCAATAAAAATATTCAACCAAGACCAAAAATAATGTCTCGAATCAACCACACGCTTCCCTAATTAAATTTCAATTCTTCAAATGAACTGTAAAAACCAGGTCGGCCAAACCTAATGAAAACACAAATGAACATTGATGTACACGCTTCCCAACAAGAAGATGACATGCAGATGACACAACACACTTCATTATGCACAAGAACACATCTTAGATTCCTTCAGATACAACCGCAACAAGTACAACAATCTTTGAACACCAAACTTCTTCCATTAGTCCATCTGGACTATGCGAACACATACAACAACTCAAAAACATGACTTATGGATTACCAAACCACCCACATCTTTTCCAGAACCAAGAGAACACCATTATAATACATATTTCAGATCTGCAAGATCTGAAACAAAATAATGAAGGACTACGGAGCAGAAACATTTCTCCCAGTCCACAAACGATGAACTCTACTAGAACAGTTCACACACCAGTGAACGTAACTTTCACATACCATCACACCAAAAGCTAGAACTTAGGATATATCACCACAATATCACCATTAGGAAACCTTTAGATCTATACAAGCATAGGATCAACACAGGAGAAATGCGGAGCACATATCAAAGCACACTCTGAACACATTCATCACTCTGACTTCTCTTCTTTATTAATTTTCTCAAAATAATTTGGAAACTCATCAAACCAACACATCTGCAACACCATAAAGATAGCTCCATGTACTCACAACATCTCAGAAGCATCTCAACTATACATGTACAATTTGAATTGTGTTGACATCAATGACAACATTAATCACAACACCAACAAACTTGCTCATACTTGCAACAAGCTCCACTCGAGTAGTGAATCTTTTATTATAGTCTTTTGTTCTATCAATAGGTGTTTAGTGCTATATAAATTGAAAAATTCATATGGTACGATGCTAGGGGGGCCGTACAACCTCCCATGTAAAAAAATTGCTTGAGAAGCTCCTATAACTAAATATGGGAAACTTTATTGTCAAAATTTGTTTATTTGGTCTTTTGAACACAATGGTGAGATCCATTTAGCTCTAAAGTGCA
The DNA here is from genome assembly GCA_007258455.2 of Sequoia sempervirens. Taxonomy (NCBI): domain Eukaryota; kingdom Viridiplantae; phylum Streptophyta; class Pinopsida; order Cupressales; family Cupressaceae; genus Sequoia; species Sequoia sempervirens. The sequence continues at coordinate 104,536,892 of VDFB02058242.1, forward strand.
CCAAGAAAATATCAAAGCCCAAAATCTATAAAAATTTATGAAGATTCCATATTTCACTTCTATAACCCTAGTTGAGAAAAACCCTCAAAAGTGGTGAAGGGTTTGCTAAATCCATACTCTAATACCATGTTAGATTTGTATAAAACACACACAAAGCAAGATCAAATAGAAAACAAGAACACCTTCCATGTATGAGAGTTACAAATAATTATTGTTTCCCTTAAAAAGAAGAAATTTATAGAATGAAATAATACAAGGAGAGTGCTTATAAGCAAACACCCTAAATGATAAAGGGATTAGATCATGACAAGTGTCATCATCTTATGTGATGAAAAAAAATGATCTAATAGTATCTCACTCTTATAAAATAAAAAAGCACTCCTAAGTTTAGATTAAGTGAATAGGGTGAAATTAGTCTAATAATCATTTAAAGATTAATTAATTATTAGCTAATAAATCATTACTCTAACAGACTAGACACAAACTATGACCTGTAAAATAGATGTACTACTATATAAAGGTAAAAAATAAGATTTAAAATAAAGGTTTAATGGCTTTATCATCAGATAATATTGATCATTTCATCATGTTACACAACACAACAATTAGAAGGTAAAAAATGACTTATTATTCATCAAAAAAGGTACATACAATTGATACAATCCTTTTATAGATAATTTCTCTTGAAAAAATATCTTTTTTTTATATTACATCATAACTTCTAATAATTCCTAATTCCTACAGATTCTTTACAAGGTATTCCCATTTTTATATCCGATAGTATGAGAAAATATAGTGCATATTGCTTTTGGAATAAATGTGAATGCTTGTCCTGGTTAACTTTCCTTGGAAACTTGGGGAACTAAACTCCTATTTTACTCCTTGAAATGCTCCAACAACCTATTGAGGTGATGATTCCTTGACCTTTCCAACTTCTTCTCCTTTGCAAGCTCCTAAAAGGGACTGAAATAACAAATTTCACTCTCCTGGACGCTTGCAAAGTGTTAAAACTTCCATAACTACTCCTTAGTACTTTAAATTTACGTTAACGTGAATGAAGGACATGTATCCCACTCCTCATAACTTTCTTGACTAGGCATGAGTAAGATCTTCTTCTACATCATGGAGTTTAAATATCTCCTTAATGAACTTGAAACCACCTTATCCATTTGTAGTATGTTACATTGCATTTCATCATTCCTGATATGCTTCCTTCTTCATTGCTACCATGGGGTGCTGCCATAATAGTGTGTCTCACTTTAGGGACATCCTATTTTTTTCCTAAAATTACTTATTTTTAGAAAAACTAATGATTTAAGCCTTGAGAGGTTCCACCTAAAGGGTTTTTTAATTGAAGAGGGTTAGATAAGACCCCCTTAGATCAAACCCTCTTGGATACAACCCCCTTGAATATAACCCCTGTAGTACTAAATCATACCCATAATGGAGTCTCCTTCACACCTATCAAAGTGTTGGAATTTTTTTCCTTACCTTTTGAGGGATTAAATAAATTCATTTATAAATTATATTTTGCATGATCGTAGCCCTCAAAACAATCTTTCCAACAAGTATAGTTTTGCTATGTTTTCATTTTATCATGTATTTAATTTTTAATTTTTACTGAACATAGGGTTTTCGCCAAACATCAAGTTCTTCATTCTAGAAAGGTGGAAAAATAATAAACCATTGTAAAAAAAATTCAAAAAATACCTTTTCCCTAGGTATCGATGTCCTCTTTTCACCAAAAAATAAAAAAATTGGATTTTGATATATACACAAGAAGTTATGTTTGATGACATACACCTATGTCCAAATTATAGTTACAGTGACTTCAAAACTTAACTAAGAAAAAATATGTAACAATTTTTTAAAAAAAATATCCTTGCCCTAGATATTGATGTTAAGAATCTATATCTTAAAAATTAGAATTTTATCCTTTCTAGAAAAAAAGTTATGTTTGACGACATAAACGTTACTTTTTGAAAAATATTGTTTATTGTTTAAAACTAGTTATTAAAGGAGATGTTGAAAGATTCATGATTTATTTCGGAATTTTTTAAAATATATATATATAGAAATCTACATACAAATTTCCACAAATCACTAGTTTGTGTCATCTTCAAATTCTTAATGTTTTAGCTTCTATAGGTCTTAGAAGGTGAAGATTCAGTCTAAAATGTTGATATAAATGTCCATCTTGGCCAAAAAGTGAGACACAGTATTATTTATGATTTCACCCCATGTTACACCTCTAGATTCACCTCCCTCTTCCTTCTCCCATTTTCCACCTACCTTTATCATTATATTAGAGAAAAAGATTAACCTTTGATCTTGTATTTTACTATGTTCCTTTGTGTTTTGGGGATTCCTTTTGGTTCTTTGTGTACTAGGAACCTCTAATAAAAAAGTTCCTAGAGGCCCCAAAAGATTTAATTGTTCTTTATTTGGGAAATACTTTGACTATGCCAAACACAGATTTGTTTTGGATTATGGAATATGAGAGACACAAAACTTTTGCAACCAAGAATAATGGATCCTAAGAATAATATAAGTTAATGGTCCCCAAGAAAGGTAAGTCACAACTACCTAAGAACCTACATAGGTCTCATTTTTCTAAAGATATTCATGGAATTATTGTGCTCCTACATAGATTGGTAGGTAATAATGTTGAATGCACAAGACAATTGAGAGAGGGGGTAAATCAATTATACATTAAAGCATCAAAACCCTCACTAACATTCAGATCCTTATGAATCCTTACACTATTGTAATGATTTAGCATTAGTCTCTTAAACCCTTAACAACAATTAAACCCTTATCATGCATTAGTAGAATGTAAACATGAGAAACCATAATGAAAACACATCCAAACACATGAGAAAACCAAATTTGCATGGAAAACCCAAGAAGGGAAAAACCATGGTGATGATTAGCTCACAATATAAAGTAATTGCAACACCGAATACAATAGGCTCATTGCTAGAGGGCTCACTACCCAAATATAAAAGAAGGGCTCACTGCAAATGACTCACTACTAGATTAGAAAGAAGAATATAGAATATTGTTACAATTAGAAATCCATCTCAACGCAACAAAAAAATTCCACCATTGCTTCACCAGAACATTCACACTCTCTCTATAGAATGTAGACACCTTCCACTCACTGCTTCCAATAGTCTTACGCATTAAAGCTCACATTGCATTTTTCACTTTCACACTTCATATTTCACGCATTACTCATTCATTCTCCATCAACTCATCACTCATATATACCATCCTTAACCTTGAAAATAATTCATAAGGTCAGCTATACACCTCAAACGTGCAAATTCAAATTAGGTCAACACCAAAACATTCTTGCAATGGAAAGGAATGAAAGCAGACCACAACAAACCTTACCAAATCCACATAAACATGCCACATCACTCTTCCACAAACATCGAATAATATCCACGTGTAAACACCCAAGGTCGACCGAACCTGTGTTAACACCTTTAAACAATTAAGTAAACACTTCCTTTGATCCAAAGATGATTCACAAAATACATACATCACTTGAACACAATCTAGAATATTTCATCAACACCTTGAAATCCAACAAATCCTTGGCAACATCGTACACTAGAAGAACATACTCATTATGCACAACCGGCTAACCTTCCACACATTGCAACACCTAAATCCAACCTTGTAGAGCACCAAAACACAAATAATTCAAATTGAAGATAGATACTAGTAATATAAGCATGCTCCCAAATCTGCAAGACTAGAAACCAAACTATGGAGAAATGTGGAGAATTTTTTTTCTCCCAAACAATATTGCTTACTCAGTTCAAACACTAGTGAACACAATGTTCTTTGCACAACGATCCAAAACAAGAAACTTTGGATATAACACTTTTGAACAACTCTAAGAAACACATCCGAACTGCATAGGAAGATCTTCAACCATGAAGAAATGTGAAGAAAAACACTGAACACCACTCTGCCACATTGAGCACACTTCACCACATTATTTCCTCTTTTATTCAAATTTTCTCAAAAGCACTTGGAAACCAAGCACCAAAAGCACAAAATCAACATCTACAACACCTTCTTAGCAACTCAACCACACAAGAGGTTGAACATCACCAACACATGCTCATAAAATCATCTCCATAGGTTGACATCAATGACAACACAAACTTCCAACAATATCCCCCTTTTCATTGATGGCAACACATGGAAAAATAATCAACACCCAAAACAACTATAATCACCAACTCATATACCATAGTGCACATTGCTCCTCCTTACACAAGCATCTATAGTTTCCATCACTTTCTCTTTCATAGGACTTCTCTCCTCCTTACTTCATATGATTTTTCACTTAACTCTCTGCCCCCCTTTGACATCAATGGAAAAGGGAAACACATATCTTATGTTCTTTTCTTCCCTTTGGAATCAATCACATATAATGCTCTACAACTTTTTCATTTAATTCATTTTGACAATTCATTACAGGAAAAAACCACAACACAATGACAACACTTACTCCCCATGACAACAACAACTAAAAATGTTGCTACCTACTCCCCTTGAGAGGTAGCCACCAACATCATTCCAAAAAAAGGAATGAATCTTGAGATCCATTACACTAATGCTAATCCTCATGCATCTAGTTGAAAGAAGGAGGGGCAATGACCCCCAACTTCTCTCAGAGATATGCAAAAGTATCCTTAAGAAAAGCCTTCATGAAGATATCTACAACTTTATCCTAAGTAGGCACATAATCCAACTTCACCTCATTCTATGCAACGTTCTCTCTCAAAAAGTGATACCAGATTGAAATATGCTTTGTCCTTGAATGCATTAATGGATTCTTTGAAATATTTATAGCACATTTATTATCACATAATATAGAAATAGGTTCATCATATACCACTCTGATATCCTTCAAAGTTCGCTTCATCCACAACACCTATGTGCAACATGATGTTGCAACAATGTATTTTGCCTTTGTATTAGATAGTGACATTGAATCCTGCTTCTTGATTTTCCAAGACACCAAGCTACTTCCAAGAAAGAAAGAACCACCACTTTTACTCTTTATATCATCCACACAACTTTCCCAATCTACATCTATGCAAGCACTTAGGTAGAAATCTGTTGCAAGAATGGAAAGAATGGTGATAACATTGATGTCAACTGGTCAATTGGTCATCAACTGATTGTTGTTGTCATTAGTGTCATGGATACAAGTAATTGGTTGTATATGTTGTGGATATTGATAAAATTGTAATGAAGATATGTTGCAAGTGTTCAATGGTTGCTCTAGGATTTGCTCCTATGTTTGTGTGGTTTAGATATGTTGATCATGGTTGTTGGAAGCTGCTATATCTAGATTTTTGGCTATTGATTCATTGTACAGTGTGAGTTATGTTCACCAGTTGTGAACTGTGGTTTTCTATGTTTCTGGTTGAGGTTCAAGAGAAATGTTGCTGGTTCAAAATTATCTTTATTAAAGTCTTATGACTTCTGGTTCTAGAGTTGAATTGTTTTGATTGTAGTGAAGATAATTTTGGTATCTGGAAGGTTCATGCTTAATTGTTCAATGTGTTTTACACTGGTTTGGATGACCTTGTGTTAAACACTATCTTCAAATTTAATGAAGTGTGTTGGATCTATTTGGGTCCTTATGAAGCATGTGTTTGGGTTACCCTCATTCTAATTCCACCCTAGGATTTTTTGGCATCGACCTAATTTGAATTTAAATTTGGATGGCCAACTTTGGATATGTTTCAAAGTTGAAGATGGTATAAATACAAGATGAGTTAGTGGTGAAATAAGGAAATTGAAAGAGGAAAGAGAGATAAGTGCAAATAAATAGAGTAGATAGATGTGAGATTTATTTGAATCAATGAGTGTGTGATGCGAGTGTGGCAGATCAGTGCAAAGCCTAAATGTTGAGTTTTTGGATGTAGTGAGTTGAAGGTGTACTATATCATTCATGCATGTCTACAAGAGGTTGAGAAAATTGTGGTGGATTTCTGTGTTGCATTGATATTTTATTCTCTCTATAATGTATCTCTTCTATCTTCTTTGTATCTTTGTGGTAGTGAGCCCTCTAGGTTGTTAGCCCTATTGGATAGTGAGTCCTAATTCAGACAGTGAATCCTTGTCTTGGTAGTGAACGTTGTTTCTTAGGTAATGAGCCTCTCGTAATTGATTTTGATAATCTCTATACTGTGAGTTAATCCTCACCGTTCTTTTCCCTTATTGTGTTTTCCATGTAAATCTGGTGTTATTGTGTTTATGTGATAGTTTTTAGTTTCTACACTAGTATTTAATGTTTAATCATTTAAGTAGTGTTAAATATTAGTTATGGTGAATGAATTAAAGTTTAAATATGTGACAACTGATTCATCCCCCCCCTCTTAGTTGTCTTATTCAAAAATTGGTATTCGATCTTGGTTCCTTGGTGAAGAGCTTAACTGCTTGAGGAAGATTCGGGATGGCTGGAAAAATGACTTATGATTATCTGAGATTCGATGAAACTAATTATGCTATCTGGAAAATATTTATGGAAGAATATCTAGAGTATTATGGATATGATGTGGATAAAGCTTACAAGAATCCTTACACTCCTCCTACTAATGGTTCGAATACGGCTAATGAGATCAAAGCACATGAAGTGAACAATAAGGTGAAGTACATTTTGAAGAATAGTCAGGTACATTTCGAGTTGATTAAGGTTCAGAATCTAAAGACTGCTAAGGAAGTCTAGGATGCTTTGGAAAGGGCGCATGAAGGTGATGAAAGAGTTAAAGAGGAAAAATTATAGAATTTGGAGACACAGTTTGAGCTTCTACACATGTCTAAAGTTGAGAATGTTAAGGATTATGTACAAACATTATATGAGATAGTGGTTGGAATGTGAGAACTTGGTGCTACTGTAGATGAAACCAGGATTGTAAACAAGATTCTTCAAACTCTCCCTAATGCTTACTATGAGAAGGTTTGTGCTATTGAAAAAAGTATAGATTATAAGACCTACACTAAAGATCTGATGTTGGGATTTCTGACATCTTATGAAATGAGGAAGTCGAATATGAGGAATAGATGCAAATCATAAACTACTTTTAAGGCTACAAAAGCTGAAGATCCAAATGAAGAAAATTTTGATGAAATAGAAGCTAAATTTTTGAGAAGGATGAGTAAAGGCTCTAATAAGTATGAAGGCAAGTTACCCTTTAAATGCTTTAGATGTGGAGAAATAGGTCATTATGCTACAAAATGTCTAGAAAGAGCTAAGAGGAATAAGCAAAGCTATGAGAAAGAAATGAAAGGAAAGAAGATCAAAAGAGCATATTATGTAAATGAGAATGCTAGTATATCTGATGAATATTCTAATTATGAAGGTCTTTATGACAAGTAATTCTTGTTCTTGGTTATAAAGTATGAACATACTTCTGCTAATTCTAAAAAATAGGTAGAGGAAATCCCTTCGAAGAAGGAGAAAAATCAAGGTACTGTTATCTTTGCCCTACATGCTAAATAAGAAAAGAACTATTGGATTGTTGACAACATTTGTTCACATCACATGACTCGTGATAAAAGTAAGTTTTTTAAACTTGAAAAATATGATGGAGGCTTCGTTATGTTTGGAGATTATACTGGTGCTAAAATTTGTGGGATAGGTTTAGTAATTTTTGATGGAAAGCATAATACTGATGATGTCTACTATGTTAAGGGTTTAACACATAATATTTTTAGTTTTGAATAGATGTGCAGTAAAGGATATGATTTTTTGTTTAAGGATGAGAGATGTGAAATATGAAAAGGATCCATAACATTGATTGTTGCAGGAAAGAAATCTGAAGGAAATATCTATCAACTTACGAGTGTTGATGGATGATGCTTTATGCCTCAGATTAATGACAGTTGGTTATGGCATAGGAGAATGTGTCACATGAGTTTTGATAACTTGGAAAGGATTAGTGAAACTCAGGTCGTGAGAGATTTACCAAGAATTATAAAGCATGTTAATGCTATTTGCAGGAATTGTCAGTTTGGAAAGCAAGCAAGAAGTCATTATAGATCAAAGGAACAATCTAATATTGGACTACTTAATTCATATAGATCTATGTGGTCCTACAAGAGTAAGAAGTCTACAAGGTGAAAGGTACTTTATGCTTTTGATTGATGATTATTCTAGATATACATGGGTTACATTTCTTAGAGAGAATTCAAATGCATTAGATAGATTCAAAACATTCAAAGCTATGGTTGAAAATGAAGTAAACTTGAAGATAAAATTCTTAAGGTCTGACAGATGTGGAGAATTCACCTCCCATGAGTTTAATATGTTTTGTGAAGTGGATGGAATAAGAAGATAATTATCTGCTCCAAGAACTCCTTAGTAGAATGGAATTGTTGAAAGGAAAAATAGAACAGTTCAAGAGGCTATTAGATCAATGATTATTGAGGATGGTTTACTGGAGAAAAGCTATTCATAATATTGTGTATGTATTCAATTGAGTTCAAGCAAGACTAAACAGTACAAAGACCCCCTATGAGCTATGGTTTGGAAGAATTCCTACAATTAAGTATTTCAAAGTAATCAGAAGCAAATGTTATATCAAAAGAGATGAAGAAACCTTAGGTAAGTTTGATTCAAGAAGTGATGAAGGAATTTTTCTCGAATATTCTACTAAAAGAAAATCCTACATATGTTTCAATAAAAGACTAAGAAATATTGTAGAAAGTGCAAATATCAAGGTTGATGAGACAATGAAGAATTCAATTGACATTGATGGATATGTATATGATGAAGTTTCATCATGTAAGAATTGAAGAGATTATGGAAGAATAGGAAAAAGATGAGCAAGAGAATCAGAATGAACATAATGAGAGAGAAGAAGAATCTCTAGTAGTGTCACCTAAGACACCTAGATATGTGCAGAAGAATCATTCAGAAAGTTAGATTATTGGAGATAAGACTAAAGGAGTATTAACTTGAATTAGAGTTGTTGTTGAAGTAAATATGTGTTTATTTTTTGAGATTGAACCGAAGACTATAAGTAAAGCATGTAAAGATTAACATTGGATGGAAGCCATGAAAGAAATTATGTAGATTGAGAAGAATCAAACTTCGGAATTGGTCCCAAGACCAAAAAATAAAAACATTATTGGATTGAAGTGGTTATTTAAAAATAAGTTGAATGAGAATGGAGAAGTGGTTAGAAATAAAGAAATGCTTGTGTGTAAAGGTTACTCACAAGTAGAAGGAATAGATTTTTAGGAAAATTTTGCTCCGGTAGCAAGAATGGAAGCTATAAGGATGTTCTTAGAATTTTCTACTCATAAAGACTTTAAGGTCTATCAGATGGGTGTCAAGTCAGAAATTTTGAATGGTGAGCTAGAAGAAGAGGTCTACATGGAATAATTGGAAGGATTTTAGTTTTTAGATCAACCAAATATGGTGTGCAGATTGAAGAAAGCCTTATATGGATTGAAGCAAGCTCCTAGAGCTTGGTATGCAAGGCTAGATAGGTATTTGATTCATCAAGGTTTCAACAAAGGTACGACAGATAGTAATTTCTATTTTAAGATTAAAAATGACAAAATATTGATTGTAGTTGTATATGTTGATGATATTATTTTTGCAAGAAATGAAAATATGTGTAAATGTTTGTGGAAGAGATGCAGAAAGAATATGTCTATGTTTGGAGAGATGAATTTCTTTCTTGGGCTACAGATTAATCAAACAAAGAAAGAAATTTTCATTTCATAGTCTAAATATGTGAAAGAGATGTTGAAGAAGTTTGGGATGGATAGTTCCAAACTTATATGTACTCCTATGCTGACTGGTTGCAAATTGGGTAAAGATGATGATTCACCTAAGGCTGATCAAAGCAAGTATAGATCTATGATTGGTAGACTATTGTATTTGACTACTACTAGACCAGATATTATGCATGTTGTTTGTCTTGTGGCTAGATTTCAATAAGATCCTAAGGAAACACATGTTGTTGATATTAAAATAATATTCAAATATTTGAATGGCACTCCGGATTATGGATTATGGTATCCTAGAGATATTGATTTTACTCTAAGTTCCTATACAGATGAAATTGGGTTGGATGTGTAGATGATAGAAAGAGTACAAGTGGTGGTGCATTCTTTCTTGGTTGCAAATTTGTGGCATGGTTGAGTAAAAAGAAAGATTTAGCCTCCTTTTCTACTACTAAAGCTAAATATATTGTTGTTGTATCTTGTTGTACACAATTTCTATGGATGAAATAGACATTGAAAGATATCAGAGTGGTGTATGATGATCCTATTTATATCTTCTATGATAATACAAGGGAAATTAAAATTTCAAATAATCCTTTGATGCACTCGAGAATGAAGCATATATCTATCAGGTATCATTTCTTGAGAGAGGTCATAGAGAATGAAGTAAAGCTTGAGTATGTTCTGATGAAGGACCAGATTGTTGATATATTTATGAAGGCTCTTCCTAAAGATAATTTTGAGTATCTGGAAGAAGTTAGGGGTCATTGTCCCTCCTTTCTTGAACTAGACGTATATGGATATGCATCAGTCTAGTGGATCTAAGGATATATCTTTCTTCTGGACTGATGTTTTGGTGGCTACCTCTCAAGGGGAGTAGGTAGTGTTTGGTGTTGTCATTAAGAACTTTATGTTTTTTATGTCAAAGGGGAAATCAATGTAAAATATCTTTTTCCTTTACCATTGATGTCAAAGGGAAAGAGGAACAATGTGAAAAAGGAGAGGAAGAAAACAACCAAAAGAGGAAGAATATAGAAGACTATCTACTAAAGGGGAGAAACAAAAAGAACAAAAAGAAAAATCTTGAGAAGTGTATTTTGTATGGTGTCTTTGATAGTTTTTCACATCATGTGTTGCCATCAATGACAAAGGGGGAGATTGTTGCAAGAATAGAAAGAATGAAGTTTTTTTCATTGATGTCAACTAGTCAATTGGTTATCAACTGATTATTGTTGTCATTAGTGTCATGGATACAGGTTATTGGTTGTATATGTTCAGGATATTGAGAAAACTGTAATGAAGATATGTTGCAGGTGTTCAATGGTTGCTCTGGGTTTTTCTCTAGGATTTTCTCCTATGTTTGTGTGGTTCAGATATGTTTATCATGCTTGTTGGAAGTTGTTATATCCATATTTTTGGCTATTGATTCATTATACAGTGAAAGTTATGTTCACCAGTTGTGAACTGTGGTTTTCTGTGTTTCTAGTTGAGGTCCACAAGAATTTTTGTTGGTCTAGATTTCTCTTTGTTAAATTCTTGTGACTTGCGTTCTATAGTTGAATTTTTTTTATTGTATTAAAGATAATTTTGGTATTTGGAAGGTTTGTGCTTAATTGTTCTATGTGTTTTGCACTAGTTTGGTCGACCTTGTGTTAAACACCATCTTCAAAGTTGATGAAGCATGTTGGATCTATTTGGGTCCTTATGAAGCATGTGTTTGGGTCGACCTCATTCTAATTCCACCCTAGGATGTTTTGGCGCCAACCTAATTTGAACTTGAATTTGGATGGTCAACTTTGGATATGTTTCAAAGTTGAAGATGGTATAAATATAGGATGAGATAGTGTTGAAATAAGGAAATAGAAAGAGGAAAGAGAGATAAGTGCAAAGAAATAGAGCAGATAGATGCAAGATTGATGTGAATCAGTGAGTGTGTGTGATGTGAGTGTGGAAGATTAGTGTGAAACGTAAATGTTGAGTTTTTGGATGAAGTGAGTTGAAGGTGTACTCTATCATTCATGCATGTCTGCAAGAGGTTGATCAAATTGTGGTGGATTTCTACATTAAATTAAGATTGTCTTCTCTCTATAATGTATCTCTTCTATATTCTTTGTATCTCTATGGCAGTGAGCCCTCTAGGATGTTAGCCCTATTGGATAGTGAGCCATGATTCAAACAGTGAGTCCTTGTCTTGGCAGTAAGACTTGTTTCTAAAGTAGTGAGCCTATTGTAACTAGTTTTGATATTCTCTATAGTGTGAGTTAATCCTCACCGTGGTTTTTTGCTTATTGGGTTTTCCACGTAAATCTATTGTTATTGTGTTTATGTGATGGTTTTCAATTTCTACACTAGTATTTAATGCTTAATCGTTTATACAGTGTTAAAGATTAGTTTCGGTGAATGAATTAAAGTTTAAACCTATGACAATTGATTCACCCCCCTCTCAGTTGTCTTGTTCGATAAAATTAGTATCCTTTTGATACCAAAAACCATATTCCAAAGTTCCTTTAAAAAATTTGAATATCCTCTTCACTATTGCCACATGTGAATCTTTGAGATTTTAAAATCTAGCCATAAAAGAAACTACATGCATGATATCTAGTCTAGTAGTAGTTAGATATAGTAGTTCTCCAATCATTGATTTGTACTTGCTATGATCAGCCTTAAGATATTCTTCATTCCTACTTAGTTTGTAACCAATAACCATGGGAGTACATACTAGTTTAGATTCTTCCATCCCAAACTTCTTCAACATTTCCTTGACATACCTAGGTTGTGATATGAATATCCCTTTATTTTTCTAATTGATTTTAAGTCTAAGGAAGAAATTCAACTCCCCAAACATAGACATCTCAAACTCTTTCTAAACCTCTTCTACAAATCTCTTACACATTGCTTCATTACCTCCAAAGATTATGTCATCAACATACATAACCACAATCAAGATTTGATCTTTTTCAACTTTGAAATAAATATTACTATCTATGATACCTTTATTAAATCCTTGCAGCAACAAGTACCTATCCAATCTTGCATACCAAGCTCTAGGAGCTTGCTTGAGGCCATATAATGTCTTCTTCAATTTGTAGACCATATCAAGATTATCTGATAACTAAAATCCTTTTGGTTGTTCAATATACACCTCTTCTTCCAACTCTCCATTCAAGAATGTAGACTTCACATCCATATGATATACTTTGAAATATTTATGTGCTACAAAAGCCAAAAAAATCCTAATTGCTTCCATTCTTGCCACTAGAGAAAATGTCTCATCAAAATATATTCCTTCTACTTGTGAGTATCCTTTACACACAAGTATTTCCTTGTTTCTTACCACTTCTCCACTCTCATTCAGCTTGTTCTAGAATACACACTTAGTTCCAATCACATTCTTGTTTGCTATTCTTGGGAAAAGTTCCCAAGTCCAATTCTTCTCAACCCGCATCAATTCTTCCTCCATATCCTTAGTTCAATACTCATCTTTTCATGCTTCAATCATTGTTTTAGGTTCAAATTTAGAAAGAAAACATAGGTTTACTTTTTCTTTTATCATAGTAGGATTTCTTCTTGTCAACACCTCTACTTTTGTCACCAATGATTTGATCTTCTGAATGATTCTTTGTTGAATGAAAAAGACAACTGAGAGAGGGGGTGAATCAATTGTAACTATTTAAAACATCAAAAAACCTCAATAGCAATCAGATCCACATGCATTCATTAAACCCTTAATCTATTATAATGTTAAAACTTGAATTCCAGATAATAGAAACTGAAACAAAAACACTACACACAAGAGAACACCATATTTACATGGAAAAACCTAGAAGGTAAAATCCATAGTGAGGATTAGTTCACAATATAAGTAATCACAAAACTGGTACAAAGAGGCTCATTTCTAGAATATGATGCACTATGTAGAATGGCTCACATCCCAGGCTCACTGTTAGAATAGAAAGAAGAAAGAAGATAGAATGTTACAAAGAGAACACAATCTCAATGCAATAGAGATTCCACCACAATAGCTCCAACAACACTCGTAGCCTTCAAGAGATCAATATACCTTAGCTCACTGCATTCAACAATCTTGCATTATAGCTCACACTACATTTCACAACTCAACACTTAATTTTGCATCATAACACTCAACTCTATTTCAAACTTCATCTTTCATCAACTCACCTTGCATTTATAGCATCCACAACTTGAAAAACATCTTCAAGTCAACTACACTCACCTTAAACTTTACAAATTCAAAAAGAGGCCAAAACTAAGCATTCAAAACTTAATTAGGACCCAAATCAACTCTCACATGCCATGCTATTCCTTCATTAATACTTAAACATCTTCAAATGTACTATAAACACTAAGTTGATTGATACCTGTGCAAACTCCATTAAACTTTGAATTACACACTTCCTCAAATTCAAGGATGACTTGCAAAACACATACCATGCTTCATCAAAATCTAGAATATTCCTCTTACATCCTAGAATCCATCAAAATCCTTCACAATAACTTGTGCCTTTAAAATATACACAACTTGTACACTCAAACTACACTACCGAACACTGCAACTCTAAAATTCATCTTTCATAGCACCAAACCACGAATCATCTTGATACAGTCAAGAGATCGACACCATCAAAATAACTTCAAAATCACAATACCTAAAGAACAGCTACATAGAAATGTGGAGCAAAAAAATTTCTCCCAAACACCTCTGTAAGAAACAATACAAAACTAGTTCACATATTGGTGAACATAATTTCTTTTTCACATCAATCTAGAAGCCCAAATTCTGGATATAGAAACTTTGAACACCTCTAACAAACATATCCAAACCACACAAGTATATCTTCAAGCCAAAAGAAATGTTAAGAAAAACCTAAACACCTCTGCAAACTAGAACACCTCTATAACACTATGTTTCCTCTTTTTATCAATTTTCTCAATATCCTCAACATCTTTATCAATACCACAACCATAATTAGAATCTTATCAAAGAAACACCACAAATTAACACTAGTAACTTAATTGATGAAAACATAATTCAACTAATCAAAGCAACAATCTCTCTCAACCACTGCACAACTAACATCAATGATAACACAAGATTGTTGACATCAATGACAACACCTTCATACTTGTAACAATCTCCCCCTTTTTCATTGATGGCAACACAAGATGTGAAAAACCATCAAAGAAAATATACACAACATTCCTTACATGATTTTTCTATCTCTCCACCTTTCAACTTTTTCTTTTTCACAAGACTTCTCTCTCTCCTTCTATATAAACAAAAAATATCACATAACTTCTCTCTCCCCTATTTGACATCAATGGTAAAGGATAATTTTTTTTGCATTGTTTAACCTCTAAAAAATGACAACACTCACTCCATACTACAACAATATCACTACCTACTCCCGCTGAGAGGTAGCCACCAACATTAGTCTAGATAGAAAATGAATACATATATCCACTAGACTGATGCATCTCCATATGCATCTAGTTCAAAGAAGGAGGGTGAATAACCCTCAAATTCTATCAAAGATACTCAAAAGTATCCTTAGGAAGAGCCTTAGTGAATATGTTAGAAATATGATCCTTTGTAGGTACATAGCCATGATACCAATCTTCATCCAATAAAGAATACACCACCACTTGTACTTTTCCTATCATCCACACAACCAACCCAATCTACATATGTGTAAGCACTCAATGTGAAATTAGTATCCTTAGGATACCACATGCGATAATCCAAAGTTTCCTTCAAATATTTGAATATCATCTTCACTTCTACAACATGTGACCCTCTAGGATCTTGAAATCTAGCCACAAGACAAACTACATCCATGATATCCAGTCTAGTAATAGTTAGGTATAGCAGTTCACCAATCATAGATCTATACTTACTCTAATCAGCCTTAGGGGAATCATCATCCTTACTCAGTTTGTCACCAGTAACCATAGGAGTACATACCAGTTTGGAGTCTTCCATTCTAAACGTCTTCAACATTTCTTTAACATACTTTAATTGTGAAATGAATATGCCTTATCTATTTGATTGATTTGTAGCCCAAGGAAGAAATTCATCTACCCAAATATAGACATCTCAAACTCTTGTTGCATTTCTTCTACAAACTTCCTACACATAGCTTCATTGCCTCCAAAAATTATGTCATCAACATACATAACCACTATCAATATTCGACCTTTCTCAACCTTAAAGTAAAGATTACTATATGTGGTGCCTTTATTAAAGCCTTACTATATCAAATATATATCCAACCTTACATACCAAGCTCTAGGAGCTTGCTTCAATCCATATAATTCCTTCTTCAATCTGCAAACCATATTAGGTTTATCTAACAATTAAAATCCTTCTGGGTGTTCCATGTAAACTTCTTTCAACTCTCCATTCAAGAAGTAGACTTCACATTCATCTGATAAACTTTAAAGTCCTTATGTGTTGTAAATGTTAGAAACATCTCGATCACTTCCATTCTAGCCATTGGAGAAAATATCTCCTTAAAGTCTATTCCTTCAACTTGTGCATATCCCTTACACACAAGCATTTCCTTGTTTCTTACCACTTCTCCATTCTTACTCAACTTGTTTCTGAATACCCACTTAGTACCAATAATGTTCTTGTTTTCAAGTCTAGGGGAAAGTTCCCAAGTCTAGTTCTTCTCAATATACATAAGCTATTCTTCCATTGCTTTCATCCAATATTCATCTTTGCATGCCTCACTCACTGTTTTAGGTTCATCTTTAGAAAGTGAACACAAATTTACCTTCGCTTCAAAAAATATTCTTCTTGTCAACACACCTTTTCTTTTGTATCCAATGATTTGTTCTTCGAAATGGTTTCTGTGCACATACTTAGGGGTCTTAGGGTTCAATTTTAGATCTTCTTCCTCTTCATTTTGTACTTTATTTTCCTTATCTTTTTATTTCTCTTCTCTGCAAGTAGGTTCATCTAATTCATATCCATCTATCACCACTAAATTCCTCAAATCTTCATAAACCTTGACACTTGCACTTTCAATAATCTCTCAGTCTTTTGTTGTAACATTTGTAAGCTTTACTTTTAGTAGAATATCCAAGGAAGATACCTTCATCAGACCTAGCATCAAAATTTCCTAATTTTTCATCGTCTCTTCTAATATAGCATTTGCTTCCAAACAATCTAAATTATTTGATAGTAAGAATCCTTCCATACCACAACTCATAGGGAGTCTTTGTATTGTTAGCTCTTGCTTGAAATTTATTAAGTATGTAAACAACAATGTGAATTACTTCTTGAACAGACCTATTTTTCCTTTCAACCACTCCATTTTGCTAATGACTCCTAGGAGCAGACAAGTGTCTTTTTATGCCATGATTCTCAAAAAATATGTTAAATTCATTGGAGGTGAACTCTCCACCTCCTCTATACCTCAAACATTTGATCTTCAAATCCATTTCATTCTCAACCATAACTTTGAATGGTTTAAATCTATCTAGGGCTTCAAATATTTCTTTAATAAGGTAACCCATGTCATTCTAAAGTAATCTAGAAGGAAAGCATAGGTGCAGAAACACTTTCCTAATGACAATTCTAAGAAGATAATGTAGAATTAAGTTTCAAATTTCAAAATTATAGTTCATTAAAGATGCACATTACCCGGAAACAGATAGAAAAATTTACACAAAACGGAATAGACACCATATTTAACATGGGAAAAACCTTTTGGGAAGAATCCCACCACACCAAGAAAAAACACTTTGTATTACAGTGAACAAAAGGTCCACATACAAAGTTACAATTTCTCCCTCTCAAATGTCAATTTGGACATTCAATACAGGCAACATTACAATTCTTGATCAATGTCATTCTCTCTCAAGCAACTCAACTCAACTCTCTCTATCAATCACTGTTACAATGTATTTTTACATACAACAATTTCTTTCTAAGGGAAATCCTCAATCATCTCCATCATTAGACCCATGTTGGAAAGAATCCAATTTGATTCCCATCAGTTTCAATAGACTAACCGTCGAACAACAATTACAATATCGGGCAATCGCTGGAACAACATACATCCTTCCGTAGATATATTTGAGTCTCGTCGAAGACCACTTTACTGCTCAAGAGGTTCACCAAGTATCGATCTATCAGCGAGACCAACCTTCACATCTCGACGATTAGTCAATGTGGTCCCCACTACCTCCAACTTGACACCACGTCACCGCCAGTCAACTGCCTTTAACTATCAAGTCATTGGGGAAACTCAAGTCAGATTCCTACTAATGGAACATAGTCCTGATGATGGCACTTCCCTTTACACCGTAAGCTAGGTCCTACCATAGACATTAGTCTATCACTCAGACGACCACTAGGGTCCCACCGATAGTAAGGTGTCACGCCAATAGAACAAGTCACCAAATCGGGAGTAACCTGAACTTCAAAACCTACAATCAAAGGTTAGGAGTTTTCCAAAACCTACGACATGGTGATAACATGCACGGTGAAAACATAAAGACTCATCGGACCATCAATGGAACAGGGTACAAGGTCCCACCGATGGAGTTCTGTTAGGCTGATGAAGAAAGGAAATATCCACAATATTTCCAATAGTTACCCCAGTAAGTTGAGGCACAATTCCAACATGCTCCCACTTGACGAAGGCTTACTAGCTTCTTCAAAATGAATACTACAAAATTTCATAGGACCCAAGGCCCATCAAATTGACACACCACCTAAGCTTGTCTATGCTCACTAGTTTCATTAATGTATCTACAACATTTTCCAGATTATCCACCTTCTCAAAACTGACCTTTCCATCCTCCACCATATCCTGTACAAAATGATACTACACATCCATATGTTTTGTCTTGGCATGGAAAGTTGGAATTTTTTCCAAACAAATAGCACTTTGACTATCACAACAAATGATAATTTTCCCTACATTGAACCCAATATCAGAACACAAACTTCTAAGACAAATGGATTCTTTACAGGCATGTGTTATTGCCATATATTATGCCTCTGTAGTAGATAAAGCAACTACAACCTATGGCTTGCTCATCCAACTAACTGCACCACCATTCAAAGTGAAGATGTATCCACAGGTGGATCTTCTGCTATCAACATCCCTTGCCCAAAAAGAATCCACATAACCTTGAATGTCGATGGATATATCTGACCCAACCGAGTTACCATGATAGCACAAAGCATACTAGGAGGTACCTTTCAGATATCTAAAAACTCTTTTCATAGCATTCCAATGTGGTCTTCCTGGATTTTCCATAAATTGGCTAAGTACTCCCACTACTTGGAAAATGTATGGCCTAGTATAGACCATTTCATACATTAAACTTCCAACTGCACTTGCATAAGTCATGTTGGTCATGTCCTCCATCTCAGTAGGATATTTTGGACAATCCTCAATAGATAGCTTCATTCCCTGCAACATTGGAACAACTAGCTGCTTGCAATTAGTCATAAAAAATCTCTCCAAGATAGTATTTAAATACTTACTCTGGCTGAGCCAAAGCTTTCTACTAGCTCTATCTTGTTTTATTTCCATCCCCAGAATATACCTTGTTGCACCAAGATCTTTCATTTTGAACTTTGTAGACAACTGATATTTTAGATTAGAAATCATAGTCTTACTATTTCCTATGAACAACATATCATCAACATATAGGGAAATAATAAGCACTTGATCATTTTTAGTTTTGAAGTACACACAATGATCTGATTTTGATCTTACAAATCCCAATGACAAAACAAATGTGTCAAACTTCTAGTACCACATTCTAGGCGATTGTTTTAATTAAACCATACAGAGATTTCTTTAACTTGCAAACTAGATTTTCTTTACCTTTTTCCACAAAGTGCTCAAGCTGGGACATATAAATTTCTTCTTCAAGATCTCCATGAAGAGATGTTGTCTTCACATCCATCTGTTCAATCTCTAAGTCATATGTTGTTGCAAGTGACAAAATAAATATGATAGATGTTAGCTTAGCTATAGGAGAAAAAATTTCACCATAAACAATTCCCTCTACCTAGGAATAGCCTTTCACAACCAACCTAGCTTTATACTTTTCAACACCGCCATCCAGACTTATTTTCTTCTTAAATACCCATTTACAGCCAACAAGCTATCTACCTTCAGGCAAGGGCACCAAATCCTAGGTTGCATTCTTTTTTAATGATGCCATTTCCTCATTCATGGCTTCCAACCAAGAATTTCAATTAGACATTTCTATAGCCTCTTTCACAATCCTAGGCTCATCAATGTTTGTAATCAAAGCATAAGCACAATTTGCATCCAACATGGAAAAACCATACCTTTCAAGTTGTCGCTTTACACATGTAGATCTCCTCAAAGGCTGAGGCTAAGGTTGTGGTTCTTCTTCATCACAACTCTCAGAGCTGCTAGAACTCTCCTTAGTTTCAGGTACACTTTATAGTTCCTCTTTATTTGGAGTTTGAGTAATTTCAACTACATCTTCTTTGTTTTCTTCTTTCATCTTTGACTGCAGATCCACTAAAGAAGGTTTCAGCTCACGAAAGATTACACTTTTGTTGTATACAACCTTTTCAGTCACCGAATTCCAAAGCTTGTATCCTTTCACACAAATGTCGTAGCCAATGAAGATACATTTTACAGCTTTATTTTCCAATTTAGATCTTTTTTCATTTGACACATGAACATATGCTTCATAGCCAAAGACTTAAATGTCTTAAAGAGGTATTCTTACCCAACCAAGCTTCCATAGGAATTTTTTCAACAAGTGCCAAAGAGGGAGATCAATTTTTTAAATAACATGTTGTAGCCACAGCCTCAACCCAGAACTTCTGCTCTAGACTAGCATTGCTCGAAATGCTTCTTGCCTTTTCCATTAGCATCATGTTCAACCTTTCAACAACTCCATTTTGTTTTGAAGTGTAAGGTGTGGTTTTATGCCTTTTTATTCCATGGTCTTTACAATACCTTTTGAAATCTACAGAACAAAACTCACCGCCATTATCTTTCCTCAGATATTTAATTTTTCTACTAGTCTAATTTTCTACCAAGTTTTTAAACTCTTTAAATCAATTGAACACTTCTGATTTTTTTTTTAAATATACAAATTCCCTTCTTGAATAATCATCAATAAAAGAAACATAATATGTTGATTTTGATAATAAAGGAACATTTACTGGACCAAAAATATCAGAGTGAATATAATCTAGAACACCAGAAGATTTATGAGGACTAGAATAAAATAAAACATGATGTTGTTTTCCATATATAGAATGTTCGCAAAAATCAAACTCAAGGTTACAATAATCAAGCCCTTCAACTAGGTTTTTTTTTCAAAGATTTTAAACCTTTCTCACCAATGTGGCTAAGCCTTTGATGCAAGAGAATGGTCTTTTCTGTAGGAAGTTTCACCTCCAAAGAATTTTCCCCCAGAGGAACTTTAGTTTCCTTCTCTACTTGAGTAGCCTTGAATTTTCAAAGACAATATTGCAATGAACTGCATGTGCATCTAGCTTTTACAAAGTACCAATTTGAGCACCCCTAGCCATCACCATTGAACCTCTTGTTATTTTGCAACCACCATTCAAAAAAGAAACTTGTACCCCAACATCATTCAACTTTCTTATAGACAGTAAATTTTGAGTCAAACCTAGTATATGCATTATTCCATCAATTCCTTTAATCCTTCCATCAAGAAATTTAATTTTGACTCTACCACAACCAACAATTTCTAGAGATGAACCACTTGCCAGATACACCTTTCCACTAGCATACTTTTTCATATTTCATAAACCAATCTATGTGAGATTTCTTGTGAAAAGATGCACCTGAGTCAATCAGCCAAACATCATATGATTTATGAGTCACCAAGGTTGCAATGAAGGCATCTGCATCGCTTTTAGAAGAATCATTATCCGAAGATTTTTTTTCTTCTTTTTTTTCTCCTCTTTGCAATCCTTTTGGACATGACTAGGCTGCACACAATTCTAGCATTTCACCTTGGACTTCTTGCCAGGAGACTTTGATCTCCCTTCAAATTTTTATTTATACTTCTTTTCCTTCTTCTTTCCTTTCTCCTTTGGTCTGCCTCGAACAACAGGAGCCTCTTTTTCCATCTTAGAAGATTTCCTACGCATCTTTTCTGACAACAATGAAGCAACCACATCTTCCATCTTGAAATTGGTTGTCTTTCTCCCAATCACCATCACTAAATGATCCCAAGTGTTGAGAAAATAACACAACAAGAGAATACAATGATCCTCATCATCTATCTTTACACCAACAAATGTTAACTAAGCAATGATCATATTGAATGTATTCAGATGACCAGCCACAGACGCCCCTTCCTCCATCTTCAAAGAGTACAACTTCTTCCTTAAGAACAACTTATTCACCAAGGACTTTCCCTGATAAATGTCTCCAAGCTTCTTCCACAAAGAAGATGCAGACTTCTCTTCATGAAAATTCAGGAGAACAGAGTCTGCTAAACAGAGCCTTATCAACCTTTTTTTCTTTTCTTTCTACGAGGTCCCAATATTCTTGCTTCATGCCTATAGGTTTGGTTCCAGACACAACAATCCAAAGATCTCTATCAACCAATAAATCTTCCATTTTGAGTTTCCAAAACTTAAAATTGTTTCCATTGAACTTCTTAATTTCAATCTTCCCTGATGTGCTTGCCATCTTCACCTAGAAATGAAATTACAAGACTACTCTACAAGACTCCCACTTCAAAATTGGCACAAAAAACCTGCCCAACCCACAAGGATAATACAACTGGCCAGACTCTGATACCACTTGTAGGGAAATCAAAGGTGCAGAAACACTTTCCTAATGACAGTTATAAGAATAGAATGAAAAATTGAGGTTCAAATTTCAAAATTATAGTTCATTAAAGATGCACATTACCAGGAAATAGATAGAAAAATTTACACAACGCAAAATAGACACCATATTTAATGTGGGAAAACCCTTTCGGGAAAAAACCCACCACACCAAGAAAAATCACTTTGCATTAGAGTGAACAAAAGGTCTACATACAAAGTTACAATTTCTCCCTCTCGGATGTCAATTCAGACACTCAATACATGTAGCATTGCAATTCTTGATCAATCTCATTCTCTCTCAACTGACTCAACTAAACTCTATCTATTGATCACTGTTACAATGCAGTTTTACATACAACAATTTCCTTCTAAGAGAAATCCTCAATCATCTCCATCATCAGACCCATGCTGGAAACAATCCAATTTGGTTCCTTTCAATTTCAATAGACTAACCGTCAAACAATAGTTACCATAATAGGCTATCGCTAGAACAACATCCATCCTTATGCCGATCTGTTTGAGCCCTGTCGATGACCACTTTACCACTCAAGAGGTTCACCAAGTATCGATCTATCAGTGAGACCAACCTTCACATCCCGACGATTAGTCAATGTGGTCCCCACTACCTCTAGCTTGACACCACGTCACCGCCAGTCAACTACCTTTAGGTATCGGGCCATCAAGGAAACTCAAGTCAAAGTCCTACTGATGGAACATAATCCCGACGATAACACTTCCCTTTACACCGTAAGCTGGGTCCTGCCATAGACATTGGTCCATCTCTCAAACTGCCACTAGGGTCCCGCTGATGGTAAGGTGTCATGCTCATAGAACAAGTCACCAAGTTAGGAGTAACCTGAACTTCAAAACCTACAATAGGAGGTTAGGAGTTTTCCAAAGCATGCGACATGGCGATAACATGCACGGTGAAAACATGAAGACTCATTAGACCATCGATGGAACAAGGTACAAGGTCCCACTAATGGATCTCTTTCAGGTCGATGAAGAAAGAGAATATCCACAATGCTACCAATAGTTACACCAGTAAGCTGAGGCACAATTCCAACATAATAATCAATCAAAATCATGAAATACCTATCACCTTGAAGAATTCTTACTCTTGTAGGACCACAAAGGTCTGTATGCACCAATTCCAACAATCTTTTAGAAGATTGTTCTTTTCCCTTGAAACTACTTCTTGTTTGTTTTCCAAATTGACAATCTTTGCAAACAACATTGATAGGCTTTGTAATCCTTGATAGATCTCTCACTACTTGAATTGAGTTGATTCTAACCAAGTTATCAAAATTGATGTGACACATCCTTTTGTGTCATAACCAGTTGTCATTAATTTGAGTCATAAAATAGTGACCATCAACACCCGTGAGTTGATCGATATTTCCATCTATCCTCTTTCCAATAGTAATCATAGTTCTAGACCCTTTTTTGATCTCACATCCATCATCCTAAAGCATAATATTGTATCCTTTGCTACACATTTTTCCAACACTCAAGAGGTTATTCCTTAAACCTTTAACATAGTAAACATCTTCAGTATTATTTTTTCCATCAAAACTGATTGATCTTATTCCACAAATCTTAGCACCTAAATCATCTCCAAATTTAACAAGTCCATCATATTTTTCAAGTTTAACAAACATACTCTTGTCTTCAGTCATATAATTTGAGCAATCACTGTCAATAACCCAATAGTTCTTATCCTGCATAACATGAAAAGCAGATACGAAAGTACCTCCAATCTTTTTCTCCAAAGCACATTCCTTCACACAAATTTTAGAGTTAATAGAACTATATGCATCTTTTAAACCCAAGAACAAGAATTCATTATCATCAGCAACTCCATAATCAGATTCATCATCAAAAATACTAGCATCTTCTCTAACATAATAGTTTTTCTTGATCATCTTTCCTTTGTTTTCCTTGTTCTTATTATTCACAGTTCTATTTGGACATCTTGAAGCATAGTGACCTATATTTCCACAACTGAAACACTTGAAAGGAAATTTACCTTTAAACTTACTAGTGCCCTTTTTCATCCTTCTTACAAAATTAGCTTCCACATCATCAAGATCATCTCCATCTAAATCTTCAACTTTTTTTTATTTTCCAGTCTTGAAAGTAGCCTCCACTTTTGCACCTTTGTTCAAACCATTTTTCTCATCTCAAATGTAGTTAGTGTGCCATAAAACTAATCTCTAGTGTAAGTATTAAAATTTTCAACTTCCTCAATAGCAGAAACCTTTTCACCATAAGAATCAGGAAGAGTTTTGAGAATTTTTTTTACCACTTCATATTCTTTGACTTTTGCACCAAGACCTCTCATTACACTAACAAGTTCATCAACCCTCTGCATGTAACTAGTAACTGTTTCATCTTCACCCATTCATAGGGTCTCAAATTTTGTCTCTAGATTCTACATCTTAGCATGTTTAACCTTATCATCTCCTTCACAAATGCTTTCTAGCTTATCGCAAACTTCTTTAGCAATTTTTATATCCATAAATTTCACTAATTCAAAATTTGCAAGACTACTCAAAAGAACAATCCTTGCATTTCCATTTATTTCATAGGCCTTGATCTCATCACTTGTGCTTGGTCTATTTGTAGGTATGTTATATATAGTCTTCACTACCTTCAATTTTCTCACAAAATTTTCTTCTACATCCTCAACATCATTCAGGTTAGATTCCTCATTCTTCTTTGATTTTCCAACTTTAAAAGAAGTCTCTCTTTTTTAATCACTTGGACCAAACTCTTAATTTAAAAGTAGTTAATGCACCAAAAAAGGATCTCTCGAATAATTATTCATTATTTGTTCTTCACTAGCAGAAACCTTATGATTATAGGATTTAGTAAGAGTTCTTAGTACCTTCTTTACCACATAAACTTCATCTAGATTTCTACCAAGACCTTTGATGGAATTGACAACTTCATCCACTCTATCTTTTTTCATACTTAGGTTTTCAAAATTGATCTTCAAATTTTGCATCTTTGCTTGCTTGACCTTATCATCTCCTTCATAGATACTTTCCAATTTTTTCCAGATTTCTCCAATAGTTTTAAGACTCATAACTTTCACAAGTTTTGAATTAGAAAGACCACTCGAAAGAGCATACCTTGCATTACCATTATTATCATATGCCTTGATTTCATCATCAGTACTTAGACCATTTGTAGGAATTGTATATCTAGTTTCAACAGAATTCCAAACTCCAAACCCTAGGGAGATAAGGAAACCTTCCATCCTCATCTTTCAAAATGCATAATCAAATCCATCAAACAAATGAGCCTCCTTCTTGTGCACCATCCCAGACCTACCTCAATCGATTAAGCTCTCTTCTAAGGAACCTTTCTTTGATACTAATTTTTGAATGCACAAGACAACTAAGAAGGGGGATTGAATCAGTTGTACATTAAAACATCAAAACCCTCACTAACATTCAAATCCTTATAAATCCTTACACTATTGTACTGATCTAGAATTAGTCTCTTAAACCTTTAACAACCATTAAACCCTTATCATGCATTAGTAGAATGTAAACATGAAAAATAGCAATGCAAATGTATCCAAACACATGAGAACACTAGATTTACTTGGAAAACCCAAGAAGGGAAAAACAAACATGGGGATTATCTCACAATATAAATTAATTACAACACCAAATACAATAGGTTCACTGTCGTAGGGCTCAATGCCCAAATAGAAAAGAAGGGCTACTAATGGCTCACTACTAGACTAGAAAGAAGAAGATAGAAGATTATTACAATGACAAATCCATCTTAGAGCAATAGAAAAGTTCCACTACTACTTCACTAGAACATTTACACTCTCTCTATAGAATGTAGACACCTTCTACTCACTACCTCCAATAGTCTTAGGCATTAAAGCTCACACTGCATTTCACACTTTCACACTTCACATCTTAACACTTTGCATTACACACATCACTCATTCATTCTCCATCAACTCATCACTCATATATACCATCCTTAACCTTGAAAATAATTCACAAGGTTGGTTATGCACGTCAAACGTGCAAATTCAAATTAGGTTAACATAAAAAAATTCCCATGGTGGAAAGGAATGAAAGTGGGCCACAAAACACCTTAACTTGGACCAAAATCAACATAAAAACACCACACCACTCTTCCACAAACACCAAAGCATATCTACAATTAGTGCAAACACCCAAGGTTGATCAAACATGTGTTAACACTATTAAACAATTAAGTACACACTTCCTTTTATCCAAAGATGACTCGTGGACTACATACATCACTTGAACACAATTTGGAATATTCCATCAACACTCTAAAATATAACAAATCCTTTACAACATCATACACCAGAAGAACATACCCATTATGCACAACCAACTAACCTTCCACACACTACAACACCTAAATCTAACCTTGTGTAGCACCAAAACAAAAACAACTCAAACTAAAGATAGATACTAGCAATATAAGCACACTTCCAAATCCACAAGACCAGAAACCAAACTATGGAGAAATGTGGAGCAAAACCATTTTTCCTAGACAACACTGCTTACATAATCCACGCACTAGTGAACACAACAATCCAAAAATAGAAACTCTAGATATAACACCTCCAAACACCTTTAAGCAACATATCCAAACTGCACAGGTAGATCTTCATCCATGAAGAAATGTAGAGCAAAAAACTAAACACCACTCTACCACACTGAGCATACTTCACCACATTGTTTCCTCTTTTATTCAAATTTTCTTAAAAGTGCTTGGAAACCAAGCACCAAAAGCACAAACTCAACATCTAGAACACCTTCTTAGCAATACAACCACACAAGAGGTTGAACATCACTGAAACATTCTCATCAAAGCATCTTCATAGGTTGACATCAATGCAACAACAAAGATTTGTTGATATCAATGACAACACAAACTTCCAACAAATAAAGATGCTCATAATTTTGAATAGCGGATGCATTTATTTGTCATTTCCATTTTTATTAGAGAGAAGCTTATTGATTGGGGTGAAATAACTAGTGATCAAATTCATAGGAATCTCACTCAAATTTAGTTGAATAAATCATTTCATATGTATTCATACTTGTTTTATGGCATTTCTAGTATGAAAACTTGGCTAGGGTTAGTCATAGTAGGAGTCTTTGATAATGTAACTTAAATTTATGATCATTATCCACAACTCTAATTGGAGAATATCTACAAGATTTTAAGGAGAGTGAATGATAAAATCACAATGCATGTTGTTAGAGAACTCCAAGGTGACATGGAGGTAAGGATATCTCTAGAAGCTACAAAATTGATAAATGTGTATGAGAGTTATTTTATCAATTTTCAAAGATTCATTTACATCAAGATTGGGGGATTTGATAGCTTTCTCGATAAACTACTAGGATATGTGAGTGAAAAAAAATTTCTTATTGAGGTATGTTGACAAATTGGTGAAGTGAATAGAAGATGCAAAGAAATGAAAAAGTAAAGAATCGATTTTCCCATTGGATTAGCCCATTATCAATAAAAATCATCATTTGATGCATTAAAAATTGAAATATCTCTAGTAAAACTCAATGAGCATCTCCATACGATGAGATTTCCTTTTCATAGGAAATATTACCTTGAAAAAATCTATAGCTTGAGCCTAGATTCCATCACCTTCTTGGGATTGAAGGATATTGGGATAACTATGAAAATGAATATGAAGTTAAGAAGAGAGATTGGATGAGGTTAACAATATAGAAAATTAAATATTTTAGATTAAATTTGGATATCCAATGTATGGAAGATGATGAATCATATTTATTTTGATCATATTCAAACGCAACCACTACTACCCATTAATTGAGGCAATAGAGAAGTGAGGAATTTAAAGGAAAGAACAATGGTGGTCCTTAGAAGAATATAAGAATGAGTAAGGAATAAAACTACCAAAAAATTGACCATAAAGTCCTTTGGGAAAAAGAAAAATTCTAAAGAAGGAGAAAAGAAAAAAAGTAGCCCCCTCTCATCCTTCAATATCAACCAACTTTGAAACTACTAGTAGAGAGGGAGGTGATTATGAAGGTCTTACAAATAAGAATAGTCCCAAGAAATCATGTGAGGATAATCACAAAGGAAAGGTAAATAAAGAGAAGAAGAAGAAGAATTTGGAGGTCATTCAAGAAGAATCAAATGAGGAAGAAACCATTGATAGCACCTCATCTCCTTAGGTGATTAATTATCCATCCTCCCCATCCTATTCATCATGAGAACCCCCAACACATTTCCTCCAAGTTCCTCTCACTTACCCTAATCCTATGCCTCTTTTCTCACTTGATATACCATCTTTTAATAAATTTGGGCCTTCATTTACCACACCCCCACCCATGAAGGAATTACAACTCTCTCCAAATGTTGCAAAAACCCAAATTTTCAAGGGAAATAAAGGTAACTCAACCAACTGTAACCTAATTTGATGTTGTTTCTACCTTACTCCAAAAGTCACCTCAACTGAAGAATGATAAAACTAATTCTAGTATAATGAAGGATTCCACCTCTTGTAATATGTATGTGGAAAATGATATTAATGAGGTGATTGAAAAATATTTTAATATTACTCAATTCAATATTGCCCCTTCTTCTCATGAAAGGTATATTCATAATTTCAAGTGTCATCAACCAAGTTGGTGGAAAGGAAAAAAAAGATAAACATTCAAAGCATTAACTCAAGAAAAAATTTCAAGTTCTAACTTCTTATCTAGAATCTATAATTGACACTTCAACCCAATTATTGGATAAAATAGATGCCTCTTTTGATGCCAATTTAGGAGGTGGAAAAGAAGTAATTGATAAGATATGCAAGTATCACTCCCATAGAAAAGAAACCAAATACTAGGTTAAAGAGATAATAACAAAAGGGTTGAAGTTTATTGAATAAAGAAAGATGTATTATCAAAATGATGCAAGAAGGAAAGAAATCAAAATATGAAATTAATGTTTCTAAGAAAGAGGAGACCATATAGAGTAATATTGATAAAAATATCAAGGAGATAATTGAAATGAGTAATGATATACTCATTGCAGAGAAAGCATTCCTAGGTACCAATGA
The DNA here is from genome assembly GCA_007258455.2 of Sequoia sempervirens. Taxonomy (NCBI): domain Eukaryota; kingdom Viridiplantae; phylum Streptophyta; class Pinopsida; order Cupressales; family Cupressaceae; genus Sequoia; species Sequoia sempervirens. Next base: position 104,566,630 of record VDFB02058242.1, read on the forward strand.
AAATTCATGCCTTATATGGATAAAGATCACCAACTAGAATGTTCTAGCTATCAATCAAAAAATCTAGGAGCAGGCCATACTGTTAAAATATTATGATTAGTTGAAGGTAGACATCAAAATTATTTTTTTATCTATCAATTCAAATATTCAAACAAAGGACAATTCTCAGGTTATTGATGCTCAATCTATCAAAGAAAATTTCAAGGTAACTATCAAGAAATCCTTTGAATAATAGGTGTTTGATGTATAATATATGAAAGAGCTTAACAATATCAAGACTTCTCTCATTCACTATGCTACACACCTCCTAAGTTTTAGAGAAAATTGGAATCTATATGGAGTAATAAATCTATATGGAGGCTAAAAAAAACAATATGATCATACCAAGACACAATACCATCGCTCTAGCTATCAAAGAATTTAGCATCTATAAGACCAAAATCTTTTCTCAAACACAACAATCTCTAGTTCCAAACTCATCTTCAACAAAAGACAAAGAATATATAGAAGGGGACATCATGTCCATAGATCTGGATGCTTGATTTATCTTTACAAAATTTATTTCTATTAATTTTTTAAGTTTTCTTAATGTTAAGGAAACTTTAATCTTTTTATTTAATTGTTGATTAAAAGAATTAATTGCAACTTAAAGGCTATATATATGTAGATCATAATTAAGGGTTTTCTTTTAGAGCTCAGTTTAATTTTAGTTAATGGTGATTAAATATTGGATATATTTTTTGTACAAAATTTGAAAGTTTGTGTGCTTTGTAATTTTGGATATTTAAAATAAAGGAATTTATTATGATTCTAAGCTTCGGAATATATTTATGATCTTGTTGTTCCTTCTAATGTTTGTGTCATAACTGTTTAACTGTTCATTTTTTCATAATAATTTATATCCTATTTTATCCTTGAAGCTTATGTAATATAAGGTTTATTGGAGGATGGTCTTTAGTGTTTAGTGAGCCTGACATCATATAAAATTTATTTTTGGTTGCATGTTATAATCTATAGATGAGAAAGAATAAGTTTTTGAGTTTATTTCTATCTACATGAAGAAATTATAATTTGTAGTGTGTTTCAAAAATATTCATGAGGGCACCTTCAAATTTGGAAAATTTGAAGTGTCTATTCCCTTTCAATGTGTTAATAGAGGTTAGGTCTGCATCCTACCAGATCTACTCTGGAACCCATCTTCGCTGGTTAGAATTTTTCAACTCAAAGGTTGTCAGGAAAATCTGTGGTAGCAATTTTTTTGGTACATAGGGTAGTAAACCTACTCAATTTTGTGCTTTCAAGATGAGTTCTGATAGGCTATTTAATGTGTTTCTAAATGTGACTCGACTAGATTTGGTGTTCCAAAAAGTTGTAAATATTAAAATTCTAAGGGAAAACTATTTCTTATTTTGGCCTAAAACATCTCCAATTCTAATTTTATCAAAATTCAAGGTCAACTAATGCATTATTTTAATGTCTTTTTGATATGGTGAACATGTCTAACAAGCCTGTTTACAAAGGAGGTACCAAAATTTGGATTGTTGGGCAAGATTTGTTAGAAAAACCATTTTTTATTTAATTAATTAGACCCGCTCACAAAAATCTCGGCTCCAGGGTTTCTCGTTTGTGCGGAATAAAATTTCACCTTTTGGCTAGCAGGAGAAATCAAATTTTTACCTACTTCTAATTCTTTAAAATGTTGATTTTCCAAAATATTTTAAAATGTTTTAAAATATTTTGAAGAAATGTATTTTCTAACATTTAAAAGTGAGGCAAAGGAGGTTTAATTCTAATCTCATATTGGCCAAAGCATGTCATGAAAAACATTTGAATCTTTAAATATTTCTCACAATGCACAACATGTTTTGAAGTGGGAAAATAAATTCTAAACAGTGATGCCTCTACCTCACATGATGTCTTGTGAAGGCATATTTTCAGGAAAAACACAATCGTATAGTGCATTTTGATAGTGTGCAAATAAAATCAAAACAACGATGCACAATGCTTATGTGATGAGTATTTCATTTGCTGACTTTTCAAAGTCCCTTTGCTGCTCACGTGAGTTTTATTTGAAATCTGTGATGGTTGTCCTCCCAGCAATGGTTTTCCATTGATCAATTTGAAGGTGAATGATTTTTACTCATTCTTTTGCCTTTCTCAACACAATACTCTTCATTGGCGCATTTTTGAATTGGCTGGATTATTTGAAATTGTGATGGTATTGTGTGATTGGCTCCACCTCCCATCGCACAATCACATCTTTGAGGCTTCTCTCTATCTCTAGAATTTGATGCACTAATATGATGCGATGAAGGTTTCAAAAGTTCATTGCCTATGCTTTTTGTTGCTTACATGATATTGACTCTTATCAAAGGTTTTATTTACAAGATGCCATGCTATTTGAACTTTTTCTTTGTTGACTAGGCACAAATGTTGGGCACCATGGCTGATGGAAGGAGTAAAATGTAAAATGTGTTCACGTTTTTGGGTTTTGAGCAAAATTTCACACATTTGCAAGCTTGAAAACATTATTGCAACCTCCAGAAAAGTGCCTAGAGAATTTTTCATGGCCCATGAAGCAATTTTAGCAACATTTTATGTATTTTTTGGTTGCCTATGAGGTAAAAAATTCCCAGAAATCATTTCTCACAACCCAACAATCAAATCCAACACTTGGGCAATAGTTTTAATGGTGATTTAAATGTTCTTAAGATTCTAGTGGACAAAAAAAGAACATCTAGGTATTTTGATTCTTGTTGTGGTTATCAAATGTCTTGAGCATGGAGAGTAGTGGCCCACAGGATGAATATGCATCCAGATGGTTGCCAAATAAATGTTTGAAAAAATGTCAAACTGGATGTAGTGGAAAATGAAGGTTTTAAGGATAAAATGCAAGATTGAAAATATTTTTTAACTTCTAGTGAAATGGGGTTTGACCCAGATGTAAATTTTTTCACTTGTAAAGTGAAAATGAGGCCAAAAAATGGGTTTTTACATGTAGGTAAAAAGGTTACACAATATTTACAAGTTGAAAAAGACACACAAACTTCAATTGCAAATGAAGAGGGAAAATAGAGAGTGAGGAGCATTTCTAAATGCCATTCTATTGCAGAATCAAGGGAGCTCAAGTGTGCCATGTGTCAACGGTGGATTGATTCTAGGTCTTCTCCATTTTCTTCTCCTTTTTCCTAAACGAGAAGTTGTTTTTCATTGTATAGGTTTCAAAAAATTTCAAGTCTAGGGTATTGTATTTTTGTACAGGGATTGTCTCTAGAAAGGATTGCTTCAAATTTCAGAGTTGAATATTGTAATCATGTATTTCTTAATTGCAAGAAAATTAGTCTGTAATTTGGGATGAACCATGTCATACTATAATGTCTCCAAAATGTATGCATTATATTTTTCATCAAAGTAATCAATAGTATAATGGTTTTTGTTGTACATTTGCTGCAATAAGTATTTGGTTTATGGCTCTTCTTGAAAGAGCGGGTTAAAGTGTGCTCTCAGTTAAATATTAAATATATTGTGTTGCATTCAGGATCTATAAGAATGCTATAGATATGTCATAAAGATACCTCATTATTGTAAGGCAGAAATGGTTTAATGGTCACTAGTTTTGTGTTCAAGCTATTACGAGATAGGTTATTTCATCTTGACTCTATTATGGACAAGGCACTAGTCTAGTATGTTTCTTTTGTGCAAACCTTAGAAGGAATCACCATTGAAAAACTTAATGAACCTTTTAAATTTCAAGTTTAACTTATTTATGGTTTTTTGTATCTTCATGGAGATTAAAGAACACTGGGTTATGCTTGGGAATGATCTAGTTGTAACTCCCTTTTCTATTTGAGATGAAGATTTCTCTTAATTTATTTGTTCTCAGTGTTGATTCAAGGTGCAAAGGAATCATCCCTGAAATGTAATTAAATGTATAACACCCTTTATACATTCATCTGAGAACCATCCACCTATTAAAAATTTATAATGTCTTGTTTATTACAAGTTTTATTATATGTGAAAATCCTTGAATAGGAACACCCTCTTGAGTTTTGTGGAGCTCAAAGTGCAAAAGGTTGATTATAGACTTGTTCATTGGCCTTTCTTGTCCCTAATGTGATGATAGTGCAAGATTTTTTTCTTAACCTTTTGATCCCCTGGTTTAAGCATTGTGGTTTTCCTTAGGATTGGGGGTTGCAAGACAAAACACCAAAATATTAGCAACTCTATTGAGGAGATCAAAGGTTTATTCATTTGGGAAGAGTCAAATAATTTGGTGAATTTGAACATCTACTTCAGATATTGAAGTTTGCAGACCTAGAAGAGGTTTTGTTGCATCAAATTTAAAATAATTTATGTGACTTTGCTATTGGAGAAGACTCATAATGAAATTAAGCTTTCAAAGTACTTCATATTGTTTGAAGTTTAGTCCTTTATGAAGAGAGGTGGCGACTCTGTCAAAAAAACCTCATGAAGATGTGAAGAATATTTCAAATCTACAAATATTTCTAGTCATGAAAGAAAGTTTATAGTAGTTGTAACATATCCATATATTTTTATGTTTTGGTTTTCATAAAGAATAAGTCTATGTATGAAAACCATGTTTGAAAAGTCTGAAGATAAAATTGGCCCCTAAGTGAAAATAAGCACTACAAGAAAGGGATGAAGGGATATTGAGAAGTAAATAATTGTAGAGGGAATAAATTGTCATTTGCAAATATGTATAATTTTTTTGGTTCTCCCTCTACAAGCTTTAATGTCATGAGTGAACCAAGGTCATATCCTTAAAGAAAAATACTCTCTAATGAAAGATATAACCCTTTGGATTTCAGTAAAATCCAAGATTATCCACACTCTATCCCAAGAAAAATAAATGAATACTTGCCTAAGTTCATAGGAGATCTCAAAGAATAAGCATCAAAAAATGTGTGGCATTTCATTAATTTGATAGAAGACTATCAAATAGAGGAAGAGGGTGTTATCATGAAACGTTTTGTGAGAACTTTAGAAAATTCTACTAAATATTTGTTTTCTAGTCTACCACTGCATTCCATATATTCATGGTGAGAGCTTAGACTACTTTTCATTGATCAGTTTGAAGGAATATCAATAGACAATGTATGCCTATTTGAGAATAGACATCTACATATCCAAAAAGGGTTTGAAAAATAGTCTGAAAGAAAATTTGAATCCATGTCACCTATTGGTGCATTTTATGATATAAAAAGATCTGAGGGTGAATCTTCCTATTATTTTCATGATAGATTCATAAAAATTCTATTTATTGTACTAGTATTAAATAGACCTAATGAATCAGTATGTATTGATTTTTCTGTGAAAGACTTGAGCCAAGTTTGAGTACCATGCCATCTGACTTGAAGCCCCCTAACCTTGAGTGCATATATCAATGGCCTTCAATGATTGAAGAAATGATAGAGCAATGTGGAAGTAATTTCCTAACTAAACTATGTGATGGTACTTTTTCCAGGCTTGATCAAATGGATCTGGATGGTATAGCAGAAGATAATAATACATCTTGCAATGGTGAGGATTTTGTTTTTGAACAACCTTCAGAGAAAATATATCCAGATGAAGAATGTGGTCATATTATTCAAGATTTAAGACATGATGAAATGAATGAAACATGTGAATTCACTCATATTTTCTTTGAAAATACAAAATAGAGAGCCAACTTTCTATATCAAATGAAGGCTACAATGATGCAGATGATACTAAAAGCATATTCTCATTCATTAAAAAGGAGAAAGGGTGTTATGTTTAATCCTTTGGGTCAGATGCATTGATCTTATCTAAAGATGCAATAAAATTTGAAGATCTATTTTTAGGTCACTTCATTGAGTATGTTGATTCTAAAGTTTCATGTCTTCATGATGACAATATTAGTGTTGTAGATACAAGTATGCAACCAACTGAAAAGCATTCTTGTATAAATAATCCAGGCGACTACAATTCTATTTGTATCCCTAGTGACTGTGAATCCTTTCTAGAAGAGGTAGAATTGATCTCCTTAAGTGAAAAGTGTTTCAATAGAGATGATGACAATATTTTTGAAGGCTCACAAATGCATGGTGGTGTTGTGAAAATCTATAATAGTGTTGACAACCCTTTGAATGATCATCTTAGTTCTAATTGTGTTGATGATGTAAGACTTTCTAAACCTTGTATGGAAAGGTTAGATGTTGAAAGCCAGGGTAAGTTAAATATCCTCTATTCAAGCAATGAACTTGATGTTGTGAAGAACAATGTAACTCCAAGTTTTCTTGGATACGAGCATTATGAGGGATATGAATTAAACATACTATTTCAAGAAGACATTTGTGATCAGCATTGCTATGGTATACTTGGTCATGATGATTCTACAAGAGTTGACGTTAGTAATGTTGTAAGCTTCCAAAGTGATGAGGCAAAAGAGTTTGTTGATTTGTTAAATACTCTTTAGATTGGTAGCTTACATAAGGATCATGATATAGAAGGGATATCGACTAATTCAAAGTTAATGCATAATAGCAATATTTCTTATGAAGGATTCAATTTTTCTTGTTTCGAAGTTATCACTGATTGTTTGCATGAGAATAGCTTAGATGTAGTTGTACATGAAAGTGAAAATATAGAGATAAATGTTGGTACAATTGATGAAACTTTTTATGATGAGTTTGAACTTGAAGAATATGATTGTGTTAATCACATGGATGCATATTAGGACCTTTTTTTTGGGTTTGCAACTTATAGTCTTCCTCATGAGTAGTATACTTCAGATATTCATGTTGATGCAATAGGAGCTAATGTTGAGTTTGATACTTATGGCAATAATGAATGTGTTTTGAACAGTCACCATGAGGAATTTGTTACAAAGGTAAATTCAAAGTTACTTGAGCCTTCATTTGAAACATTTTACACAGAGTTGTGTGATAATCTAAAGAATGTAGATGACCTTATCTTTGAACTTGAGATGGAAAACATTGTTTATGTATGGGATGTTGATGTTTTTTCAGAATGCCTTGATTTGAATGTGAACAAGGATACTAAGGATTTTGACAAATCTTATTTCCAAACCACTAGGGCATGCAATAGTATGACCGGTTTGCAATGTTCAAATGAATGTGAATGTAAGCATGATGTAAATCAATTTGAGCATAGGCCTATGTATGAACACTTTTTGTGAATCACACAAAATGAGTGTTTTTCTAGCATGGGGCAACAATCAGACTATAACTCCAAGGTATTATCTAAAACTTTTGTTCAACTTGATATTTCAAATTTGGAGCTAAAACTTGACTTCAATGAATCAAAGCATATTTTTTCTAATGGGATCATTGAACAAAGTACTTACAACAGCTTCAAGTTTGATATGAAAATTGAATATGATGTTAAAGTTTATGATGACAACTATCAAATGGACTATGGATATCTTCTATTTTCAATTTAGTTGGGTAGGAATTTAGTGGAACATGATAGTGAGTTGGATAGGGTAAAATTTCACAATGGTTATAGATTTCAATTAGTGTCTAATTGCAGATTTTAGATTGATAGAATTAATGGTGACATTGGAAAGCACAGTGATATAGTTAAGCATGCTAGTGTTGATGTTGGTTTTTAAGTATACAATGTTAGTGTTTTCAGACTTGTCCTAGTGCAGACAACAAAGAACAGAGTGTTTGATGAGGATACGGACTGGTACTTCATTTTTTGGGGCCTTAGGCCACCAAATGAAGTTTGAAAAAATGGTTTTCAATGCAACATAGAGGAGTAATTATAGAGCACCCAATGAATTTGGCACTTGGTCTACTCCCCATAGATCTGGAATCTAGCCATTCCTGTAAGGGGAATGCATCCCCAAATATGAGCCATTGATGACACCTTCAAATTTTGCAAATTTGAAGTGCCTATGCCCTTTCAATATGTTGATAGAGGTTACATATGCATCTTGCCAAATCTACCTTGAAGCCCTTTGTCACCAATTAAAATTTTTCAACTCATAGATGTTCATGCAAATCCATGTGTTAGAAAGTTTTTGGGTATATATGGCAATACAATTTCTCGGTCTCGTGCTTTCAAGATGAGTTTTGATAGGCTATTTAATGCATTTCTGACTATAACCAAGCTAGATTTGGTGTTCTAAAAAGTTGCAAATTTCAAAATTCTAAGGGCAACCCATTTCTTCTTTTGGCCTAAAACATTTCCAATTCTAGTTTTATCAAAATCTAAGTTCAATTGATGCATTATTTTAATGTCTTTATGATGTGGCGAACACATCCAACAAGCTTGTTTACAAAGGAGGTACCAAAATTTGGATTAATAGGAAAGATTTTTTATAAAAACCATGTTTTACTTAATTAATTAGGCCTTCTCGCAAAAAATCTTGGCTCCAGGGGTTCCTATTGTGCGCAATGAAATTTCATTGTTTGGCCAATAGGAGAAATTAATTTTTTTCCTACTTCTAACGTTTTAAAATGTTGATTTTCTAAAATATTTTGAAGACATTTATTTTCTAACCTTTAAAAGTGAGTCAAAGGAGGTTTAATTATAATCACCTATTGGCCAAAGAACTTCATGAAAAACCTTTGAATCTTTAAATATTTCTCACTGCAGCGCATTCTGAAGGCAGGTTTTATTAAATACAAGAAAAACACCATCACATAGTGCATTTTGATAGTGTGCAAGTAAAATAAAAATAGTGATGCACCATGCTTATACAATGATCATTTCATTTGCTGACTTTTCAAAGTCCCTTTGTTGCTCACGTAGGTTTTATTTCTAGTGCATGATTTATAAGTAGCACAGTTTTGAGAGGCTAATTGTTTCAAATTTGTTATGGTTGTCCTCCCAACAATGGTTTTCCAATGGTCAATTCATAGGTGAATGATTTTTACTTATTATCTTGCCTTTCCCAGCATAATACTTTCCTTGACGTATTTTGGAATGGGCTGACTCATTTGAAATAGTGATGGTATTGTCTGATGTGATGGCTTCACCTCCCATTGCACCATCACATCTTTGAGGCTCCTCTTTGTCTCTAGAATGTGATGCACTAATATGATGCAATGAAGGTTTGAAAAGTATATTGCCTATGCTTTTTGTTGCTCACGTGATATTGACTCTTATCAAAAGTTTTATTTACAAGCTGCCCCTTGATGGTCAATGTAACACAACAACGTTAAAAAAAAATATTCCTATTCTATTTCTCTTGAAAAAGATGAATAATCTGAAACTACCTATCTTCCAAGGTCTCTATAGTTGGTTCTCAACTATGCTGGTGTCATTTAGTGGCCTATATCATGAATCTCAACCTCCTTTTGCTTATCTTTTCCAGCTTGCTCATGGAGCCTACCTGCAAGTACTTCTCTAGTAGATTCCTCTAGGAGAGAAGGTTGAGATGAAGCTCCTCCTCTAGCTATTGTAGCTTCTACATCATGTGACTCATGGGTTTCTTGAGTAGGTACTTCTAGATCAACATCTCCTCTAGAGCTAGGAGGATAATACTCCAATTGTTCCTTAGGAGTTGTCCTCCTCTTTGTTCTTCTATATCCTTGGGTACCTATTGGTTTCCTCTTCTTTGAGGATTGAGCTTTTGGCTCCTTTATCCTCATGACTACCCATTGGATGCTTCTATCCATCACTGTGCTACAATTTTTTTTAATATATATAGACTCCTCTTCATCCCAATTTATTGGGTCCAAGTTCTTAGTGCCTATATTCTTTGCTTCATACCTGGGGTCCAAAACTACACCATCATCTAATTGTGTATCTGGATTGTCTTCCTTTACCCCATATTCAATCATTTGTGGGATGGTAAGATTTTCATAGTTTCTTTTCCTAACATCATAGTCATCCTGCAAATCAATCCAAAAATCCTATAACAAGTTATAATGTTTATCAAAAATGGTAGGATCTAAGCCATTCATCTTATTCTTCGGGTCAAAATGTTTCCTGACTGTATATAGCCCCAACTTTAGATAACTCTTCACACACTGCATGTGCAGCCAAATTGTGACCACAACAATATTCTCCCAATTTCATGGGAAATTTGTGGCATTCTGGCTTGTGTTTGTTGGAAAAATTTGTATTGACTCCCATAGCCTGATATATGAACTCCATAAGAACAATCCTATCACTGCAACATCTCGGCAGTGAATGAGGATGTCCATCAAACCTACCAACCTAAAATAATAGAACTTGGGGTACTGGATTTACCAATGTCCCCATTCAGCAATGAAAGCCATGGCCTCCCTACTCATCCTATATCTAGCATCCCTTGTCAACCAGTTAATGATGACATAAAGGAATGCATCATTAACTCTTATATAATGTAGTTCAGAATTTTGTAGGGTCAGTTGATCATAATGCTCACATGCCTTATTTTGTCTAGGAGCCTCCCCTAAAATGCCCACTACATTCAATCCAAGGAATATGCCCATTCTTGCAGCTGAATATATGACATAAGAGGTCATGAATAAGTTCTTTGTTTTCCCTACCTTGAGCATCTAGTTGTGTAATTTATCTAATAAAATTATGTCCCAATCAAATTGTTTCCTACCATCCAAAATAGTTTCAATGAATGGAAACATATATTCCTTAAAGTATGCAGAATCTTTCTTTCCAAACACCTTGGAAAGCATCATGATTAGGTCATATATTTCCTTCTTGAAGTCTCCCCTCTTGGGTTGTTCAGGAACCTTAGTCAAGGACTTCATTTCAGTTCTCAACCAGTTCTTATTCATGTGGGACCTATTAGCTTCCTTGTCCCTGTTAAATAACTACAATGCCTCTGCTTCATTCAATTGCTCGGGGTTCTTGGGGGTAGGTGCATTAAATAAGAACCTCATCATCTATAGGGATAGATCAATGATCACATTCCCCTAGAGATCCATACATTGGTTGGATGAAGGATTGTATGCCCCTGTTGCTCTGAGTATGAGTTTCGAGCATTGGACTGATAGAGTGAAGAGTGTGATATGTGCCAGCTAGATTGGGCTATTCTAACAATCCTCCCAATCACATCTTCTGAAAAAGTGTCTACAATCAACTCCTCACAATTGAATGGACCCAGATTAGTGTCTGTGATGTCTTCCCACTCTGAATATAACTTATTAGCTATAAGGGTGGCATCTTGGTGTTTATATCTCAAGGTGTAAGGCAGTTGCTCCACCTTTATCTTCTTTGGTTTTACTCCATTTGAACTTTCTGCTACTTGCTCTTCCTTCTGTGAGACTTCCTCAGATGCTCCTAACATTATTTACTCCTGCAAGAAAAACTTGGATTAGACCAACAGAAGGTATGAGAATCATCATTACAAGTGTTATCTTTTCATACTTCTTTATTCTTCCCTAGGTAACACTCCATACAATGAAATTTTAAACCTAGCAGGAGCGGGACCAGGAGAAAATTAGGAACCAGAGAGTTGAAACAAATAACACAATCGAAACTAGGACCAGGACTAGATTAGAAACTAAAACTCTCAAGCTTTCAAAACCTCGTAATGTTTGATGACCCGATCCCACCAAGTTGGTGGGATCAGAATCGAAATCGAAACCCATCGGAAGCGGACTTGTTTTCAAAACCAAACTCTTATGCGAAAGTTCATGGGGCGAGGTTGCTTCTAGCTCCCGTTCCGCCATTTATTATCAGAGTTAATGGATTTTCCTTGCATGCCAACCCCAGTTTGGACCCAAATTAAAAAAAGGTGTGGGGAGGGAGAGACCAAGCTCGACTCCGCATGGACAAATGGGAACATATCAAGTGAGCTAGGACAATTATGCACAAAAGGGTGTGAAATGCAAACCCTAATTCATATAGCCCATTAACTTATGCTAAAACTAGGGCATCAAAAACCCTACGATAAAATCTATAAGACTGATAAGATACAAGATCAGAGGGGTCTAAGGAAAGATTCAAAATAGTTCTAAGCACCAAAACCCCTAAAAAAGAAACCCTAATCAAAACTAGGGCACGGTGTGGCGAAACTACCACCGAAAAATAGAGAAAACAATAGCAAACCCACAAAAACAAACAGAGGAAAGCAAAAGACAAACGAAAAATGGAAAAAAAAACCAAAATAAACAAGAAAAACAACAAGAATGGAAACATGCAACGATCTGTAGGAAAATTCCTGTGAATGCACAAAGAACAACAGAGCAAAAAAATGAATGAGAAACACAAAACAGAACGAGGGAAACCCACCTATCTCAAAATGCAGCCATAAAAGGGTTGAAAATCAACAAGGATTCGCACACGAACACTCATCTGCAACCAAATTGTTCTCCTCTTTGAGTTACTTTGGCTCTTGCTTGTTAAAACACTTTGGAAAACTGAAATGAGCCAAATAAATTTGATTAAGGTTTTAAAAACCATTTCACGCGTGTGAGGAGGCTACAATTAATGTAATTAACATAGTTGGTTGGGGGTGGAATCAAAGTGAAGGCAAGTACACAACCATTTTGTACATCAAAGTCAAAATGGGAGCGAATGCAGAGTCGAGATAAGATTAGGAACTATTTTAAAATTCCACATTCCATTCCAAATCCGGTTCCGGTTCCGCGGTAGGGAAAGGACACCAAAAGGAATGGCTAGAACTTGGCAAAGTTCTATGTTTCGATCTAATTCCAGTTTCGGTCCCAACAAAGGGAAAGAACACCAAGAGAGGGAAAACAAAAGAACAAATGGAAGCGGGACCGAGGCAAGACCATCCCAAAATAGGACACAAAACAAGACAAAACACAAGGCAAACAAATAGGAGCGGCATTGGAACAAAACTCAGACTCAAAATTTTTGCAAAGTTTTGGGTCCAATTTTTGTTCTGGTTTTGCTTTTGCAAAAAGGGAAAAGAAACAAAAAGAGGAAGAAAAAAAAGAAAACCCAAGGGATAAAACCTACCCAAGAGCACGAGACAAGCAAAACAACAAAGAAGCCAACAAGGCAGGAAACGGGGCCAAGACTGGAACAAAAATCGGATCAATAACTTTGCAAAATTTATGATGTCCAGTTTCAACCCGCAATATGAACCTGCAAGAACAAAATAAAATAAAGACTTAGTTGGAAAAAGAACAACTCCTAAGATCCAAACAAGAACACCAAGGAAAAACAAACATAAGGGGTACCCATTTTGACTGAAAACAAAATGGAGGTTATGCAAGGCATAACAATTGGAGACTCGGTTGGGAAAATGGTTTACCCATTATCAAGATACTGAAGAATTCAATCACCTAGAACCTCTGGTTCATGTACATTTTAAACTTTAGTATGATCAATTATGGAAAACAAGGTTGAGCTTGAATCTCAAATGTAAATCATCAATAACCACATTGAATTTGAGTGTGTGCATGTATGGTGTATCTATTCCAATAAAGGTTCTTCTCATCCTGAAATAACTATATTAAAGATTTAGGCTATGTGAGTTGAATCCTTATGACTGTCGTGCAATGATATCCTAGGTATTGCTCCACTGCAGGCATCCATAGCCTCGACAAATATACCTCTAGTTCTCTCAAGGCATTGCTCTATTGCCAGCCAAGCATCCATAGCCCTAGTACAGATACTTGAATTACACTTCTCATATTGAGTTTTTCCATCAATGAATGGTTCTCTTTACTTTTCTTTGTATAGGCTTACTTGAATAATTTATCTTTTCATCTTTTTCTCAATACTCAAATGTATCATTCTGAAATTTGGGTTGAGAACTACAATGGATTTCATGACAGTGTCAGGACTCAGATTTTTCATCTAAATTCAAAATACAATTATCCTAAGACAAATAGGCCTCCATGTAAACAAATGTTTCTATCTATTTTGTGACAAATTCAGTCGTGGTCTATGAGATTACTTACAGTACAATTGTTTGTTCTTAACCTTTTAGGTTGCTACTTAAAAAGAACACAAGACATAGGTCTTGAGACAAAAAATTTCCACAGACATATATTGAAAATACCTAAACCAACTTCTCTCCTAGTACTTTCAGCATACAGTGAATAACCACTCTGTATTTTGAAATAGAGAAAAATGGAAGTCACCCTAAGACACAAGAACAAAAACACAACCCACAAGAGCAAAACAAAACAAACAAATAAATAAGAAAATGAGCCAGCTAATTTCATATGTACAACCAAACAAAACATCAGGCCTTCATGGGCCAAAATAGTGTTTGAGAAACTTCCCATTAACAAGCAATGGAACAGGCTCTCCTGTTAAAGTGCTCAATCGAAAGGTATTTTCATCGAGGATCTTGGCAATTTGATAAGGACCCAACCAAAGTCGGTCAAAATTTTGATGGTCCCCTTTCTTTTCCCTAGCTTTATCCCACAGTAATACAAGGTCAAATATTCTAAAAGCTTTGATTTTTTCTCTTTTGTCAAACCATCATTTGACAACAGCTCGATGTTTAGAAAACAGTTGTAAAGTAGTATCTCTTTGTTCTTCTAGATGTAATAAACCGATTAGCCTAACTTCTATCCTATCATCATTTGAGTAGAATTCTTGCATAAACTGAAGAACAAGTATTTGTAGATAGATAAGAAAGATTGGGTCTTGGCCATAGACTAACTTGAATGGCAAGTTTCCTAAGGCGGCCTTGATTCGAGTTCTATTTTCCCATAAGGAAAATCTAAGTTGAGTGTGCCAATCCCTAGGGTTACTTTCTAATGGCTTCTTAATTACTTCCAACAGATTTTTGTTCGTAGACTCAGCTACTCCATTCTCCTGTGGGTAGTAATTAGAAGAATATTTCAACACAATTTTATGTTCATATGCCCATTGAATAAATTATGAAGAAGAGAAAGCAGGGCCATTATCACATACCAGGGCAAAAGGTACTTCAAACCTAGTAACAATGCATTCATTGAGGAATTTGATGAAAACCTCGGTGGTGTTGTTCTTACAAGGCTGAGCTTCAATCCAGCGTGTATAGTAATCGATTTCTGTCAAAATAAATTTGTGACCTATAGAAGAATTGGGGTTAATCACACCTACAAATTCTAATGCCCATTGGGCAAATGGTCTTACCTCGTATATCGGTTGTAGGGGCATTGTTGGATTTCCTTCCCTAGATGCGAAAGTATAACATGTATGGAATGTCCTCGCATGTTGGTGAGCATCACAAAATACATGGGGCCATTAGTAACCTAATCTCAATATTTGGTGCGCCATGGAATCAACAGAACCATGTCTAATACCATGTCTGCCATGAAATTCCATTATGGCTTGTTTCGCTTGCTATTGATCAAGGAAGCATAGATAGACACCCTCAAAGTTTCTTCGGTATAAAGCTCCCCCTTTGATTATATAGTGGGAACTCTTTAGCCTAAGTGATCTTCTTTGAGTGGCGTTCATCCCATCTAGACATTTATTATTTAGTAACAAAAAGATCAAATCAGCATACCGAGTATCGCCTATAAATGATTGTACTGTATAATTTTGATAGGTAATCTTAGCATCAACGTCTACCATTGCCTTGGATATGCCTTGTCCTCGAACTAACTTCATCATATGGATTTCAATGTCAAATTCTTGTAAGATTTCCATCCACATTCCTCATCTCTCCCCCAGTTCACTCTGCATAAGAAGGGACTTTATAGCAGGGTCAGGAACTATGGCAATGATTTGACTGTGGAGGATATAGTGTTAGAACTTCTTGACAGCTCGCAGCAATGCAAAACCCTGTTGAACTCTAGAGGTGGATATCTAACA
Source organism: Sequoia sempervirens (assembly GCA_007258455.2). NCBI lineage: Eukaryota > Viridiplantae > Streptophyta > Pinopsida > Cupressales > Cupressaceae > Sequoia > Sequoia sempervirens. The sequence continues at coordinate 104,582,323 of VDFB02058242.1, forward strand.
TTAGCATTCTTGAATGGAGAACTCATAAAAGCAATTGGCCTTTCATCCCCTTCACCTTTTCGCTGTGTCAAAACAACAACACAAGAGTGGTCAGATGCAAAATAATATGTATAAAAAGGCTTTAGATAATCAGGGCTAGTTAAAACTAGTGCCTCTGAAATAGACTGTTTAATCTATGAAAATGCAGATTTAGCCTCATTGCTCCTCTCAATCTTAGCATCCTTCTTCATCATTTCATTGAGGGGTTTGACGATCTCCCCAAACCCAGTTATGAACTTTCGCACAAAGTTTATCTTCCCGAAAAAGGACCTCATCTCCTTTTTGCTACTAGGCATAGTCAGTTTCAGAATGGATTCCACTTTATCTAGGTCAAATGAAATCCCCTTCTCTGATATTATGCAGCCTATTAATTTTCCTTCTGAAACTCTAAACACACACTTTTTCAGATTGAGGGAGACTCCATAATTTATGCACTTTTGAAGGACCTTCGACAGATCTGCAACATGGTTTTCTTTATTCTTTGAAAACACTGTCAAATCATTTATATATATAATAATACACTTACCTACCAAATCCTTGAATGCCACATCCATCGCTTACTAAAAGGTAGCTCCAGTGTTGATAAGACTAAATGGAATCCTTTGATAAGAAAATGTCCCCCACTTGGTAGTGAAAGCGGTCTTCATCCTATCATCGTAGTTGACTATTACCTAATTGTATCCTGAATATCCACCCAGGAATGACATCATTTGTGAACCATTTACTATTTCTAGCACCTCATCCAAAGAAGGAAGAGGATAATTGTCTTTCTTTGATGCTTTGTTAAGGTTTCTAAAGTCAACGCATAACTTGATCTCTCCACTCTTTTTACGAACAGGTCCACCAAGTTAGCAACCCAAGTTGAATGTCTCACTGGAAAGATTATCCTTACAGATAGAAACTTTTGCACTTCCTTCCAAATTAAGGGCTCAATCCAGTCATTAACTTGGCACTACTTTTGGTGGAAACGCTTTGCTTCAGGTTTCAAGGGGATAGTATGTGTTATTACTGACATATCGAAGGTTTTCAATTCTTCATACCCCCAAGCAATTGCTGCTATATTTTCTTTTAATGTTGTCAGGATTTTCTCTCGAATGTGTTTGGGGTAGGTTTTTCCAATGAACACATTCTTCTCAAGGCTTGAATCCACCAAGTTAACTCACTCGTACTTCCCTCCATCAATGTCAATAGGGAGTTTTTCATGAGCTCGAGGATCAGAGTCGAAGATCCTCTCTAATGCTACCATTCCCTTAGGAATTTTTAGTGATTTTTCCAGCTAACCTTGGAATCTTCTAAAAGGTAGCCAACCTTTATATTCAAAAACCACCAAGAGCTAGTGGCCAACACAATGAATAGAGAATTCTAAGTTTTCTATTCCTTCACTTCAGGCTCTGTAGGACCAAGGAGGGTATTCCTTACTGTGTTCATTTGGTACATCAACATTTTCAAGAACATTTCAATACAAATCCATTCTTATCTAATGCAAACACACTAATTTCACTAAGGATTTGGTAGACCTTGAGCGAATTAGTGTCAATTTTGCTAAGAATATGGGTATATCTCAAACATGTGGTTCAAATTTAGTAGAGTTTTATAAATGTTGTTCTACTTTTGAGTCCACATCCAGATATAGGATTCATTCATTTAATTGCTAAATATTCAATGAATAAGCAGTGTCTCATCAAATTGGGTAAATGGAGTCAAATATGAAACAACCAATAATACATCAATTATCCAATTCCAATATATTTAAACTATATTTGTAATGCTTTACAATGCAAATACTTACGTCATCCAAACACTACTTACCAAATCCTTGCAAATTTTCACATACCCATGACTATTCCTAAGCATTTTACATAACCCTTTGAGTTAAAGCAAAGAAATCAAGCCACACATTCAATTGAACAATTGACGACAGATGAAATGATCTTTGATAATTTCATTTATAATCTGTCAAAAATATACAAAGGATAGCATGTAATTTGGACTTTGAATTCTATTCTAATATCAATAATCGATACAAAACTTATTAAGATTATGACCTATATGACTTATCCTCAAGACAATTTTCCAGTGAATTCATAAAGTATTCAACATTATCGTTGCTTGCTACGATCAGGTAATACCTAAGACATATTGGAGTCAAAAATTTCAAACCAGAACCCCTTACATCGAGCCATGAAGTCCCTTTTATAACACAAGGGAGCGACAAAGCATTCGGCTTAAGATGTAATTACATTTCATGTTTATTTCAAAATTCATTTCATCGAGGTTAATTTCCCATACTGTTACATTTTATTATTTTGTGATCATGGGAAAAGAAAAAAGAAAAATGAGCGCCAACCCATTTGTCGGAGATGTCATGCAAGCCTTCTAAAAGGCACCAAAAAAATTGGCACATTAACCAATACCAGAGTAACCACCACCGAGGCTACCAACACAAACCCATGAACCAGTCACCATCAAAATGAACCAACAAAAATCATCATCCAGAAGCCACATCATCACATCACCCCAAAACCCAACACCATTAGCAAAGGACACGGGTGTTACTTGGCCCTGTCAATCATTGAGTAACCACCCTCATTGGGTCTTATAACAGAGAGTGGAGTTGCAATCACAATCTCATCCTCGGAGTCACTATAAGGCACTAGGGAAGCACGGCACTGGCTAGGGCCAGGGCTAGCTTCTCCCTCTTCTCCCGATGAGCTATCAGAAACCAGGATAGGAGCAATGGGTTTCTCCAAAAAAACCCCAAGATCCGAACTAGACCTCGTTAATTATTTCACAAATAGAGGTCCCTTCTCCTTTTTTCCAATCAGTTTTTGTGAGACAAACCTGCTTCTCAAAGCATAGCTGCTCCGAACAACCACCTTCTCATTTTTTCTACATACACTCCTCTTCTTCTTCAGAACAACTAGTACCCTAGGCGAAGAAGGTTTTTCTTCTGGCACATATGCAATTGGCTCCTGCATACTTAACCTTCGTGACCTCCGAACTGGCACGACATGAGTTCTTGGTTCACTCATCCTCTCAGAATACCAAAATAACTGATGTTGGTGATGAAGAAGAATAGAAACCACGACTTCCAAAATATCCACACATTCATGCGATGCAAACACCTCAAAAGTAAATTGCAGAAAAGGGTCGAGCCACAATTAATAGTGCAAAATATACACACACCAAATGATACTAGGCTACCACCCTAGCAATGCTTGTACTTCAAATCCTGTAATTATCTCTTCTTTGGCTACTGCAATTAATTCTACACTCTAGCTAATGCACAAATGACTTGATTCATCTACAAAAAATCCTCATTAAATAAGAGAATGTAAGGCTAGCTATAATTAATGTTAATCTCAACTCACTCATGTGAGCAAGAAGCTCAATCACTGCATGTCCAATCTCAACCATTGATCACCATAGATTTAAAACTTGATCAACGATGAACATTAATAATTGCCACTTGCTTTACGAACTGTACTAGGAAATAATGAAGATATGCTTTAAATCAGCCACACGTCCATCTGCATCCTTTCCCGATCATCCTTACTTTGTCCACCATTGATCATTCACATCATGCAGAAATCCTCACCACATCATTGTGGCATCACCCATTGCTAGTTTGAAACTCGTTTTGGAACATCATCACATGATGCTTTTAGACCTAGCAATGAGTTGCCTACCATTGATCTGACTCATGGGATATTTTACCCAAAGATCTACATTCTACATCGTTCATTGCAGGTTCCCTTCCCCACAAGCTTCCCTGACTGGCAATAAACCATATCTATGCGATGGGAGGAACTTAGCCCATCGGTGGTTGCAGGTTCCTCTTTAAAAGGAAAAATACAACCGACAATGGTGTAAGTGCCAATGATGGTTACAAGAAGCAACCACATCACTGGTCATTGGTTAGAATCCCTCGGCAGCAAGAAAACACCCAATCAGCAATCAACCTTGGAACCAGTGACAAGTAAAAAATTTAATTACATCACTACTCACGTGTTACCCTCCAACGGCGAGGGCACAACACACGATAAAGTGATGGAAGCCTATAGATGTTGAAAATCATTCATCGCCTATCACTAGTTTCCTCTCCAAGGGACAACAACATCATGCAATGGGCGATGAATCAAGCTTGAAAAGAAAATACATCACTCATCGTGTGTTGAATGTGATATTGTAGAACATAACCTGTGATGGGCGATAGACCATGAGCAGTACTTTCACCAAGTAAAAACCGGACGTGGAAACAAGTCATTCATAAAGAAGAGGCCTTCCTAGGCATAGCAGGTGACTTTGGAGGATAGCGCCAGTTAAGGACAGGAAAAAGGGTCATAAAATTCCACTTAACCCAACTGGTGACCCAACACGATTGGTCAATAGGAAAACATAAGTCGATGAAAAGATTGAGGGTATAAGTGAACTGAGTGGCAAAACCCTAAACCCCAATGATGTTGAAGAATGAAAGTTCACAAGCTTGAACATAGCATCAATGGAATGATGAAAAATTGGGTTCCACCAGGAATGCTATTTTTTTTTAGGTTCATTATCCAAACTGCATCACATCTTTCTGGATCCTACTCTCCCTGATCTATGTCTGATTCATCAATAATTTTTCCTTCAAAGACATCTGAACTTGCCAAGAAGGAAAGTATATCTTGGTCATCATCAAAGACTTGAAAATTTTGAATGTTATCTAGAATGGTTGGGATCGAGACTAAATCCACTAAAAATATCTTCAAATTAGAATCTTGCATGGGTTCTAAGGTGCTAGCAGCAACAAGTGCATCTGCAATCTAGTTATCTTCTCTAGGAATCAATTTGATCCCGAAGGCATCAAAGTCTTCTATCAGATTCCATATTTTGTTTTGGTATGCAGCCAACCTCTTGTTATGGCATGTGTATTGACTACAAACCTGCTTGATAATGACCTCAAAATCTCCCATGACTGTTAAAGTTGTAACCTTTTTCTGATGCACAAACATCAATCCTCTAGCCAGCGCTTCATACTCTACCACATTATTGGTACAGCCAAACTGCAACCTGTAAGAAGCAAAGTATGTTTTCCCTATCAGGTTTGTTAGTTCAACTCCCACTCCACTCCCTAATTTAGACTTAGAACCGTCAAATTTGAGGACCCACAATTGATCTGGGCTAGGTATTTCTTTCCTAGGATGAGTCAGGGGTAATTGTTCACAAGAAATAGGTGGTGGCCTAAATTGGTTTAAAACTTCTAGACACAAAGTGATGTGAATGATGATCATGATAGATTTCACTCAGATTTTGGACTTGTGTGGGCAATTCTTCCTGAATCTGATCTTGATCAGTGGGTTTACAATTGGTTATTGGTTTTAGCAACCCCCTTGGAATTGGAAGATTGGCAGGGGCTGGTGTATCAGACAATTCATGAAATTCTACAATCTCATTTCCCAAGGAAAAACATGAATCCTGAGTCTATCTGATTGGGGGAAAGACTTCTTCCTATGTATTATTGGTCCTTGTCAAGATAGTGTCATCCCTAGCCTCAAAGGAAAACTGATTTAGGCTTGTTTTGAGTTGGCACTCACAAGTTTTTGTTGACTGACAGAGATGGTTCAAGATGTCTACATGAGGTTGACATGTTAATTTAGAATGACTTTGGTAATGAATTCAGCACCAATTAGGGAGTAATTGACTCCATAGATCAACCTCTTCTCCCAAAACTAGCCTATCTTGTTGCAATTTTCTAATTAAAACTTGTTGGTTGATAGTGGTCATTGGGTCACTATGTTCTAAAGGTTGTAGGCTATTGAGATTGAACATTGAAAAGGTCATGATTTCCTCTCTTTTACATACTCCTCTCTCAGTTTCAAAATAGGCTACCTTATTAGGACATTCGTACTCAGTGATCATATGTTTGAGACAAGGCTCACTTTCAATCCTAATTTTTGTTGCTACCCCTTTCCATGGTAGCCAAATGTGTGAAAAGTTTTAAATAACCCCCAATTCTTTTCATTAGGTCTCAACTTAGAAGCATGCCATATGTCTCGAGGATATCGGCTACCTGCATATCCATATAGGTCTAGGTCCACAAGTCTAATCCAACCTACACGTGAATGTTCTTTACTTACCCTACCACATTAACCTTAGTTTTGTCTAACTGTATCATTTTCTTATGAGTCTGAACTAGATTTAAACCTAACTTTTTACAAATGGAAAAGGGCATGACATTACCTGATGCTCCAGAATCCAAGAGGTAGTTATGCAAGTTATTTTTGAAGATTTTCAGGCTTAGAAGGAATTGAGGGGTCCCTATCTTACCTTTGTATAGGGTCGCATTCATTTCATTGGTTGGAGTTGCCTTATTCTTTCCTTTTGACCAATCTACTTCTTCCAAAGCTCTCAACACAATGTTGCATTGGGCAGGGCACCACTTTAAAATATCAAAGAATGACAACAAAGTCTTTTGTTTTGCATCTTTGAAATAAAATCAAATTCCATGTCATTTTTCATTTGATATTTAGGAACAAAAGATGAGTTACCTTTATTTTGAAATCCAGGTGGGCGTTTTGGTGGAGGTAGGTTGTTTTCCGCATTTTGATTGGGTGGAACTATAGTGTTCGGAGGAGCAGATGTGGTGAATGGGCCTTTACTCTAATTCCTCAAGAAATGACCCCCTTTGGATTGGAAGGATTGAGCATCATACACATCCTCCTCTGGCTCATTTTCCTCTTGTCTAGGGAAAGGAGATCCTTCATCAAAGAGTTCATAAGCCATGGTTGTATTTGTGTATCCATCATTCTTGTTGGGGGCACCTTACAGTGGAGCTTTAGCTTGTGCAATCTTAACCATTTTCTCCATTTCGGGATAGTTAACCTCAGAATGTGCAGAAGTGTTGTGCAACCTACACCAATTTGTCATGAAATTAAGATTTACAACATTTGCAGTATGTGGTTTGTCATCACCAACTTGATAGTTATGGGAAACTCCCCCATTGTTTGGCCAGGTGTTCCATTGTCTGTTGTTATTGGATTTCTGGTTGTATCCTCATTTTGGTTCTGATAATTTTTATTGGGGGAATTTTGGTTCTGAAAGTTCCTTTGGTTTTCGTTAACATTCTGATCGAAATGACTACCCTGATTGGGATACCCTCCCTGGTTTTGGTAATTTTGGTTTTGATTTTGATTATGAGGGGGGTTGTATTTGAGTTGTGTTATCTCATTGGTCACCTAGGATAAAATGTTTTCTTTAGAGTTTCCAACTCCATTGTCAAATGAGTTGTACATTCACTTTTTGAAGTGGTTGCAGTTGATGTATGTGTCATGGGGTTAGATCCTTCAACATGATTATATGAATTTTAAGCTTGCTACGAAGGGTCAGGGATTTTAACATTAAAGAATAGTTGTTGAGATGGAGCCTGTAGCCCGATTAAAGGTCTATCTACAAAGTGAGACATTCTCGAGACTGTAATAAACAACAAGGTAGGATTAGGCATCTAGGGATATCCTAGAGGAGACAAAACTCTTCCTAGACCCCCTGATTGAGAACTAATCTACCGTTGCAGTTTAATAGCAAGGTGGTAAACTTTGGAAAGAGAATTAATGTCATTTACGTTATATGTTCTCTAAAAAAATAAGCTGATCAGGGGATCTATGGCCTTCAGGTAAGCTTGGATAGCAATATTTTCAGCCACCAAGTATGGTCTTGTAACCTCCTGTGCATCCTCTAAAATATGGTATTAAACAAGGGTAACGGTTCATGTGGCTCTTTCTTGATAGTGTCAAATTGATGATATAAGATTGACATAAACTTGAAATTGGTTTATGGATGTGTCTTCTAAGTTCATCTAGCTCAAGATCGATCTAGTGGGCAGATTCAGATACCAGTTGTAAGCCATATCTCCCAATGAGTAGGGAAACAACTACATGTGATGTCATGGTGAGCAATCTAACCCTGAGTATAGGAGTCTTTGAATGCCTATATGTTCTCTTTAGCACTTCACGACTCTCCATGAGCATGCCTAGGGCAGAATTTCTTTGGATTCTCAGGCATATTGTGTATGCCACTAAGAATGACTCCCAGTGGCGAAGGATTTTTGGCAAAGAACGCCATAGGTGGTGGTGGTTGTGGATTTGGTTGTGCTAGTTGTGCTATGAGTGGAAACCTGGGTGGAGTAAGTGGTAGTGTTAATGGTGGTGGGATCAAAACCCTACAGACTCTGGGTCTAACGATGGTCTGGAGTTCAACTAACGGTTTTGGATTTGTAGCAGATCTGGGAACTCTTTCAAACCTTTTTGGTGAAAAGGACCCAATTCGAGCAAGTTTGTTCCTCTAGGCCCTCCTTCTAGCACTAGTTTTGTTGATGGTCAATGTAACATAGCAACACTAAAATAAAATATTTCTATTCTATGTCTCCTAAAAAATATGAATAATCTAAAATTACCTATCTTCCAAGGTCTCTATAGTTGGTTCTCAACTATGCTGGTGTCATTTAGTGGACTCTATCTTGAATCTCAACCTCATTTTTCTTATCTTTTTCAGCTTGCTCATGGAGGCTTCCTACAAGTACTTCTCTAGTAGATTTCTCTGGGAGAGAAGGTTGAGATGAAGCTCCTCCTCCAGTTGTAGTAGCTTCTACATCATGTGACTCATGGGTTTCTTGAGTACGTACTCCTGGATCAACATCTCCTCCAGAGCTAGGAGGATAATACTCCATTTTTTCCTTAGGAGCTATCCTCCTCTTTGTTCTTCTATATCCTTGGGTACCTACTACTTTCCTCTTCCTTGAGGATTGAGCTTCTGGCTCCTTTATCCTCATGACTACCCATTGGATGCTTCTATCCATCACTGTGATAGAAATTTATTTAATATCTATAGACTCCTCTTCATCCCAATTTATTGGGTCCAAGTTCTTAGTGCCTATATTCCCTGCTTCATACCCAGGGTCCAAAACTACACCATCATCTGATAGTGTATCAAGAATGTCTTCCTTTACCCCATATTCAATCATTTGTGGGATGGTAATCTTTTCATAGTTTCTTTTCCTAACATCATAGTCATCATGCAAATCAATCCAAAAATCCTCTAGCAAGTTATAATGTTTATAAAAAAATGGTAAGAGCTAAGCCATTCATCTTATGTTCCAGGTAAAAATGTTTCCTAGCTGTATACAACCCCAACTTTAGATAACTTAACTCTTCATACACTTCCTTTGTAGCCAAATTGTGACCACAACAATATTCTCCCAATTTCATGGGAAATTTGTGGCATCTTGGCTTGTGTTTGTTGGAAAATTTTGTATTGACTCCCATAGCCTAATATATGAACTCCATAAGAAAAATCCTATCACTACAACATCTTAGAAATTGATGAGGATGTCCATCAAAACCTACCAACCTAAAATAATAGAAATTGGGGTACTGGATTTACCAATATCCCCATTTAGCAATGAAATCCATGGCCTCCCTACTCATCCTATATCCAGCATCCCCTATCAATCAATGAATGATGACATAAAGGAATGCATCATTAACTCTTCTATAATGTAGTTTAGAAGTTTGTAGGGTCAGTTAATCATAATGCTCCCATGCCTTATTTTTTCTAGGAGCCTCCCATAAAATGCCCATTGCATTCAATCTAGGTAATATGCCCATTCTTGTAGCTGAATATATGACATAAGATGTCATGAAGTTCTTTATTTTCCCTACATTAACCATCTAGTTGTGCAAGTTATCTAATAAAATCATGCCCCAATCAAATTGTTGCCTACCATCCAAAATAGTTTCAATGAATGGAAACATATATTCCTTAAAGTATGCAGAGTCTTTCTTTCCAAACACCCTAGAAAGCATCATGATTAGGTCATCTATTTCCTTCTTGAAGTATCCCCTCTTGGGTTTTTCAGGAACCTTGGTCAAGGACTTCTTTTCAGTTCTCAACCACTTCTTATTCGTGTGGGACCTATTAGCTTCCTTGTCCCTATTAAATAATTATAATGCCTCTGCTTCAGTCAATTGCTTGGGGTTCTTGGGGGTAAGTGTATTAAACAAGAACCTCATCATCTGTAGGGATACATCAATGATCACATTCCCCTAGAGGTCCATACATTGTCTAGATGAAGGTGTATGCCCCTGCTACTGTGAGTATGAGTTCCAAGCATTGGACTGATAGAGGGAAGAGTGTGATATGTGCCAGCCCGGATTGGGCTATTCTAACAATCCTCCCAATCACATCTTTTAAAAAAGTGTCTACAATCAACTCCTCAGAATTGAATGGTCCCAAATTATTGTTTGTGATGTCTTCCCACTCTAAATATAACTTATTAGTTGTAAGGGTGGCATCTTGGTGTTTATATCTCAAGGTGTAAGGAAATTTCTCCACCTTTATCTTCTTTGGTTTTACTCCATTTGAACTTTCTACTACTTGCACTTCCTTCTGTGAGACTTTCTCAGATGCTCCTGACATTGTTTACTCTTGCAAGGAAAACTTGGATTAGACCAAGAGAAGGTATGAGAATCATCATTACAAGTGTTATCTTTTCATACTTCTCTATTCTTCCCTAGGTAACTCTCCATGCTTAGTGAAATTTTAAACCTAGTGGGAGCGGGAGCGGGAGAAAATTAGGAACCAAAGAGCTAAAAAAAAATAACACAATCGGAACCAAGACCAGGATTGGATCAGAAACTGAAACTCTCAAGGTTTCAAAACCTCGTAACGTTTGATGACCCGATCCCGCCAAGTTGATGGGATCGGAATTGAAATTAGAACCCATTGAAAGCAAACTCATTTTCAAAACCAAACTCTTATGCGAAAGTTCATGGGGCGAGTTCACTTCTGGCTCCAATTCTGCCTTGTATTATTAGAGTTAAGTGGATTTTCCCCACATGTCAACACTAGTTTGGACCCAAGTTAAAAAAAAGAAGGCACGGGGAGGGAGAGATCAAGCTCGACTTTTCCTAGAAAAATGGGACCAAATCGAGTGAGCTAGGGAAATTACACAAAAATGGCACAAAATGAAAACCCTAATTCTTATGACCCATCAACTTATACTAAAACTAGGGCATCAAAAAACCTATGATAAAATTCATAAGACCGACAAGATACAAGATTCAAGGCGTCTGAGGAAATATTCAAAATAGTTTTGAGCACTAGAACCCCTCAAAAAGAAACCCTAATCAAAACTAGGGCATGGTGTGGCGAAACCGCCATCGAAAAATGAAGAAAATGACAACAGACCCACAAAAACAAATGGAGGAAAGCAAAAGACAAACAGAAAATGGAAAACAAACCCAAAAGATAAAAGAAAAACAACAAGAAGAACAGAAACACATGACAATCCACAAGAAAAGTCATGTGAACGCACGAAGAACAACAGAGCAACAAAATGAACAGGAAAACACAAAATAGAATGGGAGAAACCCACTTACCTCAAAACGCAACTAGAAAAGGGTTGAAAATCTATAGGGATCTGCTCATGAATGCCTGTTCACAACCAAATCATGCTCCTCTTCGAGTTACTTTGGCTCTTGCTTGTTAAAATTCTTTGGATAACTGTAATGAGCCAAATAACCTTAATTAAGGTTTTAAAAACCATTTTGCGTGTGTGAGGAGGGTGCAACTAATGCAATTAATGCAGTTGGTTGGGGGTGGAATCGGAGTGAAGGTGAGTACACAAACACCATGTACATTAGAGGAAAAATGAGAGCGGAAGTGGAGTCGAGATAGAAGCAGGAACTTTGTCAAAGTTACACATTCCATTATGGATCTGGCTCCAGTCCTGCGGCAGGGAAAGGACAACAAAGGAACAAGGGTGGGATCGGAACCAAATCTGGATCTGGAACTTGGAAAAGTTCCAGGTTTGGATCCGATTCCAGTTCCAATCCCGACAAAGGGAAAGAAGACCAATAGAGGGAAAACAAAAGAACAAAGGGAAGCGGTACCGGGGCAAAGCCCATCCCAAAACAGGACACAAAATGAGATAAAAACACAAGGCAAACAAATGGGAGTGGGATCAAAATGAAACTCGGACTCAAAAATTTTGCAAAGTTTCGTGTCTAGCTTTTGTTTCGGTTCCACTTCCACAAAAAGGGAAAATAAATGCAAAGAGGAAGAAAAAAAAAGAAAACCAAAGGGAGAAAACAAACCCAAGAGCACGAGACATGAAAAACAACAAAGAAGCCAACAAGGCAGGAAATGGGGCTAGGACCGAAACAAAAACCAGATCAAGAACTTTGCAAAAGTTCCAAAGTCCAATTTCAGTCTACATTCTAAACCTGCAAGAACAAAATAAAACAAAGACTTAGGAGGAAAAAGAACAACTCCTAAGACCCAAACAAGAACAATAAGGACAAACAAACACAAGGGGGACCCATTTTGACTAAAAACAAAATGGGGTGGCTATGCAAGGCATAACACTGCCATGTTATTCTAACTTTTTCTTTGCTAACTAGGCACAAATGTTGGGCACCATGGCTAATGGAAGGAGCAAAATGTAAAATGTGTTCACATTTTTGGGTTTTGAGCAGAATTTAAACACATTTGTGGGCTTGAAAACATTGTTGCAACCTCCAGAAAAGTGCCTGGAGTATTTTTAATGCCCAGGAAGCAATTTTACCAAAAATTTATGCATTTTTTGGTTGCTTGTGAGGTAAAAAATGCCCAAAAATCATTTAACACAAACTAGCAATCAAATCCAGCACTTGGGCAATAGTTTTAATGGTGATTTAAATGTTTTTAAGATTCCAGTAAGGAGAAAAAGAACATCCCAGTATTTTGAGTCTTGTTGTGGTTATCAAATGTGTCGAACATGGAGAACAATGGCCTATAGGATGAATATGCATCCAGATGGTTTCCAGATAAATGTTTGAAAAAATATCAAACTAGATGCAATGGAAAATGAAGGTTTTAAAGGTTAAAAGGCAAGATTGAAAATAATTTTTTAACTACCAATGAAATGGGTTTTGACCCAGAAGTAAATTTTTTCACTTGCAAAGTGAAAATGAGGCTAGAAAATGGGTTTTTACATGCAGGTAAAAAGGTTACACGATATTTACAATTTGAAAAAGACACATAAAATTTAGTTGCAAATGAAGAGGGAAAACAAAGTGTGAGGAGCATCTTCTAAATGCCATTCTATTGAAAAATCAAGGGAGCTCAAGTGTGCCATGAGTCAACGGTGGATTGATTTTAGGTCTTCTCCATTTTCTTCTCCTTTCTCTTAATGAGAAGCTATTTTTCATTTTATGGATTTCCAAAATTTTTAGGTCTAGGGTATTGTATTTTTGTACAAGGATTGTCTCTAGAAACAAGATTTCTTCAAATTTTAGAGTCGAATATTGTAATGTATTTCTTAATGGCAAGAAAATTAGTCTATAATTTGGGATGAACCATGTCATACTATAATTTCTCTAGAATGTACACATCATATTTTTAATCAAAGTAATCAAGGATTATAATGGTTTTTGTTGCACATTTGTTGCAATAAGTATTTGGTTGATGGCTCTTGTTCAAAGAACAAGTTAAAGTGTGCTCTCAATTAAATGTTGAATATATTGTGTTGCATTCATGATCTATAAGAATGTTACAGATATGTCCTAAAGAGACCTCATTATTGTAAGGAAGTGATGGTTTAACGGTCACTAGTTTTATGTTCAAGCTATTACCAGATAGTTTATTTCATCTTGATTCTGTTATGGACAAGGCACTAGTTTAGTATGTTTCTTTTGTGCAACCCTTGGAAGGAATTGCCATTGAAAAACTTAATGAACATTTTTTCATTCCAAGTTTAACTTATTTATGGTTTTTTGTATCTTCATGGAGATTAAAGAACACAGGGGGTTATGCTTGGGAATGATCTAGTTGTAACTCCTTTATCTATTTGAGATGAAGATTTATCTTAATTTATCTGTTCTCAGTGTTGATTCAAGGTGCTAAGGGATCATTCCTGAAATGTAATTAAATGTATAACACCCTTTATACATTCATCTAAGAACCATCCACATGTTAGAAATATGCAATGTGTTGTTTAGTGCAAGTTTTATCATATGTGCAAATCCTTAAATAGGAACACCCTCCTCAGTCTTGTGGAGCTCAAAGTGCAGAAAGCTGATTATAGACTTGTTCATTAGCCTTTCTTGTCCCTGATGTGATGATAGTGCAAGACCTTTGTCTTAACCTCTTGATCCCTTGGTTTAGGCATTGTGATTTTCCTTAGGATTGGGGGTTGCAAGAAAAAACACCAACAATTTGTTTACTTTTCTTGTAATTAATATTTACCTTTCCCTCTTTCTAGTTAAAAGCAAACCTCAAAAATATAGATTTTATCAGAAGAGGGAGTTGTACCTCTAAAATGTAAATGAAATTTGGTAGAAATATATAACAACTTCTCCAACTATTGGTTTGCTTTTCACTACAGACTAGGGATCTTAGAGTCATTTTACATAAAATTAGTGGTGAAAAATATATTAACCAACATATTGATAAGTACCTTCTGGAGAATTATTTGCAAGGATCTTGTCCTTTGTCCAACCCTTAAATTGATTTTAACATTTTCCATAAATTTGGAAGATAACAAGTAATGATACAAACAAAAATGATTTGGTTTTGGTAGTGTGTGAAAAATTATATTTAAACAATGTGTAAAAAGTGTGATGCAACCTATCCCAATACAAGAACTAGTGCTTCAGAATTTGTTGACAAAAAGACAATACAATCAAAATAGGTAATGAAGAGCAATGGTATGTTAGGAGTAAAATTATTATGAGAGGTACAATGGTGTAAGTGCATAACTTTGTATGGTAAGGAGTGATAATTGATTTCAAGTGATACATCCAAATGGCCTAGGGTGACATCCTTCTAACATGAACTATGCACAGAATTTGAAAATTTTGGTATGAGAGTTGGTATATAATAACTAGTTGAATGAATTTGATTGGTCCCAACATGAAATTTGAATTTTGAACATGATGATCAAACACATATTATGGATTTCACTTGTGTCATTTATGGTCATGTAAGTTTGACTTGAGAATAAAATTAATAATGTAATTAAAGTTATGTTTTTTAAAATCAATTAGAAATGAGGATTAGATAAAAATATTAAATTAGTCAAAATCATATGCTAGGATAATTCACTTAAAACATCTAGACACAATTATGTAAAATAAAAAATAAAAATGAAAAGTATGTACTTTTCACTTTTAAAATATTAAAAAAATAGTTAAAATAAGATTTAAATTTTTAATATCATATGCTCTTTTTCTTATAAAATCAATATAACTATCCACATTTGACATGACCCCATAATGCAATTATGAATATTGTTGTATATAAAAATATCACTTTCCTAACAAAATTAAAATAAATATCTAAATTGATATTTTAGCAATGTATAAAAAGGGTAATACAACTTGTCTTCATATAAGTAGTGTTCTAGAATTTGTTGAAAAATAGATAATGCAATCAAAATAGATGATGAAGAGCGATGGTATGATAAAGGCTAAAGTGATTATGGGAAGCACAATGCTAGAAGTGGGTAACTTCACATTTTAAGGAGAGATGACTGATATCAAAATGATAGATCCAAATGATTTGGGGTGATGTCTTTGTAACATTGACATACACACAAAATTTGAAAATTTAGGCATGAGAGTTGTTATATAATGACTAGTTGACTATGAGTTTTCTTGGTCCCATATTGAAATATGATGAATTTTCAATTTTGAACATGAAGATGAAACCTATGTTGTAAAGTTCGATTAGATCATTCATCCTCACATAAATTTGACTTAAAAATAAACTATAAAAATCTAAAAATTCAAAAATATCTAAATATAAATTATATTATATTTTTTAATAGATACATGTAAAAAAAAATATTAAAAAAAAATCACCTAAAAATATTTTAAAAATAATTTAAATCTCATATACTCTTTTTCTTTTCAAAAGCAATATAAATATCTACATTTGACATGACCTCATAATGTGCAACTATAAATATTGATGTTAAGAAAAAATATAATTATTCATGAATCATGTCTTGGCTTGGAGTATCATTTTTTATTTTCTAAATAGCATTTAATATAATAATCATGTGAAATTAAATGGGAAACGTGCTTTGTTTTGAACATTTCCTTGACTTTTAAAGTATAGATGGGATGTCACTTTATTAATTTTTGTCTTCAATCATGAGCTTTTAAGATTTGCTCCCTATTAACCAACAATGTTACCCACACTTTTATTTCTTTTGTCCTCTAGCAAAACCAGATTCTCAAACTTTATATCAAAAGTTATTAGCTTTTCCTTAATTTTTTTAATTTAAAAGTTAATGTTCTTTATAGTTACATAATTATATTCTAGGGATTCAAATATTATTTTCACAAGGAATTATAAAAGATCACTAACAAAAATTAAATATATGTGAATAATAATCACAAATCAATCTATGGTAGTTAAGGTTTGATAAATTTGATAATTATAATAGTTATTTTATGAAAGGAAATGTAGTAGTTATTAGTATTTAATTTTATGATTGAAGAATATGTAGTAATGAAGAATATTATATGATAAGATTGTTATCTATTAAAAAAGATGATCTATTTGTTAGAAGAACGTATTGGAATATGTGTTGGATGTGTGTTTTACTAGCGTTTAAGTTTACAAATTTAAATCAACCCTAGAGTCATAGATTTAATCTATAAGTCCAAACTCAATGATATACAATTTTAAATTCTACTCTATTGCTTACCCAAATAATATGTTTATGGTTTCCTCTTTCTATTTATATGAGTACTAGTAATAATCCATAAATCATTGAATTATTAACCCTAACAACTCATCAACTATAGATTTCAATGTCAACAATACTATATAGTTTTAAGAATCTACTCCTAAACAATAAATAAAATAATTAACACAAATAAACAATAAGGAACAATGCAAGAATCAATCATATGATATCATGGTTTTCCTAGAGAAAATCTAATAGGGTGAATTACTTTAATAAGAGTATGCATGTATCATCTCATTATTTATGCAATGCAATTACATGGAGATAATGTCATAACAATGAACATTTCAGGTATGTACAACAAATAAATACAATTATGTAATATTCCATTTAAAATATTTTGCAAATATTCTTATAATGCAACAATGCACAACAAATTTGTAATATAACATCAATCTTCAAATATTCTTCAAATGATTCAAAATAAATTAGAGAAATTCCCACATAAAATTGACAATTCCTTATTCAATCTTGCAACTAAATTTGACAATTTTTGCACAACATATTTTTGGGTCTTCTTCTATTCATATGGATAACTATTTATTGCATAAATATTATGCAATAACAAAAAAATATCCAATAGAAACAACAACAACAAAATCTAGAAATACACCCACAACCAACAAACTACATAAGACCATCAAAACTACCTAACTATTCAACACTATAACTACCCCCAAAGAACCCGAAATGCTTGAAACATGATATAATTTTTTATTTCTTATTTTTACAAAAAAATGGATTGTTATTACAATCATTAAAATAACCATAATAGCTCATATATATATGGAAATATCAGCAACAAAATTACTAAATAAATGTTGAGAATCTCATTGGAAATCACTCGAAACACTACTAAAATGCACCCACTTGAAATTTGAATGCTACAACTCCGAGGAATGGTCTTGAGAACTAATTTAATGGAAAAATACACACCAATCAATAGCAAAAATATCTGCAACAAATCTGAAAACCAAACTGCAAACCCACACCTACATACAAGCACACCACAGTGAAACCAGTTTATTTGCAACTTGTTAATCATCTTTGCACTTCCCAGATGTTAATTCCCTCTTGAATCAAATGGTTTTCATTCTTTGACATGTGTGACTCATGGGTTGTCCACAAGCCACAATTCTCTATGGGTTTTCGTCTGCATAAGGATATTATAGAACATAGAGTTCACATAATAAAAAGTTGTGAAGTAGAAATGGAAAAAAATCATGAAATGTGACTTTTATTGCAAATACATAGAGGAAAAAAATCAAATGCCCCTCTTTTGAAATAATAAATAAAATAATATTTTTTCAATATTTCCCTCCAAATTTTCTCACCATTTTTTCCATTACAAGATTCCTAGCCAAAGTTGTATAATAACTTCTCATATGCAAGTTGTCATAGAAACTACTACCAATAATTGGTTTCCACCTAAAAATGGAGGTTACAAGCCTCCTCATGATAAATCCCACAATCCATTTTGGTTTTCAATTTCCATTAAATATTAAAATATATTTAATATTTAATTGGCTCCACTTAAACTACTTGAAAATATTAGGGTGATCCCACAATAATGGTTTACAATTTTTGGCCAAACTAAACATTGAACTGAATTGTTTTAACTAAATCTTCACTTTCAGGCACCTATAGCTACTAAACCATGAGGAATTTGAAGATGATGCAAACTAGTGATTTGTGACATTTTTTCTATAGATTCTAAATATTTAAAAAAAAAAAAATTGGAATCAGATTGCATTTAATTTTCCATCTCCTTCAAAAACTAGTTTTTAATAGTAAACGCCAATTTTAAAGAGTGATGTTCACCATATACAACATAACTTTTTTTCTATGATGGATAAAATTATAATTTTTTCGAATTTAGATTTGTAACTATGATATCTGGCATGTTCATTTGGTTTCATAGTGTTTTATTGGAATTTTTTCTTAATTAAGTTTTGAAGTCAAACCAATTACAATTTAGACATAGGCGTATTGTGTACAACATAACTTTTTTTGTATGTATCAAAAAAAATGTTGGATCAAGGACATCAATACCTAGCACAAACATAATTTTTAGAATTATGTTTTGATAATCTACTATTTTTCCACAGGTGCAGAGCAAAGAGCTTGATTTTAAGTGAAAAACCTATGTTTAATTAAACTAAAAAAAATACAAATAAAACCAAAATATATTAAAATTATATTTGACTGATAGCTCCTTTCAAGGACTACCATCATCCAGTTGGGTTTGTGAAGTTGATTCCATTTTCATCTTCAACCCAAGCTCGAAAAGGTAAAATTTTGCAGAAAATTGCTAGAGGGGGAGAAGGGAAAAAAAGGGGGGTTCGATTGAACCCCCTTCTAGTGAACCCCCTTCGAGCGAAGGGAGTTTGCTAGGAGGGGGGGTTCGCTCAAACCTCCCCTTTTTTCCATTTTCCCTTGATTTCATAAGGAAAAACCCACCAAAAGGGGTTCGAGCGAACTTGGCTTCAAAAAGGGGTTCGCTTGAAGGGGGTGTTCAAGTGAACCCCTTTTTGGGGTTCGCTCAAACACCCCCCTTTGAGCAAACCCCTAAAACCTAAATTTTTGTTTTTGGGAGCATTTTTGCAATTTCCTTTCATGAAGGGAATTGTAAACCAGCATTCCATTAAATAATTGTGGGTCCAAAATATTAATATTAAATAAATTATTTTCCAAAATCTTTCCTTTACCCATGGAAAATATTGGAATGGAAAATTTTCCTAAAAAATTAAATTAAATAAAAATGAGATATGGCAAGTCTACTCTTCCCCAAAATGTTTTTCATCAAGAAATCACAACCCATGATTCTCAAGAATCATTGTGTTAATTTGATAATTCATGGTATACTACACATAAAGCCTAAATATTGTACCTAATATATGTTGAGTCTCCTACCAAGGAATATTGTGAAAATAAAAAATACTCAAGTATCTTAATGCCAATTTCATGAATCAATATATATTGTGCATGTAATCTAAATCTTGTATCTATCAAGTGAAACAACTCTTGCCAAAGATAACTACATGATCTAGACCATTTATAACATGCATAACATCCTTGTACAAATAATGTAATTTGATAACCTCTTTGAGAAAAAACTTTTCCTCATGTAGATAAATAAAAAAGAAATGTGCATATCTCAAAACTTCATGAATGAATACCCTTAGAAAAAGCATAATGCAATGCATGATTAAACTTTTTCATATTTGGATTGGATCAAGTTGAGGGAAACCAATGTTATGTATGCTTCTCTTTATTATGAAAATGAATTATACCTTTTTTCAAATATTTGGAAGCTCCCATGTACTTATAGATTCTAGATCTCATAGTTAACATGTGAAGCAACTTAGGCCAATAAGAGTAACATTTCCTTGCTTTATTACCCATGATTGAAAACCTATAAATCCACTTGCATGTGTGCTAATAAAATTAATGGGGTGGCTAAAAATGGTAATAACATCAACGATGAAAAAATGTTCCATAGTTGCCTTAAGTATGTTTCATATACCTCTTGAAGAAATTATTACATGATGCAGGAGCATCCTTGGTTCTTGGCAATCTTGCATCAACCAAAAAATATTTCCTTTCAGTTTTGTTCTTGTTTTGTTCTTTCTCAGTTCATGATTGGTGGATTTTTCATAGTTTCTCACCAAACCCTATGGATATTTGTGTACATCGTGGGCATGTTCATTTTCCTTATTCCAAGATTTGAGCGTGATTGGATCTTTTTCTGGCAAGTTATCACTTTCGGAATAGTTTTCAAGCCTATCAGCTAATTTGATCATTCATGGATCGCCCCCATGACTTGTGGATCTTAACGGTGTGATTTTAAATGTTCCATGGAGTGTCCCCGACCTTCCTTATAGGTTTACACTTCATTTTATGCACCTGGTGATAGAGTAATTCAAATTTGAGGCTGACCTATTCATGCGCACATTACATTTTCCTTCCTTGGTTAATGTGATGATCCTTGGCTAATGCGGATGTTCCCAAAATCGTGGATATAGTATAAAGCTTGTAATCAATCATTAGAAAGTAGCGAAGTTATAATAAGGATTCTAAAATGTAAGAGTTCAGCTCGCATAAAGGAGCATATTGGAATGTTGTAATATTGAGCATGTTATATCAGGCCTGTGAGTCGAATCTGTAAGCCTGGATGTTGCTAGCCGAATGTAACTGATATTTCTGTTAATGAGAATATTTGCACTTGCATTTGCCTCCATATTTTGTATTTCTTTCATTGTGTTACTCTTGTTGCACGGTTTGGATAGTTCTCCTTGAAAACACTCCTACCGTGGTTATGTTAGATTGGTATCAGAGTGAGGTTTGATCTGTGTGAGGTCGTCAGAATTTGCGGAGTCCTATAGAAGATTTGTTGTGGGGTCGTGGATGGAGGATCTGACCTACAGCTATAGAGGACTTGAGTGAAGATGGTGGGAAGAAGAAATGTTAGAGGAAATGGAGCACGTGGAAATGCAGACCCAGCTTTAATGGAGATGTTGAGAGGAATTGCTACCAAAATAGATGCATTCAAAACGGCCCAAAGAAGAGGTCAACTAGTTGATGATGTGAGTGATGAAGAGGTAGAAGTTCAAGACGAAAGAGGAAGAGAAGAGCAACCTGGTCTAGATCAAGGAGAAGAGAGGTTCATAAGAGCCCTAACAAGAGTGAATACAAAACCACATTTCAATCCACCGGATTATAATGGTAAGTTAGATTCAGAAGAATTGCTTAATTGGATAATAGAGATGGAAAAGTATTTTGAATTTGAAGGTACTACTGAAGATAAGAAGGTGAAATATGCCTGTACAAAGTTGAGAGGACATGCATCCCTTTGGTGGGAACATTTGCAGATAGATAGGTAGAGAAGAGGAAAATAAAAGATAGTCATGGGATTGGATGGTAAATAAGTTGAAGACAAAGTTTATGCCTGCAAATTATCAGATTAGTTTGTTCTGAAAGTTGAAAAATTTGAAGCAAAAATAATCTAGTGTGACAGAGTATACTGAGGAGTTCTATAAATTGAATATTATATCTAGACATTCAGAGGATGAGATCAAACATGTAGCCAAATATGTGAATGGTTTGAGGTCATCTATACAGGATGAGATCAGCTTGATTAAGATGTAGAGTGTGGAAGAGGCATATCAGTGTGCCCTAAAGGCAGAAGAGAAGTTGAATAAAATACATGAACAAAGACAGAGAGGAAGAGGTGGAAGATTTCAAAGAGGAAGAACTTTTTCTGGTGGAGGAAGAGGATCTTTTGCATATTAGAATAAGGATAAGGAGGTTAGTAAGAATCATAATTCGTATCATAGAGGTGATGGAAACTCTTACAGAAGAGGAGGATATGGTGGTTACCGGAATGAAGGATATAGAAAGGACGATAAGGAGAAAAGAGTATTAAGGGGAACTTTCTTTAAGTGTGGTGGAGGACATAGAGCTTTTGAATGTAATCGGGGAGAGACAAGCAGAAAGATAGAGAACAATAGGAGGACAACCTTGTTGAGGAAGAACATGTTGGATCATATAATAAACCAGAAGAGGGAGAAGTGTTGGTGAATAGAAGAGTATTGTGTCAGAGTGAGTTGGAAAAGGAACCATTGCAGAGAAAGAATTTGTTTCGGACTAGATGCAAGGTAGCTGGTAAATGTTGCAAAGTGATTGTGAACAGTGGAATTTCTAATAACCTAGTTTCTGAAGAGATGGTGACTAAATTGAAGCCTGAAAGGTTGGAGCATCCGAAGTTCTATCAGATAGCTTGGATTCAAGATGAGCATAAGATACTGGTAAATGAACAATGTTTGGTGAAATTAAAGATAGGAAATTACCATGATGAAGTTTTTTGTGATATCATGCCTATGGATATATGTCATATTTTGTTGGGAAGGCCTTGGCAGTATGATCGATGGGATATTCATGATGGAAAGAAGAATATATATACTATTGTTGCTAATGGGATGAAGTATATTTTGTTACCTTTGGAGGATGTCCCTACAATTGAGGTTTGTACGAGTACTAGAGTTTGTTTGGTTGATGGAAGAAGATTCCTTGATGGGTTGAGACAAGAGAACATATGCTATGCCTCGGTGCCTAAGAAGACCGAAGAGTTGAAGCATGTAGAAGAACAACCAAAAGAGAGTTGTTGAAAGAGTATGAGGAGATCATCTCAGATAATGTACCTGATGGATTACCACCTGTGAGGAGTATAAGTCATTGCATGGATCTAATTCCTGGAGCTAGTTTGCCTAATAAAGCAGCACACTGGATGACACCGGAAGAGAATGAAGAGTTGAATAGACAAGTGCAAGAACTGTTGAGGAAGGGTTTGATAAGAGAGAACTTAAGTCCATGTGCAGTACCTATTGTGCTAGTGCCTAAGAAGGATGGAGAATGGAGAATGTGTACAGATTCTAGAGCCATAAACAAGATCACAGTGAAGTATAGATTTCCTTTGCCCTGGATGGATGACATTATGGATTGTTTGAGTGGAGCTAGATACTTTAAAAAGATAGATTTGAAGAGTATATATCATCATCTCAAAATCAGAGAAGGAGACGAGTGGAAAACAACATTCAAGACAAATGAAGGATTGTATGAGTGGTTAGTGATGCCTTTTGGATTGACAAATGCACCAAGTACTTTCGTGAGGCTGGAAAATGAAGTATTGAAGAAATTCTTGGGTAAGTTTGTGATTGTTTACTTGGATGACATCTTCATTTTCAGTAAGAGCAGGGAAGAACATTTGTTGTATATAAGACAGGTTTTGCAGAGGTTGAGAGAGGAGCAATTGTTGATAAACATTAAGAACTGTAGTTTCATGAAGGAGGAATTGGTATATCTAGGATTTGTGATATTTGTGGATGGATTGTAGATGGATACTGAGAAGGTAAGAGAAATTGTTGAGTGGCCTACGCCAGATAGCATTGGAGAGGTAAGATCATTTTATGGGTTGGCTAGTTTCTACCAAAAGTTCATTAGGAATTTCAGTTCTATTTGCAGTCCTATGACGAGAAATAATGAGAGATAAGAAGGATTTTAGATGGACATCTGGAGCAAATCAAAGTTTTGAATTGTTGAAGTAGAAGGTGACTGAGTAGCCTATGTTGGCTTTACCAGATTTCAGTAAGGTATTTCAAGTAGACTATGATGCAAGTGGAAATGCAATTGTACCAGTATTAAGTCAAGACGAGAGACTTGTAGCTTATTTCAATGAGAAGTTGAATGATGCTAGGAGAAGATATTCAGTGTATGATCAAGAGTTTTATTCTATAGTTAAAGCCTTGAAGAAGTGGAGACATTATTTGTTTCCTAAGGAATTTGTGTTGTATATGGATCATCAAGCATTGCAGTATTTGAACAATCAAGGTAAGTTGAATCAAAGACACATGAGATGGGTAGAGTTCTTGCAGATTTACACTTTTTTTTTGAAACATAGGAGTGGAAAGTCAAATAATTTTTTTGATGCTTTGAGTAGGAGAATGAATTTGCTGACAGAGATGAGGGTGGAGGTATTAGGATTTGATGAGTTGAAGAACTTGTATGAGGAAGACCCAAATTTTGCAGAACCTTGGAGAGCTTGTAAAGAACCAATTTTGGAGGATAGAAGCCAGTGGTTGGATTATTTCATTCAAGAGGATATGTTGTTCAAAGGAAATTAGTTGTGTATACCCCAAAGCTCAATGAGGGATAACTTGGTGAAGGAGAAGCATAGTGGAGGAATGTCAGGACACTTTGGAGTTGATAAGACGGTGGCATTGGTAAGTGAGAATTACTTTTGGCCGTAGATTCATAAGGATGTTAGGAGATTTGTGTAGAGTTGCAGAGTTTGTCAAATTGCAAAAGGAAGTAGTCAGAATATTGGATTGTATAAGCCTTTGACAGTTTTGGAGAGACCTTGGGAGGACATCAGTATGGATTTCATACTTGGTTTACCAAAGACACAAAGAGGTAATGATTATGTATTTGTGGTGGTAGATAGATTTTCTAAGATGGCACATTTCATACCCTGTAAGAAGACAAAAAATGTAGTACATGTAGCAGACTTGTTTTTCAGAGTAGTTAGATTGCATGGATTACCTAGAAGTACTGTTTCAGACAAAGATGTAAAGTTTGTTGGTTACTTTTGGAGGACACTTTGGAAAAATTTAAAGACAGATTTGAGGTTTTGTTCTAAATTTCACCCATAGACTGATGGACAGACAAAGGTAGTGAACAAGAGTTTAGGGAATTTGTTGAGATGTTTGGTTGGAGAAAAGACTGGAAGTTGGAATTTAGTCCTTGCACAAGCAGAGTTTGCTTACAATAATTCAATAAATAGGAGTATAGGGAAGACACCTTTTGAGATTGTTACAAGAATTCATCCTAGAGGTATATCAGAGTCAAGAGACATCAGTATGGAAGCTATGAGGAGCGCAGAGGCAAAAGAATTTGTAGAGCATATGAAGAAAGTACATACTCAAGTGAAACAACAATTGGAAGACATGAACCAGAAGTATAAGGAGAAAATAGATGAAAAGAGGAGACATAAGGAATTCGAAGTTGGAGATGAAGTGATGGTATATTTGAGGAAGCAGAGATTTCCAGTTGGAACATACAAGCTAAAGATGAGGAAGTTTGGACCTTGTAAGATTTTGAAGAAGTTTGATTCTGGAAATGCATATGCAGTAGAGTTACCAGATGGCATGGGTATATCACCTATATTCAACATTGCAAACCTACACCAATACCATGAAGCAAAATTCAGAGAAGATAGTGAAGTAATATTGGAACACTAGTTTCCTAAGCAGCAGTCAAATGAGATTGAAGAAATTTTGGTTATCAGAGATGGGAGAAAGACTCAAGGAAGACAGTACAAAGAGTATCTTGTGAAATGGAAAGGTAGACCAGTGGAAGATTCTTCTTGGATTTCTCAGGCTGAGGTAGACTGACTTGGTTTTCCTTTAGCCCCAACAAAGTGAGGGACTCACTTTTCAATAACCTCAGATGTCTAATGCAGGAGCATCCTTGGTTCTTGGCAATCTTGCATCAACCAAAAAATATTTCCTTTCAATTTTTTTCTTGTTTTGTTCTTTCTCAATTCATGATTGGTGGATTCATCGTAGTTGCTCACCAGACCCTATGGATCTTTGTGTACATCATGGGCATGTTCATTTTCCTTATTCCAAGATTTGAGCATGATTGGATCTTTTTCTGACAAGTTATCACTTCCAGAATTCTTGGCAGTTTCTTGAACCGACACCAGAATAGTTTTCAATCCTATCGGCTAATTTGATCATTCGTGGATCGCCCCCGTGACTTGTGGATCTTAACGATGTGATTTTAAATGTTCCATGGAGTGTCCCCGACCTTCCTTATAGGTCCACACTTCATTTTATGCACCTGTTGATAGAGTAATTCAAATTTGAGGCTGACCTATTCATGCGCAAATTACATTTTCCTTCCTTGGTTAATGTGATGATCATTGGCTGATGCAAATGTTCCCAGAATCATGGATATAGTATAAAGCTTGTAATCGATCATTAGAAAGTAGCAAAGTTAGAATAAGGATTCTGAAATGTAAGAGTTCAACTCGCATAAAGGAGCATATTGGAATGTTGTAATATTGAACATGTTATATCAGGCCTATGAGCTGAATCTGTAAGCCCGGATGTTGTCGGCCGAATGTAATTGAGATTTTTGTTAATGAGAATATTTGCACCTACATTTGCCTCCATATTTTGTATTACTTTCATTGTGTTACTCTTGCTACACGATTCAGATAGTTCTCCTTGAGGACCCTCCTACCGTGGTTGCATCATTACATCACCACTTATTCCCTTCATATCTTCTTGACAATTCTTTGTGTAAATATCCAAGATTGAAGTTTCTCCACCATGCTTATGTTGAGCTGCTTTGGTATTTATGTGAACTTCAATTTGAAACTCTCTCATGGAGGTCATAACTTCCTCAATAGTAAGGTTGTATCCAAAATAACTATTCCTTAATTCTTGTTGGTACTCTTCATTCAAAGGAAAACTTGAAAATGCAAAATCAAGCATAATAAAAATTTGATACCAAGTAGACTAGATACCATAGTTTGAAGGAAGCTTACCTAGACCTATATTATGGGAGTTATTTCATACCCTTTTTTTACTCCTATTATTAAAAAATTGAAACCACATTCTCCCTCTTATTTAGTTCAACTTTAAAACTAAAGCCTTTTATCGTTAGAATGAGAGCTCCTTCCAGATATTCCCTAAAAATCAAGGTTTGTCTTGAGTGCTCTCCACCATGTTTATTTTTAACCCATTTATTCATTTTACGTGATGAAGTATCCCAAACACTTGCTTCATAGTTATAGTCTTGGACTCCAATGAGTCTCTTAATGTTACTATGGAATGGTCTCTCCAAAGCATGGCACAACTCAACTTTCATGTAAGGCACGACAAAAATCATGATAGTTGTAGACCTCCATAAATCTCCTCCAAGTTAGTACTATGATGTCTAAATTAATTTCCACTAATAGCAGAGACCTTCCACAATTATTATCATGTAATTAAATTTCCTCAAAATGCACCAATATAAATATGTTAATAATTGAAATCATCAAAATAAGCATTATACAAATGATGTAATAGCTGCAAAAATGATAAATCTATGCAACAATAATCAATATGATCAATATAAAATTAGTGGAAAACCATGTAAGGAATATAAAATTCTCCACAAATATTTGCATATAAAAATGAAAACTATGTTGCTTACTAAGTGATCAAATAGTTTGCATGCTCTCCATCACTATGTAACTTGATTTACAAGCAACTTTTCGCATATAAGAAGACCTCTTAGCCATTAGCATTGTGTGTGAGAAAAATGTATCAATGTATAAAGGAATTCAAACACATATCAATAAGACATTAAATCAAGAAAACTAAAAAGGAAAACAACATAAGCAAACTGTTACTGTAACTTCCCTGAAATCGTCTTATCTCTCTCTAACTCCAGCGTTTTGTTGTTTCTAATGGCTCTCAGATCAGCAGATCAAGCTCAACAAAATGAACAGCTAAAGAATGAGATTTGAAAATGCACATTATGCTAATGCAAGGCTATGCTAAGATGATAATATCGCTGTGATGCTAAAAATGATGTGAATGTATAAGCATATATGTCTGTCGTGTATGTGCGTGTATCCGTGTGTAACCAATGCATGGATTTGTACCAGTATTTATAGAGTCTTAGAAAGGATTCGATTGGCTGACATGTTTTAACGGCCCGGATTAAGCTTGTTCAAATGGATGGTGGAAGATTTTCGTAAGTGGAGAGGGAGATAGAAGGTTTCCCTTTTCCTTCAATTTTCATCATTGAGATTCGAAGGGAAATTGCCGTTTTGAAGAATGAGTTTAGAATGAGTTAGAATTAAATAAAATAGATTTATTTAATTTGTAAGTGAAGATGGATATAGAAACTCACATAATTAAATAAATTATATTTAATTATGTTTTAGAAGTGAACTTAGAGTGAGAGGAAAATATTAAATTAATTTGATTATGGGATGAGGAGAATATTCCATTATTTGAATATTCAAATATTCAAACTTTAGAATGATATGATAATTAAAATAAATAATCATATTTATTTAATTTAATTAAGAGGAATGTGGGAAATGATAATTAATTAAATAAATTTATTTATTTAATTAATGTAGAAGAATCATAAGAATGAACAATATAAATAAATAATTAAATTTATTTATATGTAGATGACTTTAGGAGAATTAATTAAATAATTAATTAATTAATGTAGAAGAATTATAAGAATGAACAATATAAATAAATAATTAAATTTATTTATATGTAGATGACTTTAGGAGAATTAATTAAATAATTAATTAACAAGCTTAATCATGACCACTTTTAGATGCATGCATTTTGCCCCTCTTTGAAGTGGTGTAAAATGCATTGCTTCAAAGAAAATACTTTCGATGTTGCTGTTGATGATGCCCCATCGAGAGGTAAATCATGGATGATAGAGAGAGTGATTTAGCTCTCGACAAATGATGGAAAAGAAATGTCCCATTTTGAAAATAAAGTCAAAAGGTAGCAAACTTACCTTTGTTTGACCTTTAAAAGGTAAAAAAGTTGAAAAAGACAAGTCATTTGCACTTTTTGACTTTGTGAATACTGTAGCTCTGAGAGTGACCTTGTGACATGGAGATTCCTTATCATCGCCACCGATTCGAGAGATCTCACCGATACTAGAGGCCAGCAGCATACGAACCACCAGTGAGTCGATCTAACAGCTTGTGCTTTCAAATTTTTATGTTTTTGAATCAAAATTTACTATTTTTCTGCGGATTTTGGGTTTGAAAATGATGTTTTAGCGCTTTCGATGATTTTTCCGGCGCTTAGGGTAAAAACAATAGCGCATATAGGCTAGATTTGAAATAGTTAGCGTCAAACCAGTTTATCGCATTCGATGAAAACAATAGCGCATATAGGGTGTCATTCAGAAATTTAGGAGTATGGCGCATATAGGAAAAATAGTAGCGCATATAGGAAAAAGCGCATCGAGCAAAAACAGTGGCACATAGAGGGACAGATGCAGAAAGCTAGGTTTAAGCGCTTCGAACAAAAACAATGGCACATATAGGGAAATCACGCATCCAGTGATTAAAGTAGCGCTTAGCTTGATTAAAGTAGCGCATATAGGGAAAGCGCGCACAGGGGATCTGTTTGAGTGCATACAGAAAAAAGAACGGCACATATGGGTTTTAGCGCATAGAGACCATAGAGTAGCGCATATGGGTTGTAGCGCATATAGTGAAAATAGGCCGAATGTATGATTTGATGATAGGAAAATGAAAATGATGATGAATATTGCTTCCTTAGTCAATAGATAGGTAAATTGTCGTGTCATCATGCTGATATGGATAGAAATGATAGAATGATCTGATGATTGATTGATAACTTGGCTTACTAGAATAGAAAACAAAGAGTAATTGTCTGATAACTTTGTTTCAAAAACAAATAGTAGATTGAACTGATAACTTTGCTTCCCCGAGTAGAAAACAAAGAGTAATTGTCTGATAAATGATTGATATGACTTCTGATAAATTTGCTTTATGCGATAGAAAACAAATAGTAATTGATGGTAGAGCAGATTTGATATGATATCCAGCTAGATAAATTGTGTATTGGTTTGTCTGATAGGATTGATTGTGTGACATGGGTCGTTGATATGATGCATTGATATGAGTCATTGATATGGGTCTAATATAGTTCACTGATATAGGTCACTTATAGATATGAGTCTAATTGATGTTGGTTGATTGAGATTGAATGATTGGTATGATTCTGATTGATTATCCTTGTGATGAAAATAGGAGGTTTTTAAAAACCTCTAGATTAGAGAGCGGCACTCGGTAGGGTGGGATAGGATACCCGAGTTGACACCTGCTGACGTAGCTCTGATAGATACATGTGGTTTGAGATCCTTGTTGGCTATGTCGCCGATTTGGGTCAACAGAGGATTGTTGACGGCACTGGTAGAACGATGGCATTCGGAGCACAACACCTTTCATATGCTGATTGGGGAGGTGACGGTGACTCCGGAGGATGTATACAGGATATTAGGTATCCCAGTGGTTGGTGCCCTTGTGTTCTATGATCACAAGGAGCTCTGAGGTACAGATGCGTTAAGGAGGGTGTATGGTGATGCACATATAGCTAGGTATTGGGTACCATGGGCTGACTTTCGAGGATATCCAGCCTTACCTGCAGTTTTGGGTGCGTTCATTGGAGGTTTCATTTGTCCGGATCACCGGACAAAGGGATTATCAGTGGGATGGGGCAGGATTTTGGAGCAGATGTTGTTACAGCCGCGAAGATATGCATGGGGGAGTTGCATGTTAGTGCATCTATATCATGATTTGCATCAGGTGGTGTACAAAGGTGCTTCCAGTTTGTCGTGTGGTGTGACGTTGCTGCAGATCTGGGCATGGGAGCATCTTGCTGTGACGAGACCAGCATGCCCCAAAGTTAGGCCTCCAGGTAGGCCCTATGTATATATGTATGTTATGTTCCTTACCCAGCCCAAGCTGGCAAGGTGGATTACTAGAGGCGACTTCTAGATGATATGGATACAGTGGTATGGCGACCATATCTTGATTGTGATCCATGGGATACAGATGATGTAGAGATGCCATTTATATGCATTCCTCGATTTCTAATAGGGAGGACTCCTTTTATTCTTGATAGGTTTCTGGCATTGCAGGTGCAGAGATAGTTTGGATTTACTCAAGGGCTGCCACAGGGGGTTGCACACTATGCCCAGAGCAGAGATGAGGCCGGATGGGGGCCATGTATTTCCTATCAGACAGCATATACAGAGTTCAGGTCATTAGTGTCTGAGGCATGGGATGACAGGTGAGACATTGTTGATGTCGATATGTCTAATGAGTATTATTTATATTACCACACACATCCCTTTCCACGGTTTACCAGTCCCGATGAGCCAGTACCCATTCTGGTAGTACCACAGCCAGGGGTAATGAGACAGGGGGAGGGGGCAGGTGGAGAGCAGGGCACAATTGGAGGAGAGGAGGAGGAGATTTTCGACGGAGATGATGGAGATGATGGTGGGGATGAGGGACAAGTGTTGGGGAGGTCAAGGCTGGATATTCTGAGGGGTGTCTAGATCATGCGGTGGTCGAGGACAGGGATTGGGTGACGGACAGTGCTCTGGATGGGATCCTCATCTCAGCAGGGGCAGATAGCTACTCTTTAGGCCCAGGTGTAGACACTGTAGGGACAGCAGGGACAGTTGCAGAGTCAGCTGACGTAGTCACAGGGATTTATTGTACAGCTAGCACTGGCACAGGCACAGGCACAGGCACCTGCCCCAGACCCACAGTTAGCCCAGGTGATGACAGAGAGAGATGCATTCAGACGGATAGCAGTGGAGGCGGAGGGTGTCGCTCAAAGGCTCATGGGTACGGTAGAGAGTGCATCATTGCGGGATGCCATTGCAAAGGGCATGGAGATGGCGAGAGAGGCTGAGTATTATAGAGTCAGGTACGAGGAGCTGTGTCCTCTCGAGCGCAGAGAGCCATTTCCCCTATCTCGCAGCAGGACTAGGAGCAGATCACGAACACATACACAGAGCATGGGAGTGACTGGGCCTCGGCAGGATCCAAACGCAGGAGCCAGTGGCAGGCCACCTCCTTCTAGACTAGCTCCATCAGGGGCATCGACCAGCTAGTAGATACATTTCACACGTGTGTATCATTTTTTTAGCATATCTCATGTATTTTCCTTTGGACATTTCAGTTTCATTGGATATTTGGACATTTGTATCATTTTTTATGAGTGATGATATGCAGCGGCGATGATTGTTTTTGATGATGTGATGTGCATTTTTGAGATGATTATGTGATATGCATTTATTTCTATGTGTTATGGATTTTGGTATGTATTTGAATGATTTGATGACTAACATGATATGCAGGATGATTTGATATGATGTTTTTATTATGATGATGATGATTTGATAATGTGTACTAATGATGTCATGCAGGTGGATGACTTATGATGTATGTATGGAAATGTTTATTTTGGGATTTTTCAATGCAGGCAAATGATGATAATATGATGAAAAATGAATGTTGTGTTCATGATATGTATTATGAATTTGTATGATAAAATGATATGATATGATGTAAAATGATATGAATATTGATAGGAAGTGAGATGAGTAAATAGTGATGAGATGTATGATAAAATGATATGTGATGAAAATATAATGATTTGTAATTAAAATGAACGGATAAATGAAATGAATAATAATGGATTTATAATGATAATGAAATGATATGATAAGATAATGATACGGAGATGAAATAAATGGTGATAATGATAATGATAATGAAATGATGAAATGATAATGATAATGAAATGGTGAAATGATAATGATAATGTAATGAAAAGATGATAATGATAATGTGATGATGAAATGATGACAATGTATGAACGATAATGATGTGATAAAGAATGAGATGATAATGATAATGATAAGGAGATTGATGGAATGACAATGATAATGAAATGATGAAATGACAATAAAACTAATATGAATGATAATGATAATGAAATGATGAAATGATGATAATGAAATAAATGATAATGATAATGAAATGATAAGATAATGATAATAATGATAACGAAAATGAATGAAATGATGATAATGTAATAAATGATAATGATAATGGAATGAAATTATAATGATATGATATGATAAGATAATGATACTGAGATGAAATAAATGATGATAATGATAATGATAATGAAATGGTGAAATGGTGAAATGATAATGCTAAGGTAATGAAATAATGAAATGATGATAATGTAATAAATGATAATGATAATGATATGATATGATAAGATAATGATACTGAGATGATGAAATAAATGATGATAATGATAATGATAATGAAATGATGAAATGATAATGATAATGAAATGGTGAAATGATAATGATAATGTAATGAAATAATGAAATGATGATAATGTAATAAATGATAATGATAATGGAATGAAATGATAATGATATGATATGATAAGATAATGATAATGAGATGAAATGAATGGAATGAATGATAAGGCGATGAATGATAATGAATGATGATGGAGTGAAATGATCATGAAATGATATGATAATGATATGAATGATAATGAAATGAAAATGAATGAAATGATAATGAACGAGATGATGAGATAATGAAACAAATGTTTGTATTGTCCTCCACAAGTAGTCCAAAGAAACATGACAGCCATTGGCCTTTCAAAACTCTTGATGCAAATCCAATATGCAGTTATGTACAATGACCTAAAATGAAATGCAACTAAATGAAACCAACCATTTTGTTGAGCCTTTTGGCTAGCCTGCTTGAATCATCATAGAACGTTTTAAAATGTTGGAAGTGTGTACAAGCATCAGAGGGGAAATTAGCACCAATGATGACCTGAGTACAACTTTCATGATTTTTGATATAGCAAGCGAACACAAGCATCTAGGTATAATTGAACCGAGATGACCTGAGCATTTCTTGCACGAACAGACAAAGACTAACTACCTTCTGATGCAAATTTGGAACTGTCATCAATGATGAATCATGTCTCGCGACATACTTGCAACAGATGGATAGTTAACCTCAATACAGTAGACAAAGAAAAATCATTCTCTTTCCTTGCCACTCTAGTTCAATACATCATCAAGTGTGCTCCAGAGAGATGATATCAAAAATTAAACAACCATTGTTCAAAAATGAAATATTATTATTCCAAACATTATTCAGATTATGGATCATCTAGATATGAGTCATGATAGGGTACGCAGCTGAAAATTACTGTGATATGGATCAATGATTTGATAGTTATGGTTTGATTTGATTGTTTCATTTTGCATGATTTGGCTTTGATGTCGCTGTCTCGTTGTTTCAGTAAAACCTTAAAGTTGATTGCCCCCAGTATGCCAATGTTTGCCCTCGATATTTGCTGAAATGAATATGTACAATAAGTCAAGCCATGATAACATTATCGTTCTAGGCAAATGATGATAGCATGATGTTGGTATGGCCCTAAGATGATGGAAAAGATGCATGAAAATGAAGGCTGAAAAGTTAAGTGCAGAACATGAATTAATAGATGGAGAGCTACAAATAGCGTCTGTTTACCAGATTTTCACTATTTGTTTTTATTGCATTTTTCTTATCAATAGACTGCCTATCACCAGGTTTTCACCCTATGATGTTCTTTTAAGGACTTTTTAATTTTTTGTAATTTTTCTCGTTTTTTTTTTTGTAATTTTTTTTCGATTTTTTTGTATTTCTTCGTTTTCTGATTTTTTTTATTTCTTCAGACGCTTTTGATTTTTTGTATTTCTTTTTTCCGATTTTTTTGTATTTCTTCAGGACTTTTTCTGATTTTTTTGTATTTCTTTGGGACTTTTTCTGATTTTTTTGTATTTCTTCAGGACTTTTTATGATGATGATAACCACTTTAGAAAATACTTTTTTAGGTGCATGTTGTTGATAGGTTCGTCAAACAGGTCCCCTTCTAGTGTTGATAGCTTGTAGGCTTCTGAACCATAGACTGCGATAACCACATAAGGACCTAGCCAATTGGGTTCGAACTTTCCTTTCTTCTCTCTGTCTTGCTGATTGCATGGGTTTTTTTCAAAACAAGATCACCCACTTGAAAGGTACGTGGCTTTACTTTGTGATTATAGCTACGAGACATCATCTGTTGATATGCTTTTAAATGATTAGCTTCTCTTTGTCTCTTTTCATCTAGGAGTTCAAGCTCTTGGAGTCGGGAAACTTTGTATTCATCATCTGTTGTAAGACCTTTCAGTGATACCCTGATTGAGGAAATCTCAACTTCTAAAGGTAGCATGGCTTATGCTCCATAGACAAGAGCAAATGGCGTTGCTCCTGTTGGTGTGCGGATACTGGTTCTGTAGGCCCATAAGGCAGGATTTAGTTGAACGTGCCAATCCTTCCCTGAGTCATTCACAGTCTTCTTCAAAAAATTTAATATTATTTTATTTGAGACCTCTGCTTGGCCATTCCTTTGTGGATAGTAAGGTGTTGAATATCTATGCTGAATGTGAAATCTTTCACAAAGTTCATCAACATCTTGATTTTTGAAAGGACGTCCATTATCTATAATAATGGAGTTGGGAATGCCATACCGACAAATAATATAGTTGAGTATGAATGATGATATTTGTTTGCCGGTAACTTTAGTAAGAGGTACTGCCTCAATCCACTTGGTAAAATACTTTGTAGCTGTGATGATGAACTTATGTCCGTTCGATGAAGAAGGATGAATCTTGCCTACTAGATCTAACCACCATTGAGAAAATGGCCAGATTGGTGTGAATGGTTGAAGTTCCTGTGCAGGAGCATGAATGAGATTCCCATGAATTTGACATTTTGAGCATGCTTTCACAAAAGTGAATGATTCCCTCTCCATTGTAGGCTAGTAGTAACCCATTCTAATCAATTTCTTAGATAAGGTCAGTCCACTCGAATGAGTACCACAGATGCCACCATGAACTGCTTGTAAAGCTTTGTCAGATTCCTCACGTTCAAGACATCGAAGTAGAGTACCATCAAGACCACGGCGATAAAGAGTGTCAGCGATAAGAGTTTAGTGAGCGGATTGGCGGATAAAATTGCGTTTTTGGTTACGAGATAAATCGGGTGGTAAGATATCATCTTTGAGGTAGGCATAATTTTTTTCGTACCACAGTGAATCGGATCCTATCAAGTGGCAAATGATTTGGCTTTCAGGGGTATCATAAGTAGGTGTAAATGATTGTTCCACCAGAAATTCATAGCGAGTCTGAGTTTCTAGGAGTTGTAACAATGATGCGATCATAGCCATGGCATCAGCTGCTTTATTATCAAGCCTTGGAATTTGTGTGAATTTGATGTCCACAAAGTATTTCTTGAAGTCATGAACCATCTTTTTATATGGTAATAGTTTGTTATATTTGGTCTGATAATCATCATTGATCTGATAAATGACCACCTGTGAGTCGCCATATACTTGTAGTTCTGTAATCCTCCATTCTAGTGCTATTTTAAGCCCAGTGATCAATGCTTCATATTCGGCTATGTTGTTGGTGCATGGAATCATCAGCCTATATGATCGAGGAATGGTGTGTCCTTGAGGGGTGACGAAAAGTATGCCTGCCCCTGATCCATGTTGAGTGAAAGAACCATCAAAATATAAAGACCGTGGTTGTTTATATTCTGCAACAAAGACATCAGCATCTAGAAATTCAATGTGCAGGGGATGGTCTGCTTGTAATGGTGCTTCAGCTAGTTGATCAGTGATAACTTGTCCTTTGATTGCCTTGCAATCAACATAATGGATGTCAAACTCACTCAGAATCATTACCCACTTTGCTAATCTTCCTGTCAATGATGCTTTGCTTAACAAATACTTGAGTGGATCAATCTTTGAAACCAGATTGATTGTATGAGTTAACATGTAATGCCAAAATTTCTGTGAAGCAAAAAATACTACCAGACAAGCCTTCTCGATAGAAGTGTAGTTGAGCTCATGACTTTTTAGTGTTTTGTTGATGTATTAGATTGCACGTTCTTTTCCTATAGAGTCTTCTTATTCTAGCAGTGCCCCAAGAGATGTCTCTGTTGTGGCAATGTATAAGATTAGGGGTTTGTCTGGATTTGGTGGTACGAGAACTGGTGGAGTCATTAAATACTATTTGATTTTTTGAAAGGCCAATTCACATTTGTCATCCCACTTGAAAGGAACATTCTTATGCAGTAGATGTGTGAAAGGTAAACTTTTGTTGGCCAATTGTGCAATGAACCTTCGTATAGATTGAAGTCGTCCTTGCAATGATCTCAATTGACCGATGTTCCTTGGTGGAGGCATTTCCATAATTGCCTGTACTTTCACAGGATCTACTTCATTCCTTTTTCTCAAATAATGTACCCCAAGATTTTTCCAGATTTGACCCCAAAAACACATTTTGGGGTTGAGTAATAACTTTGAATTTCTCTAATCTTGCAAATATTTTGGACAATATTTCAAAATGTCCTTCTCCTCGTGTATGATTTTTCCAATATGTCATCTACATAATCTTCCATGAAGATATATGCATCATGTCATGAAATATTGTAGCCATGGCTCTTTGATAAGTGGCCCCTGCGATTCTTTAGACCGAAAAGGCATGACGCTCCAACAATAAGTTCCCATGGACATGTGAAAGTTGTTTTCCTAGTCTTCGTGTGCAATCTTGATTTGATCGAGCTTTCATAAAACCATCCATTAATGGAATACATGGCATGGTCAATCACGATCGACTATAGTGTCGATGTTAGGCAGTGGGAAGTCATCCTTAGGACATGCTTTATTAAGATCTCTAAAATCTATGCATATTCTCACAGTTTTATCTGGCTTGGATACAGGAACAATGTTGGAGATCCATTCTGCATAGTCGATTGGTCTTATGAAGCCTACATCAAGGAGTTTTCTCAGTTCTTCCTTAACCAATAATGCAACATGAGGGTGCATATTTTTGAGTTTTTGTTGCACCGGCTTAGCCCCTAGTTTGATAGACAAGTGATGCATGATAAGATCAGGATCAAGACCAGGCATGTCAGCGTAAGACCACGCAAAATTGACTTGATTTGCTTTCAGGAATTCCATGAATTCTGGTATTTCTTTCTCTGTCATTGATGTAGCAAACTGTAAAATTCTTGGTTTGTCATAAGTCTCAAGATTGACAACATTTGTAGGCTCAATCAAAATAGGCGATCGCTCATGGTATTGCTCTGGGAGAGTGTCAAGATTCCCATCGTCTGGTGCCTCAAATAGGTTTTCACCATCCTATACGCTCTTTATTTTATCTTTTGTTTGATCTAATACTGCCGGATTCTGGTTTTTACCATTAGATCTTTCTTTTTTGTTTTTACTTTTGCAGCTAGGAGACTTGACACTCTCTTGATCAAAAACTCTATGTTGAAAATCGCTGGTGGAACAATCATTTGTATCCTCTGCGGAAAGGAAGTTTATGATAGCTTCATCACTTGGAAACATAGGTATATTGATAGGTTCGGTTGAATCCCAATCAATGAGATCGGGATGAATCAAAGATAGCGGATCGTCAGGTTGTGTGAAATCAGCTATGGTTATGGTCATAACGGAGTGGTCAGTAGGATCTGAGGCATGAGGTGGATCAATGATGATACTGTCTTCATGATAGTCTTGTTTGTTTAGATCTGACTTAGCATCACTAGAAT